>OX451739.1:543501218-544751218 GCA_948472305.1 Vicia faba | reverse complement strand
ATAATAAAAAGGCTACTATCCATTGGAGTAACAAAAATGTCAACAAGAGACTGCCTTCCATAATGACAAGGCTACCATCCATTGGAGTAAAAAAAATCTCGACAACAGACTACCTTCCATAATGACTAGGCTACCATTCTTTAGAGTAACAAAAATCTAGACAACAGAATACCTTCCATAATGAAAAGGCTACCATCCATTGGAGTAAAAAAAATATCAACAAGAGACTACCTTCCATAATGACAAGGCTACCATCCAATGGAGTAACAAAAATCTTGACAACATACTACCTTCCATAATGACTAGGCTACCATCCATTGGAGTATAAAATATTTAACAACAGACTACCTTCCATAATGACAAGGCTACCATCCATTGGAGTAACAAAAATCTGGACAAAAAGCTACCTTCCATAATGACAAGGCTACCATCCATTGGAGTAAGAAAAATCTCGAAAACATACTGCATTCCATAATGACAAGTCTACCATCCATTGTAATAACAAAAATCTCGACAACAGACTACCTTCCATAATGACAAGGTAACCATCCTTTAGAGTAACAAAAATCTGGACAACAGACTACCTTCCATAATGACTAGGCTACAATCCATTGGAGTAACAAAAATATCAACAAGAGACTACCTTCCATAATTACAAGGCTACCCTCCATAGTAATAACAAAAATCTCGATAACAGACCACCTTTAATAATGACAACTATACCATCCATTGGAGTAACAAATATCTGAGCAACTGACTACCTTCCATAATGATAAGGCAATAATTAATTGGAGTAACAGAAATCACAACAAGAGACTACCTTCCATAATGACAAGGCTACCATCCATTGGAGTAACAAAAATC
Organism: Vicia faba; assembly: GCA_948472305.1. NCBI lineage: Eukaryota > Viridiplantae > Streptophyta > Magnoliopsida > Fabales > Fabaceae > Vicia > Vicia faba. The sequence continues at coordinate 544,750,354 of OX451739.1, read as the reverse complement.
TCGACAACACACTACCTTCCATAATGACAAGGCTACCATCCTTTAGAGTAACAAAAATCTGGACAACACACTACCTTCCATAATGACAAGGCTACAATCCATTGGAGTAACAAAAATATCAACAAGAGACTACCCTCTATAATGACAAAACTACCATCCATTGGAGTAACAAAAATCTCGAAAACAGACTGCATTCCATAATGACAAGGCTACCATCTGATGGAGTAACAAAGATATCGATAACAAACTACCTTCCATAATGACAAGGCTACCATCCAATGGAATAACAAAAATCTCGACAACAGACTACCTTTAATATTGACAAGGCTGCCATCCAAAGGAGTAAAAAAAATATCGACAACATACAACCTTCCATAATGACAAGGCTACCATCCTTTAGAGTAACAAAAATCTGGACAATAGACTACCTTCCATAATGAAAAGGCTACCATCCATTGGAGTAACAAAAATATCAAAAAGAGACTACCTTCCATAATGACAAGGCTACCATCCAATGGAGTAACAATAATCTTGACAACAGACTACCTTCCATAATGACTAGACTACCATCCATTGGAGTATAAAATATTTAACAATAGACTACCTTCCATAATGACAAGGCTACCATCCATTGGAGTAACAAAAATTTGGACAAAAAGCTACCTTCTATAATGACAAGGCTACCATCCATTGGAGTAACAAAAATCTCCAAAACATACTGCATTCCATAATGACAAGTCTACCATCGATTGTAATAACAAAAATCTCTACAACAGACTACCTTCCATAATGACAAGGCTACGATCCATTAGAGTAACAAAAATAACGATAACAAACTACCTTCCATAATGACAAGGCTACCATCCATTGTAGTAACAAAAATCTCAACAACAGACTACCTTCCATAATGACAAGGCTACCATCCATTGGAGTAACAAAAATCTCGACAACAGACGACCTTTAATAATGACAAGTCTACCATCCATTGGAGTAACAAATATCTGAACAACAGACTACCTTCCATAATGATAAGGCTACCATTAATTGGAGTAACAGAAATCACAACAACAAACTACCTTCCATAATGACAAGGCTACCATCCATTAGAGTAACAAAAATCGGGATTACAGACTACCTTCCATAATAAAAAGGCTACCATCCATTGGAGTAACAAAAATGTCAACAAGAGACTACCTTCCATAATGACAAGGCTACCATCCATTGGAGTAAAAAAAATATCGACAACAGACTACCTTCCATAATGACAAGGCTACCATCCTTTAGAGTAACAAAAATCTGGACAACAGACTACCTTCCATAATGACAAGGCTACAATCCATTGGAGTAAAAAAAATATCAACAAGAGACTACCTTCCATAATGACAAGGCTACCATCTAATGGAGTAACAAAAATCTTGACAAAAGACTACCTTCCATAATGTCTAGGCTACCATCCATTGACATATAAAATATTTAACAACAGACTACCTTCCATAATGACAAGGCTACCATCCATTGGAGTAACAAAAATCTCGACAATATACTGCCTTCCATAATGACAAGGCTATCATCCATTGGAGTAACAAAAATCTCGACAACAAACTACCTTCCATAATGACAAGTCCACAATCCATTGGAATAAAAAAAATATCGACAACATACTACCTTTCATAATGACAAAGCTACAATCCAATGGAGTAACAAAAATCTCGAGAATAGACTACCTTCCATAATGACAAGTCTACCATCCAATGTAGTAACAAAAATCTTGACAACAGACTACCTTCCATAATGACTAGGCTACCATCTATTGGAGTATAAAGTATTTAACAACAGACTACCTTCCATAATGACAAGGCTACCATCCATTGGAGTAACTAAAATCTCTACAAAAATATACCTTCCATAATGACAAGGCTACCATCCATTGGAGTAACAAAAATCTCGAAAACAAACTGCATTCCATAATGACAAGGCTACCATCTAATGGAGTACCAAAGATATCGATAACAAACTACCTTCCGTAATGACAAGGCTACCATCCATTGGAATAAAAAAAATCTCGACAACAGACTACCCTTCATATTGACAAGGCTGCCATCCAATGGAGTAACAAAAATATCGACAACATACTACCTTCCATAATGACAAGGCGACCATCCTTTAGAGTAACAAAAATATGGACAACAGACTACCTTCCATAATGAAAAGGCTACCATCCATTGGAGTAAAAAAAATATCAACAAGAGACTACCTTCCATATTGACAAGGCTACCATCCAATGGAGTAACAATAATCATGACAACAGACTACCTTCCATAATGACTAGGCTACCATCCATTGGAGTATAAAATATTTAACAATAGACTACCTTCCATAATGACAAGGCTACCATCCATTGGAGTAACAAAAATCTAGACAAAAAGCTACCTTCCATAATGACAAGGCTACCATCCATTGGAGTAACAAAAATATCCAAAACATACTGCATTCCATAATGACAAGTCTACCATCCATTGTAATAAAAAAATCTCTACAACAGACTACCTTCCATAATGACAAGGCTACGATCCATTAGAGTAAAAAAAATATCGATAACAGACTACATTCCATAATGACAAGGCTACCATCCATTGTAGTAACAAAAATCTCAACAACAGACTACCTTCCATAATGACAAGGCTACCATCCATTGGAGTAACAAAAATCTCGACAACAGACGACCTTTAATAATGACAAGTCTACCATCCATTGGAGTAACAAATATTTGAACAACAGACTACCTTCTTTAATGATAAGGCTACCATTAATTGGAGTAACAGAAATCACAACAACAGACTACCTTCCATAATGACAAGGCTACCATCCATTAGAGTAACAAAAATTGGGACAACAAACTACCTTCCATAATAAAAAGGCTACCATCCATTGGAGTAACAAAAATGTCAACAAGAGACTACCTTCCATAATGACAAGGCTACCATCCATTGGAGTAAAAAAAATCTCAACAACAGACTACCTTCCATAATGACAAGGCTACAATCCTTTATAGTAACAAAAATATGGACAACAGACTACCTTCTATAATGACAAGGCTACAATCCATTGGAGTAACAAAAATATCAACAAGAGACTACCTTCCATAATGACAAGGCTACCATCTAATGGAGTAACAAAAATCTTGACAAAAGACTACCTTCCATAATGACTAGGCTACCATCCATTGACATATAAAATATTTAACAACGGACTACCTTCCATAATGACAAGGCTACCATCCATTGGAGTAACAAAAATCTAGACAATAGACTGCCTTCCATAATGACAAGGCTACCATCCATTGGAGTAACAAAAATCTCGACAACAAACTACCTTCCATGATGACAAGTCCACAATCCATTGGAATAACAAAAATATCGACAACATACTACCTTTCATAATGACAAAGCTACAATCCAATGGAGTAACAAAAATCTCGAGAATAGACTACCTTCCATAATGACAAGTCTACCATCTAATGTAGTAACAAAAATCTTGACAACAGACTACCTTCCATAATGACTAGGCTACCATCCATTGGAGTATAAAATATTTAACAACAGACTACCTTCCATAATGACAAGGCTACCATCCATTGGAGTAACTAAAATCTCTACAAAAAACTACCTTCCATAATGACAAGGCTACCATCCATTGGAGTAACAAAAATCTCGAAAACAGACTGCATTCCATAATGACAAGGCTATCATCTAATAGAGTAACAAAGATATCGATAACAAACTACCTTCCATAATGACAAGGCTACCATCCATTGGAATAACAAAAATCTCGACAACAGACTACCTTACATATTGATAAGGCTACCATCCAATGGAGTAACAAAAATATCGACAACATACTACCTTCCATAATGACAAGGCTACCATCCTTTAGGGTAACAAAAATAGGGACAACAGAATACTCTCCATAATGAAAAGGCTACCATCCATTGGAGTAACAAAAATATATACAAGAGACTACCTTCCATAATGACAAGGCTACCATCCAATGGAGTAACAAAAATCTTGACAACATACTACCTTCCATAATGACTAGGCTACCATTTATTGGAATATAAAATATTTAACAACAGACTACCTTCCATAATGACAAGGCTACCATCCATTGGAGTAACAAAAATCTGGACAAAAAGCTACCTTCCATAATGTCAAGGCTACCATCCATTGGAGTAACAAAAATCTCGAAAACATACTGTATTCCATAATGACAAGTCTACCATCCATTATAATAAAAAAAATCTCTAAAACAAACTACCTTCCATAATGACAAGGCTACGATCCATTAGAGTAACAAAGATCTGAACAACAGAGTACCTTCCATAATGATAAGGCTACCATTAATTGGTGTAACAGAAATCACAACAACAGACTACCTTCCATAATGACAAGGCTACCATCCATTAGAGTAACAAAAATCGGGACAATAGACTACCTTCCATAATAAAAAGGCTACTATCCATTGGAGTAACAAAAATGTCAACAAGAGACTACCTCCCATAATGACAAGGCTACCATCCATTGGAGTAAAAAAAATATCGACAACAGACTACCTTTCATAATGACTAGGCTACCATTCTTTAGAGTAACAAAAATCTGGACAACAGAATACCTTCCTTAATAAAAAGGCTACATCCATTGGAGTAACAAAAATATCAACAAGAGACTACCTTCCATAATGACAAGGCTACCATCCAATGGAGTAACAAAAATCTTGACAACATACTACCTTCCATAATGACTAGGCTACCTTCCATTGGAGTATAAAATATTTAACAACAGACTACCTTCCATAATGACAAGGCTACCATCCATTGGAGTAACAAAAATCTGGACAAAAGGCTACCTTCCATAATGACAAGGCTACCATCCATTGGAGTAAGAAAAATCTCGAAAACATACTGCATTCCATAATGACAAGTATACCATCCATTGTAATAACAAAAATCTCGACAACAGACTACCTTCCATAATGACAAGGCAACCATCCTTTAGAGTAACAAAAATCTGGACAACAGACTACCTTCCATAATGACAAGGCTACAATCCATTGGAGTAACAAAAATATCAATAAGAGACTACCTTCCATAATGACAAGGCTACCATCCATTGTAATAACAAAAATCTCGACAACAGACCACCTTTAATAATGACAAGTATACCATCCATTGGAGTAACAAATATCTGAGCAACTGACTACCTTCCATAATGATAAGGCTATAATTAATTGGAGTAACATAAATCACAACAACAGACTACCTTCCATAATGACAAGGCTACCATCCATTATAGTAACAAAAATCGAGACAACAGACTACCTTCCATAATAAAAAGGCTACCATCCATTGGAGTAACAAAAATGTCAACAAGAGACTACCTTCCATAATGACAAGGCTACCATCCATTGGAGTAACAAAAATCTCGACAACACACTACCTTCCATAATGACAAGGCTACCATCCTTTAGAGTAACAAAAATCTGGACAACACACTACCTTCCATAATGACAAGGCTACAATCCATTGGAGTAACAAAAATATCAACAAGAGACTACCCTCCATAATGACAAAACTACCATCCATTGGAGTAACAAAAATCTCGAAAACAGACTGCATTCCATAATGACAAGGCTACCATCTAATGGAGTAACAAAGATATCGATAACAAACTACCTTCCATAATGACAAGGCTACCATCCATTGGAATTACAAAAATCTCGACATCAGACTACCTTTCATATTGACAAGGCTGCCATCCAATGGAGTAACAAAAATATCGACAACATACAACCTTCCATAATGACAAGGCTACCATCCTTTAGAGTAACAAAAATCTGGACAATAGACTACCTTCCATAATGAAAAGGCTACCATCCATTGGAGTAACAAAAATATCAAAAAGAGACTACCTTCCATAATGACAAGGCTACCATCCAATGGAGTAACAATAATCTTGACAACAGACTACCTTCCATAATGACTAGAGTACCATCCATTGGAGTATAAAATATTTAACAATAGACTACCTTCCATAATGACAAGGCTACCATCCATTGGAGTAACAAAAATATGGACAAAAAGCTACCTTCTATAATGACAAGGCTACCATCCATTGGAGTAACAAAAATCTCCAAAACATACTGCATTCCATAATGACAAGTCTACCATCGATTGTAATAATAAAAATCTCTACAACAGACTACCTTCCATAATGACAAGGCTAAGATCCATTAGAGTAACAAAAATATCGATAACAAACAACCTTCCATAATGACAAGGCTACCATCCATTGTAGTAACAAAAATCTCAACAACAGACTACCTTCCATAATGACAAGGCTACCATCCATTGGAGTAACAAAAATCTCGACAAACAGACGACCTTTAATAATGACAAGTCTACCATCCATTGGAGTAACAAATATCTGAACAACAGACTACCTTCCATAATGATAAGGCTACCATTAATTGGAGTAATAGAAATCACAACAACAAACTACCTTCCATAATGACAAGGCTACCATCCATTAGAGTAACAAAAATCGGGATTACAGACTACCTTCCATAATAAAAATGCTACCATCCATTGGAGTAACAAAAATGTCAACAAGAGACTACCTTCCATAATGACAAGGCTACCATCCATTGGAGTAAAAAAAATATCGACAACAGACTACCTTCCATAATGACAAGGCTACCATCCTTTAGAGTAACAAAAATCTGGACAACAGACTACCTTCCATAATGACAAGGCTACAATCCATTGGAGTAAAAAAAATATCAACAAGAGACTACCTTCCATAATTACAAGGCTACCATCTAATGGAGTAACAAAAATCTTGACAAAAGACTACCTTCCATAATGTCTAGGCTACCATCCATTGACATATAAAATATTTAACAACAGACTACCTTCCATAATGACAAGGCTACCATCCATTGGAGTAACAAAAATCTCGACAATAGACTGCCTTCCATAATGACAAGGCTACCATCCATTGGAGTAACAAAAATCTCGACAACAAACTACCTTCCATAATGACAAGTCCACAATCCATTGGAATAAAAAAAATATCGACAACATACTACCTTTCATAATGACAAAGCTACAATCCAATGGAGTAACAAAAATCTCGAGAATAGACTACCTTCCATAATGACAAGTCTACCATCCAATGTAGTAACAAAAATCTTGACAACAGACTACCTTCCATAATGACTAGGCTACCATCTATTGGAGTATAAAATATTTAACAACAGACTACCTTCCATAATGACAAGGCTACCATCCATTGGAGTAACTAAAATCTCTACAAAAAACTACCTTCCATAATGACAAGGCTACCATCCATTGGAGTAACAAAAATCTCGAAAACAAACTGCATTCCATAATGACAAGGCTACCATCTAATGGAGTAACAAAGATATCGATAACAAACTACCTTCCGTAATGACAAGGCTACCATCCATTGGAATAAAAAAAATCTCGACAACAGACTACCCTTCATATTCACAAGGCTGCCATCCAATGGAGTAACAAAAATATCGACAACATACTACCTTCCATAATGACAAGGCTACCATCCTTTAGAGTAACAAAAATATGGACAACAGACTACCTTCCATAATGAAAAGGCTACCATCCATTGGAGTAACAAAAATATCAACAAGAGACTACCTTCCATATTGACAAGGCTACCATCCAATGGAGTAACAATAATCATGACAACAGACCACCTTCCATAATGACTAGGCTACCATCCATTGGAGTATAAAATATTTAACAATAGACTACCTTCCATAATGACAAGGCTACCATCCATTGGAGTAACAAAAATCTAGAAAAAAAGCTACCTTCCATAATGACAAGGCTACCATCCATTGGAGTAACAAAAATATCCAAAACATACTGCATTCCATAATGACAAGTCTACCATCCATTGTAATAAAAAAAATCTCTACAACAGACTACCTTCCATAATGACAAGGCTACGATCCATTAGAGTAAAAAAAATTATCGATAACAGACTACATTCCATAATGACAAGGCTACCATCCATTGTAGTAACAAAAATCTCAACAACAGACTACCTTCCATAATGACAAGGCTACCATCCATTGGAGTAACAAAAATCTCGACAACAGACGACCTTTAATAATGACAAGTCTACCATCCATTGGAGTAACAAATATCTGAACAACAGACTACCTTCTTTAATGATAAGGCTACCATTAATTGGAGTAACAGAAATCACAACAACAGACTACCTTCCATAATGACAAGGCTACCATCCATTAGAGTAACAAAAATCGGGACAACAGACTACCTTCCATAATAAAAAGGCTACCATCCATTGGAGTAACAAAAATGTCAACAAGAGACTACCTTCCATAATGACAAGGCTACCATCCATTGGAGTAAAAAAAATCTCAACAACAGACTACCTTCCATAATGACAAGGCTACAATCCTTTATAGTAACAAAAATCTGGACAACAGACTACCTTCCATAATGACAAGGCTACAATCCATTGGAGTAACAAAAATATCAACAAGAGACTACCTTCCATAATGACAAGGCTACCATCTAATGGAGTAACAAAAATCTTGACAAAAGACTACCTTCCATAATGACTAGGCTACCATCCATTGACATATAAAATATTTAACAACAGACTACCTTCCATAATGACAAGGCTACCATCCATTGGAGTAACAAAAATCTAGACAATAGACTGCCTTCCATAATGACAAGGCTACCATCCATTGGAGTAACAAAAATCTCGACAACAAACTACCTTCCATAATGACAAGTCCACAATCCATTGGAATAACAAAAATATCGACAACATACTACCTTTCATAATGACAAAGCTACAATCCAATGGAGTAACAAAAATCTCGAGAATAGACTACCTTCCATAATGACAAGTCTACCATCCAATGTAGTAACAAAAATCTTGACAACAGACTACCTTCCATAATGACTAGGCTACCATCCATTGGAGTATAAAATATTTAACAACAGACTACCTTCCATAATGACAAGGCTACCATCCATTGGAGTAACTAAAATCTCTACAAAAAACTACCTTCCATAATGACAAGGCTACCATCCATTGGAGTAACAAAAATCTCGAAAACAGACTGCATTCCATAATGACAAGGCTATCATCTAATGGAGTAACAAAGATATCGATAACAAACTACCTTCCATAATGACAAGGCTACCATCCATTGGAATAACAAAAATCTCGACAACAGACTACCTTACATATTGATAAGGCTACCATCCAATGGAGTAACAAAAATATCGACAACATACTACCTTCCATAATGACAAGGCTACCATCCATTGGAGTAACAAAAATATATACAAGAGACTACCTTCCATAATGACAAGGCTACCATCCAATGGAGTAACAAAAATCTTGACAACATACTACCTTCCATAATGACTAGGCTACCATTTATTGGAATATAAAATATTTAACAACAGACTACCTTCCATAATGACAAGGCTACCATCCATTGGAGTAACAAAAATCTGGACAAAAAGCTACCTTCCATAATGACAAGGCTACCATCCATTGGAGTAACAAAAATCTCGAAAACATACTGCATTCCATAATGACAAGTCTACCATCCATTGTAATAACAAAAATCTCTAAAACAAACTACCTTCCATAATGACAAGGCTACGATCCATTGGAGTACCAAAGATCTGAACAACAGAGTACCTTCCATAATGATAAGGCTACCATTAATTGGTGTAACAGAAATCACAACAACAGACTACCTTCCATAATGACAAGGCTACCATCCATTAGAGTAACAAAAATCGGGACAACAGACTACCTTCCATAATAAAAAGGCTACTATCCATTGGAGTAACAAAAATGTCAACAAGAGACTACCTTCCATAATGACAAGGCTACCATCCATTGGAGTAAAAAAAATCTCGACAACAGACTACCTTCCATAATGACTAGGCTACCATTCTTTAGAGTAACAAAAATCTGGACAACTGAATACCTTCCTTAATGAAAAGGCTACCATCCATTGGAGTAACAAAAATATCAACAAGAGACTACCTTCCATAATGACAAGGCTACCATCCAATGGAGTAACAAAAATCTTGACAACATACTACCTTCCATAATGACTAGGCTACCATCCATTGGAGTATAAAATATTTAACAACAGACTACCTTCCATAATGACAAGGCTACCATCCATTGGAGTAACAAAAATCTGGACAAAAAGCTACCTTCCATAATGACAAGGCTACCATCCATTGGAGTAAGAAAAATCTCGAAAACATACTGCATTCCATAATGACAAGTCTACCATCCATTGTAATAACAAAAATCTCGACAACAGACTACCTTCCATAATGAGAAGGTAACCATCCTTTAGAGTAACAAAAATATGGACAACAGACTACCTTCCATAATGACAAGGCTACAATCCATTGGAGTAACAAAAATATCAACAAGAGACTACCTTCCATAATGACAAGGCTACCATCCATTGGAGTAACAAAAATCTCGACAAACAGACGACTTTTAATAATGACAAGTCTACCATCCATTGGAGTAACAAATATCTGAACAACAGACTACCTTCCATAATGATAAGGCTACCATTAATTGGAGTAACAGAAATCACAACAACAGACTACCTTCCATAATGACAAGGCTACCATCCATTAGAGTAACAAAAATCGGGATTACAGACTACCTTCCATAATAAAAAGGCTACCATCCATTGGAGTAACAAAAATGTCAACAAGAGACTACCTTCCATAATGACAAGGCTACCATCCATTGGAGTAAAAAAAATATCGACAACAGACTACCTTCCATAATGACAAGGCTACCATCCTTTAGAGTAACAAAAATCTGGACAACAGACTACCTTCCATAATGACAAGGCTACAATCCATTGGAGTAAAAAAAATATCAACAAGAGACTACCTTCCATAATGACAAGGCTACCATCTAATGGAGTAACAAAAATCTTGACAAAAGACTACCTTCCATAATGTCTAGGCTACCATCCATTGACATATAAAATATTTAACAACAGACTACCTTCCATAATGACAAGGCTACCATCCATTGGAGTAACAAAAATCTCGACAATAGACTGCCTTCCATAATGACAAGGCTACCATCCATTGGAGTAACAAAAATCTCGACAACAAACTACCTTCCATAATGACAAGTCCACAATCCATTGGAATAAAAAAAATATCGACAACATACTACCTTTCATAATGACAAAGCTACAATCCAATGGAGTAACAAAAATCTCGAGAGTAGACTACCTTCCATAATGACAAGTCTACCATCCAATGTAGTAACAAAAATCTTGACAACAGACTACCTTCCATAATGACTAGGCAACCATCTATTGGAGTATAAAATATTTAACAACAGACTACCTTCCATAATGACAAGGCTACCATCCATTGGAGTAACTAAAATCTCTACAAAAAACTACCTTCCATAATGACAAGGCTACCATCCATTGGAGTAACAAAAATCTCGAAAACAAACTGCATTCCATAATGACAAGGCTACCATCTAATGGAGTAACAAAGATATTGATAACAAACTACCTTCCGTAATGACAAGGCTACCATCCATTGGAATAAAAAAAATCTCGACAACAGACTACCCTTCATATTCACAAGGCTGCCATCCAATGGAGTAACAAAAATATCGACAACATACTACCTTCCATAATGACAAGGCTACCATCCTTTAGAGTAACAAAAATATGGACAACAGACTACCTTCCATAATGAAAAGGCTACCATCCATTGGAGTAACAAAAATATCAACAAGAGACTACCTTCCATATTGACAAGGCTACCATCCAATGGAGTAACAATAATCATGACAACAGACCACCTTCCATAATGACTAGGCTACCATCCATTGGAGTATAAAATATTGAACAATAGACTACCTTCCATAATGACAAGGCTACCATCCATTGGAGTAACAAAAATCTAGAAAAAAAGCTACCTTCCATAATGACAAGGCTACCATCCATTGGAGTAACAAAAATATCCAAAACATACTGCATTCCATAATGACAAGTCTACCATCCATTGTAATAAAAAAAATCTCTACAACAGACTACCTTCCATAATGACAAGGCTACGATCCATTAGAGTAAAAAAAAATATCGATAACAGACTACATTCCATAATGACAAGGCTACCATCCATTGTAGTAACAAAAATCTCAACAACAGACTACCTTCCATAATGACAAGGCTACCATCCATTGGAGTAACAAAAATCTCGACAACAGACGACCTTTAATAATGACAAGTCTACCATCCATTGGAGTAACAAATATCTGAACAACAGACTACCTTCTTTAATGATAAGGCTACCATTAATTGGAGTAACAGAAATCACAACAACAGACTACCTTCCATAATGACAAGGCTACCATCCTTTAGAGTAACAAAAATCGGGACAACAGACTACCTTCCATAATAAAAAGGCTACCATCCATTGGAGTAACAAAAATGTCAACAAGAGACTACCTTCCATAATGACAAGGCTACCATCCATTGGAGTAAAAAAAATCTCAACAACAGACTACCTTCCATAATGACAAGGCTACAATCCTTTATAGTAACAAAAATCTGGACAACAGACTACCTTCCATAATGACAAGGCTACAATCCATTGGAGTAACAAAAATATCAACAAGAGACTACCTTCCATAATGACAAGGCTACCATCTAATGGAGTAACAAAAATCTTGACAAAAGACTACCTTCCATAATGACTAGGCTACCATCCATTGACATATAAAATATTTAACAACAGACTACCTTCCATAATGACAAGGCTACCATCCATTGGAGTAACAAAAATCTAGACAATAGACTGCCTTCCATAATGACAAGGCTACCATCCATTGGAGTAACAAAAATCTCGACAACAAACTACCTTCCATAATGACAAGTCCACAATCCATTGGAATAACAAAAATATCGACAACATACTACCTTTCATAATGACAAAGATACAATCCAATGGAGTAACAAAAATCTCGAGAATAGACTACCTTCCATAATGACAAGTCTACCATCCAATGTAGTAACAAAAATCTTGACAACAGACTACCTTCCATAATGACTAGGCTACCATCCATTGGAGTATAAAATATTTAACAACAGACTACCTTCCATAATGACAAGGCTACCATCCATTGGAGTAACTAAAATCTCTACAAAAAACTACCTTCCATAATGACAAGGCTACCATCCATTGGAGTAACAAAAATCTCGAAAACAGACTGCATTCCATAATGACAAGGCTATCATCTAATGGAGTAACAAAGATATCGATAACAAACTACCTTCCATAATGACAAGGCTACCATCCATTGGAATAACAAAAATCTCGACAACAGACTACCTTACATATTGATAAGGCTACCATCCAATGGAGTAACAAAAATATCGACAACATACTACCTTCCATAATGACAAGGCTACCATCCATTGGAGTAACAAAAATATATACAAGAGACTACCTTCCATAATTACAAGGCTACCATCCAATGGAGTAACAAAAATCTTGACAACATACTACCTTCCATAATGACTAGGCTACCATTTATTGGAATATAAAATATTTAACAACAGACTACCTTCCATAATGACAAGGCTACCATCCATTGGAGTAACAAAAATCTGGACAAAAAGCTACCTTCCATAATGACAAGGCTACCATCCACTGGAGTAACAAAAATCTCGAAAACATACTGCATTCCATAATGACAAGTCTACCATCCATTGTAATAACAAAAATCTCTAAAACAAACTACCTTCCATAATGACAAGGCTACGATCCATTGGAGTAACAAAGATCTGAACAACAGAGTACCTTCCATAATGATAAGGCTACCATTAATTGGTGTAACAGAAATCACAACAACAGACTACCTTCCATAATGACAAGGCTACCATCCATTAGAGTAACAAAAATCGGGACAACAGACTACCTTCCATAATAAAAAGGCTACTATCCATTGGAGTAACAAAAATGTCAACAAGAGACTACCTTCCATAATGACAAGGCTACCATCCATTGGAGTAAAAAAAATCTCGACAACAAACTACCTTCCATAATGACTAGGCTACCATTCTTTAGAGTAACAAAAATCTGGACAACAGAATACCTTCCTTAATGAAAAGGCTACCATCCATTGGAGTAACAAAAATATCAACAAGAGACTACCTTCCATAATGACAAGGCTACCATCCAATGGAGTAACAAAAATCTTGACAACATACTACCTTCCATAATGACTAGGCTACCATCCATTGGAGTATAAAATATTTAACAGCAGACTACCTTCCATAATGACAAGGCTACCATCCATTGTAATAACAAAAATCTCGACAACAGACTACCTTCCATAATGACAAGGTAACCATCCTTTAGAGTAACAAAAATCTGGACAACAGACTACCTTCCATAATGACAAGGCTACAATCCATTGGAGTAACAAAAATATCAACAAGAGACTACCTTCCATAATGACAAGGCTACCATCCATTGTAATAACAAAAATCTCGACAACAGACCACCTTTAATAATGTCAAGTATACCATCCATTGGAGTAACAAATATCTGAGCAACTGACTACCTTCCATAATGATAAGGCTATAATTAATTGGAGTAACAGAAATCACAACAACAGACTACCTTCCATAATGACAAGGCTACCATCCATTATAGTAACAAAAATCGAGAGAACAGACTACCTTCCATAATAAAAAGGCTACTATCCATTGGAGTAACAAAAATGTCAACAAGAGACTACCTTCCATAATGACAAGGCTACCATCCATTGGAGTAAAAAAAATCTCGACAACAGACTACCTTCCATAATGACTAGGCTACCATTCTTTAGAGTAACAAAAATCTGGACAACAGAATACCTTCCTTAATGAAAAGGCTACCATCCATTGGAGTAACAAAAATATCAACAAGAGACTACCTTCCATAATGACAAGGCTACCATCCAATGGAGTAACAAAAATCTTGACAACATACTACCTTCCATAATGACTAGGCTACCATCCATTGGAGTATAAAATATTTAACAACAAACTACCTTCCATAATGACAAGGCTACCATCCATTGTAATAACAAAAATCTCGACAACAGACTACCTTCCATAATGACAAGGTAACCATCCTTTAGAGTAACAAAAATCTGGACAACAGACTACCTTCCATAATGACAAGGCTACAATCCATTGGAGTAACAAAAATATCAACAAGAGACTACCTTCCATAATGACAAGGCTACCATCCATTGTAATAACAAAAATCTCGACAACAGACCACCTTTAATAATGTCAAGTATACCATCCATTGGAGTAACAAATATCTGAGCAACTGACTACCTTCCATAATGATAAGGCTATAATTAATTGGAGTAACAGAAATCACAACAACAGACTACCTTCCATAATGACAAGGCTACCATCCATTATAGTAACAAAAATCGAGAGAACAGACTACCTTCCATAATAAAAAGGCTACCATCCATTGGAGTAACAAAAATGTCAACAAGAGACTACCTTCCATAATGACAAGGCTACCATCCATTGGAGTAACAAAAATGTCGACAACACACTACCTTCCATAATGACAAGGCTACCATCCTTTAGAGTAACAAAAATCTGGACAACACACTACCTTCCATAATGACAAGGCTACAATCCATTGGAGTAACAAAAATATCAACAAGAGACTACCCTCCATAATGACAAAACTACCATCCAATGGAGTAACAAACATCTTGACAAAAGACTACCTTCCATAATGACTAGGCTACCATCCATTGGAGTAACAAAAATCTCGACAATAGACTGCCTTCCATAAAGACAAGGCTACCATCCATTGGAGTAACAAAAATCTTGACAACAAACTACCTTCCATAATGACAAGGCTACAATCCATTGGAGTAACAAAAATATCAACAAGAGACTACCTTCCATAATGACAAGGCTACCATCTAATGGAGTAACAAAAATCTTGACAAAAGACTACCTTCCATAATGACTAGGCTACCATCCATTGACATATAAAATATTTAACAACAGACTACCTTCCATAATGACAAGGCTACCATCCATTGGAGTAACAAAAATCTAGACAATAGACTGCCTTCCATAATGACAAGGCTACCATCCATTGGAGTAACAAAAATCTCGACAACAAACTACCTTCCATAATGACAAGTCCACAATCCATTGGAATAACAAAAATATCGACAACATACTACCTTTCATAATGACAAAGCTACAATCCAATGGAGTAACAAAAATATAGAGAATAGACTACCTTCCATAATGACAAGTCTACCATCCAATATAGTAACAAAAATCTTGACAACAGACTACCTTCCATAATGACTAGGCTACCATCCATTGGAGTATAAAATATTTAACAACAGACTACCTTCCATAATGACAAGGCTACCATCCATTGGAGTAACTAAAATCTCTATAAAAAACTACCTTCCATAATGACAAGGCTACCATCCATTGGAGTAACAAAAATCTCGAAAACAGACTGCATTCCATAATGACAAGGCTATCATCTAATGGAGTAACAAAGATATCGATAACAAACTACCTTCCATAATGACAAGGCTACCATCCATTGGAATAACAAAAATCTCGACAACAGACTACCTTACATATTGATAAGGCTACCATCCAATGGAGTAACAAAAATATCGACAACATACTACCTTCCATAATGACAAGGCTACCATCCTTTAGGGTAACAAAAATATGGACAACAAAATACCCTCCATAATGAAAAGGCTACCATCCATTGGAGTAACAAAAATATATACAAGAGACTACCTTCCATAATGACAAGGCTACCATCCAATGGAGTAACAAAATTCTTGACAACATACTACCTTCCATAATGACTAGGCTACCATTTATTGGAATATAAAATATTTAACAACAGACTACCTTCCATAATGACAAGGGTACCATCCATTGGAGTAACAAAAAACTAGACAAAAAGCTACCTTCCATAATGACAAGGCTACCATCCATTGGAGTAACAAAAATCTCGAAAACATACTGCATTCCATAATGACAAGTCTACCATCCATTGTAATAACAAAAATCTCTAAAACAAACTACCTTCCATAATGACAAGGCTACGATCCATTGGAGTAACAAAGATCTGAACAACAGAGTACCTTCCATAATGATAAGGCTACCATTAATTGGTGTAACAGAAATCACAACAACAGACTACCTTCCATAATGACAAGGCTACCATCCATTAGAGTAACAAAAATCGGGACAACAGACTACCTTCCATAATAAAAAGGCTACTATCCATTGGAGTAACAAAAATGTCAACAAGAGACTACCTTCCATAATGACAAGGCTACCATCCATTGGAGTAAAAAAAATCTCGACAACAGACTACCTTCCATAATGACTAGGCTACCATTCTTTAGAGTAACAAAAATCTGGACAACAGAATACCTTCCTTAATGAAAAGGCTACCATCCATTGGAGTAACAAAAATATCAACAAGAGACTACCTTCCATAATGACAAGGCTACCATCCAATGGAGTAACAAAAATCTTGACAACATACTACCTTCCATAATGACTAGGCTACCATCCATTGGAGTATAAAATATTTAACAACAGACTACCTTCCATAATGACAAGGCTACCATCCATTGGAGTAACAAAAATCTGGACAAAAAGCTACCTTCCATAATGACAAGGCTACCATCCATTGGAGTAAGAAAAATCTCGAAAACATACTGCATTCCATAATGACAAGTCTACCATCCATTGTAATAACAAAAATCTCGACAACAGACTACCTTCCATAATGACAAGGCAACCATCCTTTAGAGTAACAAAAATCTGGACAACAGACTACCTTCCATAATGACAAGGCTACAATCCATTGGAGTAACAAAAATATCAACAAGAGACTACCTTCCATAATGACAAGGCTACCATCCATTGTAATAACAAAAATCTCGACAATAGACCACATTTAATAATGACAAGTATACCATCCATTGGAGTAACAAATATCTGAGCAACTGACTACCTTCCATAATGATAAGGCTATAATTAATTGGAGTAACAGAAATCACAACAACAGACTACCTTCCATAATGACAAGGCTACCATCCATTATAGTAACAAAAATCGAGACAACAGACTACCTTCCATAATAAAAAGGCTACCATCCATTGGAGTAACAAAAATGTCAACAAGAGACTACCTTCCATAATGACAAGGCTACCATCCATTGGAGTAACAAAAATGTCGACAACACACTACCTTCCATAATGACAAGGCTACCATCCTTTAGAGTAACAAAAATCTGGACAACACACTACCTTCCATAATGACAAGGCTACAATCCATTGGAGTAACAAAAATATCAACAAGAGACTACCCTCCATAATGATAAAACTACCATCCAATGGAGTAACAAACATCTTGACAAAAGACTACCTTCCATAATGACTAGGCTACCATCCATTGGAGTAACAAAAATATCGACAATAGACTGCCTTCCATAAAGACAAGGCTACCATCCATTGGAGTAACAAAAATCTTGACAACAAACTACCTTCCATAATGACAAGGCTACAATCCATTGGAGTAACAAAAATATCAACAAGAGACTACCTTCCATAATGACAAGGCTACCATCTAATGGAGTAACAAAAATCTTGACAAAAGACTACCTTCCATAATGACTAGGCTACCATCCATTGACATATAAAATATTTAACAACAGACTACCTTCCATAATGACAAGGCTACCATCCATTGGAGTAACAAAAATCTAGACAATAGACTGCCTTCCATAATGACCAGGCTACCATCCATTGGAGTAACAAAAATCTCGAGAACAAACTACCTTCCATAATGACAAGTCCACAATCCATTGGAATAACAAAAATATCGACAACATACTACCTTTCATAATGACAAAGCTACAATCCAATGGAGTAACAAAAATCTCGAGAATAGACTACCTTCCATAATGACAAGTCTACCATCCAATGTAGTAACAAAAATCTTGACAACAGACTACCTTCCATAATGACTAGGCTACCATCCATTGGAGTATAAAATATTTAACAACAGACTACCTTCCATAATGACAAGGCTACCATCCATTGGAGTAACTAAAATCTCTACAAAAAACTACCTTCCATAATGACAAGGCTACCATCCATTGGAGTAACAAAAATCTCGAAAACAGACTGCATTCCATAATGACAAGGCTATCATCTAATGGAGTAACAAAGATATCGATAACAAACTACCTTCCATAATGACAAGGCTACCATCCATTGGAATAATAAAAATCTCGACAATAGACTACCTTACATATTGATAAGGCTACCATCCAATGGAGTAACAAAAATATCGACAACATACTACCTTCCATAATGACAAGGCTACCATCCTTTAGGGTAACAAAAATATGGACAACAGAATACCCTCCATAATGAAAAGGCTACCATCGATTGGAGTAACAAAAATATATACAAGAGACTACCTTCCATAATAACAAGGCTACCATCCAATGGAATAACAAAAATCTTGACAACATACTACCTTCCATAATGACTAGGCTACCATCCATTGGAGTATAAAATATTTAACAACAGACCACCTTCCATAATGACAAGGCTACCATCCGTTGGAGTAACAAAAATCTGGACAAAAAGCTACCTTCCATAATGACAAGGCTACCATCCATTGGAGTAAGAAAAATCTCGAAAACATACTGCATTCCATAATGACAAGTCTACCATCCATTGTAATAACAAAAATCTCGACAACAGACTACCTTCCATAATGACAAGGCAACCATCCTTTAGAGTAACAAAAATCTGGACAACAGACTACCTTCCATAATGACAAGGCTACAATCCATTGGAGTAACAAAAATATCAACAAGAGACTACCTTCCATAATGACAAGGCTACCATCCATTGTAATAACAAAAATCTCGACAACAGACCACCTTTAATAATGACAAGTATACCATCCATTGGAGTAACAAATATCTGAGCAACTGACTACCTTCCATAATGATAAGGCTATAATTAATTGGAGTAACAGAAATCACAACAACAGACTACCTTCCATAATGACAAGGCTACCATCCATTATAGTAACAAAAATCGAGACAACAGACTACCTTCCATAATAAAAAGGCTACCATCCATTGGAGTAACAAAAATGTCAACAAGAGACTACCTTCCATAATGACAAGGCTACCATCCATTGGAGTAACAAAAATCTCGACAACACACTACCTTCCATAATGACAAGGCTACCATCCTTTAGAGTAACAAAAATCTGGACAACACACTACCTTCCATAATGACAAGGCTACAATCCATTGGAGTAACAAAAATATCAACAAGAGACTACCCTCCATAATGACAAAACTACCATCCAATGGAGTAACAAACATCTTGACAAAAGACTACCTTCCATAATGACTAGGCTACCATCCATTGGAGTAACAAAAATCTCGACAATAGACTGCCTTCCATAAAGACAAGGCTACCATCCATTGGAGTAACAAAAATCTTGACAACAAACTACCTTCCATAATGACAAGGCTACAATCCATTGGAGTAACAAAAATATCAACAAGAGACTACCTTCCATAATGACAAGGCTACCATCTAATGGAGTAACAAAAATCTTGACAAAAGACTACCTTCCATAATGACTAGGCTACCATCCATTGACATATAAAATATTTAACAACAGACTACCTTCCATAATGACAAGGCTACCATCCATTGGAGTAACAAAAATCTAGACAATAGACTGCCTTCCATAATGACAAGGCTACCATCCATTGGAGTAATAAAAATCTCGACAACAAACTACCTTCCATAATGACAAGTCCACAATCCATTGGAATAACAAAAATATCGACAACATACTACCTTTCATAATGACAAAGCTACAATCCAATGGAGTAACAAAAATCTCGAGAATAGACTACCTTCCATAATGACAAGTCTACCATCCAATGTAGTAACAAAAATCTTGACAACAGACTACCTTCCATAATGACTAGGCTACCATCCATTGGAGTATAAAATATTTAACAAGAGACTACCTTCCATAATGACAAGGCTACCATCCATTGGAGTAACTAAAATCTCTACAAAAAACTACCTTCCATAATGACAAGGCTACCATCCATTGGAGTAACAAAAATCTCGAAAACAGACTGCATTCCATAATGACAAGGCTATCATCTAATGGAGTAACAAAGATATCGATAACAAACTACCTTCCATAATGACAAGGCTACCATCCATTGGAATAACAAAAATGTCGACAACAGACTACCTTACATATTGATAAGGCTACCATCCAACGGAGTAACAAAAATATCGACAACATACTACCTTCCATAATGACAAGGCTACCATCCTTTAGGGTAACAAAAATATGGACAACAGAATACCCTCCATAATGAAAAGGCTACCATCCATTGGAGTAACAAAAATATATACAAGAGACTACCTTCCATAATGACAAGGCTACCATCCAATGGAGTAACAAAAATCTTGACAACATACTACCTTCCATAATGACTAGGCTACCATTTATTGGAATATAAAATATTTAACAACAGACTACCTTCCATAATGACAAGGCTACCATCCATTGGAGTAACAAAAATCTCGAAAACATACTGCATTCCATAATGACAAGTCTACCATCCATTGTAATAACAAAAATCTCTAAAACAAACTACCTTCCATAATGACAAGGCTACGATCCATTGGAGTAACAAAGATCTGAACAACAGAGTACCTTCCATAATGATAAGGCTACCATTAATTGGTGTAACAGAAATCACAACAACAGACTACCTTCCATAATGACAAGGCTACCATCCATTAGAGTAACAAAAATCGGGACAATAGACTACCTTCCATAATAAAAAGGCTACTATCCATTGGAGTAACAAAAATGTCAACAAGAGACTACCTTCCATAATGACAAGGCTACCATCCATTGGAGTAAAAAAATTCTCGACAACAGACTACCTTCCATAATGACTAGGCTACCATTCTTTAGAGTAACAAAAATCTGGACAACAGAATACCTTCCTTAATGAAAAGGCTACCATCCATTGGAGTAACAAAAATATCAACAAGAGACTACCTTCCATAATGACAAGGCTACCATCCAATGGAGTAACAAAAATCTTGACAACATACTACCTTCCATAATGACTAGGATACCATCCATTGGAGTATAAAATATTTAACAACAGACTACCTTCCATAATGACAAGGCTACCAGCCATTGGAGTAACAAAAATCTGGACAAAAAGCTACCTTCCATAATGACAAGGCTACCATCCATTGGAGTAAGAAAAATCTCGAAAACATACTGCATTCTGAAGGGGTGAAAAACACAAGAAGGGGGGGGGTTGAATTGTAAAACTGGAATCTTAAAGCAAATGACAAGGTATTTTTATCCTGGTTCGTTTGATCTCAAACTACTCCAGTCCACCCGTTCAAGGTGATTTCGCCTCTCTCCAACGAGGTCTTAATTCACTATATTCAACTGAATACAAATCTGCTTTAGCAACTGCTAAAACCTTCTTGATTCAAACCACAATCCGGTTTGTCAAGGCAACACTTTCTTACAAAGGTATAAGCAAATGTGTATGAATGTTTCTACAAAACTATATCACAACTGTGATGTTTACACAAATGAAGCTTAGAATACTAGGATGCTAAACGCTAATAAAGTATCAGAGTTTGTTGGTTTAGCAAAACTTGTTGAGTGAAGATTATTATTCAGCTTTGTGCGTGTAGAGAGTTTGGAAGCATTAGCCGTGATAATCTTCAAAGCTTGGTTTATATAGCACTTTGAGAAGATGAACGTTGGAGCAAATATTCTTGATTCAATGCTATTAACAAGCTTTCCTTTTTGAGCAGATCTTGTCTAGAATGATGCCGTTGGTATTGATTAGCTTTCAATGCACAGTACCGTTGCTTCTTCAATGCACGATCTGGCTTGGCTCATTCTGATTCTGCTTCGCTGCTGATGAACTAATTTGTTTCTGTATCAGAGTGTTTTACGCGCAGTTCTGTTCATCAAGCTTCAGCATGTGCAAGCGTTGATCATCTGATCTTGACGTTCTGATTCAGCAACTTCTGATGCTGATGTGCAAACTCATATTCTGATGCTGAAAACGTGATCTTGCTTATTTTAATCAGCATATCTGCAAGTCAGAGCATAGTAATTTTAGGCAGCATATAATTCAATCATAAAATATTTAACTACTATATCTTTTCACTTTGTTATCATCAAAACTTAAATATAGGGTACTAGATTCAAACATTGTTCTAACAATCTCCCCCTTTTTGATGATGACAAAAACTAGATATTTTAAATGAAAAATAACGTGAAAAGTTATCAGATCTATGTATCAGAATAAGAAGTACGGAGAAGTCAGAGTTAAGAGATACTCCCCCTGAGTTTGTTACTTCCCTTTGATATGTGTGTTCTTCAGAGTCAGATCTTTTTCTATCTTTGAGCATCAGATTATAAGTCTTTGATTTATCAGAGAGCAGAGCTTCAGAGCTTTTCCTGTCAGAGCTTTGCTTCGGATCAGAGTGTTAGGTCGATCAGATCTTCATATATCAGAACTTCATATTTGATCAGAGCAACATGAGCTTTTATATTTTGATCAGAGCTTCTAGTTCTTAGTCTTCATAGTGTTCAGAGCTTCCTTGTGCCTGTAGACTTAACAACAAAACAGAAAAAACATTTCAAGTAATAGAGTTAGAATGTTTGAGAATTTCTGTCTAGTTAGCCGTTATTGATTTTAAATATCATTCTTGTTCTCCCCCTTTTTGTCAGCAATCAAAAAGTGTTAGTGATGTGCTAAAACAATTTAGATCAGAAAAACAAATTATATTAAAAATAGTTCAGAGGAAAGAACATTACACAAGCATAGTCAAAACATAGTCAAAAGTACATCAGAAAATGACGAAAATATAGAGAATGTCATGCATGAAAAAATTTCAAGGTTGTGGGGGCATGCGTGAGAACAGGCTTTCCAGCATTGCTTGAATCTTTTCAGAAGTTGCATTCTGCTTCTGAACCATGGTGACAACAGTATCAATCTTGCTGTCCTGGACATTCATTCTTGCTTCCATCTTCTAATCACTCTCTTCCATCCGCTGCTGTAGACGCAAGTCATTCAGCCTTAATTCTTCCAGAGCCTGCCTGTCCAAGGCAGCTTGAGAACTTTCAGCAGGAGGAAGCTTCTCAGAACTTTCAGCTACATCTTCTGCTGGATTCTCTTCCTGAAGAGTCTTGTCTTCTTCTGAAGGTTGCACCTGTGCAGCTTGTTCTTTCTCAGACCACGATTCAGAGTCCAGAGGGAGCACAACTTCTTGAGGCAGCTGACTCTCAACTTCCTTCAGCAGCTTGCTAAAGTTCTGTTGAGCCTGCTCATAGTTGACGTCCTGCAGCTTGAGTGCTTCAGCACGAACCCATACTCTGAACTGTGACCAGAGCTGATCAGAAGCAGCTGGGTCGATCATCCCGGGACAGACTTGCTTCAGAGAAGCAATCCACTGCAGCATACCTGTTTCAAAGTCCAAAATACCAGAGCCAACATCTAGTTGCTTTGGTTTGGGAATGGCCAATTTGTGTCTTAAATCAGCAAGACGTTCAAGACTTGTTAAGTCAATGAATGTTCTGCTGGGGTTTTCAGATGATTGAACAGGAAGTGTGCCAAATTGATCTTCACCCTCTGATTAATAAAGTAGATCAGAAATTGCTGATCCACGTTTATATAGTCAGGAGAGCTTGTGGGCTTCCTGTGATTGAAACAGCCTAGAACAATCTTGGCCCACACTCTGCAGTGATCCTTTAGATCCTTGATTTTGCTGCTGGGAAAACCAAGAGTGAAAATGCAGTTTGCTACCACACCTATATCAGGGCACCTATCAGCCATGTCCACACAACGGACTCCACCACCACTTTGACCTATTAACTTGGCAATGAGGTCTTCAGAAATTATTATCTTCTTTCCCATGACAGAAGAGATGACTAGATGCTTATCAATCTTGGCATGAATCCAAAATTCTTTGACAAGCTCTGGGAAGGTTGGTCCAACCAATCTATCAAAGTACCTCTCCCACTTTTGAGCTTTGACTTCAGCAGTTAGGTCAAATCCATTATCCTTCAAACTTTCGAAATCGATGATTAATTCAGAGAGAACCTCAAGATTCTTTACTGGTGTGAGAAGAGTTCTTGTAGGCGCTTGATATTGCTCAGAGGTTTTTTTCTTCTGATGTCCTGCAGAAATGCTGGAGGATGCCATTGTTCTCACACAAAAAGCTTGAGAGTGATTTGAGAAAAGCTAGGGTTTTTGAAGGAGATATGCAGACAAATGCTTGAGAGATTATGAGTAAGCGTAAAGATTAAGAATGAAGAGTAATGTGCTTAAATAGAATTTTCAAAAATTATTTTGAAAAATAAAACGTTTTTAAGAGAGAGAAAAAAATAATGATTGCCATTAACAAGCGTGATTACTTTTGCATTTAATGCTTGCTGATTTTGGGGGATTTGAGAAAGATACTTAAAAACGGTTACCAGACATGTGTCTCAATGCACCCAATCAGCGCTTTGCCTTCTCAGAAACGTGCACGCGTTCTGCTTCAGGGATTTGCTGATGATTGGATGACACTTGTTTGATGTAGTGATCAGCACGTCTGTATTTGAGATTAGACTCTCAGATCTTTAGACTTGCCTCTGATACAATCTGCATGTTCTTACTTTCTGAAAGAAGATTGATCAGAAGTTCACAGTAATATAAATACATTCTGAAAGATAAAAATATGGAATTAAAGCATTTTCATTCTGGGCATACTTTCATGCTGAGATGTTTCAGAATGAAATTAAACCTATCTTCTGAAAGGGGTTTTGTAAAGATATCAGCCCATTGATGGTCTGTATCTATAAATTTCAAGTTTAAAATTCCTTTCTGAATATAGTCCCTAATGAAATGATGTTTTATTTCTATATGCTTAGCTCTAGAATGTAAAATAGGATTCTTACTTAAGCAAATAGCAGAGGTATTATCACAAAGAATAGGAATGTTACTCTCAAAAATCTGGAAGTCTTCAAGATGACTTTTCATCCAGAGCATCTGTGTGCTACATCCAGCTGTTGCTATGTACTCAGCTTCTGCTGTTGACAGAGCAATAGTTGATTGCCTTTTGCTGGACCATGAGATCAGATTTTCTCCCAGAAACTGGCAGCTTCCAGAAGTACTTTTTTGTTCCACTCTGTCTCCAGCAAAATCAGCGTCGCAGTAGCCTACTAAACTGTAATCACTAGATTTTCTATAAAACAAACCCAGATTAGTAGTACCTTTCAGATACTTAAAAATTCGCTTAACAGCTGTTAAGTGATATTCTCTAGGATCTGATTGGAATCTAGCACAAATACATACGCTGAATAAAATATCAGGTCTTGAAGCAGTCAGATAAAGGAGAGAACCAATCATACCTCTGTAGACCTTCTGTTCTACGCTTTTGCTTACCTCTTCTCTTTCCAGAATGCACGTGGGATGCATTGGAATCTTTGATGGCTTACATTCTGAGAGGTCAAATTTCTTCAGAAGATCTCTGATGTATTTGCTCTGATGAATGTAAGTTCCCTCTGGAGTTTGATTGATCTGAATTCCTAAAAAGAACTTCAGTTCCCCCATGAGGCTCATCTCAAATTCTGCCTGCATACACTTAGCAAATTTTCTTCCAAGAGAAGGATTAGTAGAACCAAAGATTATATCATCAACATAAATTTGACAGACTAAAATGTCACTCTTAACTGTTTTACAGAATAGAGTGGTGTCCACTTTCCCTCTGGTGAACTCATTTTCAAGCAGAAAGTTACTTAGCCTTTCATACCAAGCTCTGGGAGCTTGTTTCAGACCATACAGTGACTTTTTCAGTTTGAAAACATGTTCTGGATGTTTTGTATTTTCAAAACCTGGGGGTTGGTGAACATACACTTCTTCTTCTATATAACCATTTAAGAATGCACTTTTGACATCCATCTGATACAGAGTGATGCCTCTATTAACAGCAAATGAAATTAAAAGTCTGATAGATTCTAACCTGGCGACTGGGGCAAAGGTTTCTGTATAGTCTATCCCCTCTTGCTGACTATAACCTTGTGCAACCAGTCGTGCCTTGTTTTGGACGACTTCACCTTGTTCATTGAGCTTGTTTCTGAACACCCATCTTGTTCCAATGACGTTGAATCCTTTTGGTCTTGGAACGAGATCCCAAACGTCGTTTCTGGTGAATTGATTCAGCTCTTCTTGCATTGCCAGAATCCAGTCATTGTCCAGAAGTGCTTCATCAATAGAAGAAGGTTCAATCAGAGACACAAGTCCCATCAGAGTTTCTTCAGAGTTTCTGAAGCTTGCTCTTGTTCTGATTGGATCTTCCTTTCTTCCTAGGATAGTCTCTTCTGGGTGATCCAAACTGCTTCTGGGTAATCTCTTCTGAGGTTGATCAGCAGCAGTTGTAGGATTTCTAGCATTGCTTCTTTCAGACGTTGAAGGAGTGTCTGTGTTGAGAGCTTCTGATGACCTGTCTTCAGAACCTGCAAATTCAATTTCTATACCTGCAAGATTTTCATTCTGCTTTGACTTTTCAGAGTCAAGCTTGTCATCAAAACGAACACTGATTGATTCTTCCACAATCTGTGTTTCTGTATTGTATACTCTGTACCCTCTTGAGCGTTCAGAGTATCCTAACATAATACACTTCTGTGCCTTAGAATCAAACTTGTTCAAATAATTCTTAGTATTTAACATATAGCAAGTGCATCCAAATGGATGAAAGTATGAAATGTTGGGCTTTCTGTTCTTCCACAATTCATATGGAGTCTTTTCCAGAATAGGTCTTATTGAGATTCTATTCTGAATGTAGCACGCTGTGTTTATTGCCTCTGCCCAGAAGGTCTTAGCAACGTTTGTCTCGTTGATCATGGTTCTGGCCATTTCTTGCAATGTTCTGTTCTTTCGTTCTACAACTCCATTTTGTTGGGGAGTTCTAGGACAAGAGAAATCATGCAGAATGCCTTTGTCATTAAAGAATGACTCAAAATCTTTATTTTCAAATTCTCCACCATGATCACTTCTGACTTTAACGATTCTAAGATCTTTTTCATTCTGAACTTGGTTACAGAAGGTAACAAACACAGAGTGTGACTCGTCCTTGTGTCTTAAGAACTTTACCCATGTCCATCTGCTATAGTCATCTACGATTACTAACCCATACTTCTTGCCACTGACAGAAGCAGTCTTAACTGGTCCAAATAAGTCAATGTGCAGAAGTTCTAATGGCTTAGAGGTAGAAACAACATTTTTGGATTTAAAAGATGGTTTTGCAAATTTGCCTTTCTGACATGCTTCACACAGAGCATCTGAATTGAACTTCAAATTTGGAAGTCCTCTGACCAGATTGAGTTTGTTAATCTGAGATATTCTTCTCATACTAACATGTCCCAATCTTCTGTGCCAGATCCATTGCTCGTTATTAACAGACAGAAGACATTTTACGTTCTGACTCTTAAGTTCAGAAAGTTTGATTTTGTAAATGTTGTTTTTCCTCTTACCATTAAATAGGATAGTCCCATCTTTCTGACTAACAGCTTTACATGATTTTTGATTAAAGATTATATCATAACCGTTATCACTTAATTGACTTATGGATAACAGGTTATGCATCAATCCATCAACAAGCAGAACATTATTAATAGAGGGAAGATTTCCGTTACCTACAGTTCCAGAGCCAATTATCTTTCCCCTCTGATTGCCTCCAAAGCCAACGTGGCCTCCAGGCTTAAGTTCCAGGCTTTGGAACATATGCCTTCTTCCCGTCATGTGACGTGAGCAGCCAGAGTCCAGGTACCATGACTGGTGTTTCTGACTTGCTGCTAAAGATATCTGCAACATGTATTATTTTATCCTTAGGTACCCAGATCTTATTGGGTCCTGATTTGTTAGTTTTACCAAAACTCTGGTTGAATTTTGGTTTCACAAAGTGATTACTACTAGTATATTTGATGTCATGTGTGTGACCATACACAAAGTGTGAATTTAGAGGAGTGTGTTTAATAACTAAATCCATGACATTTTTAGGTGTAGGAACCTTACCTAGGTATCCTATTCCTTTCCTGCCGTTTCCGCTAACTCCATATATCATTGAAGCCATTCTGCTTCTATCTATGCTTTTAGCAAGGAACTTCTGGAAACTATGATCATACTCCTTGATGATCTCATCAGCGTTGCTGGGAGTTTCAGAAATTGGTACCTTCTGAGAGTTTTGTAAAGAGTTTTCTAATTTTAAAATTTTATCTCTCAGCTCAGAGTTTTCCAATTTGAGACTCTCAGACTTATTAGAGTCAGATTCAAGAGTCCTTTTCAGGTCTCTGAATTTAGCTCTAATCTGCTGATAACGTTCCAGAATTTCATTGAGGCTTTCAGCAAGTTCAGCCTTTGTAAAATTAACAGCGAAGTTAGGGAATACCTCTTCTGTGTCTGATTCTGAGTCTGAGTCAGAAGCTTCATTGTCATCTGGAATGTTAGCCATAAGCGCTATGTTCGCCCTTTCATCATCTGATTCTGAGTCAGCTTCAGACGAGTCAGAGTCATCCCATGTGGCCATGAGACTTTTCTTCTTCTCTCTTCCAAACTTCCTTTTTGGCTTTTCCCTCTGAAGCTTTGGACAGTCACTCTTGTAGTGACCTTGCTCATTGCACTCGTAGCAGATGATGTCTTTTGTATTTGGCTTCTTGCTACCTGAGGAGCCTTCAGATCTTCTGTATCCAGAGGAAGAATCTGTTCTTCTGTATCTGGAAGAAGACTTGTTCTGATCAGATCTTCTGGGATTCCTGAATTTCTTTTGTCTTTGCTTCCACAGTTGATTTACTCTTCTGGAGAGAAGAGAAAGCTCGTCTTCTTCTGATGAGGATCCATCAGATGTTTCTTCAACTGCCTGCAAAACTTTAGATTCAGATTTTCTGTTAGATTTTAAAGCTATAGGCTTACCTTGCTTCTGAGGCTCGTCAGCTTCCAGCTCTATCTCATGACTTCTGAGGGAGCTTATAAGTTCCTCCAGAGTGATTTTGTTGAGATCTTTCGCCAGCTTCAGAGCAGTAACCATAGGCCTCCACTGCTTGGGTAAACTTCTGATTATCTTCTTGACATGGTCAGCAGTAGAGTATCCCTTGTCCAGAACTTTGAGACCAGCTACCAGAATCTGGAATCTGGAGAACATAGTTTCAATGGATTCAGATTCTTCCATTTTAAACGCCTCATACTTCTGAATGAGCGCCAGAGCCTTTGTTTCCTTGACTTGAACGTTCCCCTCATGCGTCATTCTGAGAGAATCAAAGATGTTCTTAGCTGTGTCTCTGTTGGAGATCTTCTCATACTCAGTATAGGAGATGGCACTGAGAAGGATGGTTCTGGCCTTATGGTGATTCTTGAAGTCACGCTTTTGTTGATCAGTCATTGATTTTCTATCAATCTTCTGACCAGTTGCATTAACAGGGTGCGTGTATCCATCTGTCACCATATCCCACAGATCAGCATCATGTGCTAGAAAGAAGCTTTCAATTCTGTCTTTCCAGTAGTCAAAGTTTTCTCCATCAAAGACTGGAGGTTTGCCGCTGAATCTGTCTCTGTCCTCATTGGTGTCATTGCTGAAATGAGAGTTGTTTCCTGCCATAGTGTTTTTTCTGACGCTGGATCTTTTACTGACACGGTTAAGTGTTTTAGCTCAGAACCAGGCGCTCTGATACCAATTGAAGGGGTGAAAAACACAAGAAGGGGGGGGTTGAATTGTAAAACTGGAATCTTAAAGCAAATGACAAGGTATTTTTATCCTGGTTCGTTTGATCTCAAACTACTCCAGTCCACCCGTTCAAGGTGATTTCGCCTCTCTCCAACGAGGTCTTAATTCACTATATTCAACTGAATACAAATCTGCTTTAGCAACTGCTAAAACCTTCTTGATTCAAACCACAATCCGGTTTGTCAAGGCAACACTTTCTTACAAAGGTATAAGCAAATGTGTATGAATGTTTCTACAAAACTATATCACAACTGTGATGTTTACACAAATGAAGCTTAGAATACTAGGATGCTAAACGCTAATAAAGTATCAGAGTTTGTTGGTTTAGCAAAACTTGTTGAGTGAAGATTATTATTCAGCTTTGTGCGTGTAGAGAGTTTGGAAGCATTAGCCGTGATAATCTTCAAAGCTTGTTTATATAGCACTTTGAGAAGATGAACGTTGGAGCAAATATTCTTGATTCAATGCTATTAACAAGCTTTCCTTTTTGAGCAGATCTTGTCTAGAATGATGCCGTTGGTATTGATTAGCTTTCAATGCACAGTACCGTTGCTTCTTCAATGCACGATCTGGCTTGGCTCATTCTGATTCTGCTTCGCTGCTGATGAACTAATTTGTTTCTGTATCAGAGTGTTTTACGCGCAGTTCTGTTCATCAAGCTTCAGCATGTGCAAGCGTTGATCATCTGATCTTGACGTTCTGATTCAGCAACTTCTGATGCTGATGTGCAAACTCATATTCTGATGCTGAAAACGTGATCTTGCTTATTTTAATCAGCATATCTGCAAGTCAGAGCATAGTAATTTTAGGCAGTATATAATTCAATCATAAAATATTTAACTACTATATCTTTTCACTTTGTTATCATCAAAACTTAAATATAGGGTACTAGATTCAAACATTGTTCTAACACATTCCATAATGACAAGTCTACCATCCATTGTAATAACAAAAATCTCGACAACAGACTACCTTCCATAATGACAAGGCAACCATCCTTTAGAGTAACAAAAATCTGGACAACAGACTACCTTCCATAATGACAAGGCTACAATCCATTGGAGTAACCAAAATATCAACAAGAGACTACCTTCCATAATGACAAGGCTACCATCCATTGTAATAACAAAAATCTCGACAACAGACCACCTTTAATAATGACAAGTATACCATCCATTGGAGTAACAAATATCTGAGCAACTGACTACCTTCCATAATGATAAGGCTATAATTAATTGGAGTAACAGAAATCACAACAACAGACTACCTTCCATAATGACAAGGCTACCATCCATTATAGTTACAAAAATCGAGACAACAGACTACCTTCCATAATAAAAAGGCTACCATCCATTGGAGTAACAAAAATGTCAACAAGAGACTACCTTTCATAATTACAAGGCTACCATCCATTGGAGTAACAAAAATCTCGACAACACACTACCTTCCATAATGACAAGGCTACCATCCTTTAGAGTAACAAAAATCTGGACAACACACTACCTTCCATAATGACAAGGCTACAATCCATTGGAGTAACAAAAATATCAACAAGAGACTACCCTCCATAATGACAAAACTACCATCCAATGGAGTAACAAACATCTTGACAAAAGACTACCTTCCATAATGACTAGGCTACCATCCATTGGAGTAACAAAAATCTCGACAATAGACTGCCTTCCATAAAGACAAGGCTACCATCCATTGGAGTAACAAAAATCTCGACAACAAACTACCTTCCATAATGACAAGTCCACAATCCATTGGAATAACAAAAATCTCGACAACATACTACCTTTCATAATGACAAAGCTAAAATCCAATGGAGTAACAAAACTCTCGAGAATAGACTACCTTCCATAATGACAAGTCTACCATTCAATGTAGTAACAAAAATCTTGACAACAGACTACCTTCCATAATGACTAGGTTACCATCCATTGGAGTATAAAATATTTAACAACAGACTACCTTCCATAATGACAAGGCTACCATCCATTGGAGTAACAAAAATCTCGACAAAAAACCACCTTCCATAATGAGAAGGCTACCATCTATTGGAGTAACAAAAATCTCGAAAACAGACTGCATTCCATAATGACAAGGCTACCATCTAATGGAGTAACAAAGATATCGATAACAAACTACCTTCCATAATGACAAGGCTACCATTCATTGGAATAACAAAAATCTCGACAACAGACTACCTTTCATATTGACAAGGCTACCATTCAATGGAGTAACAAAAATATCGACAACATAGTACCTTCCATAATGACAAGGCTACCATCCTTAAGAGTAACAAAAATCTAGACAACAGACTACCTTCCATAATGAAAAGGCTACCATCCATTGGAGTAACAAAAATATCAACAAGAGACTACCTTCCATAATGACAAGGCTACCATCCAATGGAGTAACAAAAATCTTGACAACATACTACCTTCCATAATGACTAGGCTACCATTTATTGGAGTATAAAATATTTAACAACAGAATACCATCCATAATGACAAGGCTACCATCCATTGGAGTAACAAAAATCTGGACAAAAAGCTACCTTCAATAATGACAAGGCTACCATCCATTGATGTAACAAAAATCTCGAAAACATACTGCATTCCATAATGACAAGTCTACCATCCATTGTAATAACAAAAATCTCTAAAACGGACTACCTTCCATAATGACAAGGCTACGATCCATTGGAGTAACAAAGATCTGAACAACAAACCACCTTCCATAATGATAAGGCTTCCATTAATTGGAGTAACAAAAATCACAACAACATACTACCTTCCATAATGACAAGGCTACCATCCATTAGAGTAACAAAAATCGGGACAACAGACTACCTTCCATAATAAAAAGGCTACCATCCATTGGAGTAACAAAAATGTCAACAAGAGACTACCTTCCATAATGACAAGGCTACCATCCATTGGAGTAAAAAAAATCTCGACAACAGACTACCTTCCATAATGACAAGGCTACCATCCTTTAGAGTAACAAAAATCTGGACAACAGACTACCTTCCATAATGGCAAGGCTACAATCCATTAGAGTAACAAAAATATCAACAAGAGACTACCTTCCATAATGACAAGGCTACCATCTAATGGAGTGGCAAAAATCTTGACAAAATACTACCTTCCATAATGACTAGGATACCATCCATTGACATATAAAATATTTAACAACAGACTACCTTCCATAATGACAAGGCTACCATCCATTGATGTAACAAAAATCTCGAAAACATACTACATTCCATAATGACAAGTCTACCATCCATTGTAATAACAAAAATCTCTAAAACAGACTACCTTCCATAATGACAAGGCTACGATCCATTGGAGTAACAAAGATCTAAACAACAAACCACCTTCCATAATGATAAGGCTTCCATTAATTGGAGTAACATAAATCACAACAACATACTACCTTCCATAATGACAAGGCTACCATCCATTAGAGTAACAAAAATCGGGACAACAGACTACCTTCCATAATAAAAAGGCTACCATCCATTGGAGTAAGAAAAATGTCAACAAGAGACTACCTTCCATAATGACAAGGCTACCATCCATTGGAGTAAAAAAAATCTCGACAACAGACTACCTTCCATAATGACAAGGCTACCATCCTTTAGAGTAACAAAAATCTGGACAACAGACTACCTTCCATAATGGCAAGGCTACAATCCATTAGAGTAACAAAAATATCAACAAGAGACTACCTTCCATAATGACAAGGCTACCATCTAATGGAGTGGCAAAAATCTTGACAAAAGACTACCTTCCATAATGACTAGGATACCATCCATTGACATATAAAATATTTAACAACAGACTGCCTTCCATAATGACAAGGCTACCATCCATTGGAGTAACAAAAATCTCGACAATAGACTGCCTTACATAATGACAAGGCTACCATCCATTGGACTAACAAAAATCTCGACAACAAACTACCTTCCATAATGCAAGTCCACAATCCATTGGAATAACAAAAATATCGACAACATACTACCTTTCATAATGACAAAGCTACAATCCAATGAAGTAACAAAAATCTCGAGAATAGACTACTTTCCATAATGACAAGTCTACCATCTAATGTAGTAACAAAAATCTTGACAACAGACTACATTCCATAATGACTAGGCTACCATCCATTGGAGTATAAAATATTTAACAACAGATTACCTTCCATAATGACAAGGCTACCATCCATTGGAGTAACAAAAATCTCTACAAAAAACTACCTTACATAATGACAAGGCTACCATCCATTGGAGTAACAGATATCTCGAAAACAGAGTGCATTCCATAATGACAAGGCTACCATCTAATGGAGTAACAAAGATATCGATAACAAACTACCTTCCATAATGACAAGGCTACCACCCATTGGAATAACAAAAATCTCGACAACAGACTACCTTTCGTATTGACAAGGCTACCATCCAATGGAGTAACAAAAATATCGACAACATACTACCTTCCATAATGACAAGGCTACCACCCTTTAGGGTAACAAAAATATGGACAACAGAATACCTTCCATAATGAAAAGGCTACCATCCATTGGAGTAACAAAAATATCAAGAAGAGAGTACCTTCCATAATGACAAGGCTACCATCCAATGGAGTAACAAAAATCTTGACAACATAATACCTTCCATAATGATTAGGCTACCATCCATTGGAGTATACAATATTTAACAACAGACTACCTTCCATAACGACAAGGCTACCATCCATTGGAGTAACAAAAATCTCGAAAACATACTGCATTCCATAATGACAAGTCTACCATCCATTGTAATAACAAAAATCTCGACAACAGACTACCTTCCATAATGACAAGGCATCCCTCCTTTAGAGTAACAAAAATCTGGACAACAGACTACCTTCCATAATGACAAGGCTACAATCCATTGGAGTAACAAAAATATCAATAAGAGACTACCTTCCATAATGACAAGGCTACCATCCATTGTAATAACAAAAATCTCGACAACAGACCACCTTTAATAATGACAAGTCTACCATCCATTGGAGTAACAAATATCTGAACAACTTACTACCTTCCATAATGATAAGGCTACAATTAATTGGAGTAACAGAAATCACAACAACAGACTACCTTCCATAATGGCAAGGCTACCATCCATTATAGTAACAAAAATCGGGACAACAGACTACCTTCCATAATAAAAAGGCTACCATCCATTGGACTAACAAAAATGTCAACAAGAGACTACCTTCCATAATGACAAGGCTACCATCCATTGGAGTAACAAAAATCTCGACAACAGACTACCTTCCATAATGACAAGGCTACCATCCTTTAGAGTAACCAAAATCTGGACAACAGAATACCTTCCATAATGACTAGGCTACAATCCATTGGAGTAACAAAAATATCAACAAGAGACTACCCTCCTTAATGAAAAGGCTACCATCCAATGGAGTAACAAAAATCTTGACAAAAGACTACCTTCCATAATGACTAGGCTACCATCCATTGACATATAAAATATTTAACAACATACTACCTTCCATAATGACAAGGCTACCATCCATTGGAGTAACAAAAATCTAGACAATAGTCTGCCTTCCATAAAGACAAGGCTACCATCCATTGGAGTAACAAAAATCTCGACAACAAACTATCTTCCATAATGACAAGTCCACAATCCATTGGAATAACAAAAATCTCGACAACGTACTACCTTTCATAATGACAAAGCTAAAATCCAATGGAGTAACAAAAATCTCGAGAATAGATTACCTTCCATAATGACAAGTCTACCATCCAATGTAGTAACAAAAATCTTGACAACAGACTACCTTCCATAATGACTAGGCTACCATCCATTGGAGTATAAAATATTTAACAACAAACTACCTTCCATAATGACAAGGCTACCATCCATTGGAGTAACAAAAATCTCGACAAAAAACTACCTTCCATAATGACAAGGCTACCATCCATTGGAGTAACAAAAATCTCAAAAACAGACTGCATTCAATAATGACAAGGCTACCATCTAATGGAGTAACAAAGATATCAATAACAAACTACCTTCCATAATCACAAGGCTACCATTCATTGGAATAACAAAAATCTCGAAAACAGACTACCTTTCATATTGACAAGGCTACCATCCAATGGAGTAACAAAAATATCGACAACATAGTACCTTCCATAATGACAAGGCTACCATCCTTAAGAGTAACAAAAATCTGGACAACAGACTACCTTCCATAATGAAAAGGCTACCATCCATTGGAGTAACAAAAATATAAACAAGAGACTACCTTCCATAATGACAAGGCTACCATCCAATGGAGTAAAAATAATCTTGACAACAGACTAGCTTCCACAATGACTAGGCTACCCTCAATTGGAGTATAAAATATTTAACAGTAGACAACCTTCCATAATGACAAGGCTACCATCCATTGGAGTAACAAAACTCTCGACAACAGACTACCTTTCATATTGACAAGGCTGCCATCCAATGGAGTAACAAAAATATCGACAACATACTACCTTCAATAATGACAAGGCTACCATCCTTTAGAGTAACAAAAATATCAACAAGAGACTAACTTCAATAATGACAAGGCTACCATCCAATGGAGTAACAAAAATATTGACAACAAACTACCTTCCATAATGACAAGGCTACCATCCATAGGAGTAAAAGAAATCACAATGACAAACTACCATCCATAATGACAAGGCTACCATCCATTGGAGTAACAAAAATCACGACAACAAACCACCTTCCATAATGACAAGGCTACCATCCATTGGAATAACAAAAATCTCGACAATAGACTACCTTCCATATTGACAAGGCTACCATCCAATGGAGTAAGAAAAATATCGACAACAGACTACTTTCTATAATGACAAGGCTACCATCAT
Organism: Vicia faba; assembly: GCA_948472305.1. Lineage (NCBI taxonomy): Eukaryota > Viridiplantae > Streptophyta > Magnoliopsida > Fabales > Fabaceae > Vicia > Vicia faba. The sequence continues at coordinate 544,712,321 of OX451739.1, read as the reverse complement.
TTAGAGTAACAAAAATCTGGACAGCAGACTACCTTCCATAATGAAAAGGCTACCATCCATTGGAGTAACAAAAATATCAACAAGAGACTACCTTCCATAATGACAAGGCTACCATCCAATGGAGTATCAAAAATCTTGACAACAATCTACCTTCCATAACGATTAGGCTACCATCCATTGGAGTATAAAATATTTAACAACAGACTACCTTTCATAATGACAAGGCTACCATCCATTGGAGTAACAAAAATCTCGAAAACAGACTGCATTCCATAATGACAAGGCTACCATCTAATGGAGTAACAATGATATCGATAACAAACTACTTTCCATAATGACAAGGCTACCATCCATTGGAATAACAAAAATCTCGACAACAGAATCCCTTTCATATTGACAAGGCTACCATCCAATGGAGTAACAAAAATATCGACAACATACTACCTTCCATAATGACAAGGCTACCATCCATTGGAGTAACAAAAATCACGACAACAAACTACCTTCCATAATGACAAGGCTACCATCCATTGGAATAACAAAAATCCCGACAATAGACTACCTTCCATATTGACAAGGCTACCATCCAATGGAGTAAGAAAAATATCGACAACAGACTACCTTCTATAATGACAAGGCTACCATCCTTTAGAGTAACAAAAATCTGGACAGCAGACTACCTTCCATAATGAAAAGGCTACCATCCACTGGAGTAACAAAAATATCAACAAGAGACTACCTTCCATAATGACAAGGCTACCATCCAATGGAGTAATAAAAATCTTGACAACAATCTACCTTCCATAACGATTAGGCTACCGTCCATTGGTGTATAGAATATTTAACAACAGACTACCTTTCATAATGACAAGGCTACCATCCATTGGAGTAACAAAAATCTCGAAAACAGACTGCATTCCATAATGACAAGGCTACCATCTAATGGAGTAACAATGATATCGATAACAAACTACCTTCCATAATGACAAAGTTACCATCCATTGGAATAACAAAAATCTCGACAACAGACTACCTTTCATATTGACAAGGCTTCCATCTAATGGAGTAACAAAAATATCGATAACATACTACCTTCCATAATGACAAGGCTACCATCCTTTAGAGTAACAAAAATCTGGACAACAGACTACCTTCCATAATGAAAAGGCTTCCATCCATTGGAGTAACAAAAATATCAACAAGAGACTACCTTCCATAATGACAAGGCTACCATCCAATGAAGTAACAAAAATATTGACAACAGACTACCTTCCATAATGACTAGGCTACCATCCATTGGAGTATAAAATATTTAACAACAGACAACCTTCCATAATGACAAGGCTACCATCCATTGGAGTAACAAAAATCTGGACAAAAAGCTACCTTCCATAATGACAAGGCTACCATCCATTGGAGTAACAAAAATCTCTACAAAAAACTACCTTCCATAATGACAAGGCTACCATCCATTGGAGTAACAAAATTCTCGAAAGCAGACTGCATTCCATAATGACAAGGCTACCATCTAATGGAGTAACAAAGATATCGATAACAAACTACCTTCCATAATGACAAGGCTACCATCCATTGGAATAACAAAAATCTCAACAACAGACTACCTTTCATATTGACAAGGCTACCATCCAATGGAGTAACAAAAATATCGACAACATACTACCTTCCATAATGACAAGGCTACCATCGTTTAGGGTAACAAAAATCTGGACAACAAAATACCTTCCATAATTAAAAGGCTACCATCCATTGGAGTAACAAAAATATCAACAAGAGACTACCTTCCATAATGACTAGGCTACCATCCATTGGAGTATAAAATATTTAACAACAGACTACCTTCCATAATGACAAGGCTACCATCCATTGGAGTTACAAAAATCTGGACAAAAAGCTACCTTCCATAATGACAAGGCTACCATCCATTGGAGTAACAACAATCTCGAAAACATACTGCATTCCATAATGACAAGTATATCATCCATTGTAATAACAAAAATCTCGACAACAGACTACCTTCAATAATGATAAGGCAACCATCCTTTAGAGTAACAAAAATATAGACAACAGACTACCTTCCATAATGACAAGGCTACAATCCATTGGAGTAACAAAAATATCAACAAGAGACTACCTTCCATAATGACAAGGCTACCAACCATTGTAATAACAAAAATCTCGACAACATACCACCTTTAATAATGACAAGTCTACCATCCATTGGAGTAACAAATATCTGAACAACTGACTACCTTCAATAATGATAAGGTTGCAATTAATTGGAGTAACAGAAATCACAACAACAGACTACCTTCCATAATGACAAGGCTACCATCCATTATAGTAACAAAAATCGGGACAACAGACTACCTTCCATAATAAAAAGGCTACCATCCATTGGAGTAACAAAAATGTCAACAAGAGACTACCTTCCATAATGACAAGGCTACCATCCATTGGAGTAACAAAAATCTCGACAACAGACTACCTTCCATAATGACAAGGCTACCATCCTTTAGAGTAACAAAAATCTGGATAACAGACTACCTTCCCTACTGACAAGGCTACAATCCATTGGAGTAACAAAAATATCAACAAGAGACTACCCTCCATAATGACAAGGCTACCATCCAATGGAGTAACAAAAATCTTGACAAAAGACTACCTTCCATAATGACTTGGCTACCATCCATTGACATATAAAATATTTAACAACATACTACCTTCCATAATGACAAGGCTACCATCCATTGGAGTAACAAAAATCTCGACAATAGACTGCCTTCCATAAAGACAAGGCTACCATCCATTCGAGTAACAAAAATCTCGACAACAAACTACCTTCCATAATGACAAGTCCACAATCCATTGGAATAACAAAAATCTCGACAACATACTACCTTTCATAATGACAAAGCTAAAATCCAATGGAGTAACAAAAATGTTGTGAATAGACTACCTTCCATAATGACAAGTCTACCATCCAATGTAGTAACAAAAATCTTGACAACAGACTGCCTTCCATAATGACTAGGCTACCATCCATTGGAGTATAAAATATTTAACAACAGACTACCTTCCATAATGACAAGGCTACCATCCATTGGAGTAACAAAAATCTCGACAAAAAACTACCTTCCATAATGACAAGGCTACCATCCATTGGAGTAACAAAAATCTGGAAAACAGACTGCATTCCATAATGACAAGGCTACCATCTAATGGAGTAACAAAGATATCGATAACAAACTACCTTTCATAATGACAAGGCTACCATCCAATGTAGTAACAAAAATATCGAAAACATAGTACCTTCCATAATGACAAGGATACCATCCTTAAGAGTAACAAAAATTTGGACAACAGACTACCTTCCATAATGGAAAGGCTACCATCCATTGGAGTAAGAAAAATATCAACAAGAGACTACCTTCCATAATGGCAAGGCTACCATCCAATGGAGTAACAAAAATTTTGACAACAGACTAGCTTCCATAATGACTAGGCTACCATTCATTGGAGTATAAAATATTTAACAACAAACTACCTTCCATAATGACACGGCTACCATCCATTGGAGTAACAAAAATCTAGACAAAAAGCTACCTTCCATAATGACAAGGCTACCATCCATTAGAGTAACAAAAATCTCGAAAACATACTGCATTCCATAATGACAAGTCTACCATCCATTGTAATAACAAAAATCTCTACAACAGACTACCTTCCATAATGACAAGGCTACGATCCATTAGAGTAACAAAAATCTCGATAATAGACTACCTTCCATAATGACAAGGCTACCATCCATTGAAGTAACAAAAATCTTAACAACAGACTATCTTCCATAATGACAAGGATACCATCCATAGGAGTAAAAGAAATCACAATGACAAACTACCTTCCATAATGACAAGGCTACCATCCATGGGAGTAACAAAAATCACGACAACAAACTACCTTCCATAATGACAAGGCTACCATCCATTGGAATAACAAAAATCTCGACAATAGACTACCTTCCATATTGACAAGGCTACCATCCAATGGAGTAACAAAAATATCCACAACAGACTACCTTCTATAATGACAAGGCTACCATCCTTTAGAGTAACAAAAATATGGACAGTAGACTACCTTCCATAATGAAAAGGCTACCATCCATTGGAGTAACAAAAATATCAACAAGAGACTACCTTCCATAATGACAAGGCTACCATCCAATGGAGTAACAAAAATCTTGACAACAATCTACCTTCCATAACGACTAGGCTACCATCCATTGGAGTATAAAATATTTAACAACAGACTACCTTACATAATGACAAGGCTACCATCCATTGGAGTAACAAAAATCTCGAAAACAGACTACATTCCATAATGACAAGGCTACCATCTAATGGAGTAACAAAAATCTCGAAAATAGACTGCATTCCATAATGACAAGGCTACCATCTAATGGAGTAACAAAGATATCGATAACAAACTACCTTCCATAATGACAAGGCTACCATCCATTGGAATAACAAAAATATCGACAATAGACTACCTTTCATATTGACAAGGCTTCCATCCAATGGAGTAACAAAAATATCGACAGCATACTACCTTCCATAATGACAAGGCTACCATCCTTTAGGGTAACAAAAATCTGGGCAACAGAATAACTTCCATAATGAAAAGGCTACCATCCATTGGAGTAACAAAAATATCAACAAGAGACTACCTTCCATAATGACAAGGCTACCATCCAATGGAGTAACAAAAATCTTGACAACATACTACCTTCCATAATGACTAGGCTACCATCCATTGGAGTATAAAATATTTAACAACATACTACCTTCCATAATGACAAGTCTACCATCCATTGGAGTAACAAAAATCTGGACAAAAAGCTACCTTCCATAATGACAAGGCTACCATCCATTGGAGTAACAAAAATCTCGAAAACATACTGCATTCCATAATGACAAGTCTACCATCCATTGTAATAACAAAAATCTCGACAACAGACTACCTTCCATAATGACAAGGCAACCATCCTTTAGAGTAACAAAAATCTGGACAACAGACTACCTTCCATAATGACAAGGCTACAATCCATTGGAGTAACAAAAATATCAACAAGAGACTACCTTCCATAATGACAAGGCTACCATCCATTGTAATAACAAAATTCTCGACAACAGACCACCTTTAATAATGAAAAGTCTACCATCCATTGGAGTAACAAATATCTGAACAACTGACTACCTTCCAGAATGATAAGGCTATAATTATTTGGTGTAATAAAAATCACAACAACAGACTACCTTCCATAATGACAAGGCTACCATCCATTATAGTAACAAAAATCGGGACAACAGACTACCTTCCATAATAAAAAGGCTACAATCCATTGGAGTAATAAAAATATCAACAAGAGACTACCCTCCATAATGACAAGGCTACCATCCAATGGAGTAACAAAAATCTTGACAAAAGACTACCTTCCATAATGACTAGGCTACCATCCATTGACATATAAAATATTTAACAACATACTACCTTCCATAAAGACAAGGCTACCATCCATTGGAGTAACAAAAATCTCGACAACAAACTACCTTCCATAATGACAAGTCCACAATCCATTGGAATAACAAAAATCTCGACAACATACTACCTTTCATAATGACAAAGCTAAAATCCAATGGAGTAACAAAAATCTCGAGAATAAACTACCTTCCATAATGACAAGTCTACCATCCAATGTAGTAACAAAAATCTTGACAACAGACTACCTTCCATAATGACTAGGCTACCATCCATTGGAGTATAAAATATTTAACAACAGACTACCTTCCATAATGACAAGGCTACCATTCATTGGAGTAACAAAAATCTCGACAAAAAACTACCTTCCATAATGACAAGGCTACCATCCATTGGAGTAACAAAAATCTCGAAAATAGACTGCATTCCATAATGACAAGGCTACCATCTAATGGAGTAACAAAGATATCGATAACAAACTACCTTCCATAATGACAAGGCTACCATTCATTGGAATAACAAAAATCTCGACAACAGACTGCCTTTCATATTGACAAGGCTACCATCCAATGGAGTAACAAAAATATCGACAACATAGTACCTTCCATAATGACAAGGCTACCATCCTTAAGAGTAACAAAAATCTGGACAACAGACTACCTTCCATATTGAAAAGGCTACCATCCATTGGAGTAACAAAAATATCAATAAGAGACTACCTTCCATAATGACAAGGCTACCATCCAATGGAGTAACAAAAATTTTGACAACAGACTAGCTTACATAATGACTAGGCTACCATCCATTGGAGTGTAAAATATTTAACAACATACTACCTTCCATAATGAAAAGGCTACCATCCATTGGAGTAACAAAAATCTCGAAAACATACTGCATTCCATAATGACAAGTCTACCATCCATTGTAATAACAAAAATCTCTACAACAGACTACCTTCCATAATGACAAGGCTACGATCCATTAGAGTTACAAAAATATCGATAACAGACTACCTTCCATAATGACAAGGCTACCATCCATTGAAGTAACAAAAATCTTAACAATAGACTACCTTCCATAATGACAAGGCTATCATCCATAGGAGTAAAAGAAATCACAATGACAAACTACCTTCCATAATGACAAGGCTACCATCCATTGGAGTAACAAAAATCACGACAACAAACTACCTTCCATAATGACAAGGCTACCATCCGTTGGAATAACGAAAATCTCGACAATAGACTACCTTCCATATTGACAAGGCTACCATCCAATGGAGTAACAAAAATATCGATAACAGACTACCTTCTATAATGACAAGGCTACCATCCTTTAGAGTAACAAAAATCTGGACAGCAGACTACCTTCCATAATGAAAAGGCTACCATCCATTGGAGTAACAAAAATATCAACAAGAGACTACCTTCCATAATGACAAGGCTACCATCCAAGGAGTAACAAAAATCTTGACAACAATCTAGCTTCCATAATGACTAGGCTACCATCCATTGGAGTATAAAATATTTAACAACAGACTACCTTCCATAATGACAAGGCTACCATCCATTGGAGTAACTAAAATCTCGAAAACAGACTGCATTCCATAATGACAAGGCTACCATCTAATGGAGTAACAAAGATATCGATAACAAACTACCTTCCATAATGACAAGGCTACCATCCATTGGAATAACAAAAATATCGACAATAGACTACCTTTCATATTGACAAGGCTTCCATCCAATGGAGTAACAAAAATATCGACAGCATACTACCTTCCATAATGACAAGGCTACCATCCTTTAGGGTAACAAAAATCTGGACAACAGAATAACTTCCATAATGAAAAGGCTACCATCCATTGGAGTAACAAAAATATCAACAAGAGACTACCTTCCATAATGACAAGGCTACCATCCAATGGAGTAACAAAAATCTTGACAACATACTACCTTCCATAATGACTAAGCTACCATCCATTGGAGTATAAAATATTTAACAACATACTACCTTCCATAATGACAAGTCTACCATCCATTGGAGTAACAAAAATCTGGACAAAAAGCTACCTTCCATAATGACAAGGCTACCATCCATTGGAGTAACAAAAATCTCGAAAACATACTGCATTCCATAATGACAAGTCTACCATCCATTGTAATAACAAAAATCTCGACAACAGACTACCTTCCATAATGACAAGGCAACCATCCTTTAGAGTAACAAAAATCTGGACAACAGACTACCTTCCATAATGACAAGGCTACCATTCATTGAAGTAACAAAAATCTCGACAAAAAACTACCTTCCATAATGACAAGGCTACCATCCATTGGAGTAACAAAAATCTAGAAAACAGACTGCATTCCATAATGACAAGGCTACCATCTAATGGAGTAACAAAGATATCAATAACAAACTACCTTCCATAATGACAAGGCTACCATTCATTGGAATAACAAAAATCTCGACAACAGACTACCTTTCATATTGACAAGGCTACCATCCAATGGAGTAACAAAAATATCGACAACATAGTACCTTCATTAATGACAAGCCTACCATCCTTAAGAGTAACAAAAATCTGGAAAACAGACTACCTTCCATAATGAAAAGGCTACCATCCATTGGAGTAACAAAAATATCAATAAGAGACTACCTTCCATAATGACAAGGCTACCATCCAATGGAGTAACAATTATTTTGACAACAGACTAGCTTACATAATGACTAGGCTACCATCCATTGGAGTGTAAAATATTTAACAACATACTACCTTCCATAATGAAAAGGCTACCATCCATTGGAGTAACAAAAATCTCGAAAACATACTGCATTCCATAATGACAAGTCTACCATCCATTGTAATAACAAAAATCTCTACAACAGACTACCTTCCATAATGACAAGGCTACGATCCATTAGAGTAACAAAAATATCGATAACAGACTACCTTCCATAATGACAAGGCTACCATCCATTGAAGTAACAAAAATCTTAACAACAGACTACCTTCCATAATGACAAGGCTACCATCCATAGGAGTAAAAGAAATCACAATGACAAACTACCTTCCATAATGACAAGGCTACCATCCATTGGAGTAACAAAAATCACGACAACAAACTACCTTCCATAATGACAAGGCTACCATCCATTGGAATAACAAAAATCTCGACAATAGACTACCTTCCATATTGACAAGGCTACCATCCAATGGAGTAACAAAAATATTGACAACAGACTACCTTCTATAATGACAAGGCTACCATCCTTTAGAGTAATAAAAATCTGGACAGCAGACTACCTTCCATAATGAAAAGGCTACCATCCATTGGAGTAACAAAAATATCAACAAGAGACTACCTTTCATAATGACAAGGCTACCATCCAAGGAGTAACAAAAATCTTGACAACAATCTAGCTTCCATAATGACTAGGCTACCATCCATTGGAGTATAAAATATTTAACAACAGACTACCTTCCATAATGACAAGGCTACCATCCATTGGAGTAACTAAAATCTCGAAAACAGACTGCATTCCATAATTACAAGGCTACCATCTAATGGAGTAACAAAAATCTCGAAAACAGACTGCATTCCATAATGACATGGCTACCATCTAATGGAGTAACAAAGATATTGATAACAACCTACCTTCCATAATGACAAGGCTACCATCCATTGGAATAACAAAAATCTCGACAATAGACTACCTTCCATATTGACAAGGGTACCATCCAATGGAGTAACAAAAATGTCAACAAGAGACTACCTTCCATAATGACAAGGCTACCATCCATTGGAGTAACAAAAATATCGACAACAGACTACCTTCCATAATGACAAGGCTACCATCCTTTAGAGTAACAAAAATCTGGACAACAGACTACCTTCCATAATGACAAGGCTACAATCCATTGGAGTAACAAAAATATCAACAAGAGACTACCCTCCATAATGACAAGACTACCATCCAATGGAGTAACAAAAATCTTGACAAAAGACTACCTTCCATAATGACTAGGCTACCATCCATTGACATATAAAATATTTAACAACATACTACCTTCCATAATGACAAGGCTACCATCAATTGGAGTAACAAAAATCTCGACAATAGACTGCCTTCCATAAAGACAAGGCTACCATCCATTGGAGTAACAAAAATCTCGACAACAAACTACCTTCCATAATGACAAGTGCATAATCCATTGGAATAACAAAAATCTCGACAACATACTACCTTTCATAATGACAAAGCTAAAATCCAATGGAGTAACAAAAATCTCGAGAATAGACTACCTTCCATAATGACAAGTCTACAATCCAACGTAGTAACAAAAATCATGACAACATACTACCTTCCATAATGACTAGGCTCCCATCCATTGGAGTATAAAATATTTAACAACAGACTACCTTCCATAATGACAAGGCTTCCATCCATTGGAGTAACAAAAATCTCGAAAACAGACTGCATTCCATAATTACAAGGCTACCATCTAATGGAGTAACAAAAATCTCGAAAACAGACTGCATTCCATAATGACAAGGCTACCATCTAATGGAGTAACAATGATATCAATAACAAACTACCTTCCATAATGACAAGGCTACCATTCATTGGAATAACAAAAATCTCGACAACAGACTACCTTTCATATTGACAAGGCTACCATCCAATGGAGTAACAAAGATATTGATAACAACCTACCTTCCATAATGACAAGGCTACCATCCATTGGAATAACAAAAATCTCGACAATAGACTACCTTCCATATTGACAAGGGTACCATCCAATGGAGTAACAAAAATGTCAACAAGAGACTACCTTCCATAATGACAAGGCTACCATCCATTGGAGTAACAAAAATATCGACAACAGACTACCTTCCATAATGACAAGGCTACCATCCTTTAGAGTAACAAAAATCTGGACAACAGACTACCTTCCATAATGACAAGGCTACAATCCATTGGAGTAACAAAAATATCAACAAGAGACTACCCTCCATAATGACAAGACTACCATCCAATGGAGTAACAAAAATCTTGACAAAAGACTACCTTCCATAATGACTAGGCTACCATCCATTGACATATAAAATATTTAACAACATACTACCTTCCATAATGACAAGGCTACCATCAATTGGAGTAACAAAAATCTCGACAATAGACTGCCTTCCATAAAGACAAGGCTACCATCCATTGGAGTAACAAAAATCTCGACAACAAACTACCTTCCATAATGACAAGTGCATAATCCATTGGAATAACAAAAATCTCGACAACATACTAGCTTTCATAATGACAAAGCTAAAATCCAATGGAGTAACAAAAATCTCGAGAATAGACTACCTTCCATAATGACAAGTCTACAATCCAATGTAGTAACAAAAATCATGACAACATACTACCTTCCATAATGACTAGGCTCCCATCCATTGGAGTATAAAATATTTAACAACAGACTACCTTCCATAATGACAAGGCTACCATCCATTGGAGTAACAAAAATCTCGAAAACATACTGCTTTCCATAATGACAAGTCTACCGTCCATTGTAATAACAAAAATCTCTACAACAGACTACCTTCCATAATGACAAGGCTACGATCCATTAGAGTAACAAAAATCTCGATAACAGACTACCTTCCATAATGACAAGGCTACCATCCATTGAAGTAACAAAAATATTAACAACAGACAACCTTCCATAATGACAAGGTTACCATCCATAGGAGTAAAAGAAATCACAATGACAAACTACCTTCCATAATGACAAGGCTACCATCCATTGGAGTAACAAAAATCACGACAACAAACTACCTTCCATAATGACAAGGCTACCATCCATTGGAATAACAAAAATCTCGACAATAGACTACCTTCCATATTGACAAGGCTACCATCCAATGGAGTAACAAAAATATCGACAACAGACTACCTTCTATAATGACAAGCCTACCATCCTTTAGAGTAATAAAAATATGGACAGCAGACTACCTTCCATAATGAAAAGGCTACCATCCATTGGAGTAACAAAAATATCAACAAGAGACTACCTTTCATAATGACAAGGCTACCATCCAAGGAGTAACAAAAATCTTGACAACAATCTAGCTTCCATAATGACTAGGCTACCATCCATTGGAGTATAAAATATTTAACAACAGACTACCTTCCATAATGACAAGGCTACCATCCATTGGAGTAACTAAAATCTCGAAAACAAACTGCATTCCATAATTACAAGGCTACCATCTAATGGAGTAACAAAAATCTCGAAAACAGACTGCATTCCATAATGACAAGGCTACCATCTAATGGAGTAACAAAGATATTGATAACAACCTACCTTCCATAATGACAAGGCTACCATCCATTGGAATAACAAAATCACGACAATAGACTACCTTCCATATTGACAAGGGTACCATCCAATGGAGTAACCAAAATATCAACAACAGACTACCTTCCATAATAAAAAGGCTACCATCCATTGGAGTAACAAAAATGTCAACAATAGTCTACCTTCTATAATGACAAGGCTACCATCCATTGGAGTAACAAAAATATCGACAACAGACTACCTTCCATAATGACAAGGCTACCATCCTTTAGAGTAACAAAAATCTGGACAACAGACTACCTTCCATAATGACAAGGCTACAATCCAATGGAGTAACAAAAATATCAACAAGAGACTACCCTCCATAATGACAAGACTACCATCCAATGGAGTAACAAAAATCTTGACAAAAGACTACCTTCCATAATGACTAGGCTACCATCCATTGACATATAAAATATTTAACAACATACTACCTTCCATAATGACAAGGCTACCATCCATTGGAGTAATAAAAATCTCGACAATAGACTGCCTTCCATAAAGACAAGGCTACCATCCATTGGAGTAACAAAAATCTCGACAACAAACTACCTTCCATAATGACAAGTGCATAATCCATTGGAATAACAAAAATCTCGACAACATACTACCTTTCATAATGACAAAGCTAAAATCCAATGGAGTAACAAAAATCTCGAGAATAGACTACCTTCCATAATGACAAGTCTACCATCCAATGTAGTAACAAAAATCATGACAACATACTACCTTCCATAATGACTAGGCTCCCATCCATTGGAGTATAAAATATTTAACAACAGACTACCTTCCATAATGACAAGGCTACCATCCATTGGAGTAACAAAAATCTCGAAAACATACTGCATTCCATAATGACAAGTCTACCATCCATTGTAATAACAAAAATCTCTACAACAGACTACCTTCCATAATGACAAGGCTACGATCCATTAGAGTAACAAAAATCTCGATAACAGTCTACCTTCCATAATGACAAGGCTACCATCCATTGAAGTAACAAAAATATTAACAACAGACAACCTTCCATAATGACAAGGCTACCATCCATAGGAGTAAAAGAAATCACAATGACAAACTACCTTCCATAATGACAAGGCTACCATCCATTGGAGTAACAAAAATCACGACAACAAACTACCTTCCATAATGACAAGGCTACCATCCATTGGAATAACAAAAATCTCGACAATAGACTACCTTCCATATTGACAAGGCTACCATCCAATGGAGTAAGAATAATATCGACAACAGACTACCTTCTATAATGACAAGGCTACCATCCTTTAGAGTAACAAAAATCTGGACAGCAGACTACCTTCAATAATGAAAAGGCTACCATCCATTGGAGTAACAAAAATATCAACAAGAGACTACCTTCCATAATGACAAGGCTACCATCAAATGGAGTAACAAAAATCTTGACAACAATCTACCTTCCATAACGACTAGGCTACCATCCATTGGAGTATAAAATATTTAACAACAGACTACCTTTCATAATGACAAGGCTACCATCCATTGGAGTAACAAAAATCTCGAAAACAGACTGCATTCCATAATGACAAGGCTACCATCTAATGGAGTAACAATGATATCGATAACAAACTACCTTCCATAATGACAAGGCTACCATCCATTGGAATAAAAAAATTCTCGACAACAGACTACCTTTCATATTGACAAGGCTGCCATCCAATGGAGTAAGAATAATATCGACAACAGACTACCTTCTATAATGACAAGGCTACCATCCTTTAGAGTAACAAAAATCTGGACAGCAGACTACCTTCCATAATGAAAAGGCTACCATCCATTGGAGTAACAAAAATATCAACAAGAGACTACCTTCCATAATGACAAGGCTACCATCCAATGGAGTAGCAAAAATCTTGACAACAGACTACCTTCCATAATGACTAGGCTACCATCCATTGGAGTATAAAATATTTAACAACAGACAACCTTCCATAATGACAAGGCTACCATCCATTGGAGTAACAAAAATCTGGACAAAAAGCTACATTCCATAATGACAAGGCTACAATCCATTGGAGTAACAAAAATCTCGATAACAGTCTACCTTCCATAATGACAAGGCTACCATCCATTGAAGTAACAAAAATATTAACAACAGACAACCTTCCATAATGACAAGGCTACCATCCATAGGAGTAAAAGAAATCACAATGACAAACTACCTTCCATATTGACAAGGCTACCATCCATTGGAGTAACAAAAATCACGACAACAAACTACCTTCCATAATGACAAGGCTACCATCCATTGGAATAACAAAAATCTCGACAATAGACTACCTTCCATATTGACAAGGCTACCATCCAATGGAGTAAGAATAATATCGACAATAGACTACCTTCTATAATGACAAGGCTAACATCCTTTAGAGTAACAAAAATCTGGACAGCAGACTACCTTCCATAATGAAAAGGCTACCATCCATTGGAGTAACAAAAATATCAACAAGAGACTACCTTCCATAATGACAAGGCTACCATCAAATGGAGTAACAAAAATCTTGACAACAATCTACCATCCATAACGACTAGGCTACCATCCATTGGAGTATAAAATATTTAACAACAGACTACCTTTCATAATGACAAGGCTACAATCCATTGGAGTAAAAAAATCTCGAAAACAGACTGCATTCCATAATGACAAGGCTACCATCTAATGGAGTAACAATGATATCGATAACAAACTACCTTCCATAATGACAAGGCTACCATCCATTGGAATAAAAAAATTCTCGACAACAGACTACCTTTCATATTGACAAGGCTGCCATCCAATGGAGTAAGAATAATATCGACAACAGACTACCTTCTATAATGACAAGGCTACCATCCTTTAGAGTAACAAAAATCTGGACAGCAGACTACCTTCCATAATGAAAAGGCTACCATCCATTGGAGTAACAAAAATATCAACAAGAGACTACCTTCCATAATGACAAGGCTACCATCCAATGGAGTAGCAAAAAATCTTGACAACAGACTACCTTCCATAATGACTAGGCTACCATCCATTGGAGTATAAAATATTTAACAACAGACAACCTTCCATAATGACAAGGCTACCATCCATTGGAGTAACAAAAATCTGGACAAAAAGCTACATTCCATAATGACAAGGCTACAATCCATTGGAGTAACAAAAATCTCGATAACAGTCTACCTTCCATAATGACAAGGCTACCATCCATTGAAGTAACAAAAATATTAACAACAGACAACCTTCCATAATGACAAGGCTACCATCCATAGGAGTAAAAGAAATCACAATGACAAACTACCTTCCATAATGACAAGGCTACCATCCATTGGAGTAACAAAAATCACGACAACAAACTACCTTCCATAATGACAAGGCTACCATCCATTGGAATAACAAAAATCTCGACAATAGACTACCTTCCATATTGACAAGGCTACCATCCAATGGAGTAAGAATAATATCGACAACAGACTACCTTCTATAATGACAAGGCTACCATCCTTTAGAGTAACAAAAATCTGGACAGCAGAGTACCTTCCATAATGAAAAGGCTACCATCCATTGGAGTAACAAAAATATCAACAAGAGACTACCTTCCATAATGACAAGGCTACCATCCAATGGAGTAACAAAAATCTTGACAACAATCTACCTTCCATAACGACTAGGCTACCATCCATTGGAGTATAAAATATTTAACAACAGACTACCTTTCATAATGACAAGGCTACCATCCATTGGAGTAAAAAAAATCTTGAAAACAGACTGCATTCCATAATGACAAGGCTACCATCTAATGGAGTAACAATGATATCGATAACAAACTACCTTCCATAATGACAAGGCTACCATCCACTGGAATAAAAAAAATCTCGACAACAGACTACCTTTCATATTGACAAGGCTGCCATCCAATGGAGTAACAAAAATATCGATAACATACTACCTTCCATAATTACAAGGCTACCATCCTTTAGAGTAACAAAAATCTGGACAACAGACTACCTTCCATAATGAAAAGGCTACCATCCATTGGAGTAACAAAAATATCAACAAGATACTACCTTCCATAATTACCAGGCTACCATCCAATGGAGTAACAAAAATCTTGACAACAGACTACCTTCCATAATGACTAGGCTACCATCCATTGGAGTATAAAATATTTAACAACAGACAACCTTCCATAATGACAAGGCTACCATCCATTGGAGTAACAAAAATCTGGACAAAAAGCTACATTCCATAATGACAAGGCTACCATCCATTGGAGTAACAAAAATCTCGAAAACATAATGCATTCCATAATGACAAGTCTACCATCCATTCTAATAACAAAAATCTCTACAACAGACTACCTTCCATAATGACAAGGCTACGATCCATTAGAGTAACAAAAATCTCGATAATAGACTACCTTCCATAATGATAAGGCTACCATCCATTGAAGTAACAAAAATCTTAACAACAGACTACCTTCCATAATGATAAAGGCTACAATCCATTGGAGTAAAAGAAATCACAATGACAAACTACCTTCCATAATGACAAGGCTACCATCCATTGGAGTAACAAAAATCACGACAACAAACTACCTTCCATAATGACAAGGCTACCATCCATTGGAATAACAAAAATCTCGACAATAGACTACCTTCCATATTGACAAGGCTACCATCCAATGGAGTAAGAAAAATATCGACAACAGACTACCTTCTATAATGACAAGGCTACCATCCTTTAGAGTAACAAAAATCTGGACAGCAGACTACCTTCCATAATGAAAAGGCTACCATCCATTGGAGTAACAAAAATATCAACAAGAGACTACCTTCCATAATGACAAGGCTACCATCCAATGGAGTAACAAAAATCTTGACAACAATCTACCTTGCATAACGACTAGGCTACCATCCATTGGAGTAACAAAAATCTCGAAAACAGACTGCATTTCATAAGGACAAGGCTACCATCTAATGGAGTAACAATGATATCGATAACAAACTACCTTCCATAATGACAAGGCTACCATCAATTGGAATAACAAAAATCTCGACAACAGACTACCTTTCATATTGATAAGGCTGCCATCCGATGGAGTAACAAAAATATCGACAACATACTACCTTCCATAATTACAAGGCTACACTCCTTTAGAGTAACAAAAATCTGGACATCAGACTACCTTCCATAATGAAAAGGCTACCATCCAATGGAGTAACATAAATCTTGACAACAGACTACCTTCCATAATGACTAGGCTACCATCCATTGGAGTATAAAATATTTAACAACATACAACCTTCCATAATGACGAGGCTACCATCCATTGGAGTAACAAAAATTTGGACAAAAAGCTACATTCCATAATGACAAGGCTACCATCCATTGGAGTACCAAAAATCTCGAAAACATACTGCATTCCATAATGACAAGTCTACCATCCATTGTAATAACAAAAACTCTACAACAGACTACCTTCCATAATGACGAGGCTACGATCCATTAGAGTAACAAAAATCTCGATAATAGACTACCTTCCATAATGATAAGGCTACCATCCATTGAAGTAACAAAAATCTTAACAACAGACTACCTTCCATAATGACAAGGCTACCATCCATAGGAGTAAATGAAATCATAATTACAAACTACCTTCCATAATGACAAGACTACCATCCATTGGAGTAACAAAAATCACGACAACAAACTACCTTCCATAATGACAAGGCTACCATCCATTGGAATAACAAAAATCTCGACAATAGACTACCTTTCATATTGACAAGGCTGCCATCCAATGGAGTAACAAAAATATCGACAACATACTACCTTCCATAATTACAAGGCTACCATCCTTTAGAGTAACAAAAATCTGGACAGCAGACTACCTTCCATAATGAAAAGGCTACCATCCATTGGAGTAACAAAAATATCAACAAGAGACTACCTTCCATAATGACAAGGCTACCATCCAATGGAGTAGCAAAAATCTTGACAACAGACTACCTTCCATAATGACTAGGCTACCATCCATTGGAGTATAAAATATTTAACAACAGACAACCTTCCATAATGACAAGGCTACCATCCATTGGAGTAACAAAAATCTGGACAAAAAGCTACATTCCATAATGACAAGGCTACAATCCATTGGTGTAACAAAAATCTCGATAACAGTCTACCTTCCATAATGACAAGGCTACCATCCATTGAAGTAACAAAAATATTAACAACAGACAACCTTCCATAATGACAAGGCTACCATCCATAGGAGTAAAAGAAATCACAATGACAAACTACCTTCCATATTGACAAGGCTACCATCCATTGGAGTAACAAAAATCACGACAACAAACTACCTTCCATAATGACAAGGCTACCATCCATTGGAATAACAAAAATCTCGACAATAGACTACCTTCCATATTGACAAGGCTACCATCCAATGGAGTAAGAATAATATCGACAACAGACTACCTTCTATAATGACAAGGCTACCATCCTTTAGAGTAACAAAAATCTGGACAGCAGAGTACCTTCCATAATGAAAAGGCTACCATCCATTGGAGTAACAAAAATATCAACAAGAGACTACCTTCCATAATGACAAGGCTACCATCCAATGGAGTAACAAAAATCTTGACAACAATCTACCTTCCATAACGACTAGGCTACCATCCATTGGAGTATAAAATATTTAACAACAGACTACCTTTCATAATGACAAGGCTACCATCCATTGGAGTAAAAAAAATCTTGAAAACAGACTGCATTCCATAATGACAAGGCTACCATCTAATGGAGTAACAATGATATCGATAACAAACTACCTTCCATAATGACAAGGCTACCATCCACTGGAATAAAAAAAATCTCGACAACAGACTACCTTTCATATTGACAAGGCTGCCATCCAATGGAGTAACAAAAATATCGATAACATACTACCTTCCATAATTACAAGGCTACCATCCTTTAGAGTAACAAAAATCTGGACAACAGACTACCTTCCATAATGAAAAGGCTACCATCCATTGGAGTAACAAAAATATCAACAAGATACTACCTTCCATAATTACCAGGCTACCATCCAATGGAGTAACAAAAATCTTGACAACAGACTACCTTCCATAATGACTAGGCTACCATCCATTGGAGTATAAAATATTTAACAACAGACAACCTTCCATAATGACAAGGCTACCATCCATTGGAGTAACAAAAATCTGGACAAAAAGCTACATTCCATAATGACAAGGCTACAATCCATTGGAGTAACAAAAATCTCGAAAACATAATGCATTCCATAATGACAAGTCTACCATCCATTCTAATAACAAAAATCTCTACAACAGACTACCTTCCATAATGACAAGGCTACGATCCATTAGAGTAACAAAAATCTCGATAATAGACTACCTTCCATAATGATAAGGCTACCATCCATTGAAGTAACAAAAATCTTAACAACAGACTACCTTCCATAATGATAAAGGCTACAATCCATTGGAGTAAAAGAAATCACAATGACAAACTACCTTCCATAATGACAAGGCTACCATCCATTGGAGTAACAAAAATCACGACAACAAACTACCTTCCATAATGACAAGGCTACCATCCATTGGAATAACAAAAATCTCGACAATAGACTACCTTCCATATTGACAAGGCTACCATCCAATGGAGTAAGAAAAATATCGACAACAGACTACCTTCTATAATGACAAGGCTACCATCCTTTAGAGTAACAAAAATCTGGACAGCAGACTACCTTCCATAATGAAAAGGCTACCATCCATTGGAGTAACAAAAATATCAACAAGAGACTACCTTCCATAATGACAAGGCTACCATCCAATGGAGTAACAAAAATCTTGACAACAATCTACCTTGCATAACGACTAGGCTACCATCCATTGGAGTAACAAAAATCTCGAAAACAGACTGCATTTCATAAGGACAAGGCTACCATCTAATGGAGTAACAATGATATCGATAACAAACTACCTTCCATAATGACAAGGCTACCATCAATTGGAATAACAAAAATCTCGACAACAGACTACCTTTCATATTGATAAGGCTGCCATCCGATGGAGTAACAAAAATATCGACAACATACTACCTTCCATAATTACAAGGCTACACTCCTTTAGAGTAACAAAAATCTGGACAACAGACTACCTTCCATAATGAAAAGGCTACCATCCAATGGAGTAACAAAAATCTTGACAACAAACTACCTTCCATAATGACTAGGCTACCATCCATTGGAGTATAAAATATTTAACAACAGACAACCTTCCATAATGACAAGGCTACCATCCATTGGAGTAACAAAAATTTGGACAAAAAGCTACATTCCATAATGACAAGGCTACCATCCATTGGAGTACCAAAAATCTCAAAAACATACTGCATTCCATAATGACAAGTCTACCATCCATTGTAATAACAAAAACTCTACAACAGACTACCTTCCATAATGACGAGGCTACGATCCATTAGAGTAACAAAAATCTCGATAATAGACTACCTTCCATAATGATAAGGCTACCATCCATTGAAGTAACAAAAATCTTAACAACAGACTACCTTCCATAATGACAAGGCTACCATCCATAGGAGTAAATGAAATCATAATTACAAACTACCTTCCATAATGACAAGACTACCATCCATTGGAGTAACAAAAATCACGACAACAAACTACCTTCCATAATGACAAGGCTACCATCCATTGGAATAACAAAAATCTCGACAATAGACTACCTTTCATATTGACAAGGCTGCCATCCAATGGAGTAACAAAAATATCGACAACATACTACCTTCCATAATTACAAGGCTACCATCCTTTAGAGTAACAAAAATCTGGACAGCAGACTACCTTCCATAATGAAAAGGCTACCATCCATTGGAGTAACAAAAATATCAACAAGAGACTACCTTCCATAATGACAAGGCTACCATCCAATGGAGTAGCAAAAATCTTGACAACAGACTACCTTCCATAATGACTAGGCTACCATCCATTGGAGTATAAAATATTTAACAACAGACAACCTTCCATAATGACAAGGCTACCATCCATTGGAGTAACAAAAATCTGGACAAAAAGCTACATTCCATAATGACAAGGCTACAATCCATTGGAGTAACAAAAATCTCGATAACAGTCTACCTTCCATAATGACAAGGCTACCATCCATTGAAGTAACAAAAATATTAACAACAGACAACCTTCCATAATGACAAGGCTACCATCCATAGGAGTAAAAGAAATCACAATGACAAACTACCTTCCATATTGACAAGGCTACCATCCATTGGAGTAACAAAAATCACGACAACAAACTACCTTCCATAATGACAAGGCTACCATCCATTGGAATAACAAAAATCTCGACAATAGACTACCTTCCATATTGACAAGGCTACCATCCAATGGAGTAAGAATAATATCGACAACAGACTACCTTCTATAATGACAAGGCTACCATCCTTTAGAGTAACAAAAATCTGGACAGCAGACTACCTTCCATAATGAAAAGGCTACCATCCATTGGAGTAACAAAAATATCAACAAGAGACTACCTTCCATAATGACAAGGCTACCATCAAATGGAGTAACAAAAATCTTGACAACAATCTACCATCCATAACGACTAGGCTACCATCCATTGGAGTATAAAATATTTAACAACAGACTACCTTTCATAATGACAAGGCTACCATCCATTGGAGTAACAAAAATCTCGAAAACAGACTGCATTCCATAATGACAAGGCTACCATCTAATGGAGTAACAATGATATCGATAACAAACTACCTTCCATAATGACAAGGCTACCATCCATTGGAATAAAAAAATTCTCGACAACAGACTACCTTTCATATTGACAAGGCTGCCATCCAATGGAGTAAGAATAATATCGACAACAGACTACCTTCTATAATGACAAGGCTACCATCCTTTAGAGTAACAAAAATCTGGACAGCAGACTACCTTCCATAATGAAAAGGCTACCATCCATTGGAGTAACAAAAATATCAACAAGAGACTACCTTCCATAATGACAAGGCTACCATCCAATGGAGTAGCAAAAAATCTTGACAACAGACTACCTTCCATAATGACTAGGCTACCATCCATTGGAGTATAAAATATTTAACAACAGACAACCTTCCATAATGACAAGGCTACCATCCATTGGAGTAACAAAAATCTGGACAAAAAGCTACATTCCATAATGACAAGGCTACAATCCATTGGAGTAACAAAAATCTCGATAACAGTCTACCTTCCATAATGACAAGGCTACCATCCATTGAAGTAACAAAAATATTAACAACAGACAACCTTCCATAATGACAAGGCTACCATCCATAGGAGTAAAAGAAATCACAATGACAAACTACCTTCCATAATGACAAGGCTACCATCCATTGGAGTAACAAAAATCACGACAACAAACTACCTTCCATAATGACAAGGCTACCATCCATTGGAATAACAAAAATCTCGACAATAGACTACCTTCCATATTGACAAGGCTACCATCCAATGGAGTAAGAATAATATCGACAACAGACTACCTTCTATAATGACAAGGCTACCATCCTTTAGAGTAACAAAAATCTGGACAGCAGAGTACCTTCCATAATGAAAAGGCTACCATCCATTGGAGTAACAAAAATATCAACAAGAGACTACCTTCCATAATGACAAGGCTACCATCCAATGGAGTAACAAAAATCTTGACAACAATCTACCTTCCATAACGACTAGGCTACCATCCATTGGAGTATAAAATATTTAACAACAGACTACCTTTCATAATGACAAGGCTACCATCCATTGGAGTAAAAAAAATCTTGAAAACAGACTGCATTCCATAATGACAAGGCTACCATCTAATGGAGTAACAATGATATCGATAACAAACTACCTTCCATAATGACAAGGCTACCATCCACTGGAATAAAAAAAATCTCGACAACAGACTACCTTTCATATTGACAAGGCTGCCATCCAATGAAGTAACAAAAATATCGATAACATACTACCTTCCATAATTACAAGGCTACCATCCTTTAGAGTAACAAAAATCTGGACAACAGACTACCTTCCATAATGAAAAGGCTACCATCCATTGGAGTAACAAAAATATCAACAAGATACTACCTTCCATAATTACCAGGCTACCATCCAATGGAGTAACAAAAATCTTGACAACAGACTACCTTCCATAATGACTAGGCTACCATCCATTGGAGTATAAAATATTTAACAACAGACAACCTTCCATAATGACAAGGCTACCATCCATTGGAGTAACAAAAATCTGGACAAAAAGCTACATTCCATAATGACAAGGCTACCATCCATTGGAGTAACAAAAATCTCGAAAACATAATGCATTCCATAATGACAAGTCTACCATCCATTCTAATAACAAAAATCTCTACAACAGACTACCTTCCATAATGACAAGGCTACGATCCATTAGAGTAACAAAAATCTCGATAATAGACTACCTTCCATAATGATAAGGCTACCATCCATTGAAGTAACAAAAATCTTAACAACAGACTACCTTCCATAATGATAAAGGCTACAATCCATTGGAGTAAAAGAAATCACAATGACAAACTACCTTCCATAATGACAAGGCTACCATCCATTGGAGTA
The DNA here is from genome assembly GCA_948472305.1 of Vicia faba. NCBI lineage: Eukaryota > Viridiplantae > Streptophyta > Magnoliopsida > Fabales > Fabaceae > Vicia > Vicia faba. The sequence goes on along the minus strand of OX451739.1, from coordinate 544,688,636 downwards.
ACAAAAATCACGACAACAAACTACCTTCCATAATGACAAGGCTACCATCCATTGGAATAACAAAAATCTCGACAATAGACTACCTTCCATATTGACAAGGCTACCATCCAATGGAGTAAGAAAAATATCGACAACAGACTACCTTCTATAATGACAAGGCTACCATCCTTTAGAGTAACAAAAATCTGGACAGCAGACTACCTTCCATAATGAAAAGGCTACCATCCATTGGAGTAACAAAAATATCAACAAGAGACTACCTTCCATAATGACAAGGCTACCATCCAATGGAGTAACAAAAATCTTGACAACAATCTACCTTGCATAACGACTAGGCTACCATCCATTGGAGTAACAAAAATCTCGAAAACAGACTGCATTTCATAAGGACAAGGCTACCATCTAATGGAGTAACAATGATATCGATAACAAACTACCTTCCATAACGACAAGGCTACCATCAATTGGAATAACAAAAATCTCGACAACAGACTACCTTTCATATTGATAAGGCTGCCATCCGATGGAGTAACAAAAATATCGACAACATACTACCTTCCATAATTACAAGGCTACACTCCTTTAGAGTAACAAAAATCTGGACAACAAACTACCTTCCATAATGAAAAGGCTACCATCCAATGGAGTAACAAAAATCTTGACAACAGACTACCTTCCATAATGACTAGGCTACCATCCATTGGAGTATAAAATATTTAACAACAGACAACCTTCCATAATGACAAGGCTACCATCCATTGGAGTAACAAAAATTTGGACAAAAAGCTACATTCCATAATGACAAGGCTACCATCCATTGGAGTACCAAAAATCTCGAAAACATACTGCATTCCATAATGACAAGTCTACCATCCATTGTAATAACAAAAACTCTACAACAGACTACCTTCCATAATGACGAGGCTACGATCCATTAGAGTAACAAAAATCTCGATAATAGACTACCTTCCATAATGATAAGGCTACCATCCATTGAAGTAACAAAAATCTTAACAACAGACTACCTTCCATAATGACAAGGCTACCATCCATAGGAGTAAATGAAATCATAATTACAAACTACCTTCCATAATGACAAGACTACCATCCATTGGAGTAACAAAAATCACGACAACAAACTACCTTCCATAATGACAAGGCTACCATCCATTGGAATAACAAAAATCTCGACAATAGACTACCTTTCATATTGACAAGGCTGCCATCCAATGGAGTAACAAAAATATCGACAACATACTACCTTCCATAATTACAAGGCTACACTCCTTTAGAGTAACAAAAATCTGGACAGCAGACTACCTTCCATAATGAAAAGGCTACCATCCATTGGAGTAAAAAAAATATCAACAAGAGACTACCTTCCATAATGACAAGGCTACCATCCAATGGAGTAACAAAAATCTTGACAACAATCTACCTTCCATAACGACTAGGCTACCATCCATTGGAGTATAAAATATTTAACAATAGACTACCTTCCATAATGACAAGGCTACCATCCATTGGAGTAACAAAAATCTCTACAAAAAACTACCTTCCATAATGACAAGGCTACCATCCATTGGAGTAACAAAATTCTCGAAAACAGACTGCATTCCATAATGACAAGGCTACCATCTAATGGAGTAACAAAGATATCGATAACAAACTACCTTCCATAATGACAAGGCTACCATCCATTGGAATAACAAAAATCTCGACAATAGACTACCTTTCATATTGATAAGGCTACCATCCAATGGAGTAACAAAAATATCGACAACATACTACCTTCCATAATGACAAGGCTACCATCCTTTAGGGTAAAAAAAATCTGGACAACAGAATACCTTCCATAATGAAAAGGCTACCATCCATTGGAGTAACAAAAATATCAACAAGAGACTACCTTCCATAATGACAAGGCTACCATCCAATGGAGTAAAAAAAATCTTGACAGCATACTACCTTCCATAATGACTAGGCTACCATCCATTAGAGTATAAAATATTTAACAACAGACTACCTTCCATAATGACAAGGCTACCATCCATTGGAGTAACAAAAATCTGGACATAAAGCTAACTTCCATAATGACAAGGCTACCATCCATTGGAGTAACAAAAATCTCGAAAACATACTGCATTCCATAATGACAAGTCTACCATCCATTGTAATAACAAAAATCTGGACAACAGACTACCTTCCATAATGACAAGGCTACAATCCATTGGAGTAACAAAAATATCAACAAGAGACTACCTTCCATAATGACAAGGCTACCATCCATTGTAATAACAAAAATCTCGACAACAGACCACCTTTAATAATGACAAGTCTACCATCCATTGGAGTAAAAAATATCTGAACAACTGACTACCTTCCATAATGATAAGGCTACAATTAATTAGAGTAACAGAAATCACAACAACAGACTACCTTCCATAATGACAAGGCTACCATCCATTATAGTAACAAAAATCGTGACAACAGACTACCTTCCATAATAAAAAGGCTACTTTCCATTGGAGTAACAAAAATGTCAACAAGAGACTACCTTCCATAATGACAAGGCTACCATCCATTAGAGTAACAAAAACCTCGACAACAGACTACCTTCCATAATGACAAGGCTACCATCCTTTAGAGTAACAAAAATCTGGACAATAGACTACCTTCCATAATGACAAGGCTACAATCCATTGGAGTAACAAAAATATCAACAACAGACTACCCTCCATAATGACAAGGCTACCATACAATGGAGTAACAAAAATCTTGACAAAAGACTACCTTCCATAATGACTAGGCTACCATCCATTGACCTATAAAATATTTAACAACATACTACCTTCCATAATGACAAGGCTACCATCCATTGGATTAACAAAAATCTCGACAATAAACTGCCTTCCATAAAGACAAGGCTACCATCCATTGGAGTAACAAAAATCTCGACAACAAACTACCTTCCGTAATGACAAGTCCACAATCCATTGGAATAAAAAAAATCTCGACAACATACTACCTTTCATAATGACAAAGCTAAAATCCAATGGAGTAACAAAAATCTCGAGAATAGACTACCTTCCATAATGACAAGTCTACCGTCCAATGTAGTAACAAAAATCTTGACAATAGAATACATTCCATAATGACTAGGCTACCATCCATTGGAGTAACAAAAATCTCGACAAAAAACTACCTTCCATAATGACAAGGCTACCATCCATTGGAGTAACAAAAATCTCAAAAACAGACTGCATTCCATAATGACAAGCCTACCATCTAATGGAGTAACAATGATATCGATAACAAACTACATTCCATAATGACAAGGCTACCATCCATTGGAATAAAAAAAATCTCGACAACAGACTACCTTTCATATTGACAAGGCTTCCATCCAATGGAGTAACAAAAATATCGACAACATACTACCTTCCATAATGACAAGGCTACCATCCTTTAGAGTAACAAAAATTTGGACAACAGACTACCTTCCATAATGAAAAGGCTACCATCCATTGGAGTAACAAAAATTTCAACAAGAGACTACCTTCCATAATGACAAGGCTACCATCCAATGGAGTAACAAAAATCTTGACAACAGACTACCTTCCATAATGACTAGGCTACCATCCATTGGAGTATAAAATATTTAACAACAGACTACCTTCCATAATGACAAGGCTACCATCCATTGGAGTAACAAAAATCTGGACAAAAAGCTACCTTCCATAATGACAAGGCTACCATCCATTGGAGTAACAAAAATCTCGAAAACATACTGCATTCCATAATGACAAGTCTGCCATCCATTGTAATAACAAAAATCGCTACAACAGACTACTTTCCATAATGACAAGGCTACGATCCATTAGAGTAACAAAAATCTCGATAATAGACTACCTTCCATAATGACAAGGCTACCATCCATTGAAGTAACAAAAATCTTAACAATAGACTACCTTCCATAATGACAAGGCTACCATCCATTGGAGTAACAAAAATCATAATGACAAACTACCTTCCATAATGACAAGGCTACCATCCATTGGAGTAACAAAAATCACGACAACAAACTACCTTCCATAATGACAAGGCTACCATCCATTGGAATAACAAAAATCTCGACAACAGACTAACTTCTATAATGACAAGGCTACCATCCTTTAGAGTAACAAAAATCTGGATAGCAGACTACCTTCCATAATGAAAAGGCTACCATCCATTGGAGTAAGAAAAATATCAACAAGAGACTACCTTCCATAATGACAAGGCTACCATACAATGGAGTAAGAAAAATATCGACAACAGAGCAACTTCTATAATGACAAGGCTACCATCCTTTAGAGTAACAAAAATCTGGATAGCAGACTACCTTCCATAATGAAAAGGCTACCATCCATTGGAGTAACAAAAATATCAACAAGAGACTACCTTCCATAATGACAAGGCTACCATACAATGGAGTAACAAAAATCTTGACAACAATCTACCTTCCATAACGACTAGGCTACCATCCATTGGAGTATAAAATATTTAACAACAGACTACCTTTCATAATGAAAAGGCTACCATCCATTGGAGTAACAAAAATCTCGAAAATAGACTGCATTCCATAATGAGAAGGCTACCATCTAATGGAGTAATAATGATATCGATAACAAACTACCTTCCATAATGACAAGGCTACCATCCATTGGAATAACAAAAATCTCGACAATAGACTACCTTTCATATTGACAAGGCTGCCATCCAATGGAGTAACAAAAATATCGACAACATACTACCTTCCATAATGACAATGCTACAATCCTTTAGAGTTACAAAAATCCGGACAACAGACTACCTTCCATAATTAAAAGGCAACCATCCATTGGAGTAACAAAAATATCAACAAGAGACTACCTTCCATAATGACAAGGCTACCATCCAATGGAGTAACAAAAATCTTGACAACAGACTACCTTCCATAATGACTAGGCTACCATCCATTGGAGTATAAAATATTTAACAACAGACAACCTTCCATAATGACAAGGCTACCATCCATTGGAGTAACAAAAATCTGGACAAAAAGCTACTTTCCATAATGACAAGGCTACCATCCATTGGAGTAACAAAAATCTCGAAAACATACTGCATTCCATAATGACAAGTCTACCATCCATTGTAATAACAAAAATCTCTACAACAAACTACCTTCCATAATGACAAGGCTACAATCCATTAGAGTAACAAAAATCAAGATAACAGACTACCTTCCATAATGACAAGGCTACCATCCATTGAAGTAACAAAAATCTTAACAACATACTAACTTCCATAATGACAAGGCTACCATCCGTAGGATTAAAGAAATCACAATGACAAACTACCTTCCACAATGACAAGGCTACCATCCATTGGAGTAACAAAAATCACGACAACAAACTACCTTCCATAATGACAAGGCTACCATCCATTGGAATAAAAAAAATCTCGACAATAGACTACCTTCCATATTGACAAGGCTACCATCCAATGGAGTAACAAAAATATCGACAACAGACTACCTTCTATAATGACAAGGCTACCATCCTTTAGAGTAACAAAAATCTGGACACCAGACTACCTTCCATAATGAAAAGGCTACCATCCATTGGAGTAACAAAAATATCAACAAGAGACTACCTTCCATAATGACAAGTCTACCATCCATTGAAGTAACAAAAATCTGGACAAAAAGCTACCTTCCATAATGACAAGGCTACCATCCATTGGAGTAACAAAAATCTCGAAAACATACTGCATTCCATAATGACAAGTCTACCATCCATTGTAATAACAAAAATCTCTACAACAGACTACCTTCCATAATGACAAGGCTACGATCCATTAGAGTAACAAAAATCTCGATAACAGACTACCTTCCATAATGACAAGGCTACCATCCATTGAAGTAACAAAAATCTTAACAAAAGACTACCTTCCATAATGACAAGGCTACCATCCATAGGAGTAAAAGAAATCACAATGACAAACTACCTTCCATAATGACAAGGCTACCATCCATTGGAGTAACAAAAATCACGACAACAAACTACCTTCCATAATGACAAGGCTACAATCTATTGGAGTAACAAAAATATCAACAAGAGACTACCTTCCATAATGACAAGGCTACCATCTAATGGAGTAACAAAAATCTTGACAAAAGACAACCTGCCATAATGACTAGGCTACCATCCATTGACATATAAAATATTTAACAACAGACTACCTTCCATAATGACAAGGCTACCATCCATTCGAGTAACAAAAATCTCGACAATAGACTTCCTTCCATAATCACAAGGCTACCATCCATTGGAGTAATAAAAATCTCGAGAACAAACTACCTTCCATAATGACAAGTCCACAATCCATTGGAATAACAAAAATATTGAAACATACTACCTTTCATAATGACAAAGCTACAATCCATTGGAATAACAAAAATATCGAAACATACTACCTTTCATAATGACAAAGCTACCATCCATTGGAGTAACAAAAATGTCAACAAGAGACTACCTTCCATAATGACAAGGCTACCATCCATTGGAGTAACAAAAATCTCGACAACATACCACCTTTAATAATGACAAGTCTACCATCCATTGGATTAACAAATATCTGAACAACAGACTACCTTCCATAATGATAAGGCTACCATTAATTGGAGTAACAGAAATCACAACAACAGACTACCTTCCATAATGACAAGGCTACCATCCATTCGAGTAATAAAAATAGGGACAACAGACTACCTTCCATAATAAAAAGGCTACCATCAATTGGAGTAACAAAAATGTCAACAAGAGACTACCTTCCATAATGACAAGGCTACCATCCATTGGAGTAAAAAAAATCTCGACAACAGAGTACCTTCCATAATGACAAGGCTACCGTCCTTTAGAGTAACAAAAATCTGGACAACAGACTACCTTCAATAATGACAAGGCTACAATCCATTGGAGATAAAAAATATCAACAAGAGACTACCTTCCATAATGACAAGTCTACCATCCATTGAAGTAACAAAAATCTGGACAAAAAGCTACCTTCCATAATGACAAGGCTACCATCCATTGGAGTAACAAAAATCTCGAAAACATACTGCATTCCATAATGACAAGTCTACCATCCATTGTAATAACAAAAATCTCTACAACAGACTACCTTCCATAATGACAAGGCTACGATCCATTAGAGTAACAAAAATCTCGATAACAGACTACCTTCCATAATGACAAGGCTACCATCCATTGAAGTAACAAAAATCTTAACAAAAGACTACCTTCCATAATGACAAGGCTACCATCCATAGGAGTAAAAGAAATCACAATGACAAACTACCTTCCATAATGACAAGGCTACCATCCATTGGAGTAACAAAAATCACGACAACAAACTACCTTCCATAATGACAAGGCTACAATCTATTGGAGTAACAAAAATATCAACAAGAGACTACCTTCCATAATGACAAGGCTACCATCTAATGGAGTAACAAAAATCTTGACAAAAGACAACCTGCCATAATGACTAGGCTACCATCCATTGACATATAAAATATTTAACAACAGACTACCTTCCATAATGACAAGGCTACCATCCATTCGAGTAACAAAAATCTCGACAATAGACTTCCTTCCATAATCACAAGGCTACCATCCATTGGAGTAATAAAAATCTCGAGAACAAACTACCTTCCATAATGACAAGTCCACAATCCATTGGAATAACAAAAATATTGAAACATACTACCTTTCATAATGACAAAGCTACAATCCATTGGAATAACAAAAATATCGAAACATACTACCTTTCATAATGACAAAGCTACCATCCATTGGAGTAACAAAAATGTCAACAAGAGACTACCTTCCATAATGACAAGGCTACCATCCATTGGAGTAACAAAAATCTCGACAACATACCACCTTTAATAATGACAAGTCTACCATCCATTGGATTAACAAATATCTGAACAACAGACTACCTTCCATAATGATAAGGCTACCATTAATTGGAGTAACAGAAATCACAACAACAGACTACCTTCCATAATGACAAGGCTACCATCCATTCGAGTAACAAAAATCGGGACAACAGACTACCTTCCATAATAAAAAGGCTACCATCAATTGGAGTAACAAAAATGTCAACAAGAGACTACCTTCCATAATGACAAGGCTACCATCCATTGGAGTAAAAAAAATCTCGACAACAGAGTACCTTCCATAATGACAAGGCTACCGTCCTTTAGAGTAACAAAAATCTGGACAACAGACTACCTTCAATAATGACAAGGCTACAATCCATTGGAGATAAAAAATATCAACAAGAGACTACCTTCCATAATGAAAAGGCTACCATCTAATGGAGTAACAAAAATCTTGACAAAAACTACCTGCCATAATGACTAGGCTACCATCCATTGACATATAAAATATTTAACAACAGACTACCCTCCATAATGACAAGGCTACCATCCATTCGAGTAACAAAAATCTCGACAATAGACTGCCTTCCATAATGACAAGGCTACCATCCATTGAAGTAACAAAAATCTCAACAACATACTACCTTCCATAATGACAGGGCTACCATCCATTGGAATAATAAAAATCTCGACAAAGACCACCTTTAATAATGACAAGTCTACCATCCATTGGAGTAACAAATATCTGAACAACAGACTACCTTCCATAATGATAAGGCTACAATTAATTGGAGTAACAGAAATCACAACAACAGACTACCTTCCATAATGACAAGGCTACCATCCATTATAGTAACAAAAATCGGGACAACAGACTACCTTCCATAATGAGAAGGCTACCATCCATTGGATTAACAAAAATGTCAACAAGAGACTACCTTCCATAATGACAAGGCTACCATCCATTGGAGTAACAAAAATCTCAAAAACAGACCACCTTTAATAATGACAAGTCTACCATCCATTGGAGTAAAAAATATCTGAACAACAGACTACCTTCCATAATGATAAGGCTACCATTAATTGGAGTAACAGAAATCACAACAACAGACTACCTTCCATAATGACAAGGCTACCATCCATTATAGTAACAAAAATCGGGACAACAGACTACCTTCCATAATGACAAGGCTACCATCCATTGGAGTAACAAAAATGTCAACAAGAGACTACCTTCCATAATGACAAGGCTACCATCCATTGGAGTAACAAAAATCTCGACAACAAACCACCTTTAATAATGACAAGTCTACCATCCATTGGAGTAACAAATATCTGAACAACAGACTACCTTCCATAATGATAAGGCTACCATTAATTGGAGTAACAGAAATCACAACAACAGACTACCTTCCATAATGACAAGGCTACCATCCATTCGAGTAACAAAAATCGGGACAACAGACTACCTTCCATAATAAAAAGGCTACCGTCCATTGGAGTAACAAAAATGTCAACAAGAGACTACCTTCCATAATGACAAGGCTACCATCCATTAGAGTAAAAAAAATCTCGACAATAGAGTACCTTCAATAATGACAAGGCTACAATCCATTGGAGATAAAAAATATCAACAAGAGACTACCTTCCATAATGAAAAGGCTACCATCTAATGGAGTAACAAAAATCTTGACAAAAACTACCTGCCATAATGACTAGGCTACCATCCATTGACATATAAAATATTTAACAACAGACTACCTTCCATAATGACAAGGCTACCATCCATTCGAGTAACAAAAATCTCGACAATAGACTGCCTTCCATAATGACAAGGCTACCATCCATTGAAGTAACAAAAATCTCAACAACATACTACCTTCCATAATGACAAGGCTACAATCCATTGGAGTAACAAAAATATCAACAAGAGACTACCTTCCATAATGACAAGGCTACCATCCAATGGAGTAACAAAAATCTTGACAAAAGACTACCTTCCATAATGAATAGGCTACCATCCATTGACTTATAAAATATTTAACAACAGACTACCTTCCATAATGACAAGGCTACCATCCATTGGAGTAACAAAAATCTGGACAAAAAGCTACCTTCCATAATGACAAGGCTACCATCCATTGGAGTAACAAAAATCTCGAAAACATACTACATTCCATAATTACAAGTCTACCATCCATTGTAATAACAAAAATCTCTACAAAAGACTAACTTCCATAATGACAATGCTACGATCCATTACAGTAACAAAAATCTCGATAACAGACTACCTTCCATAATGACAAGGCTACCATCCATTGAAGTAACAAAAATCTCAACCACATACTACCTTCCATAATGACAAGGCTACCATCCATTGGAATAACAAAAATCTCGACGACAGACCACCTTTAATAATGGCAAGTCTACCATCCATTGGAGTAACAAATATCTGAACAACAGACTACCTTCCATAATGATAAGGCTACAATTAATTGGAGTAACATAAATCACAACAACAGACTACCTTCCATAATGACAAGGCTACCATCCATTATAGTAACAAAAATCGGGACAACAGACTACCTTCCATAATGAGAAGGCTACCATCCATTGGAGTAACAAAAATGTCAACAAGAGACTACGTTCCATAATGACAAGGCTACCATCCATTGGAGTAACAAAAATCTCGACAACAGACCACCTTTAATAATGACAAGTCTACCATCCATTGGAGTAAAAAATATCTGAACAACAGACTACCTTCCATAATGATAAGGCTACCATTAATTGGAGTAACAGAAATCACAACAACAGACTACCTTCCATAATGAAAAGGCTACCATCCATTATAGTAACAAAAATCGGGACAACAGACTACCTTCCATAATGACAAGGCTACCATCCATTGGAGTAACAAAAATGTCAACAAGAGACTACCTTCCATAATGACAAGGCTACCATCCATTGGAGTAACAAAAATCTCGACAACAGACCACCTTTAATAATGACAAGTCTACCATGCATTGGAGTAACAAATATCTGAACAACAGACTACCTTCCATAATGATAAGGCTACCATTAATTGGAGTAACAGAAATCACAACAACAGACTACCTTCCATAATGACAAGGCTACCATCCATTCGAGTAACAAAAATCGGGACAACAGACTACCTTCCATAATAAAAAGTCTACCATCCATTGGAGTAACAAAAATTTCAACAAGAGACTACCTTCCATAATGACAAGGCTACCATCCATTGGAGTAAAAAAAATCTCGACAACAGAGTACCTTCCATAATGACAAGGCTACCATCCTTTAGAGTAACAAAAATCTGGACAACAGACTACCTTCAATAATGACAAGGCTACAATCCATTGGAGATAAAAAATATCAACAAGAGACTACCTTCCATAATGAAAAGGCTACCATCTAATGGAGTAACAAAAATCTTGACAAAAACTACCTGCCATAATGACTAGGCTACCATCCATTGACATATAAAATATTTAACAACAGACTACCTTCCATAATGACAAGGCTACCATCCATTCGAGTAACAAAAATCTCGACAATAGACTTCCTTCCATAATGACAAGGCTACCATCCATTGAAGTAACAAAAATCTCAACAACATACTACCTTCGATAATGACAAGGCTACCATCCATTGGAATAACAAAAATCTCGACAACAGACCACCTTTAATAATGACAAGTCTACCATCCATTGGAGTAACAAATATCTGAACAACAGACTACCTTCCATAATGATAAGGCTACAATTAATTGGAGTAACAGAAATCACAACAACAGACTACCTTCCATAATGACAAGGCTACCATCCATTATAGTAACAAAAATAGGGACAACAGACTACATTCCATAATGACAAGGCTACCATCCATTGGAGTAACAAAAATGTCAACAAGAGACTACCTTCCATAATGACAAGGCTACCATCACATGGAGTAACAAAAATCTCGACTACAGACTACCTTCCATAATGACAAGGCTACCATCCTTTAGAGTAACAAAAACTGGACAGCAGACTACCTTCCATAATGACAAGGCTACAATCCATTGGAGTAACAAAAATATCAACAAGAGACTACCTTCCATAATGACAAGGCTACCATCCAATGGAGTAACAAAAATCTTGACAAAAGACTACCTTCCATAATGAATAGGCTACCATCCATTGACTTATAAAATATTTAACAACAGACTACCTTCCATAATGACAAGGCTACCATCCATTGGAGTAACAAAAATCTGGACAAAAAGCTACCTTCCATAATGACAAGGCTACCATCCATTGGAGTAACAAAAATCTCGAAAACATACTGCATTCCATAATTACAAGTCTACCATCCATTGTAATAACAAAAATCTCTACAACAGACTAACTTCCATAATGACAAGGCTACGATCCATTACAGTAACAAAAATCTCGATAACAGACTACCTTCCATAATGACAAGGCTACCATCCATTGAAGTAACAAAAATCTCAACAACAGACTAACTTCCATAATGACAAGGCTACCATCCATTGGAATAACAAAAATCTCGACAACAGACCACCTTTAATAATGGCAAGTCTACCATCCATTGGAGTAACAAATATCTGAACAACAGACTACCTTCCATAATGATAAGGCTACAATTAATTGGAGTAACAGAAATCACAACAACCGACTACCTTCCATAATGACAAGGCTAACATCCATTATAGTAACAAAAATCGGGACAACAGACAACCTTCCATAATGAGAAGGCTACCATCCATTGGAGTAACAAAAATGTCAACAAGAGACTACCTTCCATAATGACAAGGCTACCATCCATTGGAGCAACAAAAATCTCGACAACAGACCACCTTTAATAATGACAAGTCTACCATCCATTGGAGTAACAAATATCTGAACAACAGACTACCTTCCATAATGATAAGGCTACCATTAATTGGAGTAACAGAAATCACAACAACAGACTACCTTCCATAATGACAAGGCTACCATCCATTCGAGTAACAAAAATCGGGACAACAGACTACCTTACATAATAAAAAGGCTACCATCCATTGGAGTAACAAAAATGTCAACAAGAGACTACCTTCCATAATGACAAGTCTACCATCCATTGGAGTAAAAAAAATCTCGACAACAGAGTACCTTCCATAATGACAAGGCTACCATCCTTTAGAGTAACAAAAATCTGGACAACAGACTACCTTCAATAATGACAAGGCTACAATCCATTGGAGATAAAAAATATCAACAAGAGACTACCTTCCATAATGACAAGGCTACCATCTAATGGAGTAACAAAAATCTTGACAAAAACTACCTGCCATAATGACTAGGCTACCATCCATTGACATATAAAATATTTAACAACAGACTACCTTCTATAATGACAAGGCTACCATCCATTCGAGTAACAAAAATCTCGACAATAGACTGCCTTCCATAATGACAAGGCTTCCATCCATTGGAGTAACAAAAATCTCGACAACAAACTACCTTCCATAATGACAAGTCCACAATCCATTGGAATAACAAAAATATCGAAACATACTACCTTTCATAATGACAAAGCTACAATCCAATGGAGTAACAAAAATCTCGAGAATAGACTACCTTCCATAATGACAAGTCTACCATCCAATGTAGTAACAAAAATCTTGACAACAGACTACCTTCCATAATGACTAGGCTACCATCCATTGGAGTATAAAATATTTAACAACAGACTACCTTCCATAATGACAAGGCTACCATCCATTGGAGTAACAAAAATCTCTACCAAAAACTACCTTCCATAATGACAAGGCTACCATCCATTGGAGTAACAAAAATATCGAAAACAGACTGCATTCCATAATGACAAGGCTACCATCTAATGGAGTAACAAAGATATCGATAACAAACTACCTTCCATAATGACAAGGCTACCATCCATTGGAATAACAAAAATCTCGACAGCAGACTACCTTTCATATTGACAAGGCTACCATCCAATGGAGTAATAAAAATATCGACAACATACTACCTTCCATAATGAAAAGGCTACCATCCTTTAGGGTAACAAAAATCTGGACAACAGAATACCTTCAATAATGAAAAGGCTACCATCCATTGGAGTAACAAAAATCTTTGCAGCATACTACCTTCCATAATGACAAGGCTACCATCCATTGGAATAACAAAAATCTCAACAACAGACCACCTTTAATAGTGACAAGTCTACCATCCATTGGAGTAACAAATATCTGAACAACAGACTACCTTCCATAATGATAAGGCTACAATTAATTGGAGTAACGGAAATCACAACAACAGACTACCTTCCATAATGACAAGGCTACCATCCATTATAGTAACAAAAATAGGGACAACAGACTACCTTCCATAATGACAAGGCTACCATCCATTGGAGTAACAAAAATGTCAACAAGAGACTACCTTCCATAATGACAAGGCTACCATCCATTGGAGTATCAAAAATCTCGACTACAGACTACCATCCATAATGACAAGGCTACCATGCTTTAGAGTAACAAAAACTGGACAACAGACTACCTTCCATAATGACAAGGCTACAATCCATTGGAGTAACAAAAATATCAACAAGAGACTACCTTCCATAATGACAAGGCTACCATCCAATGGAGTAACAAAAATCTTGACAAAAGACTACCTTCCATAATGAATTGGCTACCATCTATTGACGTATAAAATATTTAACAACAGACTACCTTCCATAATGACAAGATTACCATCCATTGGAGTAACAAAAATCTCGACAATAGACTGCCTTCCATAATGACAAGGCTACCATCCATTGGAGTAACTAAAATCTCGACAACAAACTACCTTCCATAATGATAAGTCAACAATCCATTGGAATAAGAAAAATCTCGACAACATACTACCTTTCATAATGACAAAGCTACAATCCAATGGAGTAACAAAAATCTCGAGAATAGACTACCTTCCATAATGTCAAGTCTACCATCCAATGGAGTAACAGAAATCTTGACAACAGACTAGCTTCCATAATGACAAGGCTACAATCCATTGGAGTAACAAAAATCTAAACAACAGACTATCTTCCATAATGACAAGGCTACCATCCATTGGAGTAAAAGTAATCACAATGACAAACTACCTTCCATAATGACAAGGCTACCATCCATTGGAGTAACAAAAATCACGACAACAAACTATCTTCCATAATGACAAGGCTACCATCCATTGGAATAACAAAAATCTCGACAACATACTACCTTCCATATTGACAAGGCTACCATCCAATAGAGTAACAAAAATATCGACAACAGACTACCTTCCATAATGACAAGGCTACCATCCTTTAGAGTAACAAAAATCGGGACAACAGACTACCTTCCATAATGAAAAGGCTACCATCCATTGGAGTAACAAAAATATCAACAAGAGACTACCTTCCATAATGACAAGGCTACCATCCAATGGAGTAACAAAAATCTTGACAACAGACTACCTTCCATAATGACTAGGCTACCATCCATTGGAGTATAAAATATTTAACAACAGACTACCTTCTATAATGACAAGGCTACCATCCATTGGAGTAACAAAAATCTCGACAAAAAACTACCTTCTGTAATGACAAGGCTACCATCCATTGGAGTAACAAAAATCTCGAAAATAGACTGCATTCCATAATGACAAGGCTACATTCTAATGGAGTAATAAAGATATCGATAACAAACTACCTTCCATAATGACAAGGCTACCATACATTTGAATAACAAAAATCTCGACAACAGACTACCTTTCATATTGACAAGGCTACCATCCAATGGAGTAACAAAAATATCGACAACATACTACCTTCCATAATGACAAGGCTACCATCCTTTAGAGTAACAAAAATCTAGACAACAGACTACCTTCTATAATGAAAAGGCTACCATCCATTGGAGTAACAAAAATTTCAACAAGAGACTACCTTCCATAATGACAAGGCTACCATCCAATGGAGTAACAGAAATCTTGACAACACACTACCTTCCATAATTACTAGGCTACCATCCATTGGAGTATAAATTATTTAACAACAGACTACCTTCCATAATGACAAGGCTACCATCCAATGGAGTAACAAAAATCTGGACAAAAAGCTACCTTCCATAATGACAAGGCTACCATCCATTGGAGTAACAAAAATCTCCAAAACATACTGCATTCCATAATGACAAGTCTACCATCCATTGTAATAACAAAAATCTCTACAACATACTACCTTCCATAATGACTAGGCTACGATCCATTAGAGTAACAAAAATCTCGATAACAGACTACCTTCCATAATGAGAAGGCTACCATCCATTGTAGTAACAAAAATCTCAACAATAGACTACCTTCCATAATGACAAGGCTACCATCCATTGGAGTAACAAAAATCTCTACAACAGACCACCTCTAATAATGACAAGTCTACCATCCATTGGAGTAACAAATATTTGAACAATCGACTACCTTCCATAATGATAAGGCTACGATTAATTGGAGTAACAGAAATCACAACAACAGACTACCTTCCATAATGACAAGGCTACCATCCATTAGAGTAACAAAAATCGGGACAACAGACTACCTTCCATAATAAAAAGGCTACCATCCATTGGAGTAACAAAAATGTCAACAAGAGACTACCTTCCATAATGACAAGGCTACCATCCATTGGAGTAACAAAAATATCGACAACAAACTACCTTCCATAATGACAAGGCTACCATCCATTAGAGTAACAAAAATCTGGACAACAGACTACCTTCCATAATGACAAGGCTACAATCCATTGGAGTAACAAAAATATCAACAAGAGACTACCTTCCATAATGACAAGGCTACCATCCAATGGAGTAATAAAACTTTTGACAAAAGACTACCTTCCATAATGACTAGGCTACCATCCATTGACGTATAAAATATTTAACAACAGACTACCTTCCATAATGACTAGGCTACCATCCATTGGAGTATAAAATATTTAACAACAGACTACCTTCCATAATGACAAGGCTACCATCCATTGGAGTAACAAAAATCTCGACAAAAAACTACCTTCTGTAATGACAAGGCTACCATCCATTGGAGTAACAAAAATCTCGAAAATAGACTGCATTCCATAATGACAAGGCTACATTCTAATGGAGTAATAAAGATATCGATAACAAACTACCTTCCATAATGACAAGGCTACCATACATTTGAATAACAAAAATCTCGACAACAGACTACCTTTCATATTGACAAGGCTACCATCCAATGGAGTAACAAAAATATCGACAACATACTACCTTCCATAATGACAAGGCTACCATCCTTTAGAGTAACAAAAATCTAGACAACAGACTACCTTCCATAATGAAAAGGCTACCATCCATTGGAGTAACAAAAATTTCAATAAGAGACTACCTTCCATAATGACAAGGCTACCATCCAATGGAGTAACAGAAATCTTGACAACACACTACCTTCCATAATTACTAGGCTACCATCCATTGGAGTATAAATTATTTAACAACAGACTACCTTCCATAATGACAAGGCTACCATCCAATGGAGTAACAAAAATCTGGACAAAAAGCTACCTTCCATAATGACAAGGCTACCATCCATTGGAGTAACAAAAATCTCCAAAACATACTGCATTCCATAATGACAAGTCTACCATCCATTGTAATAACAAAAATCTCTACAACATACTACCTTCCATAATGACTAGGCTACGATCCATTAGAGCAACAAAAATCTCGATAACAGACTACCTTCCATAATGAGAAGGCTACCATCCATTGTAGTAACAAAAATCTCAACAATAGACTACCTTCCATAATGACAAGGCTACCATCCATTGGAGTAACAAAAATCTCTACAACAGACCACCTCTAATAATGACAAGTCTACCATCCATTGGAGTAACAAATATTTGAACAATCGACTACCTTCCATAATGATAAGGCTACCATTAATTGGAGTAACAGAAATCACAACAACAGACTACCTTCCATAATGACAAGGCTACCATCCATTAGAGTAACAAAAATCGGGACAACAGACTACCTTCCATAATAAAAAGGCTACCATCCATTGGAGTAACAAAAATGTCAACAAGAGACTACCTTCCATAATGACAAGGCTACCATCCATTGGAGTAACAAAAATCTCGACAACAGACTACCTTCCATAATGACAAGGCTACCATCCATTAGAGTAACAAAAATCTGGACAACAGACTACCTTCCATAATGACAAGGCTACAATCCATTGGAGTAACAAAAATATCAACAAGAGACTACCTTCCATAATGACAAGGCTACCATCCAATGGAGTAATAAAACTTTTGACAAAAGACTACCTTCCATAATGACTAGGCTACCATCCATTGACGTATAAAATATTTAACAACAGACTACCTTCCATAATGACTAGGCTACCATCCATTGGAGTATAAAATATTTAACAACAGACTACCTTCCATAATGACAAGGCTACCATCCATTGGAGTAACAAAAATCTCGACAAAAAACTACCTTCTGTAATGACAAGGCTACCATCCATTGGAGTAACAAAAATCTCGAAAATAGACTGCATTCCATAATGACAAGGCTACATTCTAATGGAGTAATAAAGATATCGATAACAAACTACCTTCCATAATGACAAGGCTACCATACATTTGAATAACAAAAATCTCGACAACAGACTACCTTTCATATTGACAAGGCTACCATCCAATGGAGTAACAAAAATATCGACAACATACTACCTTCCATAATGACAAGGCTACCATCCTTTAGAGTAACAAAAATTTAGACAACAGACTACCTTCCATAATGAAAAGGCTACCATCCATTGGAGTAACAAAAATTTCAATAAGAGACTACCTTCCATAATGACAAGGCTACCATCCAATGGAGTAACAGAAATCTTGACAACACACTACCTTCCATAATTACTAGGCTACCATCCATTGGAGTATAAATTATTTAACAACAGACTACCTTCCATAATGACAAGGCTACCATCCAATGGAGTAACAAAAATCTGGACAAAAAGCTACCTTCCATAATGACAAGGCTACCATCCATTGGAGTAACAAAAATCTCCAAAACATACTGCATTCCATAATGACAAGTCTACCATCCATTGTAATAACAAAAATCTCTACAACAGACTACCTTCCATAATGACTAGGCTACGATCCATTAGAGTAACAAAAATCTCGATAACAGACTACCTTCCATAATGAGAAGGCTACCATCCATTGTAGTAACAAAAATCTCAACAACAGACTACCTTCCATAATGACAAGGCTACCATCCATTGGAGTAACAAAAATCTCTACAACAGACCACCTCTAATAATGATAAGTCTACCATCCATTGGAGTAACAAATATTTGAACAATCGACTACCTTCCATAATGATAAGGCTACCATTAATTGGAGTAACAGAAATCACAACAACAGACTACCTTCCATAATGACAAGGCTACCATCCATTAGAGTAACAAAAATCGGGACAACAGACTACCTTCCATAATAAAAAGGCTACCATCCATTGGAGTAACAAAAATGTCAACAAGAGACTACCTTCAATAATGACAAGGCTACCATCCATTGGAGTAACAAAAATCTCGACAATAGACTACCTTCCATAATGACAAGGCTACCATCCATTAGAGTAACAAAAATCTGGACAACTGACTACCTTCCATAATGACAAGGCTACAATCCATTGGAGTAACAAAAATATCAACAAGAGACTACCTTCCATAATGACAAGGCTACCATCCAATGGAGTAATAAAACTTTTGACAAAAGACTACCTTCCATAATGACTAGGCTACCATCCATTGACGTATAAAATATTTAACAACAGACTACCTTCCATAATGACAAGGCTACCATCCATTGGAGTAACAAAAATCTCCACAATAGACTGCCTTCTATAAGCACAAGGCTACCATCCATTGGAGTAACAAAAATCTCGACAACAAACTACCTTCCATAATGACAAGTCCATAATCCATTGGAATAACAAAAATCTCGACATCATACTACCTTTCATAATGACAAAGCTACAATCCAAAGGAGTAACAAAAATCTCGAGAATAGACTACCTTCCATAATGACTAGGCTACCATCCATTGGAGTAACAAAAATCTCGACAAAAAACTACCTTCCATCATGACAAGGCTACCATCCATTGGAGTAACAAAAATCTCGAAAACAGACTGCATTCCATAATGACAAGGCTACCATCTAATGGAGTAACAAAGATATCGATAACAAACTACCTTCCATAATGACAAGGCTACCATCCATTGGAATAACAAAAATCTCGACAATAGACTACCTTTCATATTGACAAGGCTACAATCCAATGGAGTAACAAAAATATCGGCAACAGACTACCTTCCATAATGACAAGGCTACCATCCTTTAGAGTAACAAAAATCTGGACAACAGAATACCTTCCATAATGAAAAGGCTACCATCCATTGGAGTAACAAAAATATCAGCAAGAGACAACCTTCCATAATGACAAGGCTACCATCCAATGGAGTATCAAAAATCTTGACAACAAACTACCTTCCATAATGACTAGGCTACCATCCATTGGAGTATAAAATATTTAACAACAGACTTCCTTCCATAATGACAATGCTGCCATCCATTGGAGTAACAAAAATCTGGACAAAAGGCTACCTTCCATAATGACAAGGCTACCATCCATTGGAGTAACAAAAATCTCGAAAACATACTGCATTCCATAATGACAAGTCTACCATCCATTGTAATAACAAAAATCTCTACAACAGACTACCTTCCATAATGACAAGGCTACGATCCATTAGAGTAACAAAAATCTCGATAACAGACTACCTTCCATAATGACAAGGCTACCATCCATTGAAGTAACAAAAATCTCAACAACAGACTACCTTCCATAATGACAAGGCTACCATCCATTGGAGTAACAAAAATCGGGACAACAAACTACCTTCCATAATGACAAGGCTACCATCCATTGGAGTAACAAAAATGTCAACAAGAGACTAACTTCCATAGTGACAAGGCTACCATTAATTGGAGTAACATAAATCTCGACAACAGACTACCTTCCATAATGACAAGGCTACCATCCATTATAGTAACAAAAATCCGGACAACAGACTACCTTCCATAATGACAAGGCTACCATCCATTGGAGTAACAAAAATGTCAACAAGAGACTAACTTCCATAGTGACAAGGCTACCATCCATTGGAGTAATAAAAATCTCGACAATAGACTACCTTCCATAATGACAAGGCTACCATCCTTTAGAGTAACCAAAACTTGACAACAGACTACCTTCCATAATAAAAAGGCTACCATCCATTGGAGTAACAAAAATGTCAACAACAGACTACCTTCCATAATGACAAGGCTACCATTCATTGGAGTAACAAAAATCCCGACAACAGACTACCTTCCATAATGACAAGGCTACCATTCATTGGAGTAACAAAAATCTCGACAACAGACTACCTTCCATAATGACAAGGCTACCATTCATTAGAGTAACAAAAATATCAACAAGAGACTACCTTCCATATTGACAAGGCTACCATCCAATGGAGAAACAAAAATCTTGACAAAAGACTACCTTCCATAATGACTAGGCTTCCATACATTGACGTATAAAATATTTAACAACAGACTACCTTCCATAATGACAAGGCTACCATCCATTGGAGTAACAAAAATCTCGCAATAGTCTTCCTTCCATAATGACAAGGCAACCATCCATTGGAGTAACAAAAATCTCGACAACAAACTACCTTCCATAATGACAAGTCCATAATCCATTGGAGTAACAAAAATCACGACAACAAACTATCTTCCATAATGACAAGGCTACCATCCATTGGAATAACAAAAATCTCGACAACAAACTACCTTCCATATTGACAAGTCTACCACCCAATAGAGTAACAAAAATATCGACAACAGACTACCTTCCATAATGACAAGGCTACCATCCTTTAGAGTAAAAAAAATCGGGACAACAGACTACCTTCCATAATGAAAAGGCTACCATCCATTAGAGTAACAAAAATATCAACAAGAGACTACCTTCCATAATGAGAAGGCTACCATCCAATGGAGTAAGAAAAATCTTGACAACAGACTACCTTCCATAGCGACTAGGCTACCATCCATTGGAGTCTAAAATATTTAACAACAGACTACCTTCCATAATGACAAGGCTACCATTCATTGGAGTAACAAAAATCTCGAAAACAGACTGCATTCCATAATGACAAGGCTACCATCTAATGGAGTAACAAAGATATCGATAACAAACTACCTTCCAGAATGACAAGGCTACCACCCATTGGAAAAACAAAAATCTCGACAACAGACTACCTTTCATATTGACAAGGCTACCATCCAATGGAGTAACAAAAATATCGACAATAGACTGCCTTCCATAACGATAAGGCTACCATCCATTGGAGTAACAAAAATCTCGATAAAAAACTACCTTCCATAATGACAAGGCTACCATCCATTAGAGTAAAAAAAATCTTGAAAACAGACTGCATTCCATAATGACAAGGCTACCATCTATTGGAGTAACAAAGATATTGATAACAAACTACCTTCCATAATGACAAGGCTACCATCCATTGGAATAACAAAAATCTCGACTACAGACTACCTTTCATATTGACAAGGCTACCATCCAATGGAGTAACAAAAATATCGACAACATACTACCTTCCATAATGACAAGGATACCATCCTTTAGAGTAACAAAAATATGGACAACAGAATACCTTCCATAATGAAAAGGCTACCATCCAATAGAGTAACAAAAATATCAACAAGAGACTACCTTCCATAATGACAAGGCTACTATCCAATGGAGTAACAAAAATCATGACAAAAGACTACCTTCCATAATGACTAGGCTACCATCCATTGATGTATAAAATATTTAACAACAGACTACCTTCCATAATGAGAAGGCTACCATCCATTGGAGTAACAAAAATCTCGACAATAGACTGCATTCCATAATGACAAGACTACCATCCATTAGAGTAACAAAAATATCGACAACAAACTACCTTCCATAATGACAAGTCCACAATCCATTGGAATAAGAAAAATCTCAACAACATACTACCTTTCATAATGACAAAGCTACAATCCAATGGAGTAACAAAAATCTCGAGAATAGACTACCTTCCATAATGACAAGTCTACCATCCAATGGAGTAACAAAAATCTCGACAACAGACTACCTTCCATAATGACTAGGCTACCATCCATTGGAGTATAAAAAATCTCAACAACAGACTACCTTCCATAATTACAAGGCTACCATCCATTAGAGTAAATAAAATATCGACAATAGACTGCCTTCCATAACGACAAGGCTACCATTCATTGGAGTAACAAAAATCTCGACAAAAAACTACCTTCCATAATGACAAGGCTACCATCCATTGGAGTAAAAAAAATCTCGAAAATAGACTGCATTCCATAATGACTAGGCTACCATCTATTGGAGTAACAAAGATATTGATAACAAACTACCTTCCATAATGACAAGGCTACCATCCATTGGAATAACAAAAATCTCGACAACAGACTACCTTTCATATTGACAAGGCTACCATCCAATGGAGTAACAAAAATATCGACAACATACTACCTTCCATAATGACAAGGCTACCATCCTTTAGAGTAACAAAAATCTGGACAACAAAATACCTTCCATAATGAAAAGGCTACCATCCATTAGAGTAACAAAAATATCAACAAGAGACTACCTTCCATAATGACAAGGCTACTATCCAATGGAGTAACAAAAATCTTGACAAAAGACTACCTTCCATAATGACTAGGCTACCATCCATTGACGTATAAAATATTTAACAACAGACTACCTTCCATAATGACAACGCTACCATCCATTGGAGTAACAAAAATCTCGACAATAGACTGCATTCCATAATGACAAGACTACCATCCATTGGAGTAACAAAAATATCGACAACAAACTTCCTTCCATAATGACAAGTCCACAATCCATTGGAATAAGAAAAATCTCACCAACATACTACCTTTCATAATGACAAAGCTACAATCCAATGGAGTAACAAAAATCTCGAGAATAGACTACCTTCCATAATGACAAGTCAACCATCCAATGGAGTAACAAAAATCTTGACAACAGACTACTTTCCATAATGACTAGGCTACCTTCCATTGGAGTATAAAAAATCTCAACAACAGACTACCTTCCATAATGATAAGGCTACCATCCATTAGAGTAACAAAAATATCGACAATAGGCTGCCTTCCATAATGACAAGGCTACCATCCATTGGAGTAACAAAAATCTCGACAACAAACTACCTTCCATAATGACAAGTCCACAATCCATTGGAATAAGAAAAATCTCAACAACATACTACCTTTCATAATGACAAAGCTACAATCCAATGGAGTAACAAAAATCTCGAAAACAGACTGCATTCCATAATGACAAGTCTACCATCCAATGGAGTAACAAAAATCTTGACAACAGACTACCTTCCATAATGACTAGGCTACCTTCCATTGGAGTATAAAAAATCTCAACAACAGACTACCTTCCATAATGATAAGGCTACCATCCATTAGAGTAACAAAAATATCGACAATAGGCTGCCTTCCATAATGACAAGGCTACCATCCATTGGAGTAACAAAAATCTCGACAACAAACTACCTTCCATAATGACAAGTCCACAATCCATTGGAATAAGAAAAATCTCAACAACATACTACCTTTCATAATGACAAAGCTACAATCCAATGGAGTAACAAAAATCTCGAAAACAGACTGCATTCCATAATGACAAGTCTACCATCCAATGGAGTAACAAAAATCTTGACAACAGACTACCTTCCATAATGACTAGGCTACCTTCCATTGGAGTATAAAAAATCTCAACAACAGACTACCTTCCATAATGATAAGGCTACCATCCATTAGAGTAACAAAAATATCGACAATAGACTGCCTTCCATAATGACAAGGCTACCATCCATTGGAGTAACAAAAATCTCGACAACAAACTACCTTCCATAATGACAAGGCCACAATCCATTGGAAAAAGAAAAATCTCAACAACATACTACCTTTCATAATGACATAGCTACAATCCAATGGAGTAACAAAAAACTCGAGAATAGACTACCTTCCATAATGACAAGTCTACCATCCAATGGAGTAACAAAAATCTTGACAACAGACTACCTTCCATAATGACTAGGCTACCATCCATTGGAGTATAAAAAATATCAACAACAGACTACCTTCCATAATGACAAGGCTACCATCCATTAGAGTAACAAAAATATCGACAATAGACTGCCTTCCATAACGACAAGGCTACCATCCATTGGAGTAATAAAAATCTCGACAAAAAACTACCTTCCATAATGACAAGGCTACCATCCATTGGAGTAACAAAAATCTCGAAAACAGACTGCATTCCATAATGACAAGGCTACCATCTAATGGAGTAACAAAGATATTGATAACAAACTACCTTCCATAATGACAAGGCTACCATCCATTGGAATAACAAAAATATCGACAACAGACTACCTTTCATATGGACAAGGCTAGCATCCAATGGAGTAACAAAAATATCGACAACATACTACCTTCCATAATGACAATGCTACCATCCTTTAGAGTAACAAAAATCTGGACAACAGAATACCTTCCATAATGAAAAGGCTACCATCCATTAGAGTAACAAAAATATCAACAAGAGACTACCTTCCATAATGAAAAGGCTACCATCCAATGGAGTAACAATAATCTTGACAACAGACTACCTTCCATAATGAGTAGGATATCATCCATTGAAGTATAAAATATTTAACAACAGACTACCTTCCATAATGACAAGGCTACCATCCATTGGAGTAACAAAAATATCGACAATAGACTGCATTCCATAATGACAAGGCTACCATCCATTGGAGTAACAAAAATGTAGACAACAAAATACCTTCCATAATGACAAGTCCACAATCCATTGGAATAAAGAAAATCTCAACAACGTACTACCTTTCATAACGACAAAGCTACAATCCAATGGAGTAACAAAAATCTCGAGAATAGACTACCTTCCATAATGACAAGTCTACCATCCAATGGAGTAACAAAAATCTTGACAACAGACTACCTTCCATATTGACTAGGCTACCATCCATTGGAGTATAAAAAATCTCAACAACAGACTACCTTCCATAATGACAAGGCTACCATCCATTAGAGTAACAAAAATATCGAGAATAGACTGCCTTCCATAACGACAAGGCTACCATCCATTGGAGTAACAAAAATCTCGACAAAAAACTACCTTCCATAATGACAAGGCTACCATCCATTGGAGTAAAAAAAATCTCGAAAACAGACTGCATTCATAATGACAAGGCTACCATCTATTGGAGTAACAAAGATATTGATAACAAACTACCTTCCATAATGACAAGGCTACCATCCATTGGAATAACAAAAATCCCGACAACAGACTACCTTTCATATTGACAAGGCTACCATCCAATGGAGTAACAAAAATATCGACAACATACTACCTTCCATAATGACAAGGCTACCATCCTTTAGAGTAACAAAAATCTGGACAACAGAATACCTTCCATAATGAAAAGGCTACCATCCATTAGAGTAACAAAAATATCAACAAGAGACTACCTTCCATAATGACAAGGCTACTATCCAATGGAGTAACAAAAATCTTGACAAAAGACTACCTTCCATAATGACTAGGCTACCATCCATTGACGTATAAAATATTTAACAACAGACTACCTTCCATAATGACAACGCTACCATCCATTGGAGTAACAAAAATCTCGACAATAGACTGCATTCCATAATGACAAGACTACCATCCATTGGAGTAACAAAAATATCGACAACAAACTACCTTCCATAATGACAAGTCCACAATCCATTGGAATAAGAAAAATCTCAACAACATACTACCTTTCATAATGACAAAGCTACAATCCAATGGAGTAACAAAAATCTCGAGAATGGACTACCTTCCATAATGACAAGTCTACCATCCAATGGAGTAACAAAAATCTTGACAACAGACTACCTTCCATAATGACTAGGCTACCTTCCATTGGAGTATAAAAAATCTCAACAACAGACTACCTTCCATAATGATAAGGCTACCATCCATTAGAGTAACAAAAATATCGACAATAGACTGCCTTCCATAATGACAAGGCTACCATCCATTGGAGTAACAAAAATCTCGACAACAAACTACCTTCCATAATGACAAGGCCACAATCCATTGGAAAAAGAAAAATCTCAACAACATACTACCTTTCATAATGACATAGCTACAATCCAATGGAGTAACAAAAAACTCGACAATAGACTACCTTCCATAATGACAAGTCTACCATCCAATGGAGTAACAAAAATCTTGACAACAGACTACCTTCCATAATGACTAGGCTACCATCCATTGGAGTATAAAAAATCTCAACAACAGACTACCTTCCATAATGACAAGGCTACCATCCATTAGAGTAACAAAAATATCGACAATAGACTGCCTTCCATAACGACAAGGCTACCATACATTGGAGTAATAAAAATCTCGACAAAAAACTACCTTCCATAATGACAAGGCTACCATCCATTGGAGTAACAAAAATCTCGAAAACAGACTGCATTCCATAATGACAAGGCTACCATCTAATGGAGTAACAAAGATATTGATAACAAACTACCTTCCATAATGACAAGGCCACCATCCATTGGAATAACAAAAATATCGACAACAGACTACCTTTCATATGGACAAGGCTACCATCCAATGGAGTAACAAAAATATCGACAACATACTACCTTCCATAATGACAATGCTACCATCCTTTAGAGTAACAAAAATCTGGACAACAGAATACCTTCCATAATGAAAAGGCTACCATCCATTAGAGTAACAAAAATATCATCAAGAGACTACCTTCCATAATGAAAAGGCTACCATCCAATGGAGTAACAATAATCTTGACAACAGACTACCTTCCATAATGAGTAGGATATCATCCATTGAAGTATAAAATATTTAACAACAGACTACCTTCCATAATGACAAGGCTACCATCCATTGGAGTAACAAAAATATCGACAATAGACTGCATTCCATAATGACAAGGCTACCATCCATTGGAGTAACAAAAATGTAGACAACAAAATACCTTCCATAATGACAAGTCCACAATCCATTGGAATAAAGATAATCTCAACAACATACTACCTTTCATAACGACAAAGCTACAATCCCATGGAGTAACAAAAATCTCGAGAATAGACTACCTTCCATAATGACAAGTCTACCATCCAATGGAGTAACAAAAATCTTGACAACAGACTACCTTCCATAATGACTAGGCTACCATCCATTGGAGTATAAAAAATCTCAACAACAGACTACTTTCCATAATGACAAGGCTACCATCCATTAGAGTAACAAAAATATCGACAATAGACTGCCTTCCATAACGACAAGGCTACCATCCATTGGAGTAACAAAAATCTCGACAAAAAACTACCTTCCATAATGACAAGGCTACCATCCATTGGAGTAAAAAAAATCTCGAAAACAGACTGCATTTCAAAATGACAAGGCTACCATCTATTGGAGTAACAAAGATATTGATAAAAAACTACCTTCCATAATGACAAGGCTACCATCCATTGGAATAACAAAAATCTCGACAACAGACTACCTTTTATATTGACAAGGCTACCATCCAATGGAGTAACAAAAATATCGACAACATACTACCTTCCATAATGACAAGGCTACCATCCTTTAGAGTAACAAAAATCTGGACAACAGAATACCTTCCATAATGAAAAGGCTACCATCCATTAGAGTAACAAAAATATCAACAAGAGACTACCTTCCATAATGACAAGGCTACTATCCAATGGAGTAACAAAAATCATGACAAAAGACTACCTTCCATAATGACTAGGCTACCATCCATTGACGTATAAAATATTTAACAACAGACTACCTTCCATAATGACAAGACTACCATCCATTGGAGTAACAAAAATATCGACAACAAACTACCTTCCATAATGACAAGTACACAATCCATTGGAATAAGAAAAATCTCAACAACATACTACCTTTCATAATGACAAAGCTACAATCCAATGGAGTAACAAAAATCTCGAGAATAGACTACCTTCCATAATGACAAGTCTACCATCCAATGGAGTAACAAAAATCATGACAACAGACTACCTTCCATAATGAACAGGCTACCATCCATTGGAGTATAAAAAATCTCAACAACAGACTACCTTCCATAATGACAAGGCTACCATCCATTAGAGTAACAAAAATATCGACAATATACTGCCTTCCATAACGACAAGGCTACCATCCATTGGAGTAACAAAAATCTCGACAAAAAACTACCTTCCATAATGACAAGGCTACCATCCATTGGAGTAAAAAAAATCTCGAAAACAGACTGCATTTCAAAATGACAAGGCTACCATCTATTGGAGTAACAAAGATATTGATAAAAAACTACCTTCCATAATGACAAGGCTACCATCCATTGGAATAACAAAAATCTCGACAACAGACTACCTTTTATATTGACAAGGCTACCATCCAATGGAGTAACAAAAATATCGACAACATACTACCTTCCATAATGACAAGGCTACCATCCTTTAGAGTAACAAAAATCTGGACAACAGAATACCTTCCATAATGAAAAGGCTACCATCCATTAGAGTAACAAAAATATCAACAAGAGACTACCTTCCATAATGACAAGGCTACTATCCAATGGAGTAACAAAAATCATGACAAAAGACTACCTTCCATAATGACTAGGCTACCATCCATTGACGTATAAAATATTTAACAACAGACTACCTTCCATAATGACAAGACTACCATCCATTGGAGTAACAAAAATATCGACAACAAACTACCTTCCATAATGACAAGTACACAATCCATTGGAATAAGAAAAATCTCAACAACATACTACCTTTCATAATGACAAAGCTACAATCCAATGGAGTAACAAAAATCTCGAGAATAGACTACCTTCCATAATGACAAGTCTACCATCCAATGGAGTAACAAAAATCATGACAACAGACTACCTTCCATAATGAACAGGCTACCATCCATTGGAGTATAAAAAATCTCAACAACAGACTACCTTCCATAATGACAAGGCTACCATCCATTAGAGTAACAAAAATATCGACAATAGACTGCCTTCCATAATGACAAGGCTACCATCAATTGGAGTAACAAAAATCTCGACAACAAACTATCTTCCATAATGACAAGTCCACAATCCATTGGAATAAGAAAAATCTCAACAACATACTACCTTTCATAATGACAAAGCTACAATCCAATGGAGTACCAAAAATCTCGAGAATAGACTACCTTCCATAATGACAAGTTTACCATCCAATGGAGTAACAAAAATCTTGACAACAGACTACCTTCCATAATGACTAGGCTACCATCCATTGGAGTATAAAAAATCTCAACAACAGACTACCTTCCATAATGACAAGGCTACCATCCATTAGAGTAACAAAAATATCGACAATTGACTGCCTTCCATAACGACAAGGCTACCATCCAATGGAGTAACAAAAATCTCGACAAAAAACTACCTTCCATAATGACAAGGCTACCATCCATTGGAGTAAAAAAAATCTCGACAACAGACTACCTTCCATAATGACAAGTCCACAATCCATTGGAATAAGAAAAATCTCGACAACATACTACCTTTTATAATGACAAAGCTACAATCCAATGGAGTAACAAAAATCTCGAGAAATGACTACCTTCCATAATGACAAGTCTACCATCCAATGGAGTAACAAAAATCTTGACAACAGACTACCTTCCATAATGACTAGGCTACCATCCATTGGAGTATAAAAAATCTCAACAACAGACTACCTTCCATAATGACAAGGCTAACATCCATTAGAGTAACAAAAATATCGACAATAGACTGCCTTCCATAACGACAAGGCTACCATCCAATGGAGTAACAAAAATCTCGACAAAAAACTACCTTCCATAATGACAAGGCTACCATCCATTGGAGTAAAAAAAATCTCGAAAACATACTACCTTTTATAATGACAAGGCTACCATCCATTGGAGTAACAAAAATCTCGAAAACATACTGCATTCCATAATGACAAGTCTACCATCCATTGTAATAACAAAAATCTCTACAACAAACTACCTTCCATAATGACAACGCTACGATCCATTAGAGTAACAAAAATCTCGATAACAAACTACCTTCAATAATGACAAGGCTACCATCCATTGAAGTAAAAAAAATCTCAACAACATACTACCTTCCATAATGACAAGTCCACAATCCATTGGAATAAGAAAAATCTCAACAACATACTACCTTTCATAATGACAAAGCTACAATCCAATGGAGTAACAAAAAAATCGAGAATAGACTACCTTCCATAATGACAAGTCTACCATCCAATGGAGTAACAAAAATCTTGACAACAGACTACCTTCAATAATGACTAGGCTACCATCCATTGGAGTATAAAAAATCTCAACAACAGACTACCTTCCATAATGACAAGGCTACCATCCATTAGAGTAACAAAAATATCGACAATAGACTGCCTTCCATAACGACAAGGCTACCATCCATTGGAGTAATAAAAATCTCGACAAAAAACTACCTTCCATAATGACAAGGCTACCATCCATTGGAGTAACAAAAATCTCGAAAACAGACTGCATTCCATAATGACAAGGCTACCATCTAATGGAGTAACAAAGATATTGATAACAAACTACCTTCCATAATGACAAGGCTACCATCCATTGGAATAACAAAAATATCGACAACAGACTACCTTTCATATGGACAAGGGTACCATCCAATGGAGTAACAAAAATATCGACAACATACTACCTTCCATAATGACAATGCTACCATCCTTTAGAGTAACAAAAATCAGGACAACAGAATACCTTCCATAATGAAAAGGCTACGATCCATTAGAGTAACAAAAATATCAACAAGAGACTACCTTCCATAATGAAAAGGCTACCATCCAATGGAGTAACAATAATCTTGACAACAAACTACCTTCCATAATGAGTAGGATATCATCCATTGAAGTATAAAATATTTAACAACAGACTACCTTCCATAATGACAAGGCTACCATCCATTGGAGTAACAAAAATATCGACAATAGACTGCATTCCATAATGACAAGGCTACCATCCATTGGAGTAACAAAAATGTAGACAACAAAATACCTTCCATAATGACAAGTCCATAATCCATTGGAATAAAGAAAATCTCAACAACATACTACCTTTCATAACGACAAAGCTACAATCCCATGGAGTAACAAAAATCTCGAGAATAGACTACCTTCCATAATGACAAGTCTACCATCCAATGGAGTAACAAAAATCTTGACAACAGACTACCTTCCATAATGACTAGGCTACCATCCATTGGAGTATAAAAAATCTCAACAACAGACTACTTTCCATAATGACAAGGCTACCATCCATTAGAGTAACAAAAATATCGACAATAGACTGCCTTCCATAACGACAAGGCTACCATCCATTGGACTAACAAAAATCTCGACAAAAAACTACCTTCCATAATGACAAGGCTACCATCCATTGGAGTAAAAAAAATCTCGAAAACAGACTGCATTCCAAAATGACAAGGCTACCATCTATTGGAGTAACAAAGATATTGATAACAAACTACCTTCCATAATGACAAGGCTACCATCCATTGGAATAACAAAAATCTCGACAACAGACTACCTTTTATATTGACAAGGCTACCATCCAATGGAGTAACAAAAATATCGACAACATACTACCTTCCATAATGACAAGGCTACCATCCTTTAGAGTAACAAAAATCTGGACAACAGAATACCTTCCATAATGAAAAGGCTACCATCCATTAGAGTAACAAAAATATCAACAAGAGACTACCTTCCATAATGACAAGGCTACTATCCAATGGAGTAACAAAAATCATGACAAAAGACTACCTTCCATAATGACTAGGCTACCATCCATTGACGTATAAAATATTTAACAACAGACTACCTTCCATAATGACAAGAATACCATCCATTGGAGTAACAAAAATATCGACAACAAACTACCTTCCATAATGACAAGTACACAATCCATTGGAATAAGAAAAATCTCAACAACATACTACCTTTCATAATGACAAAGCTACAATCCAATGGAGTAACAAAAATCTCGAGAATAGACTACCTTCCATAATGACAAGTCTACCATCCAATGGAGTAACAAAAATCATGACAACAGACTACCTTCCATAATGAACAGGCTACCATCCATTGGAGTATAAAAAATCTCAACAACAGACTACCTTCCATAATGACAAGGCTACCATCCATTAGAGTAACAAAAATATCGACAATAGACTGCCTTCCATAATGACAAGGCTACCATCAATTGGAGTAACAAAAATCTCGACAACAAACTATCTTCCATAATGACAAGTCCACAATCCATTGGAATAAGAAAAATCTCAACAACATACTACCTTTCATAATGACAAAGCTACAATCCAATGGAGTACCAAAAATCTCGAGAATAGACTACCTTCCATAATGACAAGTCTACCATCCAATGGAGTAACAAAAATCTTGACAACAGACTACCTTCCATAATGACTAGGCTACCATCCATTGGAGTATAAAAAATCTCAACAACAGACTACCTTCCATAATGACAAGGCTACCATCCATTAGAGTAACAAAAATATCGACAATTGACTGCCTTCCATAACGACAAGGCTACCATCCAATGGAGTAACAAAAATCTCGACAAAAAACTACCTTCCATAATGACAAGGCTACCATCCATTGGAGTAAAAAAAATCTCGACAACAGACTACCTTTCATAATGACAAGTCCACAATCCATTGGAATAAGAAAAATCTCGACAACATACTACCTTTTATAATGACAAAGCTACAATCCAATGGAGTAACAAAAATCTCGAGAAATGACTACCTTCCATAATGACAAGTCTACCATCCAATGGAGTAACAAAAATCTTGACAACAGACTACTTTCCATAATGACTAGGCTACCATCCATTGGAGTATAAAAAATCTCAACAACAGACTACCTTCCATAATGACAAGGCTAACATCCATTAGAGTAACAAAAATATCGACAATAGACTGCCTTCCATAACGACAAGGCTACCATCCAATGGAGTAACAAAAATCTCGACAAAAAACTACCTTCCATAATGACAAGGCTACCATCCATTGGAGTAAAAAAAATCTGGAAAACATACTACCTTTTATAATGACAAGGCTACCATCCATTGGAGTAACAAAAATATCGAAAACATACTGCATTCCATAATGACAAGTCTACCATCCATTGTAATAACAAAAATCTATACAACAAACTACCTTCCATAATTACAAGGCTACGATCCATTAGAGTAACAAAAATCTCGATAACAAACTACCTTCAATAATGACAAGGCTACCATCCATTGAAGTAAAAAAAATCTCAACAACATACTACCTTCCATAATTACAAGGCTACCATCCATTGGAGTAACAAAAATCTCGACAACAGACCACCTTTAATAATGACAAGTCTACCATCCATTGGAGTAACAAATATCTGAACAATAGACTACCTTCCATAATGATAAGGCTACCATTAATTGGAGTAACAGAAATCACAACAACAGACTACCTTCCATAATGACAAGGCTACCATCCATTATAGTAAAAAAAATCGGAACAACAGACTACCTTCCATAATGACAAGGCTACCATCCATTGGAGTAACAAAAATGTCAACAAGAGACTACCTTCCATAATGACAAGGCTACCATCCATTGACGTATAAAATATTTAACAACAGACTACCTTCCATAATGACAAGGCTACCATCCATTGGAGTAACCAAAATCTCGACAATAGACTGCCTTCCATAATGATAAGGCTACCATCCATTGGAGTAACAAAAATATCGACAACAAACTACCTTCCATAATGACAAGTCCACAATCCATTGGAATAAGAAAAATCTCGACAACATACTACCTTTCATAATGACAAAGCTACAATCCAATGGAGTAACAAAAATCTCGAGAATAGACTACCTTCCATAATGACAAGTCTACCATCCAATGGAGTAACAAAAATCTTGACAACAGACTACCTTCCATAATGACTAGGCTACCATGCATTGGAGTATTAAAAATCTCAACAACAGACTACCTTCCATAATGACAAGGCTACCATCCATTGGAGTAACAAAAATATCGACAATAGACTACCTTCCATAATGACAAGTTCATAATCCATAGGAATAACAAAAATCTCGACAACAGACTACCTTTCATAATGTCAAGGCTACCATCCATTGTAGTAACAAAAATCTCAACAACAGACTACCTTCCATAATGACAAGGCTACCATCCATTGGAGTAACAAAAATCTCGACAAAAGACCACCTTTAATAATGACAAGTCTACCATCCATTGGAGTAACAAATATCTGAACAACAGACTACCTTCCATAATGATAATGCTACCATTAATTGGAGTAACAAAAATCACAACAACAAACTACCTTCCATAATGACAAGGCTACCATCCATTAGAGTAACAAAAATCGGGACAACAAACTACCTTCCATAATGACAAGGCTACCATCCATTGGAATAACAATAATCTCGGCGACATACTACCTATCATATTGACAAGGCTACCCTCCAATGGAGTAACAAAAATATCGACAACATACTACCTTCCATAATGACAAGGCTACCATCCTTTAGAGTAACAAAAATCTCTACAACAGACAACCTTCCATAATGAAAAGGCTACCATCCATTGGAGTAACAAAAATATCAACAAGAGACTACCTTCCATAATGACAAGGCTACCATCCAATGGAGTAACAAAAATCTTGACAAAAGACTACCTTCCATAATGACTAGGCTACCATCCATTGGAGTATAAAATATTTAACAACAGACTACCTTCCATAATGACAAGGCTACCATCCATTGGAGTAACAAAAATCTGGACAAAAAGCTACCTTCCATAATGACAAGGCTACCATCCATTGGAGTAACAAAAATCTCGAAAACATACTGCATTCCATAATGACAAGTCTACCATCCATTGTAATAACAAAAATCTCTACAACAGACTACCTTCCATAATGACAAGGCTACGATCCATTAGAGTAACAAAAATCTCGATAACAAACTACCTTCCATAATGACAAGGCTACCATCCATTGAAGTAAAAAAAATCTCAACAACATAATACCTTCCATAATGACAAGGCTACCATCCATTGGAGTAACAAAAATCTCGACAACAGACCACCTTTAATAATGACAAGTCTCCCATCCATTGGAGTAACAAATATCTGAACAATAGTCTACCTTCCATAATGATAAGGCTACCATTAATTGGAGTAACAGAAATCACAACAACAGACTACCTTCCATAATGACAAGGCTACCATCCATTATAGTAACAAAAATCGGGACAACAGACTACCTTCCATAATGACAAGGCTACCATCCATTGGAGTAACAAAAATGTCAACAAGAGACTACCTTCCATAATGACAAGGCTACCATCCATTCACGTATAAAATATCTACAACAGACTACCTTCCATACTGACAAGGCTACCATCCATTGGAGTAACCAAAATCTCGACAATAGACTGCCTTCCATAATGACAAGGCTATCATCCATTGGAGTAACAAAAATCTGGACAAAAAGCTACCTTCCATAATGACAAGGCTACCATCCATTGGAGTAACAAAAATCTCGAAAACATACTGCATTCCATAATGACAAGTCTACCATCCATTGTAATAACAAAAATCTCTACAACAGACTACCTTCCATAATGACAATGCTACGATCCATTAGAGTAACAAAAATCTCGATAACAAACTACCTTCCATAATGACAAGGCTACCATCCATTGAAGTAAACAAAATCTCAACAACATACTAGCTTCCATAATGACAAGGCTACCATCCATTGGAGTAACAAAAATCTCGACAACAGACCACCTTTAATAATGACAAGTCTACCATCCATTGGAGTAACAAATATCTGAACAATAGACTACCTTCCATAATGATAAGGCTACCATTAATTAGAGTAACATAAATCACAACAACAGACTACCTTCCATAATGACAAGGCTACCATCCATTATAGTAACAAAAATCGGGACAACAGACTACCTTCCATAATGACAAGGCTACCATCCATTGGAGTAACAAAAATGTCAACAAGAGACTACCTTCCATAGTGACAAGGCTACCATCCATTGACGTATAAAATATTTAACAACAGACTACCTTCCATAATGACAAGGCTACCATCCATTGGAGTAACAAAAATCTGGACAAAAAGCTAACTTCCATAATGACAAGGCTACCATCCATTGGAGTAACAAAAATCTCGAAAACATACTGCATTCCATAATGACAAGTCTACCATCCATTGTAATAACAAAAATCTCTACAACAGACTACCTTCCATAATGACAAGGCTACGATCCATTAGAGTAACAAAAATCTCGATAACAAACTACCTTCCATAATGACAAGGCTACCATCCATTGAAGTAAAAAAAATCTCAACAACATACTACCTTCCATAATGACAAGGCTACCATCCATTGGAGTAACAAAAATCTCGACAACAGACCACCTTTAATAATGACAAGTCTACCATCCATTGGAGTAACAAATATCTGAACAATAGTCTACCTTCCATAATGATAAGGCTACCATTAATTGGAGTAACAGAAATCACAACAACAGACTACCTTCCATAATGACAAGGCTACCATCCATTATAGTAACAAAAATCGGGACAACAGACTACCTTCCATAATGACAAGGCTACCATCCATTGGAGTAACAAAAATGTCAACAAGAGACTACCTTCCATAATGACAAGGCTACCATCCATTCACGTATAAAATATCTAACAACAGACTACCTTCCATACTGACAAGGCTACCATCCATTGGAGTAACAAAAATCTCGACAATAGACTGCCTTCCATAATGACAAGGCTATCATCCATTGGAGTAACAAAAATCTGGACAAAAAGCTACCTTCCATAATGACAAGGCTACCATCCATTGGAGTAACAAAAATCTCGAAAACATACTGCATTCCATAATGACAAGTCTACCATCCATTGTAATAACAAAAATCTCTACAACAGACTACCTTCCATAATGACAATGCTACGATCCATTAGAGTAACAAAAATCTCGATAACAAACTACCTTCCATAATGACAAGGCTACCATCCATTGAAGTAAACAAAATCTCAACAACATACTACCTTCCATAATGACAAGGCTACCATCCATTGGAGTAACAAAAATCTCGACAACAGACCACCTTTAATAATGACAAGTCTACCATCCATTGGAGTAACAAATATCTGAACAATAGACTACCTTCCATAATGATAAGGCTACCATTAATTGGAGTAACAGAAATCACAACAACAGACTACCTTCCATAATGACAAGGCTACCATCCATTATAGTAACAAAAATCGGGACAACAGACTACCTTCCATAATGACAAGGCTACCATCCATTGGAGTAACAAAAATGTCAACAAGAGACTACCTTCCATAATGACAAGGCTACCATCCATTGACGTATAAAATATTTAACAACAGACTACCTTCCATAATGACAAGGCTACCATCCATTGGAGTAACCAAAATCTCGACAATAGACTGCCTTCCATAATGACAAGGCTACCATCCATAGAAGTAACAAAAATCTCGACAACAAACTACCTTCCATAATGACAAGTCCACAATCCATTGGAATAAGAAAAATCTCGACAACATACTACCTTTCATAATGACAAAGCTACAATCCAATGGAGTAACAAAAATCTCGAGAATAGACTACCTTCCATAATGACAAGTCTACCATCCAATGGAGTAACAAAAATCTTGACAACAGACTACCTTCCATAATGACTAGGCTACCATCCATTGGAGTATAAAAAATCTCAACAACATACTACCTTCCATAATGACAAGGCTACCATCCATTGGAGTAACAAAAATATCGACAATAGACTACCTTCCATAATGACAAGTTCATAATCCATTGGAAAAACAAAAATCTCGACAACAGACTACCTTTCATAATGACAAGGCTACCATCCATTGTAGTAACAAAAATCTCAACAATAGACTACCTTCCATAATGACAAGGCTACCATTGATTGGAGTAACAAAAATCTCGACAACAGACCACCTTTAATAATGACAAGTCTACCATCCATTGGAGTAACAAATATCTGAACAACAGACTACCTTCCATAATGATAATGCTACCATTAATTGGAGTAACAAAAATCACAACAACAAACTACCTTCCATAATGACAAGGCTACCATCCATTAGAGTAACAAAAATCAGGATAACAAACTACCTTCCATAATGACAAGGCTACCATCCATTGGAATAACAACAATCTCGAAAACAGACTACCTTTCATATTGACAAGGCTACCGTCCAATGGAGTAACAAAAATATCAACAACATACTACCTTCCATAATGACAAGGCTACCATCCTTTAGAGTAACAAAAATCTCTACAACAGACAACCTTCCATAATGAAAAGGCTACCATCCATTGGAGTAACAAAAATATCAACAAGAGACTACCTTCCATAATGACAAGGCTACCATCCAATGGAGTAACAAAAATCTTGACAAAAGACTACCTTCCATAATGACTAGGCTACCATCCATTGGAGTATAAAATATTTAACAACAGACTACCTTCCATAATGACAAGGCTACCATCCATTGGAGTAACAAAAATCTGGACAAAAAGCTACCTTCCATAATGACAAGGCTACCATCCATTGGAGTAACAAAAATCTCGAAAACATACTGCATTCCATAATGACAAGTCTACCATCCATTGTAATAACAAAAATCTCTACAACAGACTACTTTCCATAATGACAAGGCTACGATCCATTAGAGTAACAAAAATCTCGATAACAAACTACCTTCCATAATGACAAGGCTACCATCCATTGAACTAAAAAAAATATCTTAACAACATACTACCTTCCATAATGACAAGGCTACCATCCATTGGAGTAACAAAAATCTCGACAACAGACCACCTTTAATAATGACAAGTCTACCATCCATTGGAGTAACAAATATCTGAACAATAGACTACCTTCCATAATGATAAGGCTACCATTAATTGGAGTAACAGAAATCACAACAACAGACTACCTTCCATAATGACAAGGCTACCATCCATTATAGTAACAAAAATCGGGACAACAGACTACCTTCCATAATGACAAGGCTACCATCCATTGGAGTAACAAAAATGTCAACAAGAGACTACCTTCCATAATGACAAGGCTACCATCCATTGAGGTATAAAAATATTTAACAACAGACTACCTTCCATAATGACAAGGCTACCATCCATTGGAGTAACCAAAATCTCGACAATAGACTGCCTTCCATAATGACAAGGCTACCATTCATAGAAGTAACAAAAATCTCGACAACAAACTACCTTCCATAATGACAAGTCCACAATCCATTGGAATAAGAAAAATCTCGACAACATACTACCTTTCATAATGACAAAGCTACAATCCAATGGAGTAACAAAAATCTCGAGAATAGACTACCTTCCATAATGACAAGTCTACCATCCAATGGAGTAACAAAAATCTTGACAACAGACTACCTTCCATAATGACTAGGCTACCATCCATTGGAGTATAAAAAATCTCAACAACATACTACCTTCCATAATGACAAGGCTACCATCCATTGGAGTAACAAAAATATCGACAATAGACTACCTTCCATAATGACAAGTTCATAATCCATTGGAATAACAAAAATCTCGACAACAGACTACCTTTCATAATGACAAGGCTACCATCCATTGTAGTAACAAAAATCTCAACAATAGACTACCTTCCATAATGACAAGGCTACCATTGATTGGAGTAACAAAAATCTCGACAACAGACCACCTTTAATAATGACAAGTCTACCATCCATTGGAGTAACAAATATCTGAACAACAGACTACCTTCCATAATGATAATGCTACCATTAATTGGAGTAACAAAAATCACAACAACAAACTACCTTCCATAATGACAAGGCTACCATCCATTAGAGTAACAAAAATCAGGATAACAAACTACCTTCCATAATGACAAGGCTACCATCCATTGGAATAACAACAATCTCGAAAACAGACTACCTTTCATATTGACAAGGCTACCGTCCAATGGAGTAACAAAAATATCAACAACATACTACCTTCCATAATGACAAGGCTACCATCCTTTAGAGTAACAAAAATCTCTACAACAGACAACCTTCCATAATGAAAAGGCTACCATCCATTGGAGTAACAAAAATATCAACAAGAGACTACCTTCCATAATGACAAGGCTACCATCCAATGGAGTAACAAAAATCTTGACAAAAGACTACCTTCCATAATGACTAGGCTACCATCCATTGGAGTATAAAATATTTAACAACAGACTACCTTCCATAATGACAAGGCTACCATCCATTGGAGTAACAAAAATCTGGACAAAAAGCTACCTTCCATAATGACAAGGCTACCATCCATTGGAGTAACAAAAATCTCGAAAACATACTGCATTCCATAATGACAAGTCTACCATCCATTGTAATAACAAAAATCTCTACAACAGACTACTTTCCATAATGACAAGGCTACGATCCATTAGAGTAACAAAAATCTCGATAACAAACTACCTTCCATAATGACAAGGCTACCATCCATTGAACTAAAAAAAATATCTTAACAACATACTACCTTCCATAATGACAAGGCTACCATCCATTGGAGTAACAAAAATCTCGACAACAGACCACCTTTAATAATGACAAGTCTACCATCCATTGGAGTAACAAATATCTGAACAATAGACTACCTTCCATAATGATAAGGCTACCATTAATTGGAGTAACAGAAATCACAACAACAGACTACCTTCCATAATGACAAGGCTACCATCCATTATAGTAACAAAAATCGGGACAACAGACTACCTTCCATAATGACAAGGCTACCATCCATTGGAGTAACAAAAATGTCAACAAGAGACTACCTTCCATAATGACAAGGCTACCATCCATTGACGTATAAAAATATTTAACAACAGACTACCTTCCATAATGACAAGGCTACCATCCATTGGAGTAACCAAAATCTCGACAATAGACTGCCTTCCATAATGACAAGGCTACCATCCATAGAAGTAACAAAAATCTCGATAACAAACTACCTTCCATAATGACAAGTCCATAATCCATTGGATAAGAAAAATCTCGACAACATACTACCTTTCATAATCACAAAGCTACAATCCAATGGAGTAACAAAAATCTTGAGAATAGACTACCTTCCATAATGACAAGTCTACCATCCAATGGAGTAACAAAAATCATGACAACAGACTACCTTCCATAATGACTAGGCTACCATCCATTGGAGTATAAAAAATCTCAACAATAGACTACCTTCCATAATGACAAGGCTACCATCCATTGGAGTAACAAAAGTATCGACAATAGACTACCTTCCATAATGACAAGTTCATAATCCGTTGGAATAACAAAAATCTCGACAACAGACTACCTTTCATAATGAAAAGGCTACCATCCATTGTAGTAACAAAAATCTCAACAACTGACTACCTTCCATAATGACAAGGCTACCATCCATTGGAGTAACAAAAATCTCGACAACAAACCACCTTTAATAATGACAAGGCTACCATCCGTTGGAGTAACAAATATCTGAACAACAGACTACCTTCCATAATGATAATGCTACCATTAATTGGAGTAACAAAAATCACAACAACAAACTACCTTCCATAATGACAAGACTACCATCCATTAGAGTAACAAAAATCGGGACAACAAACTACCTTCCATAATGACAAGGCTACAATCCATTGGAATAACAACAATCTCGACAACAGACTACCTTTCATATTGACAAGGCTACCATCCAATGGAGTAACAAAAATATCGACAACATACTACCTTCCATAATGACAAGGCTACCATCCTTTAGAGTAACAAAAATCTGGACAACAGAATACCTTCCATAATGAAAAGGCTACCATCCATTGGAGGAACAAAAATATCAACAAGAGACTACCTTCCATAATGACAAGGCTACC
Source organism: Vicia faba (assembly GCA_948472305.1). Classification (NCBI taxonomy): domain Eukaryota; kingdom Viridiplantae; phylum Streptophyta; class Magnoliopsida; order Fabales; family Fabaceae; genus Vicia; species Vicia faba. The sequence continues at coordinate 544,645,114 of OX451739.1, read as the reverse complement.
ATCCAATGGAGTAACAAAACTCTTGACAATAGACTACCTTCCATAATGACTAGGCTACCATCCATTGGAGTATAAAATATTTAACAACAGACTACCTTCCATAATGACAAGACTACCATCCATTGGAGTAACAAAAATCTCGACAAAAAGCTACCTTCCATAATGACAAGGCTACCATCCATTGGAGTAACAAAAATCTCGAAAACATACTGCATTCCATAATGAGAAGTCTACCATCCATTGTAATAACAAAAATCTCTACAACAGACTACCTTCCATAATGACAAGGCTACGATCCATTAGAGTAACAAAAATCTCGATAACAAACTACCTTCCATAATGACAAGGCTACCATCCATTGAAGTAAAAAAAATCTCAACAACATACTACCTTCCATAATGACAAGGCTACCATCCATTAGAGTAACAAAAATCTCGACAACAGACCACCTTTAATAATGACAAGTCTACCATCCATTAGAGTAACAAATATCTGAACAAAAGACTACCTTCCATAATGACAAGTTCATAATCCATTGGAATAACAAAAATCTCGACAACATACTACCTTTCATAATGACAAGGCTACCATCCATTGTAGTAACAAAAATCTCAACAACAGACTACCTTCCATAATGACAAGGCTACCATCCATTGGAGTAACAAAAATCTCGACAACAGACCACCTTTAATAATGACAAGTCTACCATCCAATGGAGTAACAAATATCTGAACAACAGACTACCTTCCATAATGATAATGCTACCATTAATTGGAGTAACAAAAATCACAACAACAAACTACCTTCCATAATGACAAGGCTACCATCCATTAGAGTAACAAAAATCGGGACAACAAACTACCTTCCATAATGACAAGGCTACCATGCATTGGAATAACAACAATCTCGAAAACAGACTACCTTTCATATTGACAAGGCTACCGTCCAATGGAGTAACAAAAATATCGACAACATACTACCTTCCATAATGACAAGGCTACCATCCTTTAGAGTAACAAAAATCTGGACAACAGAATACCTTCCATAATGAAAAGGCTACCATCCATTGGAGTAACAAAAATATCAACAAGAGACTACCTTCCATAATGACAAGGCTACCATCCAATGGAGTAACAAAAATCTTGACAACACACTACCTTCCATAATGACTAGGCTACCATCCATTGGAGTATAAAATATTTAACAACAGACTACCTTCCATAATGAAAAGGCTACCATCCATTGGAGTAACAAAAATCTGGACAAAAAGCTACCTTCCATAATGACAAGGCTACCATCCATTGGAGTAACAAAAATCTCGAAAACATAGTGCATTCCATAATGACAAGTCTACCATCCACTGTAATAACAAAAATATCTACAACAGACTACCTTCCATAATGACAAGGCTAGGATCCATTAGAGTAATAAAAATCTCGATAACAGACTACCTTCCGTAATGACAACGCTACCATCCATTGAAGTAACAAAAATCTCAACAACAGACTACCTTCCATAATGACAAGGCTACCATCCATTGGAGTAACAAAAATCTCGACAACATACCACCTTTAATAATAACAAGTCTACCATCCATGGGAGTAACAAATATCTGAACAACAGACTACCTTCCATATTGATAAGGCTACCATTAATTGGAGTAACAGAAATCACACCAACATACTACCTTCCATAATGACAAGGCTACCATCCTTTAGAGTAACAAAAATCTGGACAACAGACTACCTTCCATAATGACAAGGCTACAATCCATTGGAGTAACAAAAATATCAACAAGAGACTACCTTCCATAATGACAAGGCTACCATCCATTGGAGTAACAAAAATCTCGACAATAGACTGCCTTCCTTAATGACAAGGCTACCATCCATTAGAGTAACAAAAATCTCGACAACAAACTACCTTCCATAATGACAAGTCCACAATCCATTGGAATAAGAAAAATCTCGACAACATACTACCTTTCATAATGACAAACTACAATCCAATGGAGTAACAAAAATCTCGAGAAATGACTACCTTCCATAATGACAAGTCTACCATCCAATGGAGTAACAAAAATCTTAACAACAGAATACCTTCCATAATGACTAGGCTACCATCCATTGGAGTATAAAAAATTTCACCAACAGACTACCTTCCATAATGACAAGGCTACCATCCATCGGAGTAACAAAAATATCGACAATAGACTACCTTCCATAATGACAAGTCCATAATCCATTGGAATAACAAAAATCTCGACAACAGACTATCTTTCATAATGACAAGGCTACAATCCAATGGAGTAACAAAAATCTCGATAACAGACTACCTTCCATAATGATAAGGCTACCATCCATTGTAGTAACAAAAATCTCAACAACAGACTACCTTCCATAATGACAAGGCTACCATCCATTGGAGTAACAAAAATCTCGACAACAGACCACCTTTAATAATGACAAGCCTACCATCCATTGGAGTAACAAATATCTGAACAACAGACTACCTTCCATAATGACAAGGCTCCCATCCATTGGAGTAACAAAAATCTCGACAACAGACTACCTTCCATAATGACAAGGCTACCATCCTTTAGAGTAACAAAAATCTGGACAACAGACTACCTTCCATAATTACATGGCTACAATCCATTGGAGTAACAAAAATATCAACAAGAGACTACCTTCCATAATGACAAGGCTACCATCCATTTGAGTAACAAAAATCTCGACAATAGACCTCCTTCCATAATGACATGGCTACCATCCATTGGAGTAACAAAAATCTCGACAACAAACTACCTTCCATAATGACAAGTCCACAATCCATTGGAATAAGAAAAATCTCGACAACATACTACCTTTCATAATGACAAAGCTACAATCCAATGGAGTAACAAAAATCTCGAGAAATGACTACCTTCCATAATGACAAGTCTACCATCCAATGGAGTAACAAATATCTTCACAACAGACTACCTTCCATAATGACTAGGCTACCATCCATTGGAGTATAAAAAATCTCAACAACAGACTACCTTCCATAATGACAAGGCTACCATCCATTGGAGTAACAAAAATATCGAAAATAGACTACCTTCCATAATGACAAGTCCATAATCCATTGGAATAACAAAAATCTCACTATCTTTCATAATGACAAGGCTACAATCCAATGGAGTAACAAAAATCTCGATAACAGACTACCTTCCATAATGACAAGGCTACCATCCATTGTAGTAACAAAAATCTCAAAAATAGACTACCTTCCGTAATGACAAGGCTACTATCCATTGGAGTAACAAAAATCTCGACAACATACCACCTTTAATAATGACAAGTCTACCATCCACTGGAGTAACAAAAATATCAACAAGAGACTACCTTCCATAATGACAAGGCTACCATCCATTGGAGTAACAAAAATCTCGACAACAGACTACCTTCCATAATGACAAGGCTACCATCCTTTAGAGTAACAAAAATATGGACAACAGACTACCTTCCATAATGATAAGGCTACAATCCATTGGAGTAACAAAAATATCAACAAGAGACTACCTTCCATAATGACAAGGCTTCCATCCATTGGAGTAACAAAAATCTCGACAATAGACTGCCTTCCATAATGACAAGGCTACCATCCATTGGAGTAACAAAAATCTCGAAAACAAACTACCTTCCATAATGACAAGTCCACAATCCATTGGAATAAGAAAAATCTCGACAACATACTACCTTTCATAATGACAAAGCTACAATCCAATGGAGTAACAAAAATCTCGAGAAATGACTACCTTCCATAATGACAAGTCTACCATCCAATGGAGTAACAAAAATCTTGACAACAAACTACCTTCCATAATGACTAGGCTACCATCCATTGGAGTATCAAAAATCTCAACAACAGACTACCTTCCATAATGACAAGGCTACCATCCATCGGAGTAACAAAAATATCGACAATAGCCTACCTTCCATAATGACAAGGCTACCATCCATTGTAGTAATAAAAATCTCAACAACAGACTACCTTCCATAATGACAAGGCTACCATCCATTGGAGTTACAAAAATCTCGACAACACACCACCTTTAATAATGACAAGTCTACCATCCATTGGAGTAACAAATATCTGAACAACAGACTACCTTCCATAATGACAAGGCTACCATCCATTGGAGTAACAAAAATCACAACAACAGACTACCTTCCATAATGACAAGGCTACCATCCATTGGAGTAGCAAATATCTAAACAACAGACTACCTTCCATAATGACTAGGCTACCATCCATTGGAGTAACAAAAATGTCAACAACAGACTACCTTCCATAATGACAAGGCTACCATCCTTTAGAGTAACAAAAATCTGGACAACAGACTACCTTCCATAATGACATGGCTACAATCCATTGGAGTAACAAAAATATCAACAAGAGACTACCTTCCATAATGACAAGGCTACCATCCATTGGAGTAACAAAAATATCAACAAGAGACTGCCTTCCATAATGACAAGGCTACCATTCATTGGAGTAACTAAAATCTCGACAACAAACTACCTTCCATAATGACAAGTCCACAATCCATTGGAATAAGAAAAATCTCGACAACATACTACCTTTCATAATGACAAAGCTACAATCCAATGGAGTAACAAAAATCTCGAGAAATGACTACCTTCCATAATGACAAGTCTACCATCCAATGGAGTAACAAAAATCTTGACAACAAACTACCTTCCATAATGACTAGGCTACCATCCATTGGAGTATCAAAAATCTCAACAACAGACTACCTTCCATAATGACAAGGCTACCATCCATCGGAGTAACAAAAATATCGACAATAGACTACCTTCCATAATAACAAGGCTACCATCCATTGTAGTAATAAAAATCTCAACAACAAACTACCTTCCATAATGACAAGGCTACCATCCATTGGAGTAACAAAAATCTCGACAACAGACCACCTTTAATAATAACAAGTCTACCATCCATGGGAGTAACAAATATCTGAACAACAGACTACCTTCCATATTGATAAGGCTACCATTAATTGGAGTAACAGAAATCACACCAACATACTACCTTCCATAATGACAAGGCTACCATCCTTTAGAGTAACAAAAATCTGGACAACAGACTACCTTCCATAATGACAAGGCTACAATCCATTGGAGTAACAAAAAAATCAACAAGAGACTACCTTCCATAATGACAAGGCTACCATCCATTGGAGTAACAAAAATCTCGACAATAGACTGCCTTCCTTAATGACAAGGCTACCATCCATTAGAGTAACAAAAATCTCGACAACAAACTACCTTCCATAATGACAAGTCCACAATCCATTGGAATAAGAAAAATCTCGACAACATACTACCTTTCATAATGACAAACTACAATCCAATGGAGTAACAAAAATCTCGAGAAATGACTACCTTCCATAATGACAAGTCTACCATCCAATGGAGTAACAAAAATCTTAACAACAGAATACCTTCCATAATGACTAGGCTACCATCCATTGGAGTATAAAAACTTTCAACAACAGACTACCTTCCATAATGACAAGGCTACCATCCATCGGAGTAACAAAAATATCGACAATAGACTACCTTCCATAATGACAAGTCCATAATCCATTGGAATAACAAAAATCTCGACAACAAACTATCTTTCATAATGACAAGGCTACAATCCAATGGAGTAACAAAAATCTCGATAACGTACTACCTTCCATAATGACAAGGCTAGCATCCATTGTAGTAACAAAAATCTCAACAACAGACTACCTTCCATAATGACAAGGCTACCATCCATTGGAGTAACAAAAATCTCGACAACAGACCACCTTTAATAATGACAAGCCTACCATCCATTGGAGTAACAAATATCTGAACAACAGACTACATTCCATAATGACAAGGCTCCCATCCATTGGAGTAACAAAAATCTCGACAACAGACTACCTTCCATAATGACAAGGCTACCATCCTTTAGAGTAACAAAAATCTGGACAACAGACTACCTTCCATAATGACATGGCTACAATCCATTGGAGTAACAAAAATATCAACAAGAGACTACCTTCCATAATGACAAGGCTACCATCCATTTGAGTAACAAAAATCTCGACAATAGACTGCCTTCCATAATGACATGGCTACCATCCATTGGAGTAACAAAAATCTCGACAACAAACTACCTTCCATAATGACAAGTCCACAATCCATTGGAATAAGAAAAATCTCGACAACATACTACCTTTCATAATGACAAAGCTACAATCCAATGGAGTAACAAAAATCTCGAGAAATGACTACCTTCCATAATGACAAGTCTACCATCCAATGGAGTAACAAATATCTTCACAACAGACTACCTTCCATAATGACTAGGCTACCATCCATTGGAGTATAAAAAATCTCAACAACAGACTACCTTCCATAATGACAAGGCTACCATCCATTGGAGTAACAAAAATATCGAAAATAGACTACCTTCCATAATGACAAGTCCATAATCCATTGGAATAACAAAAATCTCACTATCTTTCATAATGACAAGGCTACAATCCAATGGAGTAACAAAAATCTCGATAACAGACTACCTTCCATAATGACAAGGCTACCATCCATTGTAGTAACAAAAATCTCAAAAATAGACTACCTTCCGTAATGACAAGGCTACCATCCATTGGAGTAACAAAAATCTCGACAACATACCACCTTTAATAATGACAAGTCTACCATCCACTGGAGTAACAAAAATATCAACAAGAGACTACCTTCCATAATGACAAGGCTACCATCCATTGGAGTAACAAAAATCTCGACAACAGACTACCTTCCATAATGACAAGGCTACCATCCTTTAGAGTAACAAAAATATGGACAACAGACTACCTTCCATAATGATAAGGCTACAATCCATTGGAGTAACAAAAATATCAACAAGAGACTACCTTCCATAATGACAAGGCTTCCATCCATTGGAGTAACAAAAATCTCGACAATAGACTGCCTTCCATAATGACAAGGCTACCATCCATTGGAGTAACAAAAATCTCGAAAACAAACTACCTTCCATAATGACAATTCCACAATCCATTGGAATAAGAAAAATCTCGACAACATACTACCTTTCATAATGACAAAGCTACAATCCAATGGAGTAACAAAAATCTCGAGAAATGACTACCTTCCATAATGACAAGTCTACCATCCAATGGAGTAACAAAAATCTTGACAACAGACTACCTTCCATAATGACTAGGCTACCATCCATTGGAGTATCAAAAATCTCAACAACAGACTACCTTCCATAATGACAAGGCTACCATCCATCGGAGTAACAAAAATATCGACAATAGACTACCTTCCATAATGACAAGGCTACCATCCATTGTAGTAATAAAAATCTCAACAACAGACTACCTTCCTTAATGACAAGGCTACCATCCATTGGAGTTACAAAAATCTCGACAACACACCACCTTTAATAATGACAAGTCTACCATCCATTAGAGTAACAAATATCTGAACAACAGACTACCTTCCATAATGACAAGGCTACCATCCATTGGAGTAACAAAAATCACAACAACAGACTACCTTCCATAATGACAAGGCTACCATCCATTGGAGTAGCAAATATCTGAACAACAGACTACCTTCCATAATGACAAGGCTACCATCCATTGGAGTAACAAAAATGTCAACAACAGACTACATTCCATAATGACAAGGCTACCATCCTTTAGAGTAACAAAAATCTGGACAACAGACTACCTTCCATAATGACATGGCTACAATCCATTGGAGTAACAAAAATATCAACAAGAGACTACCTTCCATAATGACAAGGCTACCATCCATTGGAGTAACAAAAATATCAACAAGAGACTGCCTTCCATAATGACAAGGCTACCATTCATTGGAGTAACAAAAATCTCGACAACAAACTACCTTCCATAATGACAAGTCCACAATCCATTGGAATAAGAAAAATCTCGACAACATACTACCTTTCATAATGACAAAGCTACAATCCAATGGAGTAACAAAAATCTCGAGAAATGACTACCTTCCATAATGACAAGTCTACCATCCAATGGAGTAACAAAAATCTTGACAACAAACTACCTTCCATAATGACTAGGCTACCATCCATTGGAGTATCAAAAATCTCAACAACAGACTACCTTCCATAATGACAAGGCTACCATCCATCGGAGTAACAAAAATATCGACAATAGACTACCTTCCATAATAACAAGGCTACCATCCATTGTAGTAATAAAAATCTCAACAACAGACTACCTTCCATAATGACAAGGCTACCATCCATTGGAGTTACAAAAATCTCGACAACACACCACCTTTAATAATGACAAGTCTACCATCCATTGGAGTAACAAATATCTGAACAACAGACTACCTTCCATAATGACAAGGCTACCATCCATTGGAGTAACAAAAATCACAACAACAGACTACCTTCCATAATGACAAGGCTACCATCCATTGGAGTAACAAATATCTGAACAACAGACTACCTTCCATAATGACAAGGCTACCATCCATTGGAGTAACAAAAATCTCGACAACAGACTACCTTCCATAATGACAAGGCTACCATCCTTTAGAGTAACAAAAATATGGACAACAGACTACCTTCCATAATGATAAGGCTACAATCCATTGGAGTAACAAAAATATCAACAAGAGACTACCTTCCATAATGACAAGGCTTCCATCCATTGGAGTAACAAAAATATCGACAATAGACTGCCTTCCATAATGACATGGCTACCATCCATTGGAGTAACAAAAATCTCGAAAACAAACTACCTTCCATAATGACAAGTCCACAATCCATTGGAATAAGAAAAATCTTGACAACATACTACCTTTCATAATGACAAAGCTACAATCCAATGGAGTAACAAAAATCTCGAGAAATGACTACCTTCCATAATGACAAGTCTACCATCCAATGGAGTAACAAAAATCTTGACAACAGACTACCTTCCATAATGACTAGGCTACCATCCATTGGAGTATCAAAAATCTCAACAACAGACTACCTTCCATAATGACAAGGCTACCATCCATCGGAGTAACAAAAATATCGACAATAGACTACCTTCCATAATGACAAGGCTACCATCCATTGTAGTAATAAAAATCTCAACAACAGACTACCTTCCATAATGACAAGGCTACCATCCATTGGAGTTACAAAAATCTCGACAACACACCACCTTTAATAATGACAAGTCTACCATCCATTGGAGTAACAAATATCTGAACAACAGACTACCTTCCATAATGACAAGGCTACCATCCATTGGAGTAACAAAAATCACAACAACAGACTACCTTCCATAATGACAAGGCTACCATCCATTGGAGTAGCAAATATCTGAACAACAGACTACCTTCCATAATGACTAGGCTACCATCCATTGGAGTAACAAAAATGTCAACAACAGACTACCTTCCATAATGACAAGGCTACCATCCTTTAGAGTAACAAAAATCTGGACAACAGACTACCTTCCATAATGACATGGCTACAATCCATTGGAGTAACAAAAATATCAACAAGAGACTACCTTCCATAATGACAAGGCTACCATCCATTGGAGTAACAAAAATATCAACAAGAGACTGCCTTCCATAATGACAAGGCTACCATTCATTGGAGTAACAAAAATCTCGACAACAAACTACCTTCCATAATGACAAGTCCACAATCCATTGGAATAAGAAAAATCTCGACAACATACTACCTTTCATAATGACAAAACTACAATCCAATGGAGTAACAAAAATCTCGAGAAATGACTACCTTCCATAATGACAAGTCTACCATCCAATGGAGTAACAAAAATCTTGACAACAAACTACCTTCCATAATGACTAGGCTACCATCCATTGGAGTATCAAAAATCTCAACAACAGACTACCTTCCATAATGACAAGGCTACCATCCATCGGAGTAACAAAAATATCGACAATAGACTACCTTCCATAATAACAAGGCTACCATCCATTGTAGTAATAAAAATCTCAACAACAGACTACCTTCCATAATGACAAGGCTACCATCCATAGGAGTTACAAAAATCTCGACAACACACCACCTTTAATAATGACAAGTCTACCATCCATTGGAGTAACAAATATCTGAACAACAGACTACCTTCCATAATGACAAGGCTACCATCCATTGGAGTAACAAAAATCACAACAACAGACTACCTTCCATAATGACAAGGCTACCATCCATTGGAGTAACAAATATCTGAACAACAGACTACCTTCCATAATGACTAGGCTACCATCCATTGGAGTAACAAAAATGTCAACAACAGACTACCTTCCATAATGACAAGGCTACCATCCTTTAGAGTAACAAAAATCTGGACAACAAACTACCTTCCATAATGACATGGCTACAATCCATTGGAGTAACAAAAATATCAATAAGAGACTACCTTCCATAATGACAAGGCTACCATCCATTGGAGTAACAAAAATATCAACAAGAGACTGCCTTCCATAATGACAAGGCTACCATCCATTGGAGTAACAAAAATCTCGACAACAAACTACCTTCCTTAATGACAAGTCCACAATCCATTGGAATAAGAAAAATCTCGACAACATACTACCTTTCATAATGACAAAGCTACAATCCAATGGAGTAACAAAAATCTCGAGAAATGACTACCTTCCATAATGACAAGTCTACCATCCAATGGAGTAACAAAAATCTTGACAACAGACTACCTTCCATAATGACTAGGCTACCATCCATTGGAGTATCAAAAATCTCAACAACAGACTACCTTCCATAATGACAAGGCTACCATCCATCGGAGTAACAAAAATATCGACAATAGACTACCTTCCATAATGACAAGGCTACCATCCATTGTAGTAATAAAAATCTCAACAACAGACTACCTTCCATAATGACAAGGCTACCATCCATTGGAGTTACAAAAATCTCGACAACACACCACCTTTAATAATGACAAGTCTACCATCCATTGGAGTAACAAATATCTGAACAACAGACTACCTTCCATAATGACAAGGCTACCATCCATTGGAGTAACAAAAATCACAACAACAGACTACCTTCCATAATGACAAGGCTACCATCCATTGGAGTAGCAAATATCTGAACAACAGACTACCTTCCATAATGACTAGGCTACCATCCATTGGAGTAACAAAAATGTCAACAACAGACTACCTTCCATAATGACAAGGCTACCATCCTTTAGAGTAACAAAAATCTGGACAACAGACTACCTTCCATAATGACATGGCTACAATCCATTGGAGTAACAAAAATATCAACAAGAGACTACCTTCCATAATGACAAGGCTACCATCCATTGGAGTAACAAAAATATCAACAAGAGACTGCCTTCCATAATGACAAGGCTACCATTCATTGGAGTAACAAAAATCTCGACAACAAACTACCTTCCATAATGACAAGTCCACAATCCATTGGAATAAGAAAAATCTCGACAACATACTACCTTTCATAATGACAAAGCTACAATCCAATGGAGTAACAAAAATCTCGAGAAATGACTACCTTCCATAATGACAAGTCTACCATCCAATGGAGTAACAAAAATCTTGACAACAGACTACCTTCCATAATGACTAGGCTACCATCCATTGGAGTATCAAAAATCTCAACAACAGACTACCTTCCATAATGACAAGGCTACCATCCATCGGAGTAACAAAAATATCGACAATAGACTACCTTCCATAATGACAAGGCTACCATCCATTGTAGTAATAAAAATCTCAACAACAGACTACCTTCCATAATGACAAGGCTACCATCCATTGGAGTTACAAAAATCTCGACAACACACCACCTTTAATAATGACAAGTCTACCATCCATTGGAGTAACAAATATTTGAACAACAGACTACCTTCCATAATGACAAGGCTACCATCCATTGGAGTAACAAAAATCACAACAACAGACTACCTTCCATAATGACAAGGCTACCATCCATTGGAGTAGCAAATATCTGAACAACAGACTACCTTCCATAATGACTAGGCTACCATCCATTGGAGTAACAAAAATGTCAACAACAGACTACCTTCCATAATGACAAGGCTACCATCCTTTAGAGTAACAAAAATCTGGACAACAGACTACCTTCCATAATGACATGGCTACAATCCATTGGAGTAACAAAAATATCAACAAGAGACTACCTTCCATAATGACAAGGCTACCATCCATTGGAGTAACAAAAATATCAACAAGAGACTGCCTTCCATAATGACAAGGCTACCATTCATTGGAGTAACAAAAATCTCGACAACAAACTACCTTCCATAATGACAAGTCCACAATCCATTGGAATAAGAAAAATCTCGACAACATACTACCTTTCATAATGACAAAGCTACATTCCAATGGAGTAACAAAAATCTCGAGAAATGACTACCTTCCATAATGACAAGTCTACCATCCAATGGAGTAACAAAAATCTTGACAACAAACTACCTTCCATAATGACTAGGCTACCATCCATTGGAGTATCAAAAATCTCAACAACAGACTACCTTCCATAATGACAAGGCTACCATCCATCGGAGTAACAAAAATATCGACAATAGACTACCTTCCATAATAACAAGGCTACCATCCATTGTAGTAATAAAAATCTCAACAACAAACTACCTTCCATAATGACAAGGCTACCATCCATTGGAGTAACAAAAATCTCGACAACAGACCACCTTTAATAATAACAAGTCTACCATCCATGGGAGTAACAAATATCTGAACAACAGACTACCTTCCATATTGATAAGGCTACCATTAATTGGAGTAACAGAAATCACACCAACATACTACCTTCCATAATGACAAGGCTACCATCCTTTAGAGTAACAAAAATCTGGACAACAGACTACCTTCCATAATGACTAGGCTACCATCCATTGGAGTAACAATAATGTCAACAACGGACTACCTTCCATAATGACAAGGCTACCATCCTTTAGAGTAACAAAAATCTGGACAACAGACTACCTTCCATAATGACATGGCTACAATCCATTGGAGTAACAAAAATATCAATAAGAGACTACCTTCCATAATGACAAGGCTACCATCCATTGGAGTAACAAAAATATCAACAAGAGACTTCCTTCCATAATGACAAGGCTACCATCCATTGGAGTAACAAAAATCTCGACAAGTAACTACCTACCTTAATGACAAGTCCACAACCCATTGGAATAAGAAAAATCTCGACAACATACTACCTTTCATAATGACAAAGCTACAATCCAATGGAGTAACAAAAATCTCGAGAAATGACTACCTTCCATAATGACAAGTCTACAATCCAATGGAGTAACAAATATCTTGACAACAGACTACCTTCCATAATGACTAGGCTACCATCCATTGGAGTATAAAAAATCTCAACAACAGACTACCTTCCATAATGACAAGGCTACCATCCATTGGAGTAACAAAAATATCGAAAATAGACTACCTTCCATAATGACAAGTCCATAATCCATTGGAATAACAAAAATCTCACTATCTTTCATAATGACAAGGCTACAATCCAATGGAGTAACAAAAATCTCGATAACAGACTACCTTCCATAATGACAAGGCTACCATCCATTGTAGTAACAAAAATCTCAACAACAGACTACCTTCCATAATGACAAGGCTACCATCCATTGGAGTAACAAAAATCTCGACAACATACTACCTTCCATAATGAAAAGGCTACCATCCACTGGAGTAACAAAAATATCAACAAGAGACTACCTTCCATAATTACAAGGCTACCATCCAATGGAGTAACAAAAATCTTGACAACAAACTACCTTCCATAATGACTAGGCTACCATCCATTGGAGTATAAAATATTTAACAACAGACTACCTTCCATAATGACAAGGCTACCATCCATTGGAGTAACAAAAATCTGGACAAAAAGCTACCTTACATAATGACAAGGCTACCATCCATTGGAGTAACAAAAATCTCGAAAACATAGTGCATTCCATAATGACAAGTCTACCATCCACTGTAATAACAAAAATATCTACAACAGACTACCTTCCATAATGACAAGGCTAGGATCCATTAGAGTAACAAAAATCTCGATAACAGACTACCTTCCGTAATGACAAGGCTACCATCCATTGAAGTAACAAAAATCTCAACAAATGACAAGGCTACCATCCATTGGAGTAACAAAAATCTCGACAACAGACCACCTTTAATAATGACAAGTCTACCATCCATGGGAGTAACAAATATCTGAACAACAGACTACCTTCCATAATGATAATGCTACCATTAATTGGAGTAATAAAAATCACAACAACCAACTACTTTGCATAATGACAAGGCTACCATCCATTAGAGTAACAAAAATCGGGACAACAAAATACCTTCCATAATGACCAGGCTACCATCCATTGGAATAACAACAATCTCGACAACAGACTACCTTCCATAATGACAAGGCTACCATCCTTTAGAGTAACAAAAATCTGGACAACAGACTACCTTCCATAATGAAATGGCTACAATGCATTGGAGTAACAAAAATATCCACAAGAGACTACCTTCCATAATGACAAGGCTACCATCCATTGGAGTAACAAAAATCTCGACAATAGACTGCCTTCCATAATGACAAGGCTACCATCCATTGGAGTAACAAAAATTTCGACAACAAACTACCTTCCATAATGACAAGTCCATAATCCATTGGAATAAGAAAAATATCGACAACATACTACCTTTCATAATGACAAAGCTACAATCCAATGGAGTAACAAAAATCTCGCGAAATGACTACCTTCCATAATGACAAGTCTACCATCCAATGGAGTAACAAAAATCTTGACAACAGACTACCTTCCATAATGACTAGGCTACCATCCATTGGAGTATAAAAAATCTCAACAACAGACTACCTTCCATAATGACAAGGCTACCATCCATTGGAGTAACAAAAATATCGACAATAGACTACCTTCCATAATGACAAGTCCATAATCCATTGGAATAACAAAAATCTCACTATCTTTCATAATGACAAGGCTACAAAACAATGGAGTAACAAAAATCTCGATAACAGACTACCTTCCATAATGACAAGGCTACCATCCATTGTAGTAACAAAAATCTCAACAACAGACTACCTTCAATAATGACAAGGCTACCATCCATTGGAGTAACAAAAATCTGGACAAAAAGCTACCTTCCATAATGAAAAGGCTACCATCCACTGGAGTAACAAAAATATCAACAAGAGACTACTTTCCATAATGACAAGGCTACCATCCATTGGAGTAACAAAAATCTGGACAAAAAGCTACCTTCCATAATGACAAGGCTACCATCCATTGGAGTAACAAAAATCTCGAAAACATAGTGCATTCCATAATGACAAGTCTACCATCCACTGTAATAACAAAAATATCTACAACAGACTACCTTCCATAATGACAAGGCTAGGATCCATTAGAGTAACAAAAATCTCGATAACAGACTACCTTCCGTAATGACAAGGCTACCATCCATTGAAGTAACAAAAATCTCAACAAGTGACTACCTTCCATAATGACAAGGCTACCATCCATTGGGGTAACAAAAATCTCGACAACAAACCACCTTTAATAATGACAAGTCTACCATCCATGGGAGTAACAAATATCTGAACAACAGACTACCTTCCATAATGATAATGCTACCATTAATTGGAGTAACAAAAATCACAACAACAAACTACCTTCCATAATGACAAGGCTACCATCCATTAGTGTAACAAAAATCGGGACAACAGACTACCTTCCATAATGACAACGCTACCATCCATTGGAGTAACAAAAATGTCAACAAGAGACTGCCTTCCATAATGACAAGGCTACCATCCATTGGAGTAACAAAAATCTCGACAACAGACTACCTTCCAAAATGACAAGGCTACCATCCTTTAGACTAACAAAAATCTGGACAACAGACTACTTTCCATAATGACAAGGCTACAATCCATTGGAGTAACAAAAATATCAACAAGAGACTACCTTCCATAATGACAAGGCTACTATCCATTGGAGTAACAAAAATCTCGACAATAGACTGCCTTCCATAATGACAAGGCTACCATCCATTGGAGTAACAAAAATCTCGACAACAAACTACCTTCCATAATGATAAGTCCATAATCCATTGGAATAAGAAAAATCTCGACAACATACTACCTTTCATAATGACAAAGCTACAATCCAATGGAGTAACAAAAATCTCGAGAAATGACTACCTTCCATAATGACAAGTCTACCATCCAATGGAGTAACAAAAATCTTGACAACAGACTACCTTCCATAATGACTAGGCTACCATCCATTGGAGTATAAAAAATCTCAACAACAGACTACCTTCCATAATGACAAGGCTACCATCCATTGGAGTAACAAAAATATCGACAATAGACTACCTTCCATAATGACAAGTCCATAATCAATTGGAATAACAAAAATCTCGACAACAGACTATCTTTCATAATGACAAGGCTACAATCCAATGGAGTAACAAAAATCTCGATAACATACTACCTTCCATAATGACAAGGCTAGCATCCATTGTAGTAACAAAAATCTCAACAACAGACTACCTTCCATAATGACAAGGCTACCATCCATTGGAGTAACAAAAATCTCGACAACATACCACCTTTAATAATGACAAGTCTACCATCCATTGGAGTAACAAATATCTGAACAATAGACTACCTTCCATAATGACAAGGCTACCATCCATTGGAGTAACAAAAATCTCGACAACAGACTACCTTCCATAATGACTAGGCTACCATCCATTGGAGTATAAAAAATCTCAACAACAGACTACCTTCCATAATGACAAGGCTACCATCCATTGGAGTAACAAAAATATCGACAATAGACTACCTTCCATAATGACAAGTCCATAATCCATTGGAATAACAAAAATCTCACTATCTTTCATAATGACAAGGCTACAAAACAATGGAGTAACAAAAATCTCGATAACAGACTACCTTCCATAATGACAAGGCTACCATCCATTGTAGTAACAAAAATCTCAACAATAGACTACCTTCAATAATGACAAGGCTACCATCCATTGGAGTAACAAAAATCTGGACAAAAAGCTACCTTCCATAATGAAAAGGCTACCATCCACTGGAGTAACAAAAATATCAACAAGAGACTACTTTCCATAATGACAAGGCTACCATCCATTGGAGTAACAAAAATCTGGACAAAAAGCTACCTTCCATAATGACAAGGCTAACATCCATTGGAGTAACAAAAATCTCGAAAACATAGTGCATTCCATAATGACAAGTCTACCATCCACTGTAATAACAAAAATATCTACAACAGACTACCTTCCATAATGACAAGGCTAGGATCCATTAGAGTAACAAAAATCTCGATAACAGACTACCTTCCGTAATGACAAGGCTACCATCCATTGAAGTAACAAAAATCTCAACAAGTGACTACCTTCCATAATGACAAGGCTACCATCCATTGGAGTAACAAAAATCTCGACAACAAACCACCTTTAATAATGACAAGTCTACCATCCATGGGAGTAACAAATATCTGAACAACAGACTACCTTCCATAATGATAATGCTACCATTAATTGGAGTAACAAAAATCACAACAACAAACTACCTTCCATAATGACAAGGCTACCATCCATTAGTGTAACAAAAATCGGGACAACAGACTACCTTCCATAATGACAACGCTACCATCCATTGGAGTAACAAAAATGTCAACAAGAGACTGCCTTCCATAATGACAAGGCTACCATCCATTGGAGTAACAAAAATCTCGACAACAGACTACCTTCCAAAATGACAAGGCTACCATCCTTTAGACTAACAAAAATCTGGACAACAGACTACTTTCCATAATGACAAGGCTACAATCCATTGGAGTAACAAAAATATCAACAAGAGACTACCTTCCATAATGACAAGGCTACTATCCATTGGAGTAACAAAAATCTCGACAATAGACTGCCTTCCATAATGACAAGGCTACCATCCATTGGAGTAACAAAAATCTCGACAACAAACTACCTTCCATAATGATAAGTCCATAATCCATTGGAATAAGAAAAATCTCGACAACATACTACCTTTCATAATGACAAAGCTACAATCCAATGGAGTAACAAAAATCTCGAGAAATGACTACCTTCCATAATGACAAGTCTACCATCCAATGGAGTAACAAAAATCTTGACAACAGACTACCTTCCATAATGACTAGGCTACCATCCATTGGAGTATAAAAAATCTCAACAACAGACTACCTTCCATAATGACAAGGCTACCATCCATTGGAGTAACAAAAATATCGACAATAGACTACCTTCCATAATGACAAGTCCATAATCAATTGGAATAACAAAAATCTCGACAACAGACTATCTTTCATAATGACAAGGCTACAATCCAATGGAGTAACAAAAATCTCGATAACATACTACCTTCCATAATGACAAGGCTAGCATCCATTGTAGTAACAAAAATCTCAACAACAGACTACCTTCCATAATGACAAGGCTACCATCCATTGGAGTAACAAAAATCTCGACAACATACCACCTTTAATAATGACAAGTCTACCATCCATCTGAGTAACAAATATCTGAACAATAGACTACCTTCCATAATGACAAGGCTACCATCCATTGGAGTAACAAAAATCTCGACAACAGACTACCTTCCATAATGACAAGGCTACCATCCTTTAGAGTAACAAAAATATGGACAACAGACTACCTTCCAAAATGATAAGGCTACAATCCATTGGAGTAACAAAAATATCAACAAGAGACTACCTTCCATAATGACAAGGCTACCATCCATTGGAGTAACAAAAATCTCGACAATAGACTGCCTTCCATAATGACAAGGCTACCATCCATTGGAGTAACAAAAATCTCGAAAACAAACTACCTTACATAATGACAAGTCCACAATCCATTGGAATAAGAAAAATCTCGACAACATACTACCTTTCATAATGACAAAGCTACAATCCAATGGAGTAACAAAAATCACGAGAAATGACTACCTTCCATAATGACAAGTCTACCATCCAATGGAGTAACAAAAATCTTGACAACAGACTACCTTCCATAATGACTAGGCTACCATCCATTGGAGTATCAAAAATCTCAACAACAGACTACCTTCCATAATGACAAGGCTACCATCCATTGGAGTAAAAAAAATATCGACAATAGACTACCTTCCATAATGACAAGGCTACCATCCATTGTAGTAATAAAAATCTCAACAACAGACTACCTTCCATAATGACAAGGCTACCATCCATTGGAGTTACAAAAATCTCGACAACACACCACCTTTAATAATGACAAGTCTACCATCCATGAGAGTAACAAATATCTGAACAACAGACTACCTTCCATAATGATAAGGCTACCATTATTTGGAGTAACAAAAATCAAAACAACAGACTACCTTCCATAATGACAAGGCTACCATCCAATGGAATAACATAAATCTTGACAAAAGACTACCTTCCATAATGACTAGGCTACCCTCCATTGGAGTAACAAAAATGTCAACAAGAGACTACCTTCCACAATGACAAGGCTACCATCCATTGGAGTAACAAAAATCTCGACAACAGACTACCTTCCATAATGACAAGGCTACCATCCTTTAGAGTATCAAAAATCTGGACAACAGAGTACCTTCCATAATGACAAGGCTACAATCCATTGGAGTAACAAAAATATCAACAAGAGACTACCTTCCATAATGACAAGGCTACCATCCATTGGAGTAACAAAAATCTCGACAATAGACTGCCTTCCATAATGACAAGGCTACCATCCATTGGAGTAACAAAAATCTCGAAAACAAACTACCTTCCATAATGACAAGTCCACAATCCATTGGAATAAGAAAAATCTCGACAACATACTACCTTTCATAATGACAAAGCTACAATCCAATGGAGTAACAAAAATCTCGAGAAATGACTACCTTCCATAATGACAAGTCTACCATCCAATGGAGTAACAAAAATCTTGACAACAGACTACCTTCCATAATGACTAGGCTTCCATCCATTGGAGTATCAAAAATCTCAACAACAGACTACCTTCCATAATGACAAGGCTACCATCCATTGGAGTAACAAAAATATCGACAATAGACTACCTTCCATAATGACAAGGCTACCATCCATTGGAGTTACAAAAATCTCGACAACACACCACCTTTAATAATGACAAGTCTACCATCCATTGGAGTAACAAATATCTGAACAACATACTACCTTCCATAATGATAAGGCTACCATTAATTGGAGTAACAAAAATCACAACAACAGACTACCTTCCATAATGACAAGGCTACCATCCAATGGAATAACAAAAATCTTGACAAAAGACTACCTTCCATAATGACTAGGCTACCCTCCATTGGAGTAACAAAAATGTCAACAAGAGACTACCTTCCATAATGACAAGGCTACCATCCATTGGAGTAACAAAAATATGGACAACAGACTACCTTCCATAATGACAAGGCTACCATCCTTTAGAGTATAAAAAATCTGGACAACAGACTACCTTCCATAATGACAAGGCTACAATCCATTGGAGTAACAAAAATATCAACAAGAGACTACCTTCCATAATGACAAGGCTACCATCCATTGGAGTAACAAAAATCTTGACAACAAACTACCTTCCATAATGACAAGGCTACCATCCATTGGAGTATAAAAAGTTTAACAACAGACTACCTTTCATAATGATAAGGCTACCATCCATTGGAGTAACAAAAATCTAGACAAAAAGCTACCTTCCATAATGACAAGGCTACCATCCATTGGAGTAACAAAAATCTCGAAAACATAGTGCATTCCATAATGACAAGTCTACCATCCACTGTAATAACAAAAATATCTACAACAGACTACCTTCCATAATGACAAGGCTAAGATCCATTAGAGTAACAAAAATCTCGATAACAGACTACCTTCCGTAATGACAAGGCTACCATCCATTGAAGTAACAAAAATCTCAACAACAGACTACCTTCCATAATAATAAGGCTACAATTCATTGGAGTAACAAAAATATCAACAAGAGACTACCTTCCATAATGACAAGGCTACCATCCATTGGAGTAACAAAAATCTCGACAATAGAATGCCTTCCATAATGACAAGGCTACCATCCATTGGAGTAACAAAAATCTCGAAAACAAACTACCTTCCATAATGACAAGTCCACAATCCATTGGAATAAGAAAAATCTCGACAACATACTACCTTTCATAATGACAAAGCTACAATCCAATGGAGTAACAAAAATCTCGAGAAATGACTACCTTCCATAATGACAAGTCTACCATCCAATGGAGTAACAAAAATCTTGACAACAGACAACCTTCCATAATGACTAGGCTACCATCCATTGGAGTATCAAAAATCTCAACAACAGACTACCTTCCATAATGACAAGGCTACCATCCATTGGAGTAACAAAAATATCGACAATAGACTACCTTCCATAATGACAAGGCTACCATCCATTGTAGTAATAAAAATCTCAACAACAGACTACCTTCCATAATGACAAGGCTACCATCCATTGGAGTTACAAAAATCTCGACAACACACCACCTTTAATAATGACAAGTCTACCATCCATGGGAGTAACAAATATCTGAACAACAGACTACCTTCCATAATGATAAGGCTACCATTATTTGGAGTAACAAAAATCACAACAACAGACTACCTTCCATAATGACAAGGCTACCATCCAATGGAATAACATAAATCTTGACAAAAGACTACCTTCCATAATGACTAGGCTACCCTCCATTGGAGTAACAAAAATGTCAACAAGAGACTACCTTCCATAATGACAAGGCTACCATCCATTGGAGTAACAAAAATCTCGACAACAGACTACCTTCCATAATGACAAGGCTACCATCCTTTAGAGTATCAAAAATCTGGACAACAGAGTACCTTCCATAATGACAAGGCTACAATCCATTGGAGTAACAAAAATATCAACAAGAGACTACCTTCCATAATGACAAGGCTACCATCCATTGGAGTAACAAAAATCTCGACAATAGACTGCCTTCCATAATGACAAGGCTACCATCCATTGGAGTAACAAAAATCTCGAAAACAAACTACCTTCCATAATGACAAGTCCACAATCCATTGGAATAAGAAAAATCTCGACAACATACTACCTTTCATAATGACAAAGCTACAATCCAATGGAGTAACAAAAATCTCGAGAAATGACTACCTTCCATAATGACAAGTCTACCATCCAATGGAGTAACAAAAATCTTGACAACAGACTACCTTCCATAATGACTAGGCTTCCATCCATTGGAGTATCAAAAATCTCAACAACAGACTACCTTCCATAATGACAAGGCTACCATCCATTGGAGTAACAAAAATATCAACGATAGACTACCTTCCATAATGACAAGGCTACCATCCATTGGAGTTACAAAAATCTCGACAACACACCACCTTTAATAATGACAAGTCTACCATCCATTGGAGTAACAAATATCTGAACAACATACTACCTTCCATAATGATAAGGCTACCATTAATTGGAGTAACAAAAATCACAACAACAGACTACCTTCCATAATGACAAGGCTACCATCCAATGGAATAACAAAAATCTTGACAAAAGACTACCTTCCATAATGACTAGGCTACCCTCCATTGGAGTAACAAAAATGTCAACAAGAGACTACCTTCCATAATGACAAGGCTACCATCCATTGGAGTAACAAAAATATGGACAACAGACTACCTTCCATAATGACAAGGCTACCATCCTTTAGAGTATCAAAAATCTGGACAACAGACTACCTTCCATAATGACAAGGCTACAATCCATTGGAGTAACAAAAATATCAACAAGAGACTACCTTCCATAATGACAAGGCTACCATCCATTGGAGTAACAAAAATCTTGACAACAAACTACCTTCCATAATGACAAGGCTACCATCCATTGGAGTATAAAAAGTTTAACAACAGACTACCTTTCATAATGATAAGGCTACCATCCATTAGAGTAACAAAAATCTGGACAAAAAGCTACCTTCCATAATGACAAGGCTACCATCCATTGGAGTAACAAAAATCTCGAAAACATAGTGCATTCCATAATGACAAGTCTACCATCCACTGTAATAACAAAAATATCTACAACAGACTACCTTCCATAATGACAAGGCTAAGATCCATTAGAGTAACAAAAATCTCGATAACAGACTACCTTCCGTAATGACAAGGCTACCATCCATTGAAGTAACAAAAATCTCAACAACAGACTACCTTCCATAATGATAAGGCTACAATTCATTGGAGTAACAAAAATATCAACAAGAGACTACCTTCCATAATGACAAGGCTACCATCCATTGGAGTAACAAAAATCTCGACAATAGACTGCCTTCCATAATGACAAGGCTACCATCCATTGGAGTAACAAAAATCTCGAAAACAAACTACCTTCCATAATGACAAGTCCACAATCCATTGGAATAAGAAAAATCTCGACAACATACTACCTTTCATAATGACAAAGCTACAATCCAATGGAGTAACAAAAATCTCGAGAAATGACTACCTTCCATAATGACAAGTCTACCATCCAATGGAGTAACAAAAATCTTGACAACAGACAACCTTCCATAATGACTAGGCTACCATCCATTGGAGTATCAAAAATCTCAACAACAGACTACCTTCCATAATGACAAGGCTACCATCCATTGGAGTAACAAAAATATCGACAATAGACTACCTTCCATAATGACAAGGCTACCATCCATTGTAGTAATAAAAATCTCAACAACAGACTACTTTCCATAATGACAAGGCTACCATCCATTGGAGTTACAAAAATCTCGACAACACACCACCTTTAATAATGACAAGTCTACCATCCATGGGAGTAACAAATATATGAACAACAGACTACCTTCCATAATGATAAGGCTACCATTATTTGGAGTAACAAAAATCACAACAACAGACTACCTTCCATAATGACAAGGCTACCATCCAATGGAATAACATAAATCTTGACAAAAGACTACCTTCCATAATGACTAGGCTACCCTCCATTGGAGTAACAAAAATGTCAACAAGAGACTACCTTCCATAATGACAAGGCTACCATCCATTGGAGTAACAAAAATCTCGACAACAGACTACCTTCAATAATGACAAGGCTACCATCCTTTAGAGTATCAAAAATCTGGACAACAGAGTACCTTCCATAATGACAAGGCTACAATCCATTGGAGTAACAAAAATATCAACAAGAGACTACCTTCCATAATGACAAGGCTACCATCCATTGGAGTAACAAAAATCTCGACAATAGACTGCCTTCCATAATGACAAGGCTACCATCCATTGGAGTAACAAAAATCTCGAAAACAAACTACCTTCCATAATGACAAGTCCACAATCCATTGGAATAAGAAAAATCTCGACAACATACTACCTTTCATAATGACAAAGCTACAATCCAATGGAGTAACAAAAATCTCGAGAAATGACTACCTTCCATAATGACAAGTCTACCATCCAATGGAGTAACAAAAATCTTGACAACAGACTACCTTCCATAATGACTAGGCTACCATCCATTGGAGTATCAAAAATCTCAACAACAGACTACCTTCCATAATGACAAGGCTACCATCCATTGGAGTAACAAAAATATCGACAATAGACTACCTTCCATAATGACAAGGCTACCATCCATTGTAGTAATAAAAATCTCAACAACAGACTACCTTCCATAATGACAAGGCTACCATCCATTGGAGTTACAAAAATCTCGACAACACACCACCTTTAATAATGACAAGTCTACCATCCATTGGAGTAACAAATATCTGAACAACAGACTACCTTCCATAATGATAAGGCTACCATTAATTGGAGTAACAAAAATCACAACAACAGACTACCTTCCATAATGACAAGTCTACCATCCAATGGAATAACAAAAATCTTGACAAAAGACTACCTTCCATAATGACTAGGCTACCCTCCATTGGAGTAACAAAAATGTCAACAAGAGACTACCTTCCATAATGACAAGGCTACCATCCATTGGAGTAACAAAAATCTGGACAACAGACTACCTTCCATAATGACAAGGCTACCATCCTTTAGAGTATCAAAAATCTGGACAACAGACTACCTTCCATAATGACAAGGCTACAATCCATTGGAGTAACAAAAATATCAACAAGAGACTACCTTCCATAATGACAAGGCTACCATCCATTGGAGTAACAAAAATCTTGACAACAAACTACCTTCCATAAAGACAAGGCTACCATCCATTGGAGTATAAAAAGTTTAACAACAGACTACCTTTCATAATGACAAGGCTACCATCCATTGGATTAACAAAAATCTAGACAAAAAGCTACCTTCCATAATGACAAGGCTACCATCCATTGGAGTAACAAAAATCTCGAAAACATAGTGCATTCCATAATGACAAGTCTACCATCCACTGTAATAACAAAAATATCTACAACAGACTACCTTCCATAATGACAAGGCTAAGATCCATTAGAGTAACAAAAATCTCGATAACAGACTACCTTCCATAATTACAAGGCTACCATCCATTGAAGTAACAAAAATCTCAACAACAGACTACCTTCCATAATGACAAGGCTACCATCCATTGGAGTGACAAAAATCTTGACAACATACCACCTTTAATAATGACAAGTCTACCATCCATTGGAGTAACAAGTATCTGAACAACAGACTACCTTCCATAATGATAAGGCTACCATTAATTGGAGTAACAGAAATCACACCAACATACTACCTTCCATAATGATAAGGCTACCATCCATTAGAGTAACAAAAATCGGGACAACGGACTACCTTCCATAATGAAAAGGCTACCATCCATTGGAGTAACAAAAATGTCAACAAGAGACTACCTTCCATAATGACAAAGCTACCATCCATTGGAGTAACAAAAATCTCGACAACAGACTACCTTCCATAATGACAAGGCTACCATCCTTTAGAGTAACAAAAATCTGGACAACAGACTACCTTCCATAATGACAAGGCTACAATCCATTGGAGTAACAAAAATATCAACAAGAGACTACCTTCCATAATGACAAGGCTACCATCCATTGGAGTAACAAAAATATCGACAATAGACAACCTTCCATAATGACAAGGCTACCATCCATTGGAGTAACAAAAATCTCGACAACAAACTACCTTCCATAATGACAAGTCCACAATCCATTAGAATAAGAAAAATATCGACAACATACTACCTTTCATAATGACAAAGCTACAATCCAATGGAGTAACAAAAATCTCGAGAAATGACTACCTTCCATAATGACAAGTCTACCATCCAATGGAGTAACAAAAATCTTGACAACAGACTACCTTCCATAATGACTAGGCTACCATCCATTGGAGTATAAAAAATCTCAACAACAGACTACCTTCCATAATGACAAGGCTACCATCCATTGGAGTAACAAAAATATCTACAATAGACTACCTTCCATAATGACAAGTCCATAATCCATTGGAATAACAAAAATCTCGACAACAGACTATCTTTCATAATGACAAGGCTACAATTCAATGGAGTAACAAAAATCTCGATAACATACTACCTTCCATAATGACAAGGCTAGCATCCATTGTAGTAACAAAAATCTCAACAACAGACTACCTTCCATAATGACAAGGCTACCATCCATTGGAGTAATAAAAATCTCGACAACATACCACCTTCCATAATTACAAGGCTACCATCCATTGGAGTTACAAAAATCTCGACAACACACCACCTTTAATAATGACAAGTCTACCATCCATTGGAGTAACAAATATCTGAACAACAGACTACCTTCCATAATGATAAGGCTACCATTAATTGGAGTAACAAAAATCACAACAACAGACTACCTTCCATAATGACAAGGCTACCATCCAATGGAATAACAAAAATCTTGACAAAATACTACCTTCCATAATGACTAGGCTACCCTCCATTGGAGTAATAAAAATGTCAACAAGAGACTACCTTCCATAATGACAAGGCTACCATCCATTGGAGTAACAAAAATCTCGACAACAGACTACCTTCCATAATGACAAGGCTACCATCCATTGGAGTAACAAAAATCTCGACAACAGACTACCTTCCATAATGACAAGGCTACCATCCTTTAGAGTATCAAAAATCTGGACAACAGACTACCTTCCATAATGACATGGCTACAATCCATTGGAGTAACAAAAATATCAACAACAGACTACCTTCCATAATGACAAGCCTACCATCCATTGGAGTAACAAAAATCTTGACAACAAACTACCTTCCATAATGACAAGGCTACCATCCATTGGAGTATAAAATATTTAACAACAGACTACCTTCCATAATGACAAGGCTACCATCCATTGGAGTAACAAAAATCTGGACAAAAAGCTACCTTCCATAATGACAAGGCTACCATCCATTGGAGTAACAAAAATCTCAAAAACATAGTGCATTCCATAATGACAAGTCTACCATCCACTGTAATATCAAAAATATCTACAACAGACTACCTTCCATAATGACAAGGCTAGGATCCATTAGAGTAACAAAAATCTCGATAACAGACTACCTTCCGTAATGACAAGGCTACCATCCATTGAAGTAACAAAAATCTCAACAACAGACTACCTTCCATAATGACAAGGCTACCATCCGTTGGAGTAACAAAAATCTCGACAACAGACCACCTTTAATAATGACAAGTCTACCATCCATGGGAGTAACAAATATCTGAACAACAGACTACCTTCCATAATGATAAGGCTACCATTAATTGGAGTAACAGAAATCAAACCAACATACTACCTTCCATAATGACAAGGCTACCATCCATTAGAGTAACAAAAATCGGGACAACAGACTACCTTCCATAATGACAAGGCTACCATCCATTGGAGTTACAAAAATGTCAACAAGAGACTACCTTCCATAATGACAAAGCTACCATCCATTGGAGTAACAAAAATCTCGACAACTGACTACCTTCCATAATGACAAGGCTACCATCCTTTAGAGTAACAAAAATCTGGACAACAGACTACCTTCCATAATGACAAGGCTACAATCCATTGGAGTAACAAAAATATCAACAAGAGACTACCTTCCATAATGACAAGGCTACCATCCATTGGAGTAACAAAAATCTCGACAATAGACAGCCTTCCATAATGACAAGGCTACCATCCATTGGAGTAACAAAAATCTCGACAACAAACTACCTTCCATAATGACAAGTCCACAATCCATTAGAATAAGAAAAATATCGACAACATACTACCTTTCATAATGACAAAGCTACAATCCAATGGAGTAACAAAAATCTCGAGAAATGACTACCTTCCATAATGACAAGTCTACCATCCAATGGAGTAACAAAAATCTTGACAACAGACTACCTTCCATAATGACTAGGCTACCATCCATTGGTGTATAAAAAATCTCAACAACAGACTACCTTCCATAATGACAAGGCTACCATCCATTGGAGTAACAAAAATATCGACAATAGACTACCTTCCATAATGACAAGTCCATAATCCATTGGAATAACAAAAATCTCGACAACAGACTATCTTTCATAATGACAAGGCTAGCATCCATTGTAGTAACAAAAATCTCAACAACAAACTACCTTCCATAATGACAAGGCTACCATCCATTGGAGTAACAAAAATCTCGACAACATACAACCTTTAATAATGACAAGTCTACCATCCATTGGAGTAACAAATATCTGAACAACAGACTACCTTCCATAATGACAAGGCTACCATCCATTGGAGTAACAAAAATCTCGACAACAGACTACCTTCCATAATGACAAGGCTACCATCCTTTAGAGTAACAAAAATATGGACAACAGACTACCTTCCATAATGACAAGGCTACAATCCATTGGAGTAACAAAAATATCAACAAGAGACTACCTTCCATAATGACAAGGCTACCATCCATTGGAGTAACAAAAATCTCGACAATAGACTGCCTTCCATAATGACAAGGCTACCATCCATTGGAGTAACAAAAATCTCAACAACAAACTACCTTCCATAATGACAAGTCCACAATCCATTGGAATAAGAAAAATCTCGACAACATACTACCTTTCATAATGACAAAGCTACAATCCAATGGAGTAACAAAAATCTCGAGAAATGACTACCTTCCATAATGACAAGTCTACCATCCAATGGAGTAACAAAAATCTTGACAACAGACTACCTTCCATAATGACTAGGCTACCATCCATTGGAGTATAAAAAATCTCAACAACAGACTACCTTCCATAATGACAAGGCTACCATCCATTGGAGTAACAAAAATATCGACAATAGACTACCTTCCATAATGACAAGTCCATAATCCATTGGAATAACAAAAATCTCGACAACAGACTATCTTTCATAATGACAAGGCTACAATCCAATGGAGTCACAAAAATCTCGATAACAGACTACCTTCCATAATGACAAGGCTACCATCCATTGTAGTAACAAAAATCTCAACAACGGACTACCTTCCATAATGACAAGGCTACCATCCATTGGAGTTACAAAAATCTCGACAACACACCACCTTTAATAATGACAAGTCTACCATCCATTGGAGTAACAAATATCTGAACAACAGACTACCTTCCATAATGATAAGGCTACCTTTAATTGGAGTAACAAAAATCACAACAACAGACTACCTTCCATAATTTCAAGGCTACCATCCAATGGAGTAACAAAAATCTTGACAAAAGACTACCTTCCATAATGACTAGGCTACCCCATTGACGTATAAAATATTTAACAACAGACTACCTTCCATAATGACAAGGCAACCATCCAGTGGAGTAACAAAAATCTCGACAATAGACTGCCTTCCATAATGACAAGGCTACCATCCATTGGAGTAACAAAAAGCTCGACAACAAACTATCTTCCATAATGACAAGTCCACAATCCATTGGAATAAGAAAAATCTCAACAACATACTACCTTTCATAATGACAAAGCTACAATCCAATGGAGTAACAAAAATCTCGAGAAATGACTACCTTCCATAATGACAAGTCTACCATCCAATGGAGTAACAAAATATCTTGACAATAGACTACCTTCCATAATGACTAGGCTACCATCCATTTGAGTATAAAAAATCTCAACAACAAACTACCTTCCATAATGATAAGGCTTCCATCCAATGGAGTAACAAAAATATCGACAATAGACTACCTTCCATAATGACAAGTCCATAATCCATTGGAATAACAAAAATCTCGACAACAAACTATCTTTCATAATGACAAGGCTACAATCCAATGGAGTAACAAAAATCTCGATAACAGACTACCTACCATAATGACAAGGCTACCATCCATTGTAGTAACAAAAATCTCAACAACAGACTACCTTCCATAATGACAAGGCTACCATCCATTGGAGTAACAAAAATCTCGACAACAGACCACCTTTAATAATGACAAGTCAACCATCCATTGGAGTAACAAATATCTGAACAACAGACTACCTTCCATAATGATAAGGCTACCATTAATTGGAGTAATAAAAATCACAACAACAGACTACCTTCCATAATGACAAGGCTACCATCCAATGGAGTAACAAAAATCTTTACAAAAGACTACCTTCCATAATGACTAGGCTACCATCCATTGACGTATAAAATATTTAACAACAGACTACCTTCCATAATGACAAGGCTACCATCCATTGGAGTAACAAAAATATCGACAACAAACTACCTTCCATAATGATAAGGCTACCATTTTTTGGAGTAACAAAAATCACAACAACATACTACCTTCCATAATGAAAAGGCTACCATCCATTAGAGTAACAAAAATCGGGACAACAGACTACCTTCCATAATGACAAGGCTACCATCCATTGGAGTAACAAAAATGTCAACAAGAGACTACATTCCATAATGATAAGGCTACCATCCAATGGAGTAACAAAAATCTTGACAAAAGACTACCTTCCATAATGACTAGGCTACCATCCATTGACGTATAAAATATTTAACAACAGACTACCTTCCATAATGACAAGGCTACCATCCATTGGTGTAACAAAAATCTCGACAATAGTTTGCCTTCCATAATGACAAGGCTACTATCCATTGGAGTAACAAAAATCTCGACAACAAACTACCTTCCATAATGACAAGTCCACAATCCATTGGAATAACAAAAATCTGGACAACATACTAACTTTCATAATGACAAAGCTATAATCCAATGGAGTAACAAAAATCTCGAGAATAGACTACCTTCCATAATGACAAGTCTACCATCCAATGGAGTAAAAACAATCTTGACAACCGACTACCTTCCATAATGACTAGGCTACCATCCATTGGAGTATAAAAAATCTCAACAACAGACTACCTTCCATAATGACAAGGTTACCATCCATTGGAGTAACCAAAATATCGATAATAGACTACCTTCCATAATGACAAGTCCATAATCCATTGGAATAACAAAAATCTCGACAACAGACTACCTTTCATGATGAGAAGGCTACAATCCAATGGAGTAACAAAAATTTCAACAAGAGACTACCTTCCATAATGACAAGGCTACAATCCAATGGAGTAACAAAAATCTAGACAACATACTACCTTCCATAATGATTAGGATACCATCCATTGGAGTATAAGAAATTAGGACAACATACTACCTTCCATAATGACAAGGCTACCATCCATTGGAGTAACAAAAATCTCGACAATAGACTACCTTCCATACTGACTAGGCTACCATCCATTGGAGTAACAATGATATCGAAAACATACTACCTTCCATAAAGACAAGGATACAATCCATTATAGTAACAAAAATCTCGATAACAGACTTCCTTCCATAATGACAAGGCTACCATCCATTGTAATAACAAAAATATCTACAACAGACTACCTTCCATAATGACAAGGCTACCATCCATTGGAGTAATAAAAATCACGACAACAAACTACCTTCCATAATGACAAGGCTACCATCCATTGGAATAACAAAAATCTCGACAACAGACTACCTTCCATATTGACAAAGCTACCATCCAATGGAGTAACAAAAATATCGACAACAAACTACATTCCATAATGACAAGGCTACCATCCTTTAGAGTAACAAAAATTTGGACAACCGTCTACTTTCCATAATGAGAAGGCTACCATCCATTGGAGTAACAAAAATATCAACAAGAGACTACCTTCCATAATGACAAGGCTACCATCCATTGTAATAACAAAAATCTCTACAACAGACTACCTTCCATAATGACAAGGCTACGATCCATTGGAGTGACAAATATCTCGATAACAGCCTACCTTCCATAATGACAAGGCTACCATCCATTGTAGTAACAAAAATCTCAACAACGGACTACCTTCCATAATGACAAGGCTACCATCCATTGGAGTTACAAAAATCTCGACAACACACCACCTTTAATAATGACAAGTCTACCATCCATTGGAGTAACAAATATCTGAACAACAGACTACCTTCCATAATGATAAGGCTACCTTTAATTGGAGTAACAAAAATCACAACAACAGACTACCTTCCATAATTTCAAGGCTACCATCCAATGGAGTAACAAAAATCTTGACAAAAGACTACCTTCCATAATGACTAGGCTACCCCATTGACGTATAAAATATTTAACAACAGACTACCTTCCATAATGACAAGGCAACCATCCAGTGGAGTAACAAAAATCTCGACAATAGACTGCCTTCCATAATGACAAGGCTACCATCCATTGGAGTAACAAAAAGCTCGACAACAAACTACCTTCCATAATGACAAGTCCACAATCCATTGGAATAAGAAAAATCTCAACAACATACTACCTTTCATAATGACAAAGCTACAATCCAATGGAGTAACAAAAATCTCGAGAAATGACTACCTTCCATAATGACAAGTCTACCATCCAATGGAGTAACAAAATATCTTGACAATAGACTACCTTCCATAATGACTAGGCTACCATCCATTTGAGTATAAAAAATCTCAACAACAAACTACCTTCCATAATGATAAGGCTTCCATCCAATGGAGTAACAAAAATATCGACAATAGACTACCTTCCATAATGACAAGTCCATAATCCATTGGAATAACAAAAATCTCGACAACAAACTATCTTTCATAATGACAAGGCTACAATCCAATGGAGTAACAAAAATCTCGATAACAGACTACCTACCATAATGACAAGGCTACCATCCATTGTAGTAACAAAAATCTCAACAACAGACTACCTTCCATAATGACAAGGCTACCATCCATTGGAGTAACAAAAATCTCGACAACAGACCACCTTTAATAATGACAAGTCAACCATCCATTGGAGTAACAAATATCTGAACAACAGACTACCTTCCATAATGATAAGGCTACCATTAATTGGAGTAATAAAAATCACAACAACAGACTACCTTCCATAATGACAAGGCTACCATCCAATGGAGTAACAAAAATCTTTACAAAAGACTACCTTCCATAATGACTAGGCTACCATCCATTGACGTATAAAATATTTAACAACAGACTACCTTCCATAATGACAAGGCTACCATCCATTGGAGTAACAAAAATATCGACAACAAACTACCTTCCATAATGATAAGGCTACCATTTTTTGGAGTAACAAAAATCACAACAACATACTACCTTCCATAAT
Source organism: Vicia faba (assembly GCA_948472305.1). Classification (NCBI taxonomy): domain Eukaryota; kingdom Viridiplantae; phylum Streptophyta; class Magnoliopsida; order Fabales; family Fabaceae; genus Vicia; species Vicia faba. The sequence continues at coordinate 544,611,096 of OX451739.1, read as the reverse complement.
GAAAAGGCTACCATCCATTAGAGTAACAAAAATCGGGACAACAGACTACCTTCCATAATGACAAGGCTACCATCCATTGGAGTAACAAAAATGTCAACAAGAGACTACATTCCATAATGATAAGGCTACCATCCAATGGAGTAACAAAAATCTTGACAAAAGACTACCTTCCATAATGACTAGGCTACCATCCATTGACGTATAAAATATTTAACAACAGACTACCTTCCATAATGACAAGGCTACCATCCATTGGTGTAACAAAAATCTCGACAATAGTTTGCCTTCCATAATGACAAGGCTACTATCCATTGGAGTAACAAAAATCTCGACAACAAACTACCTTCCATAATGACAAGTCCACAATCCATTGGAATAACAAAAATCTGGACAACATACTAACTTTCATAATGACAAAGCTATAATCCAATGGAGTAACAAAAATCTCGAGAATAGACTACCTTCCATAATGACAAGTCTACCATCCAATGGAGTAAAAACAATCTTGACAACCGACTACCTTCCATAATGACTAGGCTACCATCCATTGGAGTATAAAAAATCTCAACAACAGACTACCTTCCATAATGACAAGGTTACCATCCATTGGAGTAACCAAAATATCGATAATAGACTACCTTCCATAATGACAAGTCCATAATCCATTGGAATAACAAAAATCTCGACAACAGACTACCTTTCATGATGAGAAGGCTACAATCCAATGGAGTAACAAAAATTTCAACAAGAGACTACCTTCCATAATGACAAGGCTACAATCCAATGGAGTAACAAAAATCTAGACAACATACTACCTTCCATAATGATTAGGATACCATCCATTGGAGTATAAGAAATTAGGACAACATACTACCTTCCATAATGACAAGGCTACCATCCATTGGAGTAACAAAAATCTCGACAATAGACTACCTTCCATACTGACTAGGCTACCATCCATTGGAGTAACAATGATATCGAAAACATACTACCTTCCATAAAGACAAGGATACAATCCATTATAGTAACAAAAATCTCGATAACAGACTTCCTTCCATAATGACAAGGCTACCATCCATTGTAATAACAAAAATATCTACAACAGACTACCTTCCATAATGACAAGGCTACCATCCATTGGAGTAATAAAAATCACGACAACGAACTACCTTCCATAATGACAAGGCTACCATCCATTGGAATAACAAAAATCTCGACAACAGACTACCTTCCATATTGACAAAGCTACCATCCAATGGAGTAACAAAAATATCGACAACAAACTACATTCCATAATGACAAGGCTACCATCCTTTAGAGTAACAAAAATTTGGACAACCGACTACTTTCCATAATGAGAAGGCTACCATCCATTGGAGTAACAAAAATATCAACAAGAGACTACCTTCCATAATGACAAGGCTACCATCCATTGTAATAACAAAAATCTCTACAACAGACTACCTTCCATAATGACAAGGCTACGATCCATTGGAGTGACAAATATCTCGATAACAGCCTACCTTCCATAATGACAAGGCTACCATCCATTGTAGTAACAAAAATCTCAACAACAAACTACCTTCCATAATGACAAGGCTACCATCCATTGGAGTAACAAAAATTTCAACAAGAGACTACCTTCCATAACGACAAGTCTACCATCCATTGGAGTAGCAAATATTTGAACAACAGACTACCTTCCATAATGATAAGGCTACCATTAATTGGAGTAACATAAATCACAACAACAAACTACCTTCCATAATGACAAGGCTACCATCCATTAGAGTATCAAAAATCGGGACAATAGACTACCTTCCATAATGAAAAGGCTACCATCCATTGGAGTAACAAAAATATCAAAAAGAGACTACCTTCAATAATGAAGAGGCTACCAACCATTCGAGTAACGAAAATCTCGACAACAGACTACCTTCCATAATGACAAGGCTACCATCCATTGGAGTATAAAATATTTAACAACAAACTACCTTCCATAATGACAAGGCTACCATCCATTGGAGTAACAAAAATATGGACAAAAAGCTACCTTCCATAATGACAAGGCTACCATCCATTGGAGTAACAAAAATCCTGAAAACATACTGCATTCCATAATGACAAGTCAACCATCCATTGTAATAACAAAAATCTCTACAACAGACTACCTTCCATAATGACATAGCTAGGATCCATTAGAGTAACAAAAATCTCGATAACAGACTACCTTCCACAATGACAAGGCTACCATCCATTGAAGTAATAAAAATCTCAACAACAGACTACCTTCCATAATGACAAGGCTACCATCCATTGGAGTAACAAAAATCTCGACAACAGACCACCTTTAATAATGACAAGTGTACCATCCATTGGAGTAACAAATATCTGAGCAATAGACTACCTTCCATAATGATAAGGCTACCATTAATTGGAGTAACAGAAATCACAACAACAGACTACCTTCCATAATGACAAGGCTACCATCCATTATAGTAACAAAAATCGGGACAACAGACTACCTTCCATAATGACAAGGCTACCATCCATTGGAGTAACAAAAATCTCGACAACAGACCACCTTTAATAATGACAAGTCTACCATCCATTGGAGTAACAAATATCTGAACAACAAACTACCTTCCATAATGATAAGGCTACAATTTTTTGGAGTAACAAAAATCACAACAACATACTACCTTCCATAATGAAAAGGCTACCATCCATTAGAGTAACAAAAATCGAGACAACAGACTACCTTCCATAATGACAAGGCTACCATCCATTGGAGTAACAAAAATGTCAACAAGAGACTACATTCCATAATGATAAGGCTACCATCCAATGGAGTAACAAAAATCTTGACAAAAGACTACCTTCCATAATGACTAGGCTACCATCCATTGACGTATAAAATATTTAACAACGGACTACCTTCCATAATGACAAGGCTACCATCCATTGGAGTAACAAAAATCTCGACAATAGTTTGCCTTCCATAATGACAAGGCTACTATCCATTGGAGTAACAAAAAACTCGACAACAAACTACCTTCCATAATGACAAGTCCATAATCCATTGGAATAACAAAAATCTGGACAACATACTAACTTTCATAATGACAAAGCTATAATCCAATGGAGTAACAAAAATCTCGAGAATAGACTACCTTCCATAATGACAAGTCTACCATCCAATGGAGTAAAAACAATCTTGACAACCGACTACCTTCCATAATGACTAGGCTACCATCCATTGGAGTATAAAAAATCTCAACAACAGACTACCTTCCATAATGACAAGGTTACCATCCATTGGAGTAACCAAAATATCGATAATAGACTACCTTCCATAATGACAAGTCCATAATCCATTGGAATAACAAAAATCTCGACAACAGACTACCTTTCATGATGAGAAGGCTACAATCCAATGGAGTAACAAAAATTTCAACAAGAGACTACCTTCCATAATGACAAGGCTACAATCCAATGGAGTAACAAAAATCTAGACAACATACTACTTTCCATAATGATTAGGATACCATCCATTGGAGTATAAAAATTAGGACAACATACAACCTTCCATAATGCCAAGGCTACCATCCATTGGAGTAACAAAAATCTCGACAATAGACTACCTTCCATACTGACTAGGCTACCATCCATTGCAGTAACAATGATATCGAAAACATACTACCTTCCATAAAGACAAGGATACAATCCATTATAGTAACAAAAATCTCGATAACAGACTTCCTTCCATAATGACAAGGCTACCATCCATTGTAATAACAAAAATATCTACAACAGACTACCTTCCATAATGACAAGGCTACCATCCATTGGAGTAATAAAAATCACGACAACAAACTACCTTCCATAATGACAAGGCTACCATCCATTGGAATAACAAAAATCTCGACAACAGACTACCTTCCATATTGACAAAGCTACCATCCAATGGAGTAACAAAAATATCGACAACAAACTACCTTCCATAATGACAAGGCTACCATCCTTTAGAGTAACAAAAATTTGGACAACCGACTACTTTCCATAATGAGAAGGCTACCATCCATTGGAGTAACAAAAATATCAACAAGAGACTACCTTCCATAATGACAAGGCTACCATCCATTGTAATAACAAAAATCTCTACAACAGACTACCTTCCATAATGACAAAGCTACGATCCATTGGAGTGACAAATATCTCGATAACAGCCTACCTTCCATAATGACAAGGCTACCATCCATTGTAGTAACAAAAATCTCAACAACAAACTACCTTCCATAATGACAAGGCTACCATCCATTGGAGTAACAAAAATTTCAACAAGAGACTACCTTCCATAACGACAAGTCTACCATCCATTGGAGTAGCAAATATTTGAACAACAGACTACCTTCCATAATGATAAGGCTACCATTAATTGGAGTAACATAAATCACAACAACGAACTACCTTCCATAATGGCAAGGCTACCATCCATTAGAGTATCAAAAATCGGGACAATAGACTACCTTCCATAATGAAAAGGCTACCATCCATTGGAGTAACAAAAATATCAAAAAGAGACTACCTTCAATAATGAAGAGGCTACCAACCATTCGAGTAACGAAAATCTCGACAACAGACTACCTTCCATAATGACAAGGCTACCATCCATTGGAGTATAAAATATTTAACAAACTACCTTCCATAATGACAAGGCTACCATCCATTGGAGTAACAAAAATATGGACAAAAAGCTACCTTCCATAATGACAAGGCTACCATCCATTGGAGTAACAAAAATCTCGAAAACATACTGCATTCCATAATGACAAGTCAACCATCCATTGTAATAACAAAAATCTCTACAACAAACTACCTTCCATAATGACATAGCTAGGATCCATTAGAGTAACAAAAATCTCGATAACAGACTACCTTCCACAATGACAAGGCTACCATCCATTGAAGTAATAAAAATCTCAACAACAGACTACCTTCCATAATGACAAGGCTACCATCCATTGGAGTAACAAAAATCTCGACAACAGACCACCTTTAATAATGACAAGTGTACCATCCATTGGAGTAACAAATATCTGAGCAATAGACTACCTTCCATAATGATAAGGCTACCATTAATTGGAGTAACAGAAATCACAACAACAGACTACCTTCCATAATGACAAGGCTACCATCCATTATAGTAACAAAAATCGGGACAACAGACTACCTTCCATAATGACAAGGCTACCATCCATTGGAGTAACAAAAATGTCAACAAGAGACTACCTTCCATAATGACAAGGCTACCATCCATTGGAGTAACAAAAATCTAGACAACAGACTACCCTCCATAATGACAAGGCTACCATCCTTTAGAGTAACAAAAACTGGACAACAGACTACCTTCCATAATGACAAGGCTACAATCCATTGGAGTAACAAAAATCTTGACAAAAGACTACCTTCCATAATGACTAGGCTACCCCATTGACGTATAAAATATTTAACAACAGACTACCTTCCATAATGACAAGGCTACCATCAAGTGGAGTAACAAAAATTTCGACAATAGACTACCTTCCATAATGACATGGCTACCATCCATTGGAGTAACAAAAATCTCGACAACAAACTACCTTCCATAGTGACAAGTCCACAATCCATTGGAATAAGAAAAATCTCGACAACATACTACCTTTCATAATGACAAAGCTATAATCCAATGGAGTAACAAAAATCTCGAGAATAGACTACCTTCCATAATGAAAAGTCTACCATCCAATGGAGTAACAAAAATCTTGACAACAGACTACCTTCCATAATGACTAGGCTACCATCCATTGGAGTATAAAAAATCTCAACAACAGACTACCTTCCATAATGACAAGGCTACCATCCATTGGAGTAACAAAAATATCGATAATAGACTACCTTCCATAATGACAAGTCCATAATCCATTGGAAAAACAAAAATCTCGACAACAGACTACCTTTCATGATGAGAAGGCTACAATCCAATGGAGTAACAAAAATTTCAACAAGAGACTACCTTCCATAATGACAAGGCTACAATCCAATGGAGTAACAAAAATCTAGAAAACATACTACCTTCCATAATAATTAGGATACCATCCATTGGAGTATAAAAAATTAGGACAACATACTACCTTCCATAATGACAAGGCTACCATCCATTGGAGTAACAAAAATCTCGACAATAGACTACCTTCCATATTGACTAGGCTACCATCCATTGGAGTAACAATGATATCGAAAACATACTACCTTCCATAAAGACAAGGATACAATCCATTATAGTAACAAAAATCTCGATAACAGACTTCCTTCCATAATGACAAGGCTACCATCCATTGTAATAACAAAAATATCTACAACAGACTACCTTCCATAATGATAAGGCTACCATCCATTGGAGTATCAAAAATCACGACAACAAACTCCCTTCCATAATGACAAGGCTACCATCCATTGGAATAACAAAAATCTCGACAACAGACTACCTTCCATATTGACAAAGCTACCATCCAATGGAGTAACAAAAATATCGACAATAGACTACCTTCCATAATGACAAGGCTACCATCCTTTAGAGTAACAAAAATTTGGACAACCGACTACTTTCCATAATGAGAAGGCTACCATCCATTGGAGTAACAAAAATATCAACAAGAGACTACCTTCCATAATGACAAGGCTACCATCCATTGGAATAACAAAAATCTCTACAACAGATTACCTTCCATAATGACAAGGCTACGATCCATTGGAGTGACAAATATCTCGATAACAGACTACCTTCCATAATGACAAGGCTACCATCCATTGTAGTAACAAAAATCTCAACAACAAATTAACTTCCATAATGACAAGGCTACCATCCATTGGAGTAACAAAAATTTCTACAAGAGACTACCTTCCATAACGACAAGTCTACCATCCATTGGAGTAACAAATATTTGAACAACAGACTACCTTCCATAATGATAAGGCTACCATTAATTGGAGTAACATAAATCACAACAACAAACTACCTTCCATAATGGCAAGGCTACCATCCATTAGAGTATCAAAAATCGGGACAATAGACTACCTTGCATAATGAAAAGGCTACCATCCATTGGAGTAACAAAAATATCAAAAAGAGACTACCTTCCATAATGAAGAGGCTACCACCCATTCGAGTAACAAAAATATCGACAACAGACTACCTTCCATAATGACAAGGCTACCATCCGTTGTAGTATAAAATATTTAACAACATACTACCTTCCATAATGACAAGGCTACCATCCATTGGAGTAACAAAAATATGGACAAAAAGCTACCTTCCATAATGACAAGGCTACCATCCATTGGAGTAACAAAAATCTCGAAAACATACTGCATTCCATAATGACAAGTCTACCATTCATTGTAATAACAAAAGTCTCTACAACAGACTACCTTCCATAATGACAAGGCTAGGATCCATTAGAGTAACAAAAATCTCGATAACAGACTACCTTCCACAATGACAAGGCTACCATCCATTGAAGTAATAAAAATCTCAACAACAGACTACCTTCCATAATGACAAGGCTACCATCCATTGGAGTAACAAAAATCTCGACAACAGACCACCTTTAATAATGACAAGTGTACCATCCATTGGAGTAACAAATATCTGAACAATAGACTACCTTCCATAATGATAAGGCTACCATTAATTAGAGTAACAGAAATCACAACAACAGACTACCTTCCATAATGACAAGGCTACCATCCATTATAGTAACAAAATCCGGGACAACAGACTACCTTCCATAATGACAAGGCTACCATCCATTGGAGTAACAAAAATGTCAACAAGAGACTACCTTCCATAATGACAAGGCTACCATCCATTGGAGTAACAAAAATCTAGACAACAGACTACCTTCCATAATGACAAGGCTACCATCCTTTAGAGTAACAAAAACTGGACAACAGACTACCTTCCATAATGACAAGGCTACAATCCATTGGAGTAACAAAAATCTTGACAAAAGACTACCTTCCATAATGACTAGGCTACCCCATTGACGTATAAAATATTTAACAACAGACTACCTTCCATAATGACAAGGCTACCATCCAGTGGAGTAACAAAAATTTCGACAATAGACTACCTTCCATAATGACATGGCTACCATCCATTGGAGTAACAAAAATCTCGACAACAAACTACCTTCCATAATGACAAGTCCACAATCCATTGGAATAAGAAAAATCTCGACAACATACTACCTTTCATAATGACAAAGCTATAATCCAATGGAGTAACAAAAATCTCGAGAATAGACTACCTTCCATAATGACAAGTCTACCATCCAATGGAGTAACAAAAATCTTGACAACAGACTACCTTCTATAATGACTAGGCTACCATCCATTGGAGTATAAAAAATCTCAACAACAGACTACCTTCCATAATGACAAGGCTACCATCCATTGGAGTAACAAAAATATCGACAATAGACTACCTTCCATAATGACAAGTCCATAATCCATTGGAATAACAAAAATCTTGACAACAGACTATCTTTCATAATGACAAGGCTACAATCCAATGGAGTAACAAAAATCTCGATAACAGACTACCTTCCATAATGACAAGGCTACCATCCATTGTAGTAACAAAAATCTCAACAACAGACTACCTTCCATAATGACAAGGCTACCATCCATTTGAGTATCAAAAATCTCGACAACAGACCACCTTTAATAATGACAAGTCTACCATCCATTGGAGTAACAAATATCTGAACAACAAACTACATTCCATAATGATAAGGCTACCATTAATTGGAGTAACAAAAATCACAACAACAGACTACCTTCCATAATGACAAGGCTACCATCCAATGGAGTAACAAAAATCTTGACAAAAGACTACCTTCCATAATGACTAGGCTACCCCATTGACGTATAAAATATTTAACAACAGACTACCTTCCATAATGACAAGGCTACCATCCAATGGAGTAACAAAAATCTCGACAATAGACTGCCTTCCATAATGACAAGGCTACCATCCATTGGAGTAACAAAAATCTAGACAACAAACTACCTTCCATAATGACAAGTCCACAATCCATTGGAATAAGAAAAATCTCGATAACAAACTACCTTCCATAATGACAAGGTTACCATCCATTGGAATAACAAAAATCTCGACAATAGACTACCTTCCATAATGACAAGGCTACCATCCAATAGAATAACAAAAATCTTGACAGTAGACTACCTTCCATAATGACAAGGTTACCATCCATTGGAGTAACAAAAATCTGAACAACAAACTACCTTCCATAATGACAAGGCTACAATCCATTGGAGTAACATAAATCTCAATGACAGACTACCTTCCATAATGAAAAGGCTACCATCCATTGGAGTAAAAAAATCTTGACAACATACTACCTTCCATAATTACAAGGCTACCATCCATTGGAGTATCAAAAATCTCGACAACAGATTACCTTCCATAATGACAAGTCTATCATCCATTGGAATAACAAAAATCTCGAGAATAGACTACCTTCCATAATGACAAAGCTATCATCCATTGGAGTAACAAAAATCTGAACAACAGACTACATTCAATAATGACAAGGAAACAATCCATTGGAGTAACATAAATCTCAACGACCGACTTCCTTCCGTAATGACAAGGCTACCATCCATTGGAGTAACAAAAATCTCAACAATAGACTACCTTCCATAATGACAAGGCTACCATCCATTGGAGTAACAAAGATATCGACAATAGACTACCTTCAATAATGACAAGGCTACCATCCATTGGAGTAACAAAAATATCGAAAAAAGACTACCTTTCATAATGACAAGGTTACCATCCATTGGAATAACAAAAATCTCAAAAACAGACTACCTTCCATAATGACAAGGCTACCATACAATGGAAGAAAATATTCTCGACAACAGACTACCTTGCATAATGACAAGGCTACCATCCATTGGAGTAAAAAAATTATGAACAACAGACTACCTTCCATAATGACAAGGCTACAATCCATTGGAGTAACAAAAATCTCAATGACAGACTACATTCAATAATGACAAGGCTACCATCCATTGGAGTAAAAAAAATTCCGACAATAGACTACCTTCCATAATTACAAGGCAACCATCCATTGGAGTATCAAAAATCTCAACAACAAACTACCTTCCATAATGACAAGGCTACCATCCATTGGAGTAACAAAAATCTGAACAACAGACTACCTTCCATAATGACAAGGCTACCATCCATTGGAATAACAAAAATCTCGACAATAGACTAACTTCCATAATGACAAGGCTATCATCCATTGGAGTAACAAAAATCTGAATAACAGACTACCTTCCATAATGACAAGGCTACTGTCCATTGGAGTAACAGAAATCTCAAAGACCGACTACCTTCGGTAATGACAAGGCTACCATCCATTGGAGTAACCAAATCTAAACAATAGACTACCTTCCATAATGAGAAGTCTATCATCCATTGGAGTAACAAAGATATCGACAACAGACTAGCTTCAATAATGACAAGGCTACCATCCATTGGAGTAACAAAAATCTCGACAAAAGACTAACTTCCATAATGAAAAGGTTACCATCCATTGGAATAACAAAAATCTAAACAACAGACTACCTTCCATAATGACAAGGCTACCATCCATTGGAGTAACAAAAATATCGACAACAAACTACCTTCCATAATGACAAGGCTACCATCCATTGGAGTAAAAAAAATATTGACAACAGACTACCTTCCATAATGACAAGGCTACCATCCATTGGACTAACAAAAATATCGACAAAAGGCTACCTTCAATAATGATAAGTCTATCATCCATTGGAGTAACAAAAATCTCAACGACAAACTACCTTCCATAATGACAAGGCTACAATCCATTGGAGTAACAGAAATCTCAACGAAAGACTAACTTCAATAATGACAAGGATACCATCCATTGGAATAATAAAAATCTCGACAAAAGACTACCTTCCATAATGACAAGGCTACAATCCTTTGGAATAACAAATATCTCAACAATAGACTACCTTCCAAAATGACAAGGCTATCATCCATAGGAGTAACAAAAATCTCAATGACATACTACTTTCCATAATGATAAGGCTACCATCCATTGGAGTAACAAAAATCTCAACGACAGACAACCTTCTATAAAGACAAGGCTACCATCCATTTGAGTAACAAAAATCTCGACAACGGACTACCTTCCATAATGACAAGGCTACCATACATTGGAGTAACACAAATCTCGACAACACACTACCTTCCATAATTACAAGGTTACCATCAATTAGAGTAAAATAAATATGAACAACAGACTATCTTCCATAATGACAAGGTTATCATCCATTGGAATAAGAAAAATCTCGACAATTGACAACCTTCCATAATGACAAGGCTACCATCCATTGCAGTAACAAAAATTTGAACAACAGACTACCTTGCATAATGACAAGGCTATCATCCATTGGAGTAACAAAGATATCGACCACAAACCACCTTCAATAATGACAAGGCTACCATCCATTGGAGTAACAACAATCTAGACAAAAGACTACCTTCCATAATGACAAGGTTATCATCCATTGGAGTAACAAAAATCTCAACGACAGACTACCTTCCATAATGAAAAGGCTACCATCCATTGGACTAACAAAAATCTCTACAACATACTACCTTCCATATTTACAAGGCTACCATCCATTTAGGTAACAAAAATCTCGACAATAGACTACCTTCCATAATGACAAGGCTACCATCCATTGGAGTAACAAAAATCTTGACAAAAAACTACCTTCCATAATGACAAGGCTACCATCCATTGGAATAACAAAAATCTCGACAATAGACTACCTTGCATAATGACATGGCTACCATCCATTGGAGTAACAAAGATATCAACAATAGACTACCTTCAATAATGACAAGGCTACCATCCATTGGAGTAAAAAAAATATCTACAACAAACTACCTTCAATAATGAAAAGGCTACCATCCTTTCGAGTAACAAAAATCTCGACAAAATACAACCTTCCATAATGACAAGGTTACCATCCATTAGAATAACAAAAATCTCGAAAACAGACTACCTTCCATAATGACAAGGCTACCATCCATTAGAGTAACAAAAATTTCGACAACAGTCTACCTTCCATAATTACAAGGCTACCATTCATTGGAGTAACAAAAATCTGATGAACAAACTACCTTCCATAATGACAAGGCTACAATCCATCCGAGTAACAGAAATCTAAACGATAGACTAACTTCAATAATGACAAGGCTACCATCTATTGGAGTAACAAAAATCTCAACGACATACTAACTTCCACAATGACAAGGCAACCATCCATTGGAGTAACAAAAATCTCAATGACAAACTACCTTCCAAAAAGACAAGGCTACCATCCATTTGAGTAACAAAAATCTCAACGACAGACTACCTTCTAAAATGACAAGGCTACCATCCATTGGAATAACAAAAATCTCGACAACAGACTACCTTCCATAATGACAAGGCTACCATCCAATAGATTAACAAAAATCTCGATAGTAGACTACCTTCCATAATGACAAGGTTACCATCCATTGGAGTAAAATAAATATGAACAACAGACTATCTTCCATAATGACAAGGCTACTATCCATTAGAGTAACATAAATCTCAACGACCGACTACCTTCAATAATGACAAGGCTACCATCCATTGGAATAACAAAAATCTCGACAATAGACAACCTTCCATAATGACAAGGCTACCATCCATTGCAGTAACAAAAATTTGAACAACAGACTACCTTGCATAATGACAAGGCTATCATCCATTGGAGTAACAAAGATATCGACCACAAACCACCTTCAATAATGACAAGGCTACCATCCATTGGAGTAACAACAATCTAGACAAAAGACTACCTTCCATAATGACAAGGTTATCATCCATTGGAGTAACAAAAATCTCAACGACAGACTACCTTCCATAATGAAAAGGCTACCATCCATTGGACTAACAAAAATCTCTACAACATACTACCTTCCATATTTACAAGGCTACCATCCATTTGGGCAACAAAAATCTCGACAATAGACTACCTTCCATAATGACAAGGCTACCATCCATTGGAGTAACAAAAATCTTGACAAAAAACTACCTTTCATAATGACAAGGCTACCATCCATTGGAATAACAAAAATCTCGAAAATAGACTACCTTGCATAATGACATGGCTACCATCCATTGGAGTAACAAAGATATAAACAATAGACTACCTTCAATAATGACAAGGCTACCATCCATTGGAGTAAAAAAAATATCTACAACAAAGTACCTTCAATAATGAAAAGGCTACCATCCTTTCGAGTAACAAAAATCTCGACAAAATACTACCTTCCATAATGACAAGGTTACCATCCATTAGAATAACAAAAATCTCGAAAACAGACTACCTTCCATAATGACAAGGCTACCATCCATTAGAGTAACAAAAATTTCGACAACAGTCTACCTTCCATAATTACAAGGCTACCATTCATTGGAGTAACAAAAATCTGATGAACAAACTACCTTCCATAATGACAAGGCTACAATCCATCCGAGTAACAGAAATCTAAACGATAGACTAACTTCAATAATGACAAGGCTACCATCTATTGGAGTAACAAAAATCTCAACGACATACTAACTTCCACAATGACAAGGCAACCATCCATTGGAGTAACAAAAATCTCAATGACAAACTACCTTCCAAAAAGACAAGGCTACCATCCATTTGAGTAACAAAAATCTCAACGACAGACTACCTTCTAAAATGACAAGGCTACCATCCATTGGAATAACAAAAATCTCGACAACAGACTACCTTCCATAATGACAAGGCTACCATCCAATAGATTAACAAAAATCTCGATAGTAGACTACCTTCCATAATGACAAGGTTACCATCCATTGGAGTAAAATAAATATGAACAACAGACTATCTTCCATAATGACAAGGCTACTATCCATTGGAGTAACATAAATCTCAACGACCGACTACCTTCAATAATGACAAGGCTACCATCCATTGGAATAACAAAAATCTCGACAATAGACAACCTTCCATAATGACAAGGCTACCATCCATTGCAGTAACAAAAATTTGAACAACAGACTACCTTGCATAATGACAAGGCTATCATCCATTGGAGTAACAAAGATATCGACCACAAACCACCTTCAATAATGACAAGGCTACCATCCATTGGAGTAACAACAATCTAGACAAAAGACTACCTTCCATAATGACAAGGTTATCATCCATTGGAGTAACAAAAATCTCAACGACAGACTACCTTCCATAATGAAAAGACTACCATCCATTGGACTAACAAAAATCTCTACAACATACTACCTTCCATATTTACAAGGCTACCATCCATTTGGGTAACAAAAATCTCGACAATAGACTACCTTCCATAATGACAAGGCTACCATCCATTGGAGTAACAAAAATCTTGACAAAAAACTACCTTTCATAATGACAAGGCTACCATCCATTGGAATAACAAAAATCTCGAAAATAGACTACCTTGCATAATGACATGGCTACCATCCATTGGAGTAACAAAGATATAAACAATAGACTACCTTCAATAATGACAAGGCTACCATCCATTGGAGTAAAAAAAATATCTACAACAAAGTACCTTCAATAATGAAAAGGCTACCATCCTTTCGAGTAACAAAAATCTCGACAAAATACTACCTTCCATAATGACAAGGTTACCATCCATTAGAATAACAAAAATCTCGAAAACAGACTACCTTCCATAATGACAAGGCTACCATCCATTAGAGTAACAAAAATTTCGACAACAGTCTACCTTCCATAATTACAAGGCTACCATTCATTGGAGTAACAAAAATCTGATGAACAAACTACCTTCCATAATGACAAGGCTACAATCCATCCGAGTAATAGAAATCTAAACGACAGACTAACTTCAATAATGACAAGGCTACCATCCATTGGAGTAACAAAAATCTCAACGACATACTAACTTCCACAATGACAAGGCTACCATCCATTGGAGTTACAAAAATCTCAATGACAGACTACCTTCCAAAAAGACAAGGCTACCATCCATTTGAGTAACAAAAATCTCAACGACAGACTACCTTCCAAAATGAGAAGGCTACCATCCATTGGAATAACAAAAATCTCGACAACAGACTACCTTCCATAATGACAAGGCTACCATCCAATAGAATAACAAAAATATCGATAGTAGACTACCTTCCATAATGACAAGGTTACCATCCATGGACTAAAAAAAATATGAACAACAGACTACCTTCCATAATGACAAGGCTATAATCCATTGGAGTAACAGAAATCTCAATGACAGACTACCTTCCATAATGACAAGGCTACCATCCATTGGAGTAAAAAAATCTTGACAACATACTACCTTCCATAATTACAAGGCTACCATCCATTGGAGTATCAAAAATCTCGACAACAGATTACCTTCCATAATGACAAGTCTACCATCCATTGGAATAGCAAAAATCTCGAGAATAGACTACCTTCCATATTGACAAGGCTATCATCCATTGGAGTAACAAAAATCTGAACAACAGACTACATTCCATAATGACAAGGATACCATCCATTGGAGTAACAGAAATCTCAACGACCGACTTCCTTCCATAATGACAAGGCTACCATCCGTTGCAGTAACAAAATCTCGACAACAGACTACCTTCCATAATGACAAGGCTACCATCCATTGGAGAAATTAAAATATAAACAACAGACTACCTTCCATAATGACAAGGCTATAAACCATTGGAGTAACAAATATATCGACAACAGACTACCTTCAATAATGACAAGGCTACCATCCATTGGAGTAAGAAAAATCTCGACAAAAGACTACCTTCCATAATGACAAGATTACCATACATTGGAATAACAAAAATCTAAACAACAGACTACCTTCCATAATGACAAGTCTACCATCCATTATAGTAACAAAAATATCGACAACAAACTACCTTTCTATAATTACAAGGCTACCATCCGTTGGAGTAACAAAAATATCGACAATAGACTATGTTCCATAATGACAAGGCTATCATCCATTGGAGTAAAAAAAATATCGACAACAGACTACCTTCCATAATGACAAGGCTACCATCCATTGGAGTAACAAAAATATCGACAATAGACTACCTTCCATAATTACAAGGCTATCATCCATTGGAGTAACAGAAATCTCAATGATCGACTACCTTCCGTAATGACAAGGCTACCATCCATTGCAGTAACAAAATCTCGACAACAGACCACGTTCAATAATGACAAGGCTACCATCCATTGGAGTAAAAACAATTTAGACAAAAGATTACCTTCCATAATGACACGGTTACCATCCATTGGAATAACAAAAATCTTGACAATAAACTACCTTCCATAATGACAAGGCTACAATCCATTGTAGTAACAAAGATATCAACAATAGACTACCTTCAATAATGACAAGGCTACCATCCATTGGAGTAACAACAATCTAGACAATAGACTACCTTCCATAATGACAAGGCTACAATCCATTGGAGTAACAAAAATCTCAACGATAGACTACCTTCCATAATGAAAAGGCTACCATCCATTAGACTAAAAAAAATATCTACAACATACTATCTTCCATAGTTACAAGGCTACCATCCATTTGGGTAACAAAAATCTCGACAATAGACTACCTTCCATAATGGCAAGGCTACCATCCATTGGAGTAACAAAAATCTTGACAAAAAACTTCCTTCCATAATGACAAGGCTACCATCCATTGGAATAACAAAAATCTCGACAATTGACTACCTTGCATAATGACAAGGATACCATCCATTGTAGTAACAAAGATATCAACAATAGACTACCTTCAATAATGACAAGGCTAACATCCATTGGAGTAAAAAAATATCGACAACAAATTACCTTCCATAATGACAAGGCTACCATCCATTGGAGTGACAAAAATATCGACAACAGACTACCTTCCATAATGACAAGGCTATCATCCATTAGACTACCAAAGATATCGACAACAAACTACCTTCAATAATGAAAAGGCTACCATCCTTTCGAGTAACAAAAATCTCGACAAAATACTACCTTCCATAATGACAAGGTTACCATTATTGGAATAACAAAAATCTCGAAAATAGACTACCTTCCATAATGACAAGGCTACCATCCAATGGAATAACAAAAATTTCGACAATAGTCTACCTTCCATAATTACAAGGCTACCATTCATTGGAGTAACAAAAATCTGATGAACAAACTACCTTCCATAATGACAAGTCTACAATCCATTGGAGTAACAGAAATCTCAACGACAGACTAACTTCAATAATGACAAGGCTACCATCTATTGGAGTAACAAAAATCTCGACAAAAGACTACCTTCCATAATTACAAGGCTACAATCCATTGGAATAACAAATACCTTGACAATATACTACCTTCCATAATGAAAAGGCTACCATCCATTGGAGTAAAAAAAATCTCAACGACATACTAACTTCCATAATGAAAAGGCTACCATCCATTGGAGTAACAAAAATCTCAACGACATACTACCTTCCAAAAAGACAAGGCTACCATCCACTGGAGTAACAAATATAGCGACAACATACTACCTTCAATAATGAGAAGGATACCATCCATTGGAGTAAGAAAAATCTCGACAAAAGACTACCTTCCATAATGACAAGATTACCATACATTGGAATAACAAAAATCTAAACAACGGACTACCTTCCATAATGACAAGGCTACCATCCATTAGAGTAACAAAAATATCGACAACAAACAACCTTTCTATAATTACAAGGCTACCATCCATTGGAGTAACAAAAATATCGACAATAGACTATGTTCCATAATGACAAGGCTACCATCCATTGGAGTAAAAAAAATATCGACAATAAACTCCCTTCCATAATGACAAGGCTACCAACCATTGGAGTAACAAAAATATCGATAATAGACTACCTTCCATAATTACAAGGCTATCATCCAATGGAGTAAAAGAAATCTCAACGACCGACTACATTCCGTAATGACAAGGCTACCATCCATTGCAGTAACAAAATCTCGACAACAGACCACGTTCAATAATGACAAGGCTACCATCCATTGGAGTAACAACAATCTAGACAAAAGACTACCTTCCATAATGACAAGGTTACCATCCATTGGAATAACAAAAATCTCGACAATAAACTACCTTCCATAATGACAAAGCTACAATCCATTGTAGTAACAAAGATATATACAATAGACTACCTTCAATAATGACAAGGCTACCATCCATTGGAGTAACAACAATCTAGACAATAGACTACCTTCCATAATGAAAAGGCTACAATCCATTGGAGTAACAAAAATCTCAATGATAGACTACCTTCCATAATGAAAAGGCTACCATCCATTAGACTAACAAAAATCTCTACAACATACTACCTTCCATAGTTACAAGGCTACCATCCATTTGGGTAACAAAGATATCAATAATAGACTACCTTCAATAATGACAAGGCTACCATCCATTGGAGTAAAAAAAATATCGACAACAAACTACCTTCCATAATGACAAAGCTACCATCCATTGGAGTAACAAAAATATCGACAACAGACTACCTTCCATAATGACAAGGCTATCATCCATTTGACTACCAAAGATATCGATAACATACTACCTTCAATAATGAAAAGGCTACCATCCTTTCGAGTAACAAAAATCTCGACAAAATACTACCTTCCATAATGACAAGGTTACCATCATTGGAATAACAAAAATCTCGAAAACAGACTACCTTCCATAATGACAAGGCTACCATCCAATGGAATAACAAAAATTTCGACAACAGTCTACCTTCCATAATTACAAGGTTACCATTCATTGGAGTAACAAAAATCTGATGAACAAACTACCTTCCATAATGACAAGGATACAATCCATTGGAGTAACAGAAATCTCAACGACAAACTAACTTCAATAATGACAAGGCTACCATATATTGGAGTAACAAAAATCTCGACAAAAGACTACCTTCCATAATTACAAGGCTACAATCCATTGGAATAACAAATATCTCGACAATAGACTACCTTCCATATTGAAAAGGCTACCATCCATTGGAGTAAAAAAAATCTCAACGACATACTAACTTCCACAATGACAAGGCTACCATCCATTGGAGTAACAAAAATCTCGACAATGGACTACCTTCCATAACGACAAGGCTACCATATATTCGAGTAACACAAATCTAGACAACAGACTACCTTCCATAATGACAAGGTTACCATCCATTGAAATAACAAAAATCTCGACAACAGACTACCTTCCATAATGACAAGGCTACCATCCAATAGAATAACAAAAATCTCGATAGTAGACTACCTTCCATAATGACAAGGTTACCATCCATTGGAGTTACAAAAATATGAACAACAGACTACCTTCCATAATGACAAGGCTACAATCCATTGGAGTAACAAAAATCTCAACGACAGATTACCTTCCATAATGACAAGGCTACAATCCATTGGAGTAAAAAAAATCTTGACAACATACTACCTTCCATAATTACAAGGCTACCATCCATTGGAGTATGAAAAATCTCGACAACAGATTACCTTCCATAATGACAAGTCTACCATCCATTGGAATAACAAAAATCTCGAGAATGGACTACCTTCCATAATGACAAGGCTACCATCCATTAGAGTAACAAAAATCTCGACATACGACTACCTTCCATAATGACAAGGCTACCATCCATTGGAGTAACAAAAATATCGACAACAGACTACCTTCCATAATGACAAGGCTATCATCCATTTGACTACCAAAGATATCGATAACATACTACCTTCAATAATGAAAAGGCTACCATCCTTTCGAGTAACAAAAATCTCGACAAAATACTACCTTCCATAATGACAAGGTTACCATCATTGGAATAAGTAAAATCTCGAAAACAGACTACCTTCCATAATGACAAGGCTACCATCCAATGGAATAACAAAAATTTCGACAACAGACTACCTTCCATAACGACAAGGCTACCATATATTGTAGTAACACAAATCTCGACAACAGACTACCTTCCATAATGACAAGGTTACCATCCATTGGAATAACAAAAATATCGACAATAGACTACCTTCCATAATGACAAGGTTACCATCCAATAGAATAACAAAAATCTCGACAACAGACTACCTTCCATAATGACAAAGCTACAATCCATTGGAGTAACAGAAATCTCAATGACATACTACCTTCCATAATGAGAAGGCTACCATCCATTGGAGTAAAAAAAATCTCGACAACATACTACCTTCCATAATTACAAGGCTACCATCCATTGTAGTATCAAAAATCTCGACAACAGATTACCTTCCATAATGACAAGTCTACCATCCATTGGAATAACAAAAATCACGAGAATAGACTACCTTCCATAATGACAAGGCTATCATCCATTGGAGTAACAAAAATATGAACAACAGACTACCTTCCATAATGATAAGGCTACCATCCATTGGAGTAACAGAAATCTTAACGATGGACTACCTTCCGTAATGACAAGGCTACCATCCATTGCAGTAACAAAATCTCGACAACAGACTACCTTCCATAATGACAAGGCTACCATCCATTGGAGAACTAAAAATATGAACAACAGACTACCTTCCATAATGACAAGGCTACCATCCATTGAAGTAACAAAAATATCGATAACAGACTACCTTCAATAATGACAAGGCTACCATCCATTGGAGTAATAAAAATATCGAAAAAAGACAACCTTCTATAATGACAAGGATACCATCCATTGGAGTAACAAAAATATCGACAACAAACTACCTTCCAAAATGACAAGGCTACCATCCATTGGAGTAACAAAAATATCGACAACAGACTACCTTCCAAAATGACAAGGCTACCATCCATTAGAGTAACAAAATCTTGACAACAGACTACCTTCCATAATGACAAGGCTACCATCCATTGGAGTAACAAAAATATCTACAACAGACTACCTTCCATAATGACAACGCTCTCATCCATTGGAGTAACAAAGATATCGAAAACAAATTACCTTCCATAATAACAAGGCTACCATCCATTGGAGTAACAAAAATATGAACAACACACTACCTTGCATAATGACAAGGCTATCATCCATTGGAGTAACAACAATATAGACAAAAGACTACCTACCATAATGACAAGGTTACCATCCATTGGAATAACAAAAATCTCGACAATAGACTACCTACCATAATGACAAGGCTAGCATCCATTGGAGTAACAAAAATCTGAACAATAGACTACCTTCCATAATGACAAGGCTATAATCCATTGGAGTAACAAAAATCTCAACGACAGACTAACTTCAATAATCACAAGGCTACCATCCATTAGAATAACAAAAATCTTGACAAAAGACTACCTTCCATAATGACAAGGCTACAATCCATTAGAATAACAAATATCACGACAATAGACTACCTTCCATAATGACAAGGCTATCATCCATTGGAGTAACAAAAATCTCAACGACATACTAACTTCCATTAGTATAAGGCTACCATCCATTAGAGTAACAAAAATCTCAATGACAGACTACCTTCCATAAAGACAAGGCTACCATCCATTTGAGTAACAAAAATCTCGACAACGGACTACCTTCCATAACGACAAGGCTACCATACATTGGAGTAACACAAATCTCGACAACAGACTACCTTCCATAATGACAAGTTTACCATCCATTGGAGTAAGAAAAATCTCGACAACAGACTACCTTCCATAATGACAAGGCTACCATCCAATGGAATAACAAAAATCTCGACAACAAACTACCTTCCATAATGACAAAGTTACCATCCATTGGAATAACAAAAATCTGAACAACAACATATCTTCCATAATGACAAGGCTACTCTCCATTGGAGTAACATAAATCTCAACGACCGACAACCTTTAATAATGATAAGGCAACCATCCATTGGAATAACAAAAATATCGACAATAGACTACCTTCCATAATGACAAGGCTAGCATCCATTGGAGTAACAAAAATCTGAACAACAGACTACCTTCCATAATGACAAGGCTATCATCCATTGGAGTAACTTAAATCTCAACGACAGACTACCTTCCATAATGAAAAGGCTACCGTCCATTGGAGTAGCAAAAATCTCTACGACAGACTACCTTCCATAATTACAAGGCTACCATCCATTTGGGTAACAAAAATCTCGACAATAGACTACCTTCCATAATGAAAAGGCTACCATCCATTGGAGTAACAAAGATATCGACAATAGACTACCTTCAATAATGACAAGGCTACCATCCATTGAAGTAAAAAAAATATCGACAACAAACTACCTTCCATAATGACAAGGCTACCATCCATTGGAGTAACAAAAATATCGACAACAGACTATGTTCCATAATGACAAGGCTACGATCCATTAGAGTAAAAAAATCTGGACAACTGACTAAATTCTATAATGATAAGGCTACCATCCATTGGAGTA
This sequence comes from Vicia faba, assembly GCA_948472305.1. Classification (NCBI taxonomy): domain Eukaryota; kingdom Viridiplantae; phylum Streptophyta; class Magnoliopsida; order Fabales; family Fabaceae; genus Vicia; species Vicia faba. The sequence goes on along the minus strand of OX451739.1, from coordinate 544,588,389 downwards.
ACAAAAATATCGACAACATACTACCTTCCATAATGACAAGGCTATCATTCATTGGAGTAACAAAGATATCGACAACAAAATACCTTCAAGAATGGCAAGGCTACCATCCTTTCGATTAACAAAAATCTCGACAACAGACTACTTTCCATAACGACAAGGCTACCATCCAATGGAATAACAAAAATCTCGACAACAATCTACCTTCCATAATTACAAGGCTACCATTCATTGGAGTAACAAAAATCTGATGAACAAACTACCTTCCATAATGACAAGGCTACAATCCATTGGAGTAACAGAAATCTCAACGACAGACTAACTTCAATAATGACAAGGCTACCATCCATTGGAGTAACAAAAATCTTGACAAAAGACTACCTTCCATAATGACAAGGCTACAATCCATTGGAATAACAAATATCTTGACAATAGACTACCTTCCATAATGACAAGGCTACCATCCATTGGAGTAACAAAAATCTCAACGACATACTAACTTCCACAATGACAAGGCTACCATCCATTAGAGTAACAAAAATCTCAACGACAGACTACCTCCCTAAAAGACAAGGCTACCATCCATTTGAGTAACAAAAATCTCGACAACAGACTACCATCCATAACGACAAGGCTACCATATATTAGAGTAACAAAAATCTCGACAACAGACTACCTTCCATAATGACAAGGTTACCATCCATTTGAATAACAAAAATCTCGACAACAGACTACCTTCCATAATGACAAGGCTACCATCCAATAGAATAACAAAAATCTCGACAACATACTACCTTCCATAATGACAAGGCTACAATCCATTGGAGTAACAGAAATCTCAACGACAGACTACCTTCCATAATGAGAAGGCTACCATCCATTGGAGTAAAAAATATCTCGACAACATACAACCTTCCATAATTACAAGGCTACCATCCATTGGAGTATAAAAAATCTCGACAACAGATTACCTTCCATAATGACAAGGCTATCATCCATTGGAGTAACAAAAATATGAACAACAGACTACCTTCCATAATGACAAGGCTATCATCCATTGGAGTGACAAAGATATCGATAACAAACTACCTTCAATAATGACAAGGCTACCATCCATTGGAGTAACAAAAGTCTCGTCAAAAGACAACCTTCCATAATGACAAGATTACCATCCATTGGAATAACAAATATCTAAACAACAGACTACCTTCCATAATGACAAGGCTACCATCCATTGGAGTAACAAAAATATCGACAAAAGACTATGTTCCATAATGACAAGGCTACCATCCATTAGAGTAACAAAATCTCGACAACAAATTACCTTCCATAATGACAAGGCTACCATCCATTGGAGTAACAAAAATATCGACAACAGACTACCTTCCATAATGACAAGGCTATCATCCATTGGAGTAACAAAGATATCGAAAACAAACTACCTTCAATAACGACAAGGCTACCATCCATTCGAGTAACAAAATCTAGACAACAGACTACCTTCCATAATGACAAGGCTACTATCCATTGGAGTAACAAAAATATCGACAATAGACTACCTTCCACAATTACAAGGTTACCATCCATTGAATTAACAAAAATCTAGACAACAAACTACCTTCCATAATTACAAGGCTACCATCCAACGGAATAACAAAAATCTCGACAACAATCTACTTTCCATAATCACAAGGCTACCATCCATTAGAGTAACAAAAGTATGACGAACAAACTACCTTCCATAATGACAAGGCTACAATCCATTGGACTAACAGAAATCTCAACGATAGACTAACTTCAATAATCACAAGCCTACCATCCATTTGAGTAACAAAAATATCGACAACAGACTAGTTTCCATAATGACAAGGCTACCATCCAATAGAATAACAAAAATCTCGACAACAATCTACCTTCCATAATTACAAGGCTACCATTCATTGGAGTAACAAAAATCTGACGAACAAACTACCTTCCATAATGACAAGGCTACAATACATTGGAGTAACAGAAATCTCAACGACAGACTAACTTCAATAATGACAAGGCTACCATCCATTGGAGTAACAAAAATCTTGACAAAAGACTACCTTCTATAATGACAAGGCTACAATCCATTGGAATAACAAATATCTTGACAATAGACTACCTTCCATAATGACAAGGCTACCATCCATTGGAGTAACAAAAATCTCAATGACATACTAACTTCCACAATGACAAGGCTACCATCCATTAGAGTAACAAAAATCTCAACGACAGACTACCTCCCATAAAGATAAGGCTTCCATCCATTTGAGTAACAATAATCTCGACAACAGACTACCTTCCATAACGACAAGGCTACCAAATATTGGAGTAACACAAATCTCGACAACAGACTACCTTCCATAATGACAAGGCTACAATCCAATAGAATAACAAAAATCTCGACAACATACTACCTTCCATAATGAGAAGGCTACAATCCATTGGAGTAACAGAAATCTCAACGACAGACTACCTTCCATAATGAGAAGGCTACCATCCATTGGAGTAAAAAATATCTCGACAACATACTACCTTCCATAATTACAAGGCTACCATCCATTGGAGTATCAAAAATCTCGACAACAGATTACCTTCCATAATGACAAGTCTACCATCCATTGGAATAACAAAAATCTCGAGAATAGGCTACATTCCATAATGACAAGGCTATCATCCATTGGAGTAACAAAAATATGAACAACAGACAACCTTCCATAATGACAAGGCTACCATTCATTGGAGTAACAGAAATCTAAATGACCGACTACCTTCCGTAATGACAAGGCTACTATCCATTGTAGTAACAAAATCTCGCCAACAGACTACCTTCCATAATGACAAGGCTATCATCCATTGGAGTAACAAAGATATCGATAATAGACTACCTTCAATAATAACAAGGCTACCATCCATTGGAGTAACAAAAATCTCGTCAAAAGACAACCTTCCATAATGACAAGATTACCATCCATTAGAATAACAAATATCTAAACAACAGACTACCTTCCATAATGACAAGGCTACCATCCATTGGAGTAGCAAAAATATCGACAACAAACTACCTTCCATAATGACAAGGCTACCATCCATTGGAGTAACAAAAATATCGACAACAGACTATGTTCCATAATGACAAGGCTACTATCCATTAGAGTAACAAAATCTCGACAACAAATTACCTTCCATAATGACAAGGCTACCATCCATTGGAGTAACAAAAATATCGACATCAGACTACCTTCCATAATGACAAGGCTATCATCCATTGGAGTAACAAAGATATCGAAAACAAACTACCTTCAATAATGACAAGGCTACCATCCATTCGAGTAACAAAATCTCGACAACAGACTACCTTCCATAATGACAAGGCTACCATCCAACGGAATAACAAAAATCTCGACAACAATCTACTTTCCATAATCACAAGGCTACCATCCATTAGAGTAAGAAAAGTATGACGAACAAACTACCTTCCATAATGACAAGGCTACAATCCATTGGACTAACAGAAATCTCAACGATAGACTAACTTCAATAATCACAAGGCTACCATCCATTGGAATAACAAAAATCTTGACAAAAGACTACCTTCCATAATGACAAGGCTACAATCCATTAGAATAAAAAATATCTCGACAATAGACTACCTTCCATAATGAAAAGGCTATCATCGATTAGAGTAAGAAAAATCTCAACGACATGCTACCTTCCATAAGTATAAGGCTACCATCCATTAGAGTAACAAAAATCTCAATGACAGACTACCTTCCATAAAGACAAGGCTACCATCCATTTGAGTAACAAAAATCACGACAATGGACTACCTTCCATAACGACAAGGCTACCATACATTGGAGTAACACAAATCTCGACAATAGACTACCTTCCATAATGACAAGGTTACCATCCATTGGAGTAACAAAAATCTCGACACCAGACTACCTTCCATAATGATAAGGCTACCATCCAAGGAATAACAAAAATCTCGACAACAGACTACCTTCCATAATGATAAGATTACCAACCATTGGAATAACAAAAATCTGAACAACAGACTATCTTCCATAATAACAAGGCTACTATCCATTGGAGTAACATAAATCTTAACGACCGACTACCTTCAATAATGACAAGGCTACCATCCATTGGAATAACAAAAATCTCGACAATAGACTACCTTCCAAAATGACAAGGCTACCATCCATTGGAGTAACAACAATCTAGACAAAAGACTACCTACCATAATGATAAGGTTACCATCCATTGGAATAACATTAATCTAGACAATAGACTACCTTCCATAATGACAAGGCTAGCATCCATTGGAGTAACAAAAATCTGAACAACAGACTACCTTCCATAATGACAAGGCTACAATCCATTGGAGTAACAGAAATCTCAACGACAGACTACCTTCCATAATGAAAAGGCTACCATCCATTTGAATAGCAAAAATCTCTTCAATAGACTACCTTCCATAATTACAAGGCTACCATCCATTTGGGTAACAAAAATATCGACAACATACTACCTTCCATAATGACAAGGCTATCATTCATTGGAGTAACAAAGATATCGACAAAAACTACCTTCAATAATGGCAAGGCTACCATCCTTTCGAGTAACAAAAATCTCGACAACAGACTACCTTCCATAATGACAAGGCTATCATCCAATGGAATAACAAAAATCTCGACAATAGTCTTCCTTCCATAATCACAAGTCTACCATCCATTGGAGTAACAAAAATCTGACGAACAAACTACCTACCATAATGACAAGGCTACAATCCATTGGAGTAACAAAAATCTCAACGACAAACTAACTTCAATAATGACAAGGCTACCATCCATTGGAGTAACAAAAATCTCGACAAAAGACTACCTTCCATAATGACAAGGCTACAATCCATTGGAATAACAAATATCTCGATAATAGACTACCTTCCATAATGACAAGTCTACCATCCAGTAGAGTAACAAAAATCTCAATGACATACTAACTTCCATAATGACAAGGCTACCATCCATTGGAGTAACACAAATATCGACAACAGACTACCTTCCATAATGACAAGGTTACCATCCGTTGGAGTAACAAAAATCTCGACAACAGACTACCTTCCATAATGATAAGGCTACCATCCAAGGAATAAAAAAAATCTCGACAACAAACTACCTTCCAAAATGACAAGGCTACCATCCATTGGAGTAACAACAATCTAGACAAAAGACAACCTACCATAATGACAAGGTTACCATCCATTGGAATAACATTAATCTAGACAATATACTACCTTCCATAATAACAAGGCTAGCATCCATTGGAGTAACAAAAATCTGAACAACAGACTACCTTCCATAACGACAAGGCTAGCATCCATTGGAGTAATAGAAATCTCAACGACATACTACCTTCCATAATGAAAAGGCTACCATCCATTAGAGTAGCAAAAATCTCTACAACAGACTACCTTCCATAATTACAAGGCTACCATCCATTTGGGTAACAAAAATCTCGACAATAGACTACCTTCCATAATGACAACGCTACCATCCATTGGAGTAACAAAGATATCGACAACAAACTACCTTCAACAATGGCAAAGCTACCATCCTTTCGAGTAACAAAAATCTCAACAACAGACTACCTTCCATAATGACATGGCTACCATCCAATGGAATAACAAAAATTTCGACAACAGTCTACCTTCCATAATCACAAGTCTACCATCCATTGGAGTAACAAAAATCTAACGAACAAACTACCTACCATAATGACAAGGCTACAATCCATTGGAGTAACAAAAATCTCAACGACAAACTAACTTCAATAATGACAAGGCTACCATCCATTGGAGTAACAAAAATCTCGACAAAAGACTACCTTCCATAATGACAAGGCTACAATCCATTGGAGTAACAAAAATCTCAACGACAGACTACCTTCCATAAAGATAAGGCTACCATCCATTGGAGTAACAAAAATCTCGACAAAAGACTACCTTCCATAATGTCAAGGCTACAATCCATTGGAGTAACAAAAATCTCAACGACAGAATACCTTCCATAAAGATAAGGCTACCATCCATTTGAGTAACAAAAATCTCGACAACAGAATACCTTCCATAACGACAAGGCTACTATACATTAGAGTAACACAAATCTCGACAACAGACTACCTTCCATAATGACAAGGTTACCATCCATTGGAATAACAGAAATCTCGACAATAGACTACCTTCAATAATGAAAAGGCTACCATCCAATAGAATAACAAAAATCTAGACAATAGACTACCTTCCATAATGACAAGGTTACCATCCATTGGAGTAACAAAAATTTAAATAACACACTACCTTCCATAATGACAAGGCTACAATCCACTGGAGTAACAGAAATCTCAACGACAGACTACCTTCCATAATGACAAGGCTACAATCCATTGGAGTATCAAAAATCTCGACAACAGATTACCTTCCATAATGACAAGGATACCATCCATTGGAATAACAAAAATCTCGACATTAGACTACCTTCCATAATGACAAGGCTATCATCCATTAGAGTAATAAATATCTAGACAAAAGACTACCTTCCATAATGACAAGGTTACCATCCATTGGAATAACAAAAATATCGACAATAGACTACCTTCCATAATGACAAGGCTAGCATCCATTGGAGTAACAAAAATCTGAATATCAGACTACCTTCCATAATGACAAGGCTACAATCCATTGGAGTAAAAGAAATTTCAACAATAGACTACCTTCCATAATGAAAAGGCTACCATCCATTGGAGTAGCAAAAATCTCTACAACAGACTACCTTCCATAATTACAAGGCTACCATCCATTTTGGTAACAAAAATCTCGACAATAGACTACCTTCCATAATGACAACGCTACCATCCATTGGAGTAACAAAGATATCGACAACAAACTACCTTCAACAATGGCAAGGCTACCATCCTTTCGAGTAACAAAAATCTCAACAACAGACTACCTTCCATAATGACATGGCTACCATCCAATGGAATAACAAAAATCTCGACAACAGTCTACCTTCCATAATCACAAGTCTACCATCCATTGGAGTAACAAAAATCTAACGAACAAACTACCTACCATAATGACAAGGCTACAATCCATTGGAGTAACAAAAATCTCAACGACAAACTAACTTCAATAATGATAAGGCTACCATCCATTGGAGTAACAAAAATCTCGACAAAAGACTACCTTCCATAATGACAAGGCTACAATCCATTAGAGTAACAAAAATCTCAACGACAGACTACCTTCCATAAAGATAAGGCTACCATCCATTGGAGTAACAAAAATCTCGACAAAAGACTACCTTCCATAATGTCAAGGCTACAATCCATTGGAGTAACAAAAATCTCAATGACAGACTACCTTCCATAAAGACAAGGCTACCATCCATTTGAGTAACAAAAATCTCGACAACAGACTACCTTCCATAACGACAAGGCTACTATACATTAGAGTAACACAAATCTCGACAACAGACTACCTTCCATAATGACAAGGTTACCATCCATTGGAATAACAAAAATCTCGACAACAAACTACCTTCAATAATGAAAAGGCTACCATCCAATAGAATAACAAAAATCTAGACAATAGACTACCTTCCATAATGACAAGGTTACCATCCATTGGAGTAACAAAAATTTGAATAACACACTACCTACCATAATGACAAGGCTACAATCCATTGGAGTAACAGAAATCTCAACGACAGACTACCTTCCATAATGACAAGGCTACAATCCATTGGAGTATCAAAAATCTCGACAACAGATTACCTTCCATAATGACAAGGATACCATCCATTGGAATAACAAAAATCTCGACAATAGACTACCTTCCATAATGACAAGGCTATCATCCATTAGAGTAATAAATATCTAGACAAAAGACTACCTTCCATAATGACAAGGTTACCATCCATTGGAATAACAAAAATCTCGACAATAGACTACCTTCCATAATGACAAGGCTAGCATCCATTGGAGTAACAAAAATCTGAACATCAGACTACCTTCCATAATGACAAGGCTACAATCCATTGGAGTAACAGAAATCTCAACAATAGACTACCTTCCATAATGAAAAGGCTACCATCCATTGGAGTAAGAAAAATCTCTACAACAGACTACCTTGCATAATTACAAGGATACCATCCATTTAGGTAACAAAAATCTCGACAATAGACTACCTTCCATAATGACAAGGCTACAATCCATTGGAGTAACAAAAATCTCGAAAAAAAACTACCTTCCATAATGACAAGGCTACCATCCATTGGAATAACAAAAATCTCGACAATAGACTACCTTCCAAAATGACAAGGCTACCATCCATTGGAGTAACAACAATCTAGACAAAAGACTACCTACCATAATGATAAGGTTACCATCCATTGGAATAACATTAATCTAGACAATAGACTACCTTCCATAATAACAAGGCTAGCATCCATTGGAGTAACAAAAATCTGAACAACAGACTACCTTCCATAATGACAAGGCTACAATCCATTGGAGTAACAGAAATCTCAACGACAGACTACCTTCCATAATGAGAAGGCTACCATCCATTTGAATAGAAAAAATCTCTTCAATAGAATACCTTCCATAATTACAAGGCTACCATCCATTTGGGTAACAAAAATATCGACAACATACTACCTTCCATAATGACAAGGCTATCATTCATTGGAGTAACAAAGATATCGACAAAAACTACCTTCAACAATGGCAAGGCTACCATCCTTTCGAGTAACAAAAATATCGACAACAGACTACCTTCCATAATGACAAGGCTATCATCCAATGGAATAACAAAAATCTCGACAATAGTCTTCCTTCCATAATCACAAGTCTACCATCCATTGGAGTAACAAAAATCTGACGAACAAACTACCTACCATAATGACAAGGCTACAATCCATTGGAGTAACAAAAATCTCAACGACAAACTAACTTCAATAATGACAAGGCTACCATCCATTGGAGTAATAAAAATCTCGACAAAAGACTACCTTCCATAATGACAAGGCTACAATCCATTGGAATAACAAATATCTCGATAATAGACTACCTTCCATAATGACAAGTCTACCATCCAGTAGAGTAACAAAAATCTCAATGACATACTAACTTCCATAATGACAAGGCTACCATCCATTGGAGTAACACAAATATCGACAACAGACTACCTTCCATAATGATAAGGCTACCATCCAAGGAATAAAAAAAATCTCGACAACAAACTACCTTCAATAATGACAAGGCTACCATCCATTGGAGTAACAACAATCTAGACAAAAGACAACCTACCATAATGACAAGGTTACCATCCATTGGAATAACATTAATCTAGACAATATACTACCTTCCATAATAACAAGGCTAGCATCCATTGGAGTAATAAAAATCTGAACAACAGACTACCTTCCATAACGACAAGGCTAGCATCCATTGGAGTAACAGAAATCTCAACGACATACTACCTTCCATAATGAAAAGGCTACCATCCATTTGAGTAGCAAAAATCTCTACAAGAGACTACCTTCCATAATTACAAGGCTACCATCCATTTTAGTAACAAAAATCTCGACAATAGACTACCTTCCACAATGACAACGCTACCATCCATTGGAGTAACAAAGATATCGACAACAAACTACCTTCAACAATGGCAAGGCTACGATCCTTTCGAGTAACAAAAATCTCAACAACAGACTACCTTCCATAATGACATGGCTACCATCCAATGGAATAACAAAAATCTTGACAACAGTCTACCTTCCATAATCACAAGTCTACCATCCATTGGAGTAACAAAAATCTAACGAACAAACTACCTACCATAATGACAAGGCTACAATCCATTGGAGTAACAAAAATCTCAACGACAAACTAACTTCAATAATGACAAGGCTACCATCCATTGGAGTAACAAAAATCTCGACAAAAGACTACCTTCCATAATGACAAGGCTACAATCCATTAGAGTAACAAAAATCTCAACGACAGACTACCTTCCATAAAGATAAGGCTACCATCCATTGGAGTAACAAAAATCTCGACAAAAGACTACCTTCCATAATGTCAAGGCTACAATCCATTGGAGTAACAAAAATCTCAACGACAGACTACCTTCCATAAAGATAAGGCTACCATACATTTGAGTAACAAAAATCTCGACAACAGACTACCTTCCATAACGACAAGGCTACTATACATTGGAGTAACACAAATCTCGACAACAGACTACCTTCCATAATGACAAGGTTACCATCCATTGGAATAACAAAAATCTCGACAACAGACTACCTTCAATAATGAAAAGGCTACCATCAAATAGAATAACAAAAATCTAGACAATAGACTACCTTCCATAATGACAAGGTTACCATCCATTAGAGTAACAAAAATTTAAATAATACACTACCTTCCATAATGACAAGGCTACAATCCATTGGAGTAACAGAAATCTCAACGACATACTACCTTCCATAATGACAAGGCTATAATCCATTGGAGCATCAAAAATCTCGACAACAGATTACCTTCCATAATGACAAGGATACCATCCATTGGAATAACAAAAATCTCGACAATAGACTACCTTCCATAATGACAAGGCTATCATCCATTGGAGTAATAAAAATCTAGACAAAAGACTACCTTCCATAATGACAAGGTTACCATCCATTGGAATAAAAAAAATCTCGACAATAGACTACCTCCCATAATGACAAGGCTAGCATCCATTGGAGTAACAAAAATCTGAACATCAGACTACCTTCCATAATGACAAGGCTACAATCCATTGGAGTAACAGAAATCTCAACAATAGACCACCTTCCATAATGAAAAGGCTACCATCCATTGGAGTAAGAAAAATCTCTACAACAGACTACCTTCCATAATTACAAGGATACCATCCATTTAGGTAACAAAAATCTCGACAATAGACTACCTTCAATAATGACAAGGCTACAATCCATTGGAGTAACAGAAATCTCAACGACAGACTACCTTCCATAATGACATGGCTACAATCCATTGGAGCATCAAAAATCTCGACAACAGATTACCTTCCATAATGACAAGGCTACAATCCATTGGAGTAACAAAAATCTCGACAAAAAACTACCTTCCATAATGACACGGCTACCATCCATTGGAGTAACAAAGATATCGACAATAGACTACCTTAAATAATGACAAGTCTACCATCCATGGGAGTAACAAAATGCTGACGAACAAACTACCTTCCATAATGACAAGGCTACAATCCATTGGAGTAACAGAAATCTCAACGACAAACTAACTTCAATAATGAAAAGGCTACCATCCATTGGAGTAAAAAAATGTCGATAAAAGACTACCTTCCATAATGACAAGTCTACCATCCATTAGAGTAACAAAAATCTAAATGACATACTAACTTCCATAATAACAAGGCTACCATCCATTGGAGTAACAAAAATCTCAATGACAGACTACCTTCCATAAAGACAAGGCTACCATCCATTTGAGTAACAAAAATCTCGACAACAGACTACCTTCTATAACGTCAAGGCTACCATACATTGGAGTAACACAAATCTCGACAACAGACTACCTTCCATAATGACAAGGTTACCATCCATTGGAATAACAAAAATCTCGACAACAGACTACCTTTCATAATGAAAAGGCTACCATCCAATAGAATAACAAAAATATCGACAATAGACCACCTTCCATAATGACAAGGTTACCATCCATTGGAGTAACAAAAATCTGAACAACACACTACCTTCCATATGACAAGGCTACAATCCATTGGAGTAACAGAAATCTCAACGACAGACTACCTTCCATAATGACAAGGCTACTATCCATTGAAGTATCAAAAATCTCGACAACACATTACCTTCCATAATAACAAGTCTACCATCCATTGGAATAACAAAAATCTCGACAATAGACTACCTTCCATAATGACAAGGTTATCATCCATTGGAGTAACAACAATCTAGACAAAAGACTACCTTCCATAATGACAAGGTTACAATCCATTGGAATAACAAAAATCTCGACAATAGACTACCTTCCATAATGACAAGGCTAGCATCCATTGGAGTAACAAAAATCTGAACATCAGACTACCTTCCATAATGACAAGGCTACAGTCCATTGGAGTAACAGAAATCTCAACAATAGACTACCTTCCATAATTACAAGGCTACCATCCATTTGGGTAACAAAAATATCGAAAATAGACTACCTTCCATAATGACAAGGCTACCATCCATTGGAGTAACAAAAATCTGAACATCAGACTACCTTCCATAATGACAAGGCTACAATCCATTGGAGTAACTGAAATCTAAACAATAGATTACCTTCCATAATGAAAAGGCTACCATCCATTGGAGTAACAAAAATCTCTACAACAGACTACCTTCCATAATTACAAGGCTACCATCCATTTGGGTAACAAAAATCTCGACAATAGACTACCTTCAATAATGACAAGGCTACAATCCATTGGAGTAACAAAAATCTCGACAAAAAACTACCTTCCATAATGACAAGGATACCATCCATTGGAATAACAAAAATCTCGACAATAGACTACCTTCCATATTGACAAGGCTACCATCCATTGGAGTAACAAAGATATCGACAATAGACTACCTTAAATAATGACAAGGATACCATCCATTGGAGTAACAAAAATATCGACAACAGACTATGTTCCATAATGACAAGGCTACGATCCATTAGAGTAACAAAATCACGACAACAAACGACCTTCCATAATGACAAGTCTACCATCCATTGTAGTAACAAAGATATCGACAACAAACTACCTTCAATAATGACAAGGCTACCATCCTTTTGAGAAACAAAAATCTCGACAAAATACTACCTTCCATAATGACAAGGTTACCATCCATTGGAGTACCAAAAATCTCGACAATAGTCTACCTTCCATAATCACAAGTCTACCATCCATTGGAGTAACAAAAATCCGACGAACAAACTACCTTCCATAATGACAAGGCTACAATCCATTGGAGAAACAGAAATCTCAACGACAAACTAACTTCAATAATGACGAGGCTACCATCCATTGGAGTAACAAAAATCTCGACAAAAGACTACCTTCCATAATTACAAGGCTACAATCCAATGGAATAACAAATATCTTGACAATAGACTACCTTCCATAATGACAAGTCTACCATCCATTAGAGTAACAAAAATCTCAATGACATACTAACTTCCATAATGACAAGGCTACCATCCATTGGAGTAAAAAAGATATCGACAACAAACTACCTTCAATAATGACAAGGATACCATCCTTTCGAGTGACAAAAATCTCGACAAAATACTACCTTCCATAATGACAAGGTTACCATCCAATGGAATAACAAAAATCTCGACAACAGACTACCTTCCATAATCACATGTCTACCATCCATTGAAGTAACCAAAATCTAACGAACAAACTACCTTCCATAATGATAAGGCTTCAATCCTTTGGAGTAACAAAAATCTCAACGACAAACTAACTTCCATAAAGACAAGGCTACCATCCATTGGAGTAACAAAAATCTCGACAAAAGACTACCTTCCATAATGACAAGGCTACAATCCATTGGAATAACAAATATCTCGATAATAGACTACCTTCCATAATGATAAGTCTACCATCCATTAGAGTAACAAAAATCTCAATGACATACTAACTTCCATAATGACAAGGCTACCATCCATTGGAGTAACACAAATCTTGACAACAGACTACCTTCCATAATGACAAGGTTACCATCCATTGGAGTAACAAAAATCTCGACAAAAGACTACCTTCCATAATGATAAGGCTACCATCCAAGGAATAACAAAAATCTCGACAACAGACTACCTTTCATAATGACAAGGTTTCCATCCATTGGAATAACAAAAATCTGAACAACAGACTATCTTCCATAATTACATGGCTATTATCCATTGGAGTAACATAAATCTTAACGACCGACTACCTTCAATAACGACAAGGCTACCATCCATTGGAATAGCAAAAATCTCGACAATAGACTACCTTCCAAAATGACAAGGCTACCATCCATTGGAGTAACAACAATCTAGACAAAAGACAACCTACCATAATGACAAGGTTACCATCCATTGGAATAACATTAATCTAGACAATAGACTACCTTCCATAATGACAAGGCTAGCATCCATTGGAGTAACAAAAATCTGAACAACAGTCTACCTTCCATAATGACAAGGCTACAATCCATTGGAGTAACAGAAATCTCAACGACAGACTACCTTCCATAATGAAAAGGCTACCATCCATTGGAGTAGCAAAAATCTCTACAACAGACTAACTTCCATAATTAGAAGGCTACCATCCATTTGGGTAACAAAAATCTCGACAATAGACTACCTTCCATAATGACAAGGCTACCATCCATTGGAGTAACAAAGATATCGAAAATAGACTACCTTCAATAATGACAAGGATACAATCCATTGGAGTAAAAAAAATATCGACAACAAACTACCTTCCATAATGACAAGGGTACCATCCATTGGAGTAACAAAAATATCGAGAACAGACTATGTTCCATAATGACAAGGCTACGATCCATTAGAGTAAAAAAATCTGGACAACTAACTACATTCTATAATGATAAGGCTACCATCCATTGGAGTAACAAAAATATCGACAACATACTACCTTCCATAATGACAAGGCTATCATTCATTGGAGTAACAAAGATATCGACAACAAACTACCTTCAACAATGGCAAGGATACCATCCTTTCGAGTAACAAAAATCTCGACAACAGACTACCTTCCATAATGACAAGGCTACCATCCAATGGAATAACAAAAATCTTGACAACAGTCTACCTTCCATAATCACAAGTCTACCATCCATTGGAGTTAGAAAAATTTAACGAACAAACTACCTTCCATAATGACAAGGCTACAATCCATTGGAGTAACAGAAATCTCAACGACAAACTAACTTCAATAATGACAAGGCTACCATCCATTGGAGTAACAAAAATCTCGACAAAAGACTACCTACCATAATGACAAGGCTACAATCCATTGGAATAACAAAAATCTCAATGACATACTAACTTCCATAATGACAAGGCTACCATCATTTGGAGTAACAAAAATCTCAACGACAAACTACCTTCCATAAAGAAAAGGCTACCATCCATTTGAGTAACAAAAATATCGACAATAGACAACCTTCCATAACGTCAAGGCTACCATACATTGGAGTAACACAAATCTCGACAACATACTACCTTCCATAATGACCAGGTTACCATCCATTGGAATAACAAAAATCTCGACAACAGACTACCTTCCATAATGAAAAGGCTACCATCCAATAGAATAACAAAAATCTCGACAATAGACCACCTTCCATAATGACAAGCCTACAGTCCATTGGAGTAACAGAAATCTCAACGACAGACTACCTTCCATAATGACAAGGCTACCATCCATTGGAGTATCAAAAATCTCGACAACAGATTACCTTCCATAATTACAAGTCTACCATCCATTGGAATAACAAAAATCTCGACAATAGACTACCTTCCATAATGACAAGGCTATTATCCATTGGAGTAATAACAATCTAGACAAAAGACTACCTTCCATAATGACAAGGTTACCATCCATTGGAATAACAAAAATCTCGACAATAGACTACCTTCAATAATGACAAGGTTAGCGTCCATTGGAGTAACAAAAATCTGAACATCAGACTATCTTCCATAATGACAAGGCTACAATCCATTGGAGTAATAGAAATCTCAACAATAGACTACCTTCCATAATGAAAAGGCTACCATCCATTGGAGTAACAAAAATCTCTACAACAGACTACCTTCCATAATTACAAGGCTACCATCCATTTGGGTAACAAAAATCTCGACAATAGACTACCTTCCATAATGACAAGGCTACAATCCATTGGGGTAACAAAAATCTCGACAAAAAACTACCTTCCATAATGACAAGGCTACCATCCATTGGAATAACAAAAATCTCGACAGTAGACTACCTTCCATAATGACAAGGCTACCATCCATTGGAGTAACAAAGATATCGACAATAGACTACCTTAAATAATGATAAGTCTACCATCCATTGGAGTATCAAAAATCTGACGAACAAACTACCTTCCATAATGACAAGGCTACAATCCATTGGAGTAACAAAAATCTCAACGACAAACTAACTTCAATAATGATAAGGCTACCATCCATTGGAATAACAAAAATCTCGACAAAAGACTACCTACCATAATGACAAGGATACAATCCATTGGAATAACAAATATCTCGATAATAGACTACCTTCAATAATGACAGGTCTACCATCCATTAGAGTAACAAAAATCTCAATGACATACTAACTTCCATAATGACAAGGCTACCATCCATTGGAGTAACAAAAATCTCAACGACAGACTACCTTCCATAAAGACAAGGCTACCATCCATTTGAGTAACAAAAATCTCGACAACAGACTACCTTGCATAACGTCAAGGCTACCATACATTGGAGTAACACAAATCTCGACAACATACTACCTTCCATAATGACAAGGTTACCATCCATTGGAATAACAAAAATCTCGACAACAGACTACCTTCCATAATGAAAAGGCTACCATCCAATAGAATAACAAAAATCTCGACAATAGATTACCTTCCATAATGACAAGGTTACCATCCATTGGAGTAACAAAAATCTGAACAACACACTACCTTCCATATGACAAGGCTACAATCCATTGGAGTAACAGAAATCTCAACGACAGACTACCTTCCATAATTACAAGGCTACCATCAATTGGAGTATCAAAAATCTCGACAACAGATTACCTTCCATAATGACAAGTCTACCATCCATTGGAATAACAAAAATCTCGACAATAGACTACCTTCCATAATGACAAGGTTATCATCCATTGGAGTAACAACAATCTAGACAAAAGACTACCTTGCATAATGACAAGGTTACCATCCATTGGAATAACAAAAATCTCGAAAATAGACTACCTTCCATAATGACAAGGCTAGCATCCATTGGAGTAACAAAAATCTGAACATCAGACTACCTTCCATAATGACAATGCTACAATCCATTGGAGTAACAGAAATCTCAACAATAGACTACCTTCCATAATGAAAAGGCTACCATCCATTGGAGTAACAAAAATATCTACAACAGACTACCTTCCATAATTATAAGGCTACCATCCATTTGGGTAACAAAAATGTCGACAATAGACTACCTTCCATAATGACAAGGCTACAATGCATTGGAGTAACAAAAATCTCGACAAAAAACTACCTTCCATAATGACAAGGCTACCATCCATTGGAATAACAAAAATCTCGACAATAGACTACCTTCCATAATGACAAGGCTACCATCCATTGGAGTAACAAAAATCTGAACATCAGACTACCTTCCATAATGACAAGGCTACAATCCATTGGAGTAACAGAAATCTCAACAATAGACTACCTTCCATAATGAAAAGGCTACCATCCATTGGAGTAATAAAAATCTCTACAACAGACTACCTTCCATAATTACAAGGCTATCATCCATTTGGGTAACAAAAATCTCGACAATAGACTACCTTCCATAATGACAAGGCTACAATCCATTGGAGTAACAAAAATCTCGACAAAAAACTACCTTCCATAATGACAAGGCTAGCATCCATTGGAATAACAAAAATCTCGACAATATACTACCTTCCATAATGACAAGGCTACCATCCATTGGAATAACAAAGATATCGACAATAGACTACCTTAAATAATGACAAGGATACCATCCATTGGAGTAACAAAAATATCGACAAAAGACTATGTTCCATAATGACAAGGCTACGATCCATTAGAGTAACAAAATCACGACAACAGACTACCTTCCATAATGACAAGTCTACCATCCATTGGAATAACAAAAATCTCGACAATAGACTACCTTCCATAATGACAAGGTTATCATCCATTTGAGTAACAACAATCTAGACAAAAGACTACCTTCCATAATGACAAGGTTACCATCCATTGGAATAAAAAAAATCTCGACAATAGACTACCTTCCATAATGACAAGGCTAGCATCCATTGGAGTAACAAAAATCTGAACATCAGACTACCTTCCATAATGACAAGGCTACAATCCATTGGAGTAACAGAAATCTCAACAATAGACTACCTTCCATAATGAAAAGGCTACCATCCATTGGAGTAACAAAAATCTCTACAGCAGACTACCTTCCATAATTACAAGGCTACCATCCATTTGGGTATCAAAAATCTCGACAATAGACTACCTTCCATAATGACAAGGCTACAATCCATTGGAGTAACAAAAATCTCGACAAAAAACTACCTTCCATAATGACAAGGCTACCATCCATTGGAATAACAAAAATCTCGACAATAGACTACCTTCCATAATGACAAGGCTACCATCCATTGGAGTAACAAAAATCTGAACATCAGACTACCTTCCATAATGACAAGGCTACAATCCATTGGAGTAACAGAAATCTCAACAATAGACTACCTTCCATAATGAAAAGGCTACCATCCATTGGAGTAACAAAAATCTCTACAACAGACTACCTTCCATAATTACAAGGCTACCATCCATTTGGGTAACAAAAATCTCGACAATAGACTACCTTCCATAATGACAAGGCTACAATGCATTGGAGTAACAAAAATCTCGACAAAAAACTACCTTCCATAATGACAAGGCTACCATCCATTGGAATAACAAAAATCTCCACAATAGACTAACTTCCATAATGACAAGGCTACCATCCATTGGAGTAACAAAGATATCGTCAATAGACTACCTTAAATAATGACAAGGATACCATCTATTGGAGTAACAAAAATATCGACAACAGACTATGTTCCATAATGACAAGGCTACGATCCATTAAAGTAACAAAATCACGACAACCGACTACCTTCCATAATGACAAGGCTACCATCCATTGTAGTAACAAAGATATCGACAACAAACTACCTTCAATAATGACAAGGCTACCATCCTTTTGAGAAACAAAAATCTCGACAAAATACTACCTTCCACAATGACAAGGTTACCATCCAATGGAATACCAAAAATCTCAACAATAGTCTACCTTCCATAATCACAAGTCTACCATCCATTGGAGTAACAAAAATCTGACGAACAAACTACCTTCCATAATGACAAGGCTACAATCCACTGGAGTAACAGAAATCTCAATGACAAACTAACTTCAATAATGACAAGGCTACCAACCATTGGAGTAACAAAAATCTCGACAAAAGATTACCTTCCATAATTCGAGGCTACAATCCATTGGAATAACAAATATCTCGACAATAGACTACCTTCCATAATGACAAGTCTACCATTCATTAGACTAACAAAAATCTCAATGACATACTAACTTCCATAATGACAAGGCTACCATCCATTGGAGAAACAAAGATATCGACAACAAACTACCTTCAATAATGACAAGGATACCATCCTTCGAGTAACAAAAATCTCGACAAAATACTACCTTCCATAATGACAAGGTTACCATCCAATGGAATAACAAAAATCTCGACAACAATCTACCTTCCATAATCACATGTCTACCATCCATTGGAGTAACAAAAATCTGACGAACAAACTACCTTCCATAATGACAAGGCTACAATTCATTGGAGTAACAGAAATCTCAACGACAAACTAACTTCAATAATGACAAGGCTACCATCCATTGGAGTAACAAAAATCTCGACAAAAGACTACCTTCCATAATGACAAGGCTACAATCAATTTGAATAACAAATATCTCGGCAATAGACTACCTTCCATAATGACAAGGCTACAATCCATTGGAGTAACAGAAATCTCAACGACAGACTACCTTCCATAATGACAAGGCTACCATCCATTGGCGTATCAAAAATCTCGACAACAGATTACCTTCCATAATGACAAGTCTATCATACATTGGGGTAACAAAGATATCGACAACAGACCACCTTCAATAATGACAAGGATACCATCCATTGGAGTAACAACAATCTAGACAAAAGACTACCTACCATAATTACAAGGTTACCATCCATAGGAATAACAAAAATCTCGACAATAGACTACCTTCCATAATGACAAGGCTAGCATCCATTAGAGTAACAAAAATCTCGACAAAAAACTACCTTCCATAATGACAAGGCTACCATCCATTGGAATAACAAAAATCTCGACAATAGACTACCTTCCATAATGACAAGGCTACCATCCATTGGAATAACAAAGATATTGACAATAGACTACCTTAAATAATGACAAGGATACCATCCATTGGAGTAACAAAAATATCGACAACAGACTATGTTCCATAATGACAAGGCTACGATCCATTAGAGTAACAAAATCACGACAATAGACTACCTTCCATAATGACAAGTCTACCATCCATTGGAATAACAAAAATCTCGACAATAGACTACCTTCCATAATGACAAGGTTATCATCCATTGGAGTAACAACAATCTAGACAAAAGACTACCTTCCATAATGACAAGGTTAGCATCCATTGGAATAAAAAAAAACTCGACAATAGACTACCTTCCATAATGACAAGGCTAGCATCCATTGGAGTAACAAAAATCTGAACATCAGACTACCTTCCATAATGACAAGGCTACAATCCATTGGAGTAACAGAAATCTCAACAATAGACTACCTTCCATAATGAAAAGGCTACCATCCATTGGAGTAACAAAAATCTCTACAACAGACTACCTTCCATAATTACAAGTCTACCATCCATTTGGGTAACAAAAATCTCGACAATAGACTACCTTCCATAATGACAAGGCTACAATGCATTGGAGTAACAAAAATCTGGACAAAAAACTACCTTCCATAATGACAAGGCTACCATCCATTGGAATAACAAAAATCTCCACAATAGACTACCTTCCATAATGACAAGGCTACCATCCATTGGAGTAACAAAGATATCGACAATATACTACCTTAAATAATGACAAGGATACCATCCATTGGAGTAACAAAAATATCGACAACAGACTATTTTCCATAATGACAAGGCTATGATCCATTAGAGTAACAAAATCACGACAACAGACTACCTTCCATAATGACAAGGCTACCATCCATTGTAGTAACAAAGATATCGACAACAAACTACCTTCAATAATGACAAGGCTACCATCCTTTTGAGAAACAAAAATCTCGACAAAATACTACCTTCCACAATGACAAGGTTACCATCCAATGGAATACCAAAAATCTCAACAATAGTCTACCTTCCATAATCACAAGTCTACCATCCATTGGAGTAACAAAAATCTGACGAACAAACTACCTTCCATAATGACAAGGCTACAATCCATTGGAGTAACAGAAATCTCAATGACAAACTAACTTCAACAATGACAAGGCTACCATCCATTGGAGTAACAAAAATCTCGACAAAAGACTACCTTCCATAATGACAAGGCTACAATCAATTTGAATAACAAATATCTCGGTAATAGACTACCTTCCATAATGACAAGGCTACAATCCATTGGAGTAACAGAAATCTCAACGACAGACTACCTTCCATAATGACAAGGCTACCATCCATTGGAGTATCAAAAATCTCGACAACAGATTACCTTCCATAATGACAAGTCTATCATACATTGGAGTAACAAAGATATCGACAACAGACCACCTTCAATAATGACAAGGTTACCATCCATTGGAATAACAACAATCTAGACAAAAGACTACCTACCATAATTACATGGTTACCATCCATAGGAATAACAAAAATCTCAACAATAGACTACCTTCCATAATGACAAGGCTAGCATCCATTAGAGTAACAAAAATATCAATGACAGACTACCTTCCATAAAGACAAGGCTACCATCCGTTTGAGTAACAAAAATCTCGACAACGGACTACCTTCCATAACGACAAGGCTAACATCCATTGGAGTAACAAAAATCTCGACAACAGACTACCTTCCATAATGATAAGGCTACCATCCAAGGAATAACAAAAATCTCGACAACAGACTACCTTCCATAATGACAAGTTTACCATCCATTGGAATAACAAAAATCTGAACAACAAACTATCTTCCATGATGACAAGGCTACTATCCGTTGGAGTAACATAAATCTCAACGACCAACTACCTTCAATAATGACAAGGTTACCATCCATTGGAATAACAAAAATCTTGACAATAGACTACCTTCCAAAATGACAAGGCTACCATCCATTGGAGTAACAAAAATCTGAACAACACACTACCTTGCATAATGACATGGCTATCATCCATTGGAGTAACAAAGATATCGACAACAGACCATCTTCAATAATGACAAGGCTACCATCCATTGGAGTAACAACAATCTAGACAAAAGACTACCTACCATAATGACAAGGTTACCATCAATTGGAATAACAAAAATCTAGACAATAGACTACCTTCCATAATGACAAGGCTAGCATCCATTGGAGTAACAGAAATCTAAATGATAGACTACCTTCCATAATGAAAAGGCTACCATCCATTGGAGTAGCAAAAATCTCTACAACAGACTACCTTCCATAATTACAAGGCTACCATCCATTTGGGTAACAAAAATCTCGACAATAAACTACCTTCCATAATTACAAGGCTACAATCCATTGGAGTAACAAAAATCTCGACAAAAAACTACCTTCCATAATGACAAGGCTACCATCCATTGGAATAACAAAAATGTCGACAATAGACTACCTTCCATAATGACAAGGCTACCATCCATTGGAGTAACAAAAATCTGAACATCAGACTACCTTCCATAATGACAAGGCTACAATCCATTGGAGTAACAGAAATCTCAACAATAGACTACCTTCCATAATGAAAAGGCCACCATCCATTGGAGTAGCAAAAATCTTTACAACAGACTACCTTCCATAATTACAAGGCTACCATCCATTTGGGTAACAAAAATCTCGACAATAGACTACCATGCATTGGAGTAACAAAGATATCGACAATAGACTACCTTCAATAATGACAAAGATACCATCCATTGGAGTAAAAAAATATCGACAACAAACTACCTTCCATAATGACAAGGCTACCATCCATTGGAGTAACAAAAATATCGACAACAGACTATGTTCCATAATGACAAGGCTACGATCCATTAGAGTAACAAAATCTGGACAACTGACTACATTCTATAATGATAAGGCTACCATCCATTGGAGTAACAAAAATATCGACAACATACTACCTTCCATAATGACAAGGCTGTCATTCATTGGAGTAACAAAGATATCGACAACAAACAACCTTCAACAATGGCAAGGCTACTATCCTTTCGAGTAAGAAAAATCTCGACAACAGACTACCTTCCATAATGACAAGGCTACCATCCAATGGAATAACAAAAATCTCGACAACAGTCTACCTTCCATAATCATTGGTCTACCATCCATTGGAGTAACAAAAATCTGATGAACAAACTACCTACCATAATGACAAGGCTACAATCCATTGGAGTAACAAAAATATCAATGACAAACTAACTTCAATAATGACAAGGCTACCATCCATTGGAGTAACCAAAATCTCGACAAAATACTACCTTCCATAATGACAAGGATATAATCCATTGGAATAACAAATATCTCGATAATAGACTACCTTCCATAATGACAAGTCTACCATCCATTAGAGTAACAAAAATCTCAATCACATACTAACTTCCATAATGACAAGGCTACCATCCATTGGAGTAACAAAAATCTCAACGACAAACTACCTTCCATAAAGACAAGGCTACCATCCATTTGAGTAACAAAAATCTCGACAATAGACTACCTTCCATAACGACAAGGCTACCATACATTGGAGTAACAAAAATCTCTACAACAGACTACCTTCCATAATTACAAGGCTACCATCCATTTGGGCAACAAAAATCTCGACAATAGACTACCTTCCATAATGACAAGGCTACAATCCATTGGAGTAACAAAAATCTCGACAAAAAACTACCTTCCATAATGACAAGGCTATCATCCATTGGAATAACAAAAATCTCGACAATAGACTACCTTCCATAATGACAAGGCTACCATCCATTGGAGTAAGAAAGATATGGACAATAGACTACCTTAAATAATGACAAGGATACCATCCATTGGAGTAACAAAAATATCGACAACAGACTATGTTCCATAATGACAAGGCTACGATCCATTAGAGTAACAAAATCACGACAACAGACTACCTTTCATAATGACAAGGCTACCATCCATTGTAGTAACAAATATATCGACTACAAACTACCTTCCATAATGACAAGGGTACAATCAATTTGAATAACAAATATTTCGGCAATAGACTACCTTCCATAATGAAAAGGCCACAATCCATTGGAGTAACAGAAATCTCAATGACAGACTACCTTCCATATTGACAAGGCTACCATCCATTGGAGTATCAAAAATCTCGACAACAGATTACCTTCCATAATGACAAGTCTATCATCCATTGGAGTAACAAAGATATCGACAACAGACCACCAATCAATAATGACAAGGCTACCATCCATTGGAGTAACAACAATCTAGACAAAAGACTACCTACCATAATTACAAGGTTACCATCCATAGGAATAACAAAAATCTCGATAATAGACTACCATCCATAATGACAAGGCTAGCATCCATTAGACTAACAAAAATCTCAATGACAGACTACCTTCCATAAAGACAAGGCTACCATCCATTTGAGTAACAAAAATCTCGACAACGGACTACCTTCCATAACGACAAGGCTACCATCCATTGGAGTAACAAAAATCTCGACAACAGACTACCTTCCATAATGACAAGGGTACAATCAATTTGAATAACAAATATTTCGGCAATAGACTACCTTCCATAATGACAAGGCCACAATCCATTGGAGTAACAGAAATCTCAATGACAGACTACCTTCCATATTGACAAGGCTACCATCCATTGGAGTATCAAAAATCTCGACAACAGATTACCTTCCATAATGACAAGTCTATCATCCATTGGAGTAACAAAGATATCGACAACAGACCACCAATCAATAATGACAAGGCTACCATCCATTGGAGTAACAACAATCTAGACAAAAGACTACCTACCATAATTACAAGGTTACCATCCATAGGAATAACAAAAATCTCGATAATAGACTACCATCCATAATGACAAGGCTAGCATCCATTAGACTAACAAAAATCTCAATGACAGACTACCTTCCATAAAGACAAGGCTACCATCCATTTGAGTAACAAAAATCTCGACAACGGACTACCTTCCATAACGACAAGGCTACCATCCATTGGAGTAACAAAAATCTCGACAACAGACTACCTTCCATAATGATAAGGCTACCATCCAAGGAATAACAAAAATCTCGACAATAGACTACCTTCCATAATGACAAGGTTACCATCCATTAGAATAACAAAAATCTGAACAACAAACTATCTTCCATAATGGCAAGGCTACTATCCATTGGAGTAACATAACTCTCAACGACAGACTACCCTCAATAATGACAAGGCTACCATCCATTGGAATAACAAAAATCTTGACAATAGACTACCTTCCAAAATGACAAGGCTACCATCCATTGGAGTAACAAAAAGCTGAACAACACACTACCTTGCATAATGACAAGGCTATCATCCATTGGAGTAACAAAGATATCGACAACAGACCATCTTCAATAATGACAAGGCTACCATCCATTGGAGTAACAACAATCTAGACAAAAGACTACCTACCATAATGACAAGGTTACCATCCATTGGAATAACAAAAATCTAGACAATAGACTACCTTCCATAATGACAAGGCTAGCATCCATTGGAGTAACAAAAATCTGAACAACAGACTACCTTCCATAATGACAAGGCTACAATCCATTGGAGTAACAGAAATCTAAATGATAGACTACCTTCCATAATGAAAAGGCTACCATCCATTGGAGTAGCAAAAATCTCTACAATAGACTACCTTCCATAATTACAAGGCTACCATCCATTTGGGTAACAAAAATCTCGACAATAAACTACCTTCCATAATGATAAGGCTACAATCCATTGGAGTAACAAAAATCTCGACAAAAAACTACCTTCCATAACGATAAGGCTACCATCCATTGGAATAACAAAAATCTCGACAATAGACTACCTTCCATAATGACAAGGCTACCATCCATTGGAGTAACAAAAATCTGAACATCAAACTACCTTCCATAATGACAAGGCTACAATCCATTGGAGTAACAGAAATCTCAACAATAGACTACCTTCCATAATGAAAAGGCTACCATCCATTGGAGTAACAAAAATCTCTACAACAGACTACCTTCCATAATTACAAGGCTACCATCCATTTGGGCAACAAAAATCTCGACAATAGACTACCTTCCATAATGACAAGGCTACAATCCATTGGAGTAAGAAAAATCTCGACAAAAAACTACCTTCCATAATGACAAGGCTATCATCCATTGGAATAACAAAAATCTCGACAATAGACTACCTTCCATAATGACAAGGCTACCATCCATTGGAGTAAGAAAGATATCGACAATAGACTACCTTAAATAATGACAAGGATACCATCCATTGGAGTAACAAAAATATCGACAACAGACTATGTTCCATAATGACAAGGCTACGATCCATTAGAGTAACAAAATCACGACAACAGACTACCTTTCATAATGACAAGGCTACCATCCATTGTAGTAACAAAGATATCGACTAGAAACTACCTTCCATTATGACAAAGCTACAATCCATTGGAATAACAGAAATCTCAACGACAAACTAACTTTAATAATGAAAAGGCTACCATCCATTGGAGTAACAAAAATCTCGACAAAAGACTACCTTCCATAATGACAAGGGTACAATCAATTTGAATAACAAATATCTCGGCAATAGACTACCTTCCATAATGACAAGGCCACAATCCATTGGAGTAACATAAGTCTCAACGACAGACTACCTTCCATAATGACAAGGCTACCATCCATTGGAGTATCAAAAATCTCGACAACAGATTACCTTCCATAATGACAAGTCTATCATCCATTGGAGTAACAAAGATATCGACAACAGACCACCAATCAATAATGACAAGGCTACCATGCTTTGGAGTAACAACAATCTAGACAAAAGACTACCTACCATAATTACAAGGTTACCATCCATAGGAATAACAAAAATCTCGATAATAGACTACCTTCCATAATGACAAGGCTAGCATCCATTAGACTAACAAAAATCTCAATGACAGACTACCTTCCATAAAGACAAGGCTACCATCAATTTGAGTAACAAAAATCTCGACAACGGACTACCTTCCATAACGACAAGGCTACCATCCATTGGAGTAACAAAAATCTCGACAACAGACTACCTTCCATAATGATAAGGCTACCATCCAAGGAATAACAAAAATCTCGACAACAGACTACCTTCCATAATGACAAGGTTACCATCCATTAGAATAACAAAAATCTAAACAACAAACTATCTTCCATAATGGCAAGGCTACTATCCATTGGAGTAACATAAATCTCAACGACCGACTACCCTCAATAATGACAAGGCTACCATCCATTGGAATAACAAAAATCTTGACAATAGACTACCTTCCAAAATGACAAGGCTACCATCCATTGGAGTAACAAAAAGCTGAACAACACACTACCTTGCATAATGACAAGGCTATCAACCATTGGAGTAACAAAGATATCGACAACAGACCGTCTTCAATAATGACAAGGCTACCATCCATTGGAGTAACAACAATCTAGACAAAAGACTACCTACCATAATGACAAGGTTACCATCATTGGAATAACAAAAATCTAGACAATAGACTACCTTCCATAATGACAAGGCTAGCATCCATTGGAGTAATAAAAATCTGAATAACAGACTACCTTTTATAATGACAAGGCTACAATCCATTGGAGTAACAGAAATCTCAACGATAGACTACCTTCCATAATGAAAAGGCTACCATCCATTGGAGTACCAAAAATCTCTACAACAGACTACCTTCCATAATTACAAGGCTACCATCCATTTGGGTAACAAAACTCTCGACAAAAGACTACCTTCCATAATGACAAGGCTACCATCCATTGGAGTAACAAAGATAATGACAAGGATACCGTCCATTGGAGTAAAAAAAATATCGACAACAAACTACCTTCCATAATGACAAGGCTACCATCCATTGGAGTAACAAAAATATGACAACAGACTATGTTCCATAATGACAAGGCTACGATCCATTAGAGTAACAAAATCTGGACAACTGACTACATTCTATAATGACAAGGCTACCATCCATTGGAGTAACAAAAATATCGACAACATACTACCTTCCATAATGAAAAGGCTATCATTCATTGGAGTAACAAAAAACTCGGCAACAGTCTACCTTCCATAATCACAAGTCTACCATCCATTGGAGTAACAAAAATCTGACGAACAAACTACCTACCCTAATGAAAAGGCTACAATCCATTGGAGTAACAAAAATATCAACGACAAACTAACTTCAATAATGACAAGGCTACCATCCATTGGAGTAACAAAAATCTCGACAAAAGATTACCTTCCATAATGACAAGGCTACAATCCATTGGAATAACAAATATCTCGATAATAGACTACCTTCCATAATGACAAGTCTACCATCCATTAGAGTAACAAAAATCTCAATGACATACTAACTTCCATAACGACAAGGCTACCATACATTGGAGTAACACAAATCTCAACGACAGACTACCTTCCATAATGACAAGGATACCATCCATTAGAATAACAAAAATCTCGACAACAGACTACCTTCCATAATGACAAGGCTACCATCCAATAGAATAACAAAAATCTCGACAATAGACTACCTTCCATAATGACAAGGTTACCTTCCATTGGAGTAACAAAAATCTGAACAACACACTACCTTCCATAATGACAAAGCTACAATCCATTGGAGTAACATAAATCTCAACGACAGACTACCTTCCATAATGACAAGGCTACCATCCATTGGAGTATCAAAAATCTCGACAACAAATTACCTTCCATAATGACAAGGATACCATCCATTGGAATAACAAAAATCTCGATAATAGACTACCTTCCATAATGACAAGGCTATCATCCATTGGAGTAACAACAATCTAGACAAAAGACTACCTTCCATAATGACAAGGTTACCATCCATTGGAATAAAAAAATCTCGACAATAGACTACCTTCCATAATGACAAGGCTAGCATCCATTGGAGTAACAAAAATCTGAACATCAGACTACCTTCCATAATGACAAGGCTACAATCCATTGGAGTAACAGAAATCTCAACAATAGACTACCTTCCATAATGAAAAGGCTACCATCCATTGGAGTAGCAAAAATCTCTACAACAGACTACCTTCCATAATTACAAGGCTACCATCCATTGGGGTAACAAAAATCTCGACAATAGACTACGTTCCATAATTACAAGGCTACCATCCATTTGGGTAACAAAAATCTCGACAATAGACTACCTTCCATAATGACAAAGATACCGTCCATTGGAGTAAAAAAAATATCGACAACAAACTACCTTCCATAATGACAAGGCTACCATCCATTGGAGTAACAAAAATATCGACAACAGACTATGTTCCATAATGACAAGGCTACGATCCATTAGAGAAACAAAATCTGGACAACTGACTACATTCTATAATGATAAGGCTACCATCCATTGGAGTAACAAAAATATCGACAACATACTACCTTCCATAATGACAAGGCTATCATTCATTGGAGTAACAAGGATATCAACAAAAAACTACCTTCAATAATAGCAAGGCTACTATCCTTTCGAGTAACAAAAATCTCGACAACAGACTACCTTCCATAATGAGAAGGCTACAATCCATTGGAGTAACAAAAATCTCAACGACAAAAAAACTTTAATAATGACAAGGCTACCATCCATTGGAGTAACAAAAATCTTGACAAAAGACTACCTTCCATAATAACAAGGCTATAATCCATTGGAATAACAAATATCTCGATAATAGACTACCTTCCATAATGACAAGTCTACCATCCATTAGAGTAACAAAAATCTCAACGACAGACTACCTTCCATAAAGACAAGGCTACCATCCATTTGAGTAACAAAAATCTCGACAACAGACTACCTTCCATAACGACAAGGTTACCCTACATTGGAGTAACACAAATCTCGACAACAGACTACCTTCCATAATGACAAGGTTACCATCCATTGGAATAACAAAAATCTCGACAACAGACTACCTTCCATAATGACAAGGCTACCATCCAATAGAATAACAAAAATCTCGACAATAGACTACCTTCCATAATGACAAGGTTACCATCCATTGGAGTAACAAAAATCTGAACAACACACTACCTTCTATAATGACAAGGCTACCATCCATTGGAGTAACATAAATCTCAACGACAGACTACCTTCCATAATGACAAGGCTACCATCCATTGGAGTATCAAAAATCTCGACAACAAATTACCTTCCATAATGACAAGGATACCATCCATTGGAATAACAAAAATCTCGATAATAGACTACCTTCCATAATGACAAGGCTATCATCCATTGGAGTAACAACAATCTAGACAAAAGACTACCTTCCATAATGACAAGGTTACCATCCATTGGAATAAAAAAATCTCGACAATAGACTACCTTCCATAATGACAAGGCTAGCATCCATTGGAGTAACAAAAATCTGAACATCAGACTACCTTCCATAATGACAAGGCTACAATCCATTGGAGTAACAGAAATCTCAACAATAGACTACCTTCCATAATGAAAAGGCTACCATCCATTGGAGTAGCAAAAATCTCTACAACAGACTACCTTCCATAATTACAAGGCTACCATCCATTGGGGTAACAAAAATCTCGACAATAGACTACGTTCCATAATTACAAGGCTACCATCCATTTGGGTAACAAAAATCTCGACAATAGACTACCTTCCATAATGACAAAGATACCGTCCATTGGAGTAAAAAAAATATCGACAACAAACTACCTTCCATAATGACAAGGCTACCATCCATTGGAGTAACAAAAATATCGACAACAGACTATGTTCCATAATGACAAGGCTACGATCCATTAGAGAAACAAAATCTGGACAACTGACTACATTCTATAATGATAAGGCTACCATCCATTGGAGTAACAAAAATATCGACAACATACTACCTTCCATAATGACAAGGCTATCATTCATTGGAGTAACAAGGATATCAACAAAAAACTACCTTCAATAATAGCAAGGCTACTATCCTTTCGAGTAACAAAAATCTCGACAACAGACTACCTTCCATAATGAGAAGGCTACAATCCATTGGAGTAACAAAAATCTCAACGACAAAAAAACTTTAATAATGACAAGGCTACCATCCATTGGAGTAACAAAAATCTTGACAAAAGACTACCTTCCATAATAACAAGGCTATAATCCATTGGAATAACAAATATCTCGATAATAGACTACCTTCCATAATGACAAGTCTACCATCCATTAGAGTAACAAAAATCTCAACGACAGACTACCTTCCATAAAGACAAGGCTACCATCCATTTGAGTAACAAAAATCTCGACAACAGACTACCTTCCATAACGACAAGGTTACCCTACATTGGAGTAACACAAATCTCGACAACAGACTACCTTCCATAATGACAAGGTTACCATCCATTGGAATAACAAAAATCTCGACAACAGACTACCTTCCATAATGACAAGGCTACCATCCAATAGAATAACAAAAATCTCGACAATAGACTACCTTCCATAATGACAAGGTTACCATCCATTGGAGTAACAAAAATCTGAACAACACACTACCTTCTATAATGACAAGGCTACCATCCATTGGAGTATCAAAAATCTCGACAACAGATTACCTTTCATAATGACAAGGATACCATCCATTGGAATAACAAAAATCTCGACAATAAACTACCTTCCATAATGAAAAGGCTATCATCCATTGGAGTAACAACAATCTAGATAAAAGACTACCTTCCATAATGACAAGGTTACCATCCATTGGAATAACAAAAATCTCGACAATAGACTACCTTCCATAATGACAAGGCTAGCATCCATTGGAGTAACAAAAATCTGAACATCAGACTACCTTCCATAATGACAAGGCTACAATCCATTGGAGTAACAGAAATCTCAACAATAGACTACCTTCCATAATGAAAAGGCTACCATCCATTGGAGTAGCAAAAATCTCTACAACAGACTACCTTCCAAAATTACAAGGCTACCATCCATTTGGGTAACAAAAATCTCGACAATAGACTACAATGCATTGGAGTAACAAAGATATCCACAATAGACTACCTTCAATAATGACAAAGATACCATCCATTGGAGTTAAAAAATATCGACAACAAACTACCTTCCATAATGACAAGGCTACCATCCATTGGAGTAACAAAAATATCAACAACAGACTATGTTCCATAATGACAAGGCTACGATCCATTAGAGTAACAAAATCTGGACAACTGACTACATTCTATAATCATAAGGCTACCATCCATTGGAGTAACAAAAATATCGACAACATACTACCTTCCATAATGACAAGGCTATCATTCATTGGAGTAACAAAGATATCGACAACAAACAACCTTTAACAATGGCAAGGCTACAATCCGTTCGAGTAAGAAAAATCTCGACAACAGACTACCTTCCATAATGACAAGGCTACAATCCAATGGAATAACAAAAATCTCGACAACAGTCTACCTTCCATAATCACAAGTCTACCATCCATTGGAGTAACAAAAATCTGATGAACAAACTACCTACCATAATGACAAGGCTACAATCCATTGGAGTAACAAAAATATCAATGACAAACTAACTTCAATAATGACAAGGCTACCATCCATTGGAGTAACCAAAATCTCGACAAAATACTACCTTCCATAATGACAATGATATAATCCATTGGAATAACAAATATCTCGATTAATAGACTACCTTCCATAATGACAAGTCTACCATCCATTAGAGTAACAAAAATCTCAATCACATACGAACTTCCATAATGACAAGGCTACCATCCATTGGAGTAACAAAAATCTCAACGACAAACTGCCTTCCATAAAGACAAGGCTACCATCCATTTGAGTAACCAAAATCTCGACAATAGACTACCTTCCATAACGACAAGGCTACCATACATTGGAGTAACACAAATCTCGACAACAGACTACCTTCCATAATGACAAGGATACCATCCATTGGAATAACAAAAATCTCGACAACAGACTACCTTCCATAATGACAAGGCTAACATCCAATAGAATAACAAAAATCTCGACAATAGACTACCTTCCATAATGACAAGGCTATCATCCATTGGAGTAACAACAATCTAGATAAAAGACTACCTTCCATAATGACAAGGTTACCATCCATTGGAATAACAAAAATCTCGCCAATAGACTACCTTCCATAATGACAAGGCTAGCATCCATTGGAGTAACAAAAATCTGAACATCAGACTACCTTCCATAATGACAAGCCTACAATCCATTGGAGTAACAGAAATCTCAACAATAGACTACCTTCCATAATGAAAAGGCCACCATCCATTGGAGTAGCAAAAATCTTTACAACAGACTACCTTCCATAATTACAAGGCTACCATCCATTTGGGTAACAAAAATCTCGACAATAGACTACCATGCATTGGAGTAACAAAGATATCGACAATAGACTACCTTCAATAATGACAAAGATACCATCCATTGGAGTAAAAAAAATATCGACAACAAACTACCTTCCATAATGACAAGGCTACCATCCATTGGAGTAACAAAAATATCGACAACAGACTATGTTCCATAATGACAAGGCTACGATCCATTAGAGTAACAAAATCTGGACAACTGACTACATTCTATAATGATAAGGCTACCATCCATTGGAGTAACAAAAATATCGACAACATACTACCTTCCATAATGACAAGGCTATCATTCATTGGAGTAAAAAAGATATCGACAACAAACAACCTTCAACAATGGCAGGGCTACTATCCTTTCGAGTAAGAAAAATCTCGACAATAGACTACCTTCCATAATGACAAGGCCACCATCCAATGGAATAACAAAAATCTCGACAACAGTCTACCTTCCATAATCACAAGTCTACCATCCATTGGAGTAACAAAAATCTGATGAACAAACTACCTACCATAATGACAAGGCTACAATCCATTGGAGTAACAAAAATATCAATGACAAACTAACTTCAATAATGACAAGGCTACCATCCATTGGAGTAACCAAAATCTCGACAAAATACTACCTTCCATAATGACAAGGATATAATCCATTGGAATAATAAATATCTCGATAATAGACTACCTTCCATAATGACAAGTCTACCATCCATTAGAGTAACAAAAATCTCAATCACATACTAACTTCCATAATGACATGGCTACCATTCGTTGGAGTAACAAAAATCTCAACGACAAACTACCTTCCATAAAGACAAGGCTACCATCCATTTGAGTAACAAAAATCTCGACAATAGACTACCTTGCATAACGACAAGGCTACCATACATTGGAGTAACACAAATCTCGACAACAGACTACCTTCCATAATGACAAGGATACCATCCATTGGAATAACAAAAATCTCGACAACAAACTACCTTCCATAATGACAAGGCTAACATCCAATAGAATAACAAAAATCTCGACAATAGACTACCTTCCATAATGACAAGGCTATCATCCATTGGAGTAACAACAATCTAGATAAAAGACTACCTTCCATAATGACAAGGTTACCATCCATTGGAATAACAAAAATCTCGACAATAGACTACCTTCCATAATGACAAGGCTTGCATCCATTGGAGTAACAAAAATCTGAACATCAGACTACCTTCCATAATGACAAGGCTACAATCCATTGGAGTAACAGAAATCTCAACAATAGACTACCTTCCATAATTACAAGGCTACCATCCATTTGGGTAACAAAAATCTCGACAATAGACTACCATGCATTGGAGTAACAAAGATATCGACAATAGACTACCTTCAATAATGACAAAGATACCATCCATTGGAGTAAAAAAATATCGACAACAAACTACCTTCCATAATGACAAGGCTACCATCCATTGGAGTAACAAAAAAATCGACAACAGACTATGTTCCATAATGACAAGGCTACGATCCATTAGAGTAACAAAATCTGGACAACTGACTACATTCTATAATGATAAGGCTACCATCCATTGGAGTAACAAAAATATCGACAACATACTACCTTCCATAATGACAAGGCTATCATTCATTGGAGTAACAAAGATATCGACAACAAACAACCTTCAACAATGGCAAGGCTACTATCCTTTCGAGTAAGAAAAATCTCGACAACAGACTACCTTCCATAATGACAAGGCTACCATCCAATGGAATAACAAAAATCTCGACAATAGTCTACCTTCCATAATCACAAGTCTACCATCCATTGGAGTAACAAAAATCTGATGAACAAACTACCTACCATAATGACAAGGCTACAATCCATTGGAGTAACAAAAATATCAATGACAAACTAACTTCAATAATGACAAGGCTACCATCCATTGGAGTAACCAAAATCTCGACAAAATACTACCTTCCATAATGACAAGGATATAATCCATTGGAATAACAAATATCTCGATAATAGACTACCTTCTATAATGACAAGTCTACCATCCATTAGAGTAACAAAAATCTCAATCACATACTAACTTCCATAATGACAAGGCTACCATCCATTTGAGTAACAAAAATCTCAACGACAAACTACCTTCCATAAAGACAAGGCTACCATCCATTTGAGTAACAAAAATCTCGACAATAGACTACCTTCCATAACGACAAGGCTACCATACATTGGAGTAACACAAATCTCGACAACAGACTACCTTCCATAATGACAAGGATACCATCCATTGGAATAACAAAAATCTCGACAACAAACTACCTTCCATAATGACAAGGCTAACATCCAATAGAATAACAAAAATCTCGACAATAGACTACCTTCCATAATGACAAGGCTATCATCCATTGGAGTAACAACAATCTAGATAAAAGACTACCTTCCATAATGACAAGGTTACCATCCATTGGAATAACAAAAATCTCGACAATAGACTACCTTCCATAATGACCAGGCTAGCATCCATTGGAGTAACAAAAATCTGAACATCAGACTACCTTCCATAATGACAAGGCTACAATCCATTGGAGTAACAGAAATCTCAACAATAGACTACCTTCCATAATTACAAGGCTACCATCCATTTGGGTAACAAAAATCTCGACAATAGACTACCATGCATTGGAGTAACAAAGATATCGACAATAGACTACCTTCAATAATGACAAAGATACCATCCATTGGAGTAAAAAAATATCGACAACAAACTACCTTCCATAATGACAAGGCTACCATCCATTGGAGTAACAAAAATATCGACAACAGACTATGTTCCATAATGACAAGGCTACGATCCATTAGAGTAACAAAATCTGGACAACTGACTACATTCTATAATGATAAGGCTACCATCCATTGGAGTAACAAAAATATCAACAACATACTACCTTCCATAATGACAAGGCTATCATTCATTGGAGTAACAAAGATATCGACAACAAACAACCTTCAACAATGGCAAGGCTACTATCCTTTCGAGTAAGAAAAATCTCGACAACAGACTACCTTCCATAATGACAAGGCTACCATCCAATGGAATAACAAAAATCTCGACAATAGTCTACCTTCCATAATCACAAGTCTACCATCCATTGGAGTAACAAAAATCTGATGAACAAACTACCTACCATAATGACAAGGCTACAATCCATTGGAGTAACAAAAATATCAATGACAAACTAACTTCAATAATGACAAGGCTACCATCCATTGGAGTAACCAAAATCTCGACAAAATACTACCTTCCATAATGACAAGGATATAATCCATTGGAATAACAAATATCTCGATAATAGACTACCTTCCATAATGACAAGTCTACCATCCATTAGAGTAACAAAAATCTCAATCACATACTAACTTCCATAATGACAAGGCTACCATCCATTTGAGTAACAAAAATCTCAACGACAAACTACCTTCCATAAAGACAAGGCTACCATCCATTTGAGTAACAAAAATCTCGACAATAGACTACCTTACATAACGACAAGGCTACCATACATTGGAGTAACACAAATCTCGACAACAGACTACCTTCCATAATGACAAGGCTATCATTCATTGGAGTAACAAATCTCGACAATAGACTACCTTCCATAATGAAAAGGATACCATCCATTGGAGTAACAAAAATCTATACAACAGACTACCTTCCATAATTACAAGGGTACCATCCATTTGGGTAACAAAAATCTCAACAATAGACTACCTTCCATAATGACAAGGCTACAATCCATTGGAGTAAAAAAAATATCGACAACAAACTACCTTCCATAATGAAAAGACTACCATTTATTGGAGTAACGAAAATATCGACAACAGACTATGTTCCATAATGACAAGGCTACGATCCATTAGAGTAACAAAATCTGTACAACTGACTACATTCAATAATGATAAGGCTACCATCCATTGGAGTAACAAAAATATCGACAACATACTACCTTCCATAATGACAAGGCTAACATCCAATAGAATAACAAAAATCTCGACAATAGACTACCTTCCATAATGACAAGGCTAGCATCCATTGGAGTAACAAAAATCTGAACATCAGACTACCTTCCAAAATGACAAGGCTACCATCCATTGGAGTAACAGAAATCTCAACAAAAGACTACCTTCAATAATGAAAAGGCTACCATCCATTGGAGTAACAAAAATATCGACAACATACTACCTTCCATAATGACAAGGCTATCATTCATTGCAGTAACAAAGATATCGACAAAAAACTACCTTCAATAATGGCAAGGCTACTATCCTTTCGAGTAACAAAAATCTCGACAACAGACTACCTTCCATAATGACAAGGCTACCATCCAATGGAATAACAAAAATCTCGACAACAATCTACATTCCATAATCACAAGTCTACCATCCATTGGAGTAACAAAAATCTGATGAACAAACTACCTACCATAATGACAAGGCTACAATCCATTGGAGTAACAAAAATCTCAACAATAGACTACCTTCCATAATGAAAAGGCTACCATCCATTGGAGTAGCAAAAATCTCTACAACAGACTACCTTCCATAATTACAAGGCTACCATCCATTTGGGTAACAAAAATCTCGACAATAGACTACCTTCCATAATGACAAGGCAATCATCCATTGGAGTAACAACAATCTAGATAAAAGACTACCTTCCATAATGACAAGGTTACCATCCATTGGAATAACAAAAATCTCGACAATAGACTACCTTCCATAATGACAAGGCTAGCATCCATTGGAGTAACAAAAATCTGAACATCAGACTACCTTCCATAATGACAAGGCTACAATCCATTGGAGTAACAGAAATGTCAACAATAGACTACCTTCCATAATGAAAAGGCTACCATCCATTGGAGTAGCAAAAATCTCTACAACAGACTACCTTCCATAATTACAAGGCTACCATCCATTTGGGTAACAAAAATCTCGACAATAGACTACCATGCATTGGAGTAACAAAGATATCGACAATAGACTACCTTCAATAATGACAAAGATACCATCCATTGGAGTAAAAAAATATCGACAACAAACTACCTTCCATAATGACAAGGCTACCATCCATTGGAGTAACAAAAATATCGACAACAGACTATGTTCCATAATGACAAGGCTACGATCCATTAGAGTAACAAAATCTGGACAACTGACTACATTCTATAATGATAAGGCTACCATCCATTGGAGTAACAAAAATATCGACAACATACTACCTTCCATAATGACAAGGCTATCATTCATTGGAGTAACAAAGATATCGACAACAAACAACCTTCAACAATGGCAAGGCTACTATCCTTTCGAGTAAGAAAAATCTCGACAACAGACTACCTTCCATAATGACAAGGCTACCATCCAATGGAATAACAAAAATCTCGACAACAGTCTACCTTCCATAATCACAAGTCTACCATCCATTGGAGTAACAAAAATCTGATGAACAAACTACCTACCATAATGACAAGGCTACAATCCATTGGAGTAACAAAAATATCAATGACAAACTAACTTCAATAATGACAAGGCTACCATCCATTTGAGTAACCAAAATCTCGACAAAATACTACCTTCCATAATGACAAGGATATAATCCATTGGAATAACAAATATCTCGATAATAGACTACCTTCCATAATGACAAGTCTAACATCCATTAGAGTAACAAAAATCTCAACGAAAAACTACCTTCCATAAAGACAAGGCTACCATCCATTTGAGTAACAAAAATCTCGACAATAGACTACCTTCCATAACGACAAGGCTACCATACATTGGAGTAACACAAATCTCGACAACAGACTACCTTCCATAATGACAAGGATACCATCCATTGGAATAACAAAAATCTCGACAACAGACTACCTTCCATAATGACAAGGCTACCACCCAATAGAATAACAAAAATCTCGACAATAGACTACCTTCCATAATGATAAGGCTAGCATCCATTGGAGTAACAAAAATCTGAACATCAGACTACCTTCCAAAATGACAAGGCTACAATCCATTGGAGTAACAGAAATCTCAACAAAAGACTACCTTCAATAATGAAAAGGCTACCATCCATTGGAGTAGCAAAAATCTCTACAACAGACTACCTTCCATAATTACAAGGATACCATCCATTGGAATAACAAAAATCTCGACAATAGACTACCTTCCATAATGACAAGGCTATCATCCATTGGAGTAACAACAATCTAGACAAAAGACTACCTTCCATAATGACAAGGTTACCATCCATTGGAATAACAAAAATCTCGACAATAGACTACCTTCCATAATGACAAGGCTAGCATCCATTGGAGTAACAAAAATCTGAACATCAGACTACCTTCCATAATGACAAGGCTATAATCCA
Organism: Vicia faba; assembly: GCA_948472305.1. Taxonomy (NCBI): domain Eukaryota; kingdom Viridiplantae; phylum Streptophyta; class Magnoliopsida; order Fabales; family Fabaceae; genus Vicia; species Vicia faba. The sequence continues at coordinate 544,547,939 of OX451739.1, read as the reverse complement.
TTGGAGTAACAGAAATCTCATCAATAGACTACCTTCCATAATGAAAAGGCTACATTCCACTGGAGTAGCAAAAATCTCTACAACAGACTACCTTCCATAATTACAAGGCTACCATCCATTGGGGTAACAAAGATATCGACAATAGACTACCTTCAATAATGACAAAGATACCATCCATTGGAATAAAAAAATATCGACAACAAACTACCTTCCATAATGACAAGCCTACCATCCATTAGAGTAACAAAATCTGGACAACTGACTACATTCTATAATGATAAGGCTACCATCCATTGGAGTAACAAAAATATCGACAACATACTACCTTCCATAATGACAAGGCTATCATTCATTGGAGTAACAAAGATATCGATAAAAAACTACCTTCAATAATGGCAAGGCTACTATCCTTTCGAGTAACAAAAATCTCGACAACAGACTACCTTCCATAATGACAAGGCTACCATCCATTGGAATAACAAAAATCTCGACAACAATCTACATTCCATAATCACAAGTCTACCATCCATTGGAGTAACAAAAATCTGATGAACAAACTACCTACCATAATGACAAGGCTACAATCCATTGGAGTAACAAAAATCTCAACAATAGACTACCTTCCATAATGAAAAGGCTACCATCCATTGGAGTAGCAAAAATCTCTACAACAGACTACCTTCCATAATTACAAGGCTACCATCCATTTGGGTAACAAAAATCTCGACAATAGACTACCTTCCATAATGACAAGGCTATAATCCATTGGAGTAACAACAATCTAGATAAAAGACTACCTTCCATAATGACAAGGTTACCATCCATTGGAATAACAAAAATCTCGACAATAGACTACCTTCCATAATGACAAGGCTAGCATCCATTGGAGTAACAAAAATCTGAACATCTGACTACCTTCCATAATGACAAGGCTACAATCCATTGGAGTAAGAGAAATCTCAACAATAGACTACCTTCCATAATGAAAAGGCTACCATCCATTGGAGTAGCAAAAATCTCTACAACAGACTACCTTCCATAATTACAAGGCTACCATCCATTTGGGTAACAAAAATCTCGACAATAGACTACCATGCATTGGAGTAACAAAGATATCGACAATAGACTACCTTCAATAATGACAAAGATACCATCCATTGGAGTAAAAAAATCTCGACAACAAACTACCTTCCATAATGACAAGGCTACCATCCATTGGAGTAACAAAAATATCGAAAACAGACTATGTTCCATAATGACAAGGCTACGATCCATTAGAGTAACAAAATCTAGACAACTGACTACATTCTATAATGATAAGGCTACCATCCATTGGAGTAACAAAAATATCGACAACATACTACCTTCCATAATGACAAGGCTATCATTCATTGGAGTAACAAAGATATCGACAACAAACAACCTTCAACAATGGCAAGGCTACTATCCTTTCGAGTAAGAAAAATCTCGACAACAGACTACCTTCCATAATGACAAGGCTACCATCCAATGGAATAACAAAAATCTCGACAACAATCTACCTTCCATAATCACAAGTCTACCATCCATTGGAGTAACAAAAATCTGATGAACAAACTACCTACCATAATGACAAGGCTACAATCCATTGGAGTAACAAAAATATCAATGACAAACTAACTTCAATAATGACAAGGCTACCATCCATTGGAGTAACCAAAATCTCGACAAAATACTACCTTCCATAATGACAAGGATATAATCCATTGGAATAACAAATATCTCGATAATAGACTACCTTCCATAATGACAAGTCTACCATCCATTAGAGTAACAAAAATCGCAATCACATATTAACTTCCATAATGACAAGGCTACCATCCATTGGAGTAACAAAAATCTCAATGAAAAACTACCTTCCATAAAGACAAGGCTACCATCCATTTGAGTAACAAAAATCTCGACAATAGACTACCTTCCATAACGACAAGGCTACCATACATTGGAGTAACACAAATCTCGACAACAGACTACCTTCCATAATGACAAGGATACCATCCATTGGAATAACAAAAATCTCGACAACAGACTACCTTCCATAATTACAAGGCTACCACCCAATAGAATAACAAAAATCTCGACAATAGACTACCTTCCATAATGACAAGGCTAGCATCCATTGGAGTAACAAAAATCTGAACATCAGACTACCTTCCAAAATGACAAGGCTACAATCCATTGGAGTAACAGAAATCTCAACAAAAGACTACCTTCAATAATGAAAAGGCTACCATCCATTGGAGTAGCAAAAATCTCTACAACAGACTACCTTCCATAATTACAAGGATACCATCCATTGGAATAACAAAAATCTCAACAATAGACTACCTTCCATAATGACAAGGCTATCATCCATTGGAGTAACAACAATCTAGACAAAAGACTACCTTCCATAATGACAAGGTTACCATCCATTGGAATAACAAAAATCTCGACAATAGACTACCTTCCATAATGACAAGGCTAGCATCCATTGGAGTAACAAAAATCTGAACATCAGACTACCTTCCATAATGACAAGGCTATAATCCATTGGAGTAACAGAAATCTCATCAATAGACTACCTTCCATAATGAAAAGGCTACATTCCACTGGAGTAGCAAAAATCTCTACAACAGACTACCTTCCATAATTACAAGGCTACCATCCATTGGGGTAACAAAGATATCGACAATAGACTACCATCAATAATGACAAAGATACCATCCATTGGAGTAAAAAAATATCGACAACAAACTAGCTTCCATAATGACAAGCCTACCATCCATTAGAGTAACAAAATCTGGACAACTGACTACATTCTATAATGATAAGGCTACCATCCATTGGAGTAACAAAAATATCGACAACATACTACCTTCCATAATGACAAGGCTATCATTCATTGGAGTAACAAAGATATCGATAAAAAACTACCTTCAATAATGGCAAGGCTACTATCCTTTCGAGTAACAAAAATCTCGACAACAGACTACCTTCCATAATGACAAGGCTACCATCCAATGGAATAACAAAAATCTCGACAACAATCTACATTCCATAATCACAAGTCTACCATCAATTGGAGTAACAAAAATCTGATGAACAAACTACCTACCATAATGACAAGGCTACAATCCATTGGAGTAACAAAAATCTCAACAATAGACTACCTTCCATAATGAAAAGGCTACCATCCATTGGAGTAGCAAAAATCTCTACAACAGACTACCTTCCATAATTACAAGGCTACCATCCATTTGGGTAACAAAAATCTCGACAATATACTACCTTCCATAATGACAAGGCTATCATCCATTGGAGTAACAAAAATCCTAACGAAAGACTACCTTCCATAAAGACAAGGCTACCATCCATTTGAGTAACAAAAATCTCAACAATAGACTACCTTCCATAACGACAAGGCTACCATACATTGGAGTAACACAAATCTCGACAATAGACTACCTTCCATAATAACAAGGTTACCATCCATTGGAATAACAAAAATCTCGACAACAGACTACCTTCCATAATGACAAGGCTACCATCCAATAGAATAACAAAAATCTCGACAATATACTACCTTCCATAATGACAAGGTTACCATCCATTGGAGTAACAAAAATCTTAACAACACACTACCTTCCATAATGACAAGGCTACAATCCATTGGAGTAACAAAAATCTCAATGACAGACTACCTTCCATAATGACAAGGCTACCATCTATTGGAGTATCAAAAATCTCGACAACAGATTACCTTCCATAATGACAAGGTTACCATCCATTGGAATAACAAAAATCTCGACAACAGACTACCTTCCATAATGACAAGGCTACCATCCAATAGAATAACAAAAATCTCGACAATATACTACCTTCCATAATGACAAGGTTACCATCCATTGGAGTAACAAAAATCTGAACAACACACTACCTTCCATAATGACAAGGCTACAATCCATTGGAGTAACAAAAATATCAACGACAAACTAACTTTAATAATGACAAGGCTACCATCCATTGGAGTAACAAAAATCACGACAAAAGACTACCTTCCATAATGACAAGGCTACAATCCATTGGAATAACAAATATCTCGATAATAGACTAACTTCCATAATAACAAGGCTTCCATCCATTGGAGTAACAAAAATCTCAACGACAGACTACCTTCCATAAAGACAAGGCTACCATCCATTTGAGTAACAAAAATCTCAACAATAGACTACCTTCCATAACGACAAGGCTACCATACATTGGAGTAACAAAAATCTCAACAACAGACTACCTTCCATAATAACAAGGTTACCATCCATTGGAATAACAAAAATCTCGACAACAGACTACCTTCCATAATGACAAGGCTACCATCCAATAGAATAACAAAAATCTCGACAATATACTACCTTCCATAATGACAAGGTTACCATCCATTGGAGTAACAAAAATCTGAACAACACACTACCTTCCATAATGACAAGGCTACAATCCATTGGAGTAACAAAAATCTCAACGACAGACTACCTTCCATAATGACAAGGCTACCATCCATTGGAGTATCAAAAATCTCGACAACAGATTACCTTCCATAATGACAAGACTATCATCCATTGGAGTAACAACAATCTAGACAAAAGACTACCTTCCATAATGACAAGGTTACCATCCATTGGGATAACAAAAATCTCGACAATAGACTACCTTCCATAATGACAAGGCTAGCATCCATTGTAGTAACAAATATCTGAACATCAGACTACCTTCCATAATTACAAGGCTACAATCCATTGGAGTAACATAAATCTCAACAATAGACTACCTTCCATAATGAAAAGGATACCATCCATTGGAGTAACAAAAATCTCTACAACAGACTACCTTTCATAATTACAAGGGTACCATCCATTTGGGTAACAAAAATCTCGACAATAGACTACCTTCCATAATGACAAGGCTACAATCCATTGGAGTAAAAAAATTATTGACAACAAACTACCTTCCATAATGACAAGGCTACCATTTATTGGAGTAACAAAAATATCGACAACAGACTATGTTCCATAATGACAAGGCTACGATCCATTAGAGTAACAAAATCTGGACAACTGACTACATTCGATAATGATAAGGCTACCATCCATTGGAGTAACAAAAATATCGACAACATACTACCTTCCATAATGACAAGGCTACCATCCTATAGAATAACAAAAATCTCGACAATAGACTACCTTCCATAATGAAAAGGTTACCATCCATTGGAGTAACAAAAATCTGAACAACACACTACCTTCCATAATGACAAGGCTACAATCCATTGGAGTAACAGAAATCTCAACGACAGACTACCTTCCATAATGACAAGGCTACCATCCATTGGAGTATCAAAAATCTCGACAACAGATTACCTTCCATAATGACAAGGATACCATCCATTGGAATAACAAAAATCTCGATAGTAGACTACCTTCCATAATGACAAGACTATCATCCATTGGAGTAACAACAATCTAGACAAAAGACTACCTTCCATAATGACAAGGTTACCATCCATTGGAATAACTAAAATCTCGACAATAGACTACCTTCCATAATGACAAGGCTAGCATCCATTGGAGTAACAAAGATCTGAACATCAGACTACCTTCCATAATTACAAGGCTACAATCCATTGGAGTAACATAAATCTCAACAATAGACTACCTTCCATAATGAAAAGGATACCATCCATTGGAGTAACATATATCTCTACAACAGACTACCTTCCATAATTACAAGGCTACCATCCATTTGGCTAACAAAAATCTCGACAATAGACTACCTTCCATAATGACAAGGCTATCATTCATTGGTGTAACAAAGATATCGACAAAAAACTACCTTCAATAATGGCAAGGCTACTATCCTTTCGAGTAACAAAAATCTCGACAACAGACTACCTTCCATAATGACAAGGCTACCATCCAATGGAATAACAAAAATCTCGACAACAGCCTACCTTCAATAATCACAAGTCTACCATCCATTGGAGTAAAAAATATCTGACGAACAAACTACCTTCCATAATGACAAGGCTACAATCCATTGGAGTAACATAAATCTCAACAACAAAGTAACTTCAATAATGACAAGGCTACCATCCATTGGAGTAACAAAAATCTCGACAAAAGACTACCTTCCGTAATGACAAGGCTACAATCCATTGGAATAACAAATATCTCGACAATAGACTACCTTCTATAATGACAAGTCTACCATACATTAGAGTAACAAAAATCTCAATGACACACTAACTTCCATAATGACAAGGCTACCATCCATTGGAGTAACAAAAATCTCAACGACAGACTACCTTCCATAAAGACAAGGCTACCATCCATTTGAGTAACAAAAATCTCGACAACAGACTACCTTCGATAATGGCAAGGCTACCATAAATTGGAGTAACACAAATCTCGACAACAGACTACCTTTCATAATGACAAGGTTACCATCCATTAAAATAACAAAAATCTCGACAACAGACTACCTTCCATAATGACAAGGCTACCATCCAATAGAATAACAAAAATCTCGACAATAGACTACCTTCCATAATGACAAGGTTACCATCCATTGGAGTAACATAAATCTCAACAACACACTACCTTCCATAATGATAAGGCTACAATCCATTGGAGTAACAGAAATCTCAACGACAGACTACCTTCCATAATGACAACGCTACCATCCATTGGAGTATCAAAAATCTCGACAACAAATTACCTTCCATAATGACAAGGATACCATCCATTGGAATAACAAAAATCTCAACAATAGACTACCTTCCATAATGACAAGGCTATCATCCATTGGAGTAACAACAATCTAGACAAAAGACTACCTTCCATAATGACAAGGTTACCATCCATTGGAATAACAAAAATCTCGACAATAGACTACCTTCCATAATGACAAGGCTAGCATCCATTTTGTGTAACAAAAATCTGAACATCAGACTACCTTCAATATTGACAAGGCTACAATCCATTGGAGTAACATAAATCTCAACAACAAAGTAACTTCAATAATGACAAGGCTACCATCCATTGGAGTAACAAAAATCTCGACAAAAGACTACCTTCCATAATGACAAGGCTACAATCCATTGGAATAACAAATATCTCGACAATAGACTACCTTCTATAATGACAAGTCTACCATACATTAGAGTAAGAAAAATCTCAATGACACACTAACTTCCATAATGACAAGGCTACCATCCATTGGAGTAACAAAAATCTCAACGACAGACTACCTTCCATAAAGACAAGGCTACCATCCATTTGAGTAACAAAAATCTCGACAACAGACTACCTTCGATAATGGCAAGGCTACCATAAATTGGAGTAACACAAATCTCGACAACAGACTACCTTCCATAATGACAAGGTTACCATCCATTAAAATAACAAAAATCTCGACAACAGACTACCTTCCATAATGACAAGGCTACCATCCAATAGAATAACAAAAATCTCAACAATAGACTACCTTCCATAATGACAAGGTTACCATCCATTGGAGTAACATAAATCTCAACAACACACTACCTTCCATAATGATAAGGCTACAATCCATTGGAGTAACAGAAATCTCAACGACAGACTACCTTCCATAATGACAACGCTACCATCCATTGGAGTATCAAAAATCTCGACAATAAATTACCTTCCATAATGACAAGGATACCATCCATTGGAATAACAAAAATCTCGACAATAGACTACCTTCCATAATGACAAGGCTATCATCCATTGGAGTAACAACAATCTAGACAAAAGACTACCTTCCATAATGACAAGGTTACCATCCATTGGAATAACAAAAATCTCGACAATAGACTACCTTCCATAATGACAAGGCTAGCATCCATTGGAGTAACAAAAATCTGAACATCAGACTACCTTCAATATTGACAAGGCTACAATCCATTGGAGTAACAAAAATCTCAACAATAGACTACCTTCCATAATGAAAAGTCTACCATCCATTGGAGTAACAAAAATCTCTACAACAGACTACCTTCCATAAAGACAAGGCTACCATCCATTTGAGTAACAAAAATCTCGACAACAGACTACCTTCGATAATGGCAAGGCTACCATAAATTGGAGTAACACAAATCTCGACAACAGACTACCTTCCATAATGACAAGGTTACCATCCATTAAAATAACAAAAATCTCGACAACAGACTACCTTCCATAATGACAAGGCTACCATCCAATAGAATAGCAAAAATCTCGACAATAGACTACCTTCCACAATGACAAGGTTACCATCCATTGGAGTAACATAAATCTCAACAACACACTACCTTCAATAATGATAAGGCTACAATCCATTGGAGTAACAGAAATCTCAACGACAGACTACCTTCCATAATGACAACGCTACCATCCATTGGAGTATCAAAAATCTCGACAACAAATTACCTTCCATAATGACAAGGATACCATCCATTGGAATAACAAAAATCTCGACAATAGACTACCTTCCATAATGACAAGGCTATCATCCATTGGAGTAACAACAATCTAGACAAAAGACTACCTTCCATAATGACAAGGTTACCATCCATTGGAATAACAAAAATCTCGACAATAGACTACCTTCCATAATGACAAGGCTAGCATCCATTGGAGTAACAAAAATCTGAACATCAGACTACCTTCAATATTGACAAGGCTACAATCCATTGGAGTAACAAAAATCTCAACAATAGACTACCTTCCATAATGAAAAGTCTACCATCCATTGGAGTAACAAAAATCTCTACAACATACTACCTTCCATAAAGACAAGGCTACCATCCATTTGAGTAACAAAAATCTCGACAACAGACTACCTTCCATAATGACAAGGCTACAATCTATTGGAGTAACACAAATCTCGACAACAGACTACCTTCCATAATGACAAGGCTACCATCCATTGGAATAACAAAAATCTCGACAATAGACTACCTTCTATAATGACAAGGCTACAATCCATCAGAGGAACAAAAATCTGAATAACACACTACCTTCCATAATGACAAGGCTACAATCCATTGGAGTAACAGAAATCTCAACGACAAACTAACTTCCATAATGACAAGGCTACCATCCATTTTAGTAACAAGAATATCGACCACAGACTACCTTCGATAACGACAAGGCTACCATACATTGTGGTAACACAAATCTCGACAATAGACTACCTTCCATAATGACAAGGTTACCATCCATTGGAATAACAAATATCTCGATAAAAGACTACCTTCCATAATGACAAGGCTACCATCCAATAGAATAACAAAAATCTCAACAACAGACTACCTTCCATAATGACAAGGTTACCATCCATTGGAGTAAAAAAACATCTGAACAACAGACTACCTTCCATAATGAAAAGGCTACAATCCATTGGAGTAACAGAAATCTCAACGATGGACTACCTTCCATAATGACAAGGCTACCATCAATTGGAGTAAGAAAAATCTCGACAACATACTACCTTCCATAATTACAAGGCTACCATTCATTGAATTATCAAAAATCTCGACAACATATTACCCTTCATAATGACAAGCCTACCATCCATTGGAATAACAAAAATCTCGACAATATACTACCTTCCATAATGACAAGGCTATCGTCCATTAGAGTAACAAAAATCTGAACAACATACTACCTTCCATAATGACAAGGCTACCATCCATTGGAGTAACAAAAATCTCAACGACCGACTACGTTTCGTAATGACAAGGTTACCATCCATTGCAGTAACAAATTCTCGACAACAGTCTACCTTCCATAATGACAAGGCTACCATCGATTGGAGTACTAAAAATATGAACAACAGACTGCCTTCCATAATGACAAGGCTATCGTCCATTGGAGTAACAAAGATATCGACAACAAAATACCTTCAATAATGACAAGGCTACCATCCATTGGAGTAACAAAAATCTCGACAAAAGACTACCTTCCATAATGACAAGGTTACCATCCATTGGAATAACAAAAATATAATCAACAAACTACCTTCCATAATGACAAGGCTATCATCCATTGGATTATCAAAAATCTCGACAACAAACTACCTTCAATAATGACAAGGCTACCATCCATTGGAGTAACAAAAATTTTGACAACAGACTATGTTCCATAATGACAAGGCTACCATCCATTAGAGTAACAAAATCTCGACAATAGACTACCTTCCATAATGAAAAGGCTACCATCCATTGGAGTAACAAAAATATCGAAAAAAGACTACCTTCCATAATGACCAGGTTACCATCCATTGGAGTAACATAAATCTCAACAACACACTACCATCCATAATGATAAGGCTACAATCCATTGGAGTAACAGAAATCTCAACGACAGACTACCTTCCATAATGACAACGCTACCATCCATTGGAGTATCAAAAATCTCGACAATAAATTACCTTCCATAATGACAAGGATACCATCCATTGGAATAACAAAAATCTCGACAATAGACTACCTTCCATAATGACAAGGCTATCATCCATTGGAGTAACAACAATCTAGACAAAAGACTACCTTCCATAATGACAAGGTTACCATCCATTGGAATAACAAAAATCTCGACAATAGACTACCTTCCATAATGACAAGGCTAGCATCCATTGGAGTAACAAAAATCTGAACATCAGACTACCTTCAATATTGACAAGGCTACAATCCATTGGAGTAACAAAAATCTCAACAATAGACTACCTTCCATAATGAAAAGTCTACCATCCATTGGAGTAACAAAAATCTCTACAACAGACTACCTTCCATAAAGACAAGGCTACCATCCATTTGAGTAACAAAAATCTCGACAACAGACTACCTTCGATAATGGCAAGGCTACCATAAATTGGAGTAACACAAATCTCGACAACAGACTACCTTCCATAATGACAAGGTTACCATCCATTAAAATAACAAAAATCTCGACAACAGACTACCTTCCATAATGACAAGGCTACCATCCAATAGAATAACAAAAATCTCGACAATAGACTACCTTCCATAATGACAAGGTTACCATCCATTGGAGTAACATAAATCTCAACAACACACTACCTTCAATAATGATAAGGCTACAATCCATTGGAGTAACAGAAATCTCAACGACAGACTACCTTCCATAATGACAACGCTACCATCCATTGGAGTATCAAAAATCTCGACAACAAATTACCTTCCATAATGACAAGGATACCATCCATTGGAATAACAAAAATCTCGACAATAGACTACCTTCCATAATGACAAGGCTATCATCCATTGGAGTAACAACAATCTAGACAAAAGACTACCTTCCATAATGACAAGGTTACCATCCATTGGAATAACAAAAATCTCGACAATAGACTACCTTCCATAATGACAAGGCTAGCATCCATTGGAGTAACAAAAATCTGAACATCAGACTACCTTCAATATTGACAAGGCTACAATCCATTGGAGTAACAAAAATCTCAACAATAGACTACCTTCCATAATGAAAAGTCTACCATCCATTGGAGTAACAAAAATCTCTACAACATACTACCTTCCATAAAGACAAGGCTACCATCCATTTGAGTAACAAAAATCTCGACAACAGACTACCTTCCATAATGACAAGGCTACAATCTATTGGAGTAACACAAATCTCGACAACAGACTACCTTCCATAATGACAAGGCTACCATCCATTGGAATAACAAAAATCTCGACAATAGACTACCTTCTATAATGACAAGGCTACAATCCATCAGAGGAACAAAAATCTGAATAACACACTACCTTCCATAATGACAAGGCTACAATCCATTGGAGTAACAGAAATCTCAACGACAAACTAACTTCCATAATGACAAGGCTACCATCCATTTTAGTAACAAGAATATCGACCACAGACTACCTTCGATAACGACAAGGCTACCATACATTGTGGTAACACAAATCTCGACAATAGACTACCTTCCATAATGACAAGGTTACCATCCATTGGAATAACAAATATCTCGATAAAAGACTACCTTCCATAATGACAAGGCTACCATCCAATAGAATAACAAAAATCTCAACAACAGACTACCTTCCATAATGACAAGGTTACCATCCATTGGAGTAAAAAAACATCTGAACAACAGACTACCTTCCATAATGAAAAGGCTACAATCCATTGGAGTAACAGAAATCTCAACGATGGACTACCTTCCATAATGACAAGGCTACCATCAATTGGAGTAAGAAAAATCTCGACAACATACTACCTTCCATAATTACAAGGCTACCATTCATTGAATTATCAAAAATCTCGACAACATATTACCCTTCATAATGACAAGCCTACCATCCATTGGAATAACAAAAATCTCGACAATATACTACCTTCCATAATGACAAGGCTATCGTCCATTAGAGTAACAAAAATCTGAACAACATACTACCTTCCATAATGACAAGGCTACCATCCATTGGAGTAACAAAAATCTCAACGACCGACTACGTTTCGTAATGACAAGGTTACCATCCATTGCAGTAACAAATTCTCGACAACAGTCTACCTTCCATAATGACAAGGCTACCATCGATTGGAGTACTAAAAATATGAACAACAGACTGCCTTCCATAATGACAAGGCTATCGTCCATTGGAGTAACAAAGATATCGACAACAAAATACCTTCAATAATGACAAGGCTACCATCCATTGGAGTAACAAAAATCTCGACAAAAGACTACCTTCCATAATGACAAGGTTACCATCCATTGGAATAACAAAAATATAATCAACAAACTACCTTCCATAATGACAAGGCTATCATCCATTGGATTATCAAAAATCTCGACAACAAACTACCTTCCATAATGACAAGGCTACCATCCATTGGAGTAACAAAAATTTTGACAACAGACTATGTTCCATAATGACAAGGCTACCATCCATTAGAGTAACAAAATCTCGACAATAGACTACCTTCCATAATGAAAAGGCTACCATCCATTGGAGTAACAAAAATATCGAAAAAAGACTACCTTCCATAATGACCAGGCTACAATACATTGGAATAACAAAAATATCGACAATAGACTACCTTCCATAATGACAAGGCTACCATCCATTGGAGTAACAAAAATCTGAACAATAGACTACCTTGCATAATGACAAGGCTATCATCCATTGGAGTAACAAAGATATCGACAACAGACCACCTTCAATAATTACAAGGCTTCCATCCATTGGAGTAACAACAATTTAGACAAAAGACTACCTTCCATTATGACAAGGTTACCATCCATTGGAATAACAAAAATCTCGACAATAGACTACCTTCCATAATGTCAAGGCTAGCATCCATTGGAGTAACAAGAATCTGAACAATAGACTACCTTCCATAATGACAAGGCTACAATCCATAGGAGTAACAAAAATCTCAACGACAGACTACCTTCCTTAATGAAAAGGCTACCATCCTTTGGAGTAACAAAAATCTGTACAACAGACTACCTTCCATAATGACAAGGCTACCATCCATTGGAATAACAAAAATCTCGACAATAGACTACCTTCCATAATGACAAGGCTACCATCCATTGGAGTAACAAAGATATCGACAATAGACTACCTTCATTAATGACAAGGCTACCATCCATTGGAGTAACAAAAATCTCCACAAAAGACTACCTTTCATAATGACATGGTTACCATCCATTAGAATAACAAAAATCTCAAAAACATACTACCTTCCATAATGACAAGTCTACCATCCAATGGAATAAAATATTCTCGACAACAGATTACCTTCCATAAGGACAAGGCTACCATCCATTCGAGTAACAAAAATCTGAACAACAGACTACCTTCCATAATGACAAGGCTACAATCCATTGGAGTAACAGAAATCTCAACGACATACTACCTTCCATAATGACAAGGCTACCATCCATTGGAGTAAAAAAAAGCTCGACAATATACTACCTTCCATAATTACAAGGCTACCATTCATTGGAGTATCAAAAATCTCGACAACATATTACCCTCCATAATGACAAGGCTACCATCCATTGGAATAACAAAAATCACGACAATATACTACCTTCCATAATGACAAGGCTATCGTCCATTAGAGTAAAAATTATATGAACAACATACTACCTTCCATAATGACAAGGCTACCATCCATTGGTGTAACAGAAATCCCAACGACCGACTACCTTTGGTAATGACAAGGCTACCATCCATTGCAATAAAAAAATCTTGACAACAGTCTACCTTCCATAATGACAAGGCTACCATCCATTGGAGTAATAAAAATATGAATAATAGACTACCTTCCATAAAGACAAGGCTATCATCCATTGGAGTAACAAATATATCGACAACAAACTACCTTCAATAATGACAAGGCTACCATCCATTGGAGTAAGAAAAATATAGAAAAAAGACTACCTTCCATAATTACAAGGCTACCATCCATTTGGGTAATAAAAATCTCGACAATAGACTACCTTCCATAATGACAAGGCTACAATCCATTGGAGTAACAAAAATCTCGACAAAAAACTACCTTCCATAATGACAAGGCTACCGTCCATTGGAATAACAAAAATCTCGACAACAGATTACCTTCCATAATGACAAGTCTATCATCCATTGGAGTAACAAAGATATCGACAACGGACCACCTTCAATAATGACAAGGCTACCATCCATTGGAGTAACAACAATCTAGACAAAAGGCTACCTACCATAATGACAAGGTTACCATCCATTGGAATAACAAAAATATCGACAATAGACTACCTTACATAATGACAAGGCTAGCATCCATTGGAGTAACAAAAATCTGAACAACAGACTACCTTCCATAATGATAAGGCAACAATCCATTGGAGTAACAGAAATCTCAACGAAAGACTACCTTCCATAATGAAAAGGCTACCATCCATTGGAGTAGCAAAAATCTCTACAACAGTCTACCTTCCATTATTACAAGGCTAGCATCCATTTGGGTAACAAAAATCTCGACAATAGACTACCTTCCATAATGACAAGGCTACAATCCATTTTGAGTAACAAAAATCTCGACAAAAAACTACCTTCCATAATGACAAGGCTACCATCCATTGGAATAACAAAAGTCTCCACAATAGACTACCTTCCATAATGACAAGGCTACCATCCATTGGAGTAACAAAGATATCGACAATAGACTACCTTAAATAATGACAAGGCTACCATCCATTGGAGTAACAAAAATATCGACAACAGACTATGTTCCATAATGACAAGGCTACGATCCATTAGAGTAACAAAATCACGACAACAGACTACCTTCCATAATGACAAGGCTACAATCCATTGGAGTAACAGAAATCTCAACGACATACTACCTTCCATAATGACAAGGCTACCATCCATTGGAGTAAAAAAAAGCTCGACAATATACTACCTTCCATAATTACAAGGCTACCATTCATTGGAGTATCAAAAATCTCGACAACATATTACCCTCCATAATGACAAGGCTACCATCCATTGGAATAACAAAAATCACGACAATATACTACCTTCCATAATGACAAGGCTATCGTCCATTAGAGTAAAAATTATATGAACAACATACTACCTTCCATAATGACAAGGCTACCATCCATTGGTGTAACAGAAATCCCAACGACCGACTACCTTTGGTAATGACAAGGCTACCATCCATTGCAATAAAAAAATCTTGACAACAGTATACCTTCCATAATGACAAGGCTACCATCCATTGGAGTAATAAAAATATGAATAATAGACTACCTTCCATAAAGACAAGGCTATCATCCATTGGAGTAACAAATATATCGACAACAAACTACCTTCAATAATGACAAGGCTACCATCCATTGGAGTAAGAAAAATATAGAAAAAAGACTACCTTCCATAATTACAAGGCTACCATCCATTTGGGTAATAAAAATCTCGACAATAGACTACCTTCCATAATGACAAGGCTACAATCCATTGGAGTAACAAAAATCTCGACAAAAAACTACCTTCCATAATGACAAGGCTACCGTCCATTGGAATAACAAAAATCTCGACAACAGATTACCTTCCATAATGACAAGTCTATCATCCATTGGAGTAACAAAGATATCGACAACGGACCACCTTCAATAATGACAAGGCTACCATCCATTGGAGTAACAACAATCTAGACAAAAGGCTACCTACCATAATGACAAGGTTACCATCCATTGGAATAACAAAAATATCGACAATAGACTACCTTACATAATGACAAGGCTAGCATCCATTGGAGTAACAAAAATCTGAACAACAGACTACCTTCCATAATGATAAGGCAACAATCCATTGGAGTAACAGAAATCTCAACGAAAGACTACCTTCCATAATGAAAAGGCTACCATCCATTGGAGTAGCAAAAATCTCTACAACAGTCTACCTTCCATTATTACAAGGCTAGCATCCATTTGGGTAACAAAAATCTCGACAATAGACTACCTTCCATAATGACAAGGCTACAATCCATTTTGAGTAACAAAAATCTCGACAAAAAACTACCTTCCATAATGACAAGGCTACCATCCATTGGAATAACAAAAGTCTCCACAATAGACTACCTTCCATAATGACAAGGCTACCATCCATTGGAGTAACAAAGATATCGACAATAGACTACCTTAAATAATGACAAGGCTACCATCCATTGGAGTAACAAAAATATCGACAACAGACTATGTTCCATAATGACAAGGCTACGATCCATTAGAGTAACAAAATCACGACAACAGACTACCTTCCATAATGACAAGGCTACCATCCATTGGAGTAACAAAGATATCGACAAAATACTACCTTCCATAATGACAAGGTTACCATCCAATGGAATACCAAAAATCTCGACAATAGTCTGCCTTCCATAATCACAAGTCTACCATCCATTGGAGTAACAAAAATCTGACGAACAAACTACCTTCCATAATGACAAGGCTAAAATCCATTGGAGTAACAAAAATGTCAATGACAAACTAACTTCAATAATGACAAGGCTACCATCCATTGGAGTAACAAAAATGTCGACAAAAGACTACATTCCATAATGACAAGGCTACAATCCATTGGAATAACAAATATCTCGACAATAGACTACCTTCCATAATGACAAGTCTACCATCCATTAGAGTAACAAAAATCTCAATGACATACTTACTTCCATAATGACAAGGCTACCATCCATTGGAGTAACAAAGATATCGACAACAAACTACCTTCAATAATGACATGGATACCATCCTTTCGAGTAATAAAAATCTCGATAAAATACTACCTTCCATAATGACAAGGTTACCATCCAATGGAATAAGAAAAATTTCGACAAAAGTCTACCTTCCATAATAACATGTCTACCATCCATTGGAGTAACAAAAATCTGACGAATAAACCACCTTCCATAATGACAAGGCTACAATCCATTGGAGTAACAGAAATCTCAATGACAAACTAACTTCAATAATGACAAGGCTACCATCCATTGGAGTAACAAAAATCTCGACAAAAGACTACCTTCCATAATGACAAGGCTACAATCAATTGGAATAACAAATATCTCGGCAATAGACTACCTTCCATAATGACAAGGCTACCATACATTGGAGTAACAAAAATCTGAACAACACACTACCTTGCATAATGACAAGGCTATCATCCAATGGAGTACAAAGATATTGACAACAGACCACCTTCAACAATGACAAGGCTACCATCCATTGGAGTAACAACAATCTAGACAGAAGGCTACCTACCATAATGACAAGGTTACTATCCATTGGAATAACAAAAATCTCGACAATATACTACCTTCCATAATGACAAGGCTAGCATCCATTGGAGTAACAAAAATCTGAACAACAGACTACCTTCCATAATGACAAGGCTACAATCCATTGGAGTAGCAAAAATCTCTACAACAGACTACCTTCCATAATGACAAGGCTACCATCCATTGGAGTAACAAAAATCTCGACAAAAAACTACCTTCCATAATTACAAGGCTACCATCCATTGGAGTAACAAAAATCTCGACAATAGACTACCTTCCATAATGACAAGGCTACCATCCATTAAAGTAACAAAGATATCGACAATAGAATACCTTCAATAATGACATGGCTACCATCCATTGGAGTAAAAAAAATATCTACAACAAACTACCTTCCATAATGACAAGGCTACCATCCATTGGAGTAACAAAAATATCGACAACAGACTATGTTCCATAATGACAAGGCTACGATCCATTAGAGTAACAAAATTTAGACAACTGACTACATTCTATAATAATAAGGCTACCATGCATTGGAGTAACAAAAATATCGACAACATACTACCTTCCATAATGACAAGGCTATCATTCATTGGAGTAACAAAGATTTCGACAACAAACTACCTTCAACAATGGCAAGGCTACCATCCTTTCGAGTAACAAAAATATCGACAACAGACTACTTTCCATAATGACAAGGCTACCATCCAATGGAATAACTAAAATCTCGACAACAGTCTACCTTCCATAATCACAAGTCTACCATCCATTGGAGTAAAAAAAATCTGACGAACAAACTACCTTCCATAATGACAAGGCTACAATCCATTGCAGTAACATAAATCTCAACAACAAAGTAACTTCAATAATGACAAGGCTACCATCCATTGGAGTAACAAAAATCTCGAAAAAAGACTACCTTCCATAATGACAAGGCTACAATCCATTGGAATAACAAAAATCTCAACGACAGACTACCTTCCATAAAGACAAGGCTACCATCCATTTGAGTAACAAAAATCTCGACAACAGACTACCTTCGATAACGACAAGGCTACCATAAATTGGAGTAACACAAATCTCGACAACAGACTACCTTCCATAATGACAAGGTTACCATCCATTAAAATAACAAAAATCTCGACAACAGACTACCTTCCATAATGACAAGGCTACCATCCAATAGAATAACAAAAATCTCGACAATAGACTACCTTCCATAATGACAAGGTTACCATCCATTGGAGTAACAAAAATCTGAACAACACACTACCTTCCATAATGACAAGGCTACAATCCATTGGAGTAACAGAAATCTCAACGACAGACTACCTTCCATAATGACAACGCTACCATCCATTGGACTATCAAAAATCTCGACAACAGATTACCTTCCATAATGACAAGGATACCATCCATTGGAATAACAAAAATCTCGACAATAGACTACCTTCCATAATGACAAGGCTATCATCCATTGGAGTAACAACAATCTAGACAAAAGACTACCTTCTATAATGACAAGGTTACCATCCATTGGAATAACAAAAATATCGACAATAGACTACCTTCCATAATGACAAGGCTAGCATCCATTGGAGTAACAAAAATCTGAACATCAAACTACCTTCAATATTGACAAGGCTACAATCCATTGGAGTAACAAAAATCTCAACAATAGACTACCTTCCATAATGAAAAGTCTACCATCCATTGGAGTAACAAAAATCTCTACAATAGAATACCTTCCATAAACACAAGGCTACCATCCATTTGAGTAACAAAAATCTCGACAACAGACTACCTTCCATAATGACAAGGCTACAATCTATTGGAGTAACACAAATCTCGACAACAGACTACCTTCCATAATGACAACGCTACCATCCATTGGAATACCAAAAATCTCGACAATAGACTACCTTCTATAATGACAAGGCTACAATCCATCGGAGTAACAAAAATCTGAATAACACACTACCTTCCATAATGACAAGGCTACAATCCATTGGAGTAACAGAAATCTCAACGACAAACTAACTTCCATAATGACAAGGCTACCATCCATTTTAGTAACAAAAATATCGACAACAGACTACCTTCGATAACGACAAGGCTACCATACATTGGGGTAACACAAATCTCGACAATAGACTACCTTCCATAATGACAAGGTTACCATCCATCGGAATAACAAAAATCTCGATAACAGACTACCTTCCATAATGACAAGGCTACCATCCAATAGAATAACAAAAATCTCAACAACAGACTACCTTCCATAATGACAAGGTTACCATCCATTGGAGTAAAAAAACATCTAAACAACAGACTACCTTCCATAATGAAAAGGCTACAATCCATTGGAGTAACAGAAATCTCAACGATAGACTACCTTCCATAATGACAAGGCTACTATCCATTGGAGTAAAAAAAATCTCGACAACATACTACCTTCCATAATTACAAGGCTACCATTCATTGGATTATCAAAAATCCCGAAAACATATTACCCTTCATAATGACAAGCCTACCATCCATTGGAATAACAAAAATCTCGACAATATACTACCTTCCATAATGACAAGGCTACCATCCATTGGATTTACAAAAATCTCAACGACCGACTACGTTTCGTAATGACAAGGCTACCATCCATTGCAGTAACAAATTCTCGACAACAGTCTACCTTCCATAATGACAAGGCTACCATCGATTGGAGTAATAAAAATATGAACAACAGACTACCTTCCATAATGACAAGGCTATCGTCCATTGGAGTAACAAAGATATCGACAACAAACTACCTTCAATAATGACAAGGCTACCATCCATTGGAGTAACAAAAATCTCGACAAAAGACTACCTTCCATAATGACAAGGTTACCATCCATTGGAATAACGAAAATATAATCAACAGACTACCTTCCATAATGACAAGGCTACCATCCATTGGATTATCAAAAATCTCGACATCAAACTACCTTCCATAATGACAAGGCTACCATCCATTGGAGTAACAAAAATATTGACATCAGACTATGTTCCATAACGACAAGGCTACCATCCATTAGAGTAACAAAATCTCGACAATAGACTACCTTCCATAATGAAAAGGCTACCATCCATTGGAGTAACAAAAATATCGAAAAAAGACTACCTTCCATAATGACCAGGCTACAATCCATTGGAATAACAAAAATCTCGACAATAGACTACCTTCCATAATGACAAGGCTACCATCCATTGGAGTAACAAAAATCTGAACAATAGTCTACCTTGCATAATGACAAGGCTATCATCCATTGGAGTAACAAAGATATCGACAACAGACCACCTTCAATAATTACAAGTCTTCCATCCATTGGAGTAACAACAATCTAGACAAAAGACTACCTTCCATAATGACAAGGTTACCATCCATTGGAATAACAAAAATCTCGACAATAGACTACCTTCCATAATGACAAGGCTAGCATCCATTGGAGTAACAAAAATCTGAACAATAGACTACCTTCCATAATGAAAAGGCTACAATCCATAGGAGTAACAAAAATCTCAACGATAGACTACCTTCCATAATTAAAAGGCTACCATCCTTTGGAGTAACAAAAATCTCTACAACAGACTACCTTCCATAATGACAAGGCGACCATCCATTGGAATAACAAAAATCTTGACAATAGACTACCTTCCATAATGACAAGGCTACCATCCATTGGAGTAACAAAGATATCGACAATAGACTACCTTCATTAATGACAAGGCTACCATCCATTGGAGTAACAAAAATCTCGACAAAAGACTACCTTTCATAATGACATGGTTACCATCCATTAGAATAACAAAAATCTCAAAAACATACTACCTTCCATAATGACAAGTCTACCATCCAATGGAATAAAATATTCTCGACAACAGATTACCTTCCATAAGGACAAGGCTACCATCCATTGGAGTAACAAAAATCTGAACAACAGACTACCTTCCATAATGACAAGGCTACAATCCATTGGAGTAACAGAAATCTCAAAGACAGACTACCTTCCATAATGACAAGGCTACCATCCATTGGAGTAAAAAAATCTCGACAATATACTACCTTCCATAATTACAAGGCTACCATTCATTGGAATATCAAAAATCTCGACAACATATTACCCTCCATAATGACAAGGCTATCATCCATTGGAATAACCAAAATCACGACAATATACTACCTTCCATAATGACAAGGCTATCGTCCATTAGAGTAACAAAAATCTGAACAACATACTACCTTCTATAATGACAAGGCTACCATCCATTGGAGTAACAGAAATCCCAACGACCGACTACCTTTCGTAATGACAAGGCTACCATCCATTGCAGTAACAAAATCTTGACAACAGTCTACCTTCCATAATGACAAGGTTACCATCCATTGGAATAACAAAAATATAAACAACAGACTACCTTCCATAATGACAAGGCTACCATCCATTGGAGTAACAAAAATATTGACAACAGACTATGTTCCATAATGACAAGGCTACCATCCATTAGAGTAACAAAATCTCGACAATAGACTACCTTCCATAATGAAAAGGCTACAATCCATTGGAGTAAAAAAAATATCGAAAAAAGACTACCTTCCATAATGAAAAGGCTATCATCCATTGGAGTAACAAAGATATCGATAACAAACTACCTTCAATAATGACAACGCTACCATCCATTCGAGTAACAAAAATATCGACAAAATACTAGCTTCCATAATGACTAGGTTACCATCCATTGGAATAACAAAAATCTCGACAACATACTACCTTTCATAATGACAAGGCTACCATCCAATGGAATAACAAAAATATCGACAACATTCTACCTTCCATAATCACAAGGCTACCATTCATTGGAGTAACAAAAGTCTGACGAACAAGCTACCTTCCATAATGACAAGGCTACAATCCATTGGAGTAACAAAATTCTCAACGATAGACTAACTTCAATAATGACAAGGCTACCATCCATTGGAATAACAAAAATCTCAACAAAAGACTACCTTCCATAATGACAAGGCTACAATCCATTGGAATAAGAAATATCTTGACAATAGACTACCTTCCATAATGACAAGGCTAACATCCATTGGAGTAACAAAAATCTCAACGACATACTACGTTCCATAATGATAAGGCTACCATCCATTGGAGTAACAAAAATCTCAACGACAGAATACCTTCCATAAAGACAAGGCTACCAGCCATAAAGACAAGGTTACCATACATTGGAATAACACAAATCTTGACAACAGACTACCTTCCATAATGATAAGGTTCGAACCATTGGAAAAACAAAAATCTCGACAACAGACTACCTTCCATAATGACAATGCTACCATCCAATGGAATAACAAAAATATTGACAACAGACTACCTTCCATAATGACAAGGTTACCATCCATTGGAGTAACCAAAATCTGAACAACAGACTATCTTCCATAATGACAAGGCTACTATCCATTGAAGTAACATAAATCTCAACGACTGACTACCTTTAATAATGACAAGGCTACTATCCATTGGAATAAAAAAAATCTCGACAATAGACTACCTTCCATAATGACAAGGCTACCATCCATTGGAGTAACAAAAATCTGAACAATAGACTACCTTGCATAATGACAAGGCTATCATCCATTGGAGTAACAAAGATATCGACAACAGGCCACCTTCAATAATTACAAGGCTTCCATCCATTGGAGTAACAACAATCTAGACAAAAGACTACCTTCCATAATGACAAGGTTACCATCCATTGGAATAACAAAAATCTCGACAACAGACCACCTTCCATAATGACAAGGCTACCATCCAATGGAATAACAAAAATATTGACAACAGACTACCTTCCATAATGAAAAGGTTACCATCCATTGGAGTAACAAAAATCTGAACAACAGACTTTCTTCCATAATGACAAGGCTACTATCCATTGAAGTAACATAAATCTCAACGACTGACTACCTTTAATAATGACAAGGCTACTATCGATTGGAATAACAAAAATCTCGACAATAGACTACCTTCCATAATGACAAGGCTAGCATCCATCGGAGTAACAAAAATCTGAACAATAGACTACCTTCCATAATGACAAGGCTACAATCCATAGGAGTAACAAAAATCTCAACGACAGACTACCTTCCATAAAGAAAAGGCTACCATCCATTGGAGTAACAAAAATCTCTACAACAGACTACCTTCCATAATGACAAGGCTACCATCCATTGGAATAACAAAAATCTCGACAATAGACTACCTTCCATAATGACAAGGCTACCATCCGTTGGAATAACAAAGATATCGACAATAGACTACCTTCAATAATGACAAGGCTACCATCCATTGGAGTAACAAATTCTCGACAAAAGACTACCTTTCATAATGACATGGTTACCATCCATTAGAATAACAAAAATCTCAAAAACATACTACCTTCCATAATGGCAAGGCTACCATCCAATGGAATAAAATATTCTCGACAACAGATTACCTTCCATAATGACAAGGCTACCATCCATTGGAGTAACAAAAATCTGAACAACAGACTACCTTCCATAATGACAAGGCTACAATCCATTGGAGTAACAGAAATCTCAACAACAGACTACCTTCCATAATGACAAGGCTACCATCCATTGGAGTAAAAAAAATCTCGACAATATACTACCTTCCATAATTACAAGGCTACCATCCATTGGAGTATCAAAAATCACGACAGTAGACTACCTTCCATAATGAAAAGGCTACCATCCATTGGAATAACAAAAATCTCGACAATAGACTACCTTCCATAATGACAATGATATCATCCATTGGAGTAACAAAAATATGAACAACATACTAACTTCCATAATGACAAGGCTACCATCCATTGGAGTAACAGAAATCTCAACGACCGACTACCTTCCGTAATGACAAGGCTACCATCCATTAGAGTAACAAAATATCGACAACAGGCTACTTTCCATAATGACAAGGCTACCATCCATTGGAGTAATAAAAATATGAACAACAGACTACCTTCCATAATGATAAGGCTATCATCCATTAGAGTAACAAAGATATCGACAACAGACTACCTTCAAAAATGACAAGGCTACCATCCATTGGAGTAACAAAAATCTCGACAAAAGACTACCTTCCATAATGACAAGGTTACCATCCATTGGAATAACAAAAATATAAACAACAGACTACCTTCCATAATGACAAGGCTACCATCAATTGGAGTATCAAAAATCTCGACAGCAAACTACCTTCCATAATGACAAGGCTACCATCCATTGGAGTAACAAAAATATTGAAAACAGACTATGTTCCATAATGACAAGGCTACCATCAATTAGAGTAACAAAGTCTCGACAACAGACTACCTTCCATAATGAAAAGGCTACCATTCATTGGAGTAACAAAAATATCGACAAAAGACTACCTTCCATAATTGCAAGGCTACAATCCATAGGAGTAACAGAAATCTCAACGACAGACTACCTTCCATAATGAAAAGGCTAGCATCCTTTGGAGTAACAAAAATATCTACAACAGACTACCTTCCATAATGACAAGGCTACCATCCATTGGAATAAGAAAAATCTCGACAATAGACTACCTTCCATAATGACAAGGCTACCATCCATTAGAGTAACAAAGATATCGACAATAGACTACCTTGAATAATGACAAGGCTACCATCCATTGGAGTAACAAAAATCTCGACAAAATACTACCTTTCATAATGACATGGTTAGCATCCATTGGAATAACAAAAATCTCAAAAATAGACTACCTTCCATAATGACAAGGCTACCATCCAATGGAATAAAATATTCTCGACAATAGACTACCTACCAAAATGACAAGGCTACCATCCATTGGAGTAACAAAAATATGGACAACAGACTACCTTCCATAATTACAAGGCTACCATCCATTGGAATATCAAAAATCTCGACAGTAGACTACCTTCCATAATGACAAGGCTACCATCCATTGGAATAACAAAAATCTCGACAATAGACTACCTTCCATAATGACAATGCTATCATCCATTGGAGTAACAAAAATATGAACAACAGACTAACTTCCATAATGACAAGGCTACCATCCATTGGAGTAATAGAAATCTCAACGACCGACTACCTTCCGTAATGACAAGGCTACCATCCATTGGAGTAACAAAATATCGACAACAAGCTACCTTCCATAATGACAAGGCTACCATCCATTGGAGTAATAAAAATATGAACATACTACCTTCCATAATGACAAGGCTATCATCCATTAGAGTAACAAAGATATCGACAACAGACTACCTTCAAAAATGACAAGGCTACCATCCATTGGAGTAACAAAAATCACGACAAAAGACTACCTTCCATAATGACAAGGTTACCATCCATTGGAATTACAAAAATATAAACAACAAACTACCTTCCATAATGACAAGGATACCATCCATTGGAGTATCAAAAATCTCGACAACAAACTACATTCCATAATGACAAGGCTACCATCCATTGGAGTAACAAAAATATTGAAAACAGACTATGTTCCATAATGACAAGGCTACCATCAATTAGAGTAACAAAATCTCGACAACAGACTACCTTCCATAATGAAAAGGCTACCTTCCATTGGAGTAACAAAAATATGGACAACAGACTACCTTCCATAATGACAAGGCTACAATCCATTGGAGTAACAGAAATCTCAACGACAGACTACCTTCCATAATGACAAGGCTACCATCCATTGGAGTAAAGAAATCTCGAAAATATACTACCTTCCATAATTACAAGGCTACCATCCATTGGAGTGTCAAAAATCTCGACAGTAGACTACCTTCCGTAATGACAAGGCTACCATCCATTGGAATAACAAAAATCTCGACAATAGACTACCTTCCATAATGACAATGCTATCATCCATTGGAGTAACAGAAATCTCAACGACCGACTACCTTCCGTAATGACAAGGCTACCATCCATTGGAGTAACAAAATATCGACAACAGGCTACCTTCCATAATGACAAGGCTGCCATCCATTGGAGTAATAAAAATATGAACAACAGACTACCTTCCATAATGACAAGGCTATCATCCATTAGAGTAACAAAGATATCGACAACAGACTACCTTCAAAAATGACAAGGCTACCATCCATTGGAGTAACAAAAATCATGACAAAAGACTACCTTCCATAATGACAAAGTTACCATCCATTGGAATAACAAAAATATAAACAACAGACTACCTTCCATAATGACAAGGCGACCATCCATTGGAGTATCAAAAATCTCGACAACAAACTACCTTCCATAATGAAAAGGCTACCATCCATTGGAGTACCAAAAATATCGACAAAAGACTACCTTCCATTATGACAAGGCTATCATCCATTAGAGTAACAGAGATATCGACAACAAACTACCTTTAATAATGACGATGCTACCATCCATTCGAGTAACAAAAATATCGACAAAATACTACCTTCCATAATGACAAGGGTACCATCCATTGGAGTAACAAAAATCTGAACAATAGACTACCTTGCATAATGACAAGGCTATCATCCATTGGAGTAACAAAGATATCGACAACGGACCACCTTCAATAATTACAAGGCTTTCATCCATTGGTGTAACAACAATCTAGACAAAAGACTACCTTCCATAATGACAAGGTTACCATTCATTGGAATAACAAAAATCTCGACAATAGACTACCTTCCATAATGACATGGCTACCATCCATTGGAGTAACAAAAATCTGAACAACAGACTACCTTCCAAAATGACAAGGTAACAATCCATAGGAGTAACAGAAATCTCAACGACAGACTACCTTCCATAATGAAAAGGCTACCATCCTTTGGAGTAACAAAAATCTCTACAGCAGACTACCTTCCATAATGACAAGGCTACCATCCATTGGAATAACAAAAATCTCGACAATAGACTACCTTCCATAATGACAAGGCTACCATCCATTAGAGTAACAAAGATATCAACAATAGACTACCTTCAATAATGACAAGGCTACCATCCATTGGAGTAACAAAAATCTCGACAAAAGACTACCTTTCATAATGACATGGTTAGCATCCATTGGAATAACAAAAATCTCAAAAACAGACTACCTTACATAATGACAAGGCTACCATCCAATGGAATAAAATATTCTCGACAACAGACTACCTTCCAAAATGACAAGGCTACCATCCATTGGAGTAACAAAAATATGGACAACAGACTACCTTCCATAATGACAAGGCTACAATCCATTGGAGTAACAGAAATCTCAACGACATACTACCTTCCATAATGACAAGGCTACCATCCATTGGAGTAAAAAAATCTCGAAAATATACTACCTTCCATAATTACAAGGCTACCATCCATTGGAGTATCAAAAATCTAGACAGTAGACTACCTTCCATAATGACAAGGCTACCATCCATTGGAATAACAAAAATCTCGACAATAGACTACCTTCCATAATGATAATGCTATCATCCATTGGAGTAACAGAAATCTCAACGACTGACTACCTTCCGTAATGACAAGGCTACCATCCATTGGAGTAACAAAATATCGACAACAGGCTACCTTCCATAATGACAAGGCTACCATCCATTGGAGTAATAAAAATATGAACAACAGACTACCTTCCATAATGACAAGGCTATCATCCATTAGAGTAACAAAGATATCGACAACAGAATACCTTCAAAAATGACAAGGCTACCATCTATTGGAGTAACAAAAATCATGACAAAAGACTACCTTCCATAATGACAAGGTTACCATCCATTGGAATAACAAAAATATAAACAACAGACTACCTTCCATAATGACAAGGCTACCATCCATTGGAGTATCAAAAATCTCGACAACAAACTACCTTCCATAATGAAAAGGCTACCATCCATTGGAGTAACAAAAATATCGACAAAAGACTACCTTCCATAATGACAAGGCTATCATCCATTAGAGTAACAGAGATATCGACAACAAACTACCTTTAATAATGACGATGCTACCATCCATTCGAGTAACAAAAATATCGACAAAATACTACCTTCCATAATGACAAGGGTACCATCCATTGGAGTAACAAAAATCTGAACAATAGACTACCTTGCATAATGACAAGGCTATCATCCATTGGAGTAACAAAGATATCGACAACGGACCACCTTCAATAATTACAAGGCTTCCATCCATTGGTGTAACAACAATCTAGACAAAAGACTACCTTCCATAATGACAAGGTTACCATTCATTGGAATAACAAAAATCTCGACAATAGACTACCTTCCATAATGACATGGCTAGCATCCATTGGAGTAACAAAAATCTGAACAACAGACTACCTTCCATAATGACAAGGCTACAATCCATAGGAGTAACAGAAATCTCAACGACAGACTACCTTCCATAATGAAAAGGCTACCATCCTTTGGAGTAACAAAAATCTCTACAGCAGACTACCTTCCATAATGACAAGGCTACCATCCATTGGAATAACAAAAATCTCGACAATAGACTACCTTCCATAATGACAAGGCTACCATCCATTAGAGTAACAAAGATATCAACAATAGACTACCTTCAATAATGACAAGGCTACCATCCATTGGAGTAACAAAAATCTCGACAATAGACTACCTTTCATAATGACATGGTTAGCATCCATTGGAATAACAAAAATCTCAAAAACAGACTACCTTACATAATGACAAGGCTACCATCCAATGGAATAAAATATTCTCGACAACAGACTACCTTCCAAAATGACAAGGCTACCATCCATTGGAGTAACAAAAATATGGACAACAGACTACCTTCCATAAAGACAAGGCTACAATCCATTGGAGTAACAGAAATCTCAATGACATACTACCTTCCATAATGACAAGGCTACCATCCATTGGAGTAAAAAAATCTCGAAAATATACTACCTTCCATAATTACAAGGCTACCATCCATTGGAGTATCAAAAATCTAGACAGTAGACTACCTTCCATAATGACAAGGCTACCATCCATTGGAATAACAAAAATCTCGACAATAGACTACCTTCCATAATGATAATGCTATCATCCATTGGAGTAACAGAAATCTCAACGACTGACTACCTTCCGTAATGACAAGGCTACCATCCATTGGAGTAACAAAATATCGACAACAGGCTACCTTCCATAATGACAAGGCTACCATCCATTGGAGTAATAAAAATATGAACAACAGACTACCTTCCATAATGACAAGGCTATCATCCATTAGAGTAACAAAGATATCGACAACAGAATACCTTCAAAAATGACAAGGCTACCATCTATTGGAGTAACAAAAATCATGACAAAAGACTACCTTCCATAATGACAAGGTTACCATCCATTGGAATAACAAAAATATAAACAACAGACTACCTTCCATAATGACAAGGCTACCATCCATTGGAGTATCAAAAATCTCGACAACAAACTACCTTCCATAATGAAAAGGCTACCATCCATTGGAGTAACAAAAATATCGACAAAAGACTACCTTCCATAATGACAAGGCTATCATCCATTAGAGTAACAGAGATATCGACAACAAACTACCTTTAATAATGACGATGCTACCATCCATTCGAGTAACAAAAATATCGACAAAATACTACCTTCCATAATGACAAGGGTACCATCCATTGGAGTAACAAAAATCTGAACAATAGACTACCTTGCATAATGACAAGGCTATCATCCATTGGAGTAACAAAGATATCGACAACGGACCACCTTCAATAATTACAAGGCTTCCATCCATTGGTGTAACAACAATCTAGACAAAAGACTACCTTCCATAATGACAAGGTTACCATTCATTGGAATAACAAAAATCTCGACAATAGACTACCTTCCATAATGACATGGCTAGCATCCATTGGAGTAACAAAAATCTGAACAACAGACTACCTTCCATAATGACAAGGCTACAATCCATAGGAGTAACAGAAATCTCAACGACAGACTACCTTCCATAATGAAAAGGCTACCATCCTTTGGAATAACAAAAATCTCTACAGCAGACTACCTTCCATAATGACAAGGCTACCATCCATTGGAATAACAAAAATCTCGACAATAGACTACCTTCCATAATGACAAGGCTACCATCCATTAGAGTAACAAAGATATCAACAATAGACTACCTTCAATAATGACAAGGCTACCATCCATTGGAGTAACAAAAATCTCGACAATAGACTACCTTTCATAATGACATGGTTAGCATCCATTGGAATAACAAAAATCTCAAAAACAGACTACCTTACATAATGACAAGGCTACCATCCAATGGAATAAAATATTCTCGACAACAGACTATCTTCCAAAATGACAAGGCTACCATCCATTGGAGTAACAAAAATATGGACAACAGACTACCTTCCATAATGACAAGGCTACAATCCATTGGAGTAACAGAAATCTCAACGACATACTACCTTCCATAATGACAAGGCTACCATCCATTGGAGTAAAAAAATCTCGAAAATATACTACCTTCCATAATTACAAGGCTACCATCCATTGGAGTATCAAAAATCTAGACAGTAGACTACCTTCCATAATGACAAGGCTACCATCCATTGGAATAACAAAAATCTCGACAATAGACTACCTTCCATAATGATAATGCTATCATCCATTGGAGTAACAGAAATCTCAACGACTGACTACCTTCCGTAATGACAAGGCTACCATCCATTGGAGTAACAAAATATCGACAACAGGCTACCTTCCATAATGACAAGGCTACCATCCATTGGAGTAATAAAAATATGAACAACAGACTACCTTCCATAATGACAAGGCTATCATCCATTAGAGTAACAAAGATATCGACAACAGAATACCTTCAAAAATGACAAGGCTACCATCCATTGGAGTAACAAAAATCATGACAAAAGACTACCTTCCATAATGACAAGGTTACCATCCATTGGAATAACAAAAATATAAACAACAGACTACCTTCCATAATGACAAGGCTACCATCCATTGGAGTATCAAAAATCTCGACAACAAACTACCTTCCATAATGAAAAGGCTACCATCCATTGGAGTAACAAAAATATCGACAAAAGACTACCTTCCATAATGACAAGGCTATCATCCATTAGAGTAACAGAGATATCGACAACAAACTACCTTTAATAATGACGATGCTACCATCCATTCGAGTAACAAAAATATCGACAAAATACTACCTTCCATAATGACAAGGGTACCATCCATTGGAGTAACAAAAATCTGAACAATAGACTACCTTGCATAATGACAAGGCTATCATCCATTGGAGTAACAAAGATATCGACAACGGACCACCTTCAATAATTACAAGGCTTCCATCCATTGGTGTAACAACAATCTAGACAAAAGACTACCTTCCATAATGACAAGGTTACCATTCATTGGAATAACAAAAATCTCGACAATAGACTACCTTCCATAATGACATGGCTAGCATCCATTGGAGTAACAAAAATCTGAACAACAGACTACCTTCCATAATGACAAGGCTACAATCCATAGGAGTAACAGAAATCTCAACGACAGACTACCTTCCATAATGAAAAGGCTACCATCCTTTGGAGTAACAAAAATCTCTACAGCAGACTACCTTCCATAATGAAAAGGCTACCATCCATTGGAATAAAAAAAATCTCGACAATAGACTACCTTCCATAATGACAAGGCTACCATCCATCAGAGTAACAAAGATATCAATAATAGACTACCTTCAATAATGACAAGGCTACCATCCATTGGAGTAACAAAAATCTCGACAAAAGACTACCTTTCATAATGACATGGTTAGCATCCATTGGAATAACAAAAATCTCAAAAACAGACTACCTTCCATAATGACAAGGCTACCATCCAATGGAATAAAATATTCTCGACAACAGACTACCTTCAAAAATGACAAGGCTACCATCCATTGGAGTAACAAAAATATGGACAACAGACTACCTTCCATAATGACAAGGCTACAATCCATTGGAGTAACAGAAATCTCAACGACAGACTACCTTCCATAATGACAAGGCTACCATCCATTGGAATAAAAAAATTCTCGAAAATATACTACCTTCCATAATTACAAGGCTACCATCCATTGGAGTATCAAAAATCCCGACAGTAGACTACTTTCCATAATGACAAGGCTACCATCCATTGGAATAACAAAAATCTCGACAATAGACTACCTTCCATAATGACAATGCTATCATCCATTGGAGTAACAAAAATCTGAACGACAGACTACATTCCATAATGACAAGGCTACCATCCATTGGAGTAACAAAAATATCAACGACCGACTACCTTCCGTAATGACAAGGCTACCATCCATTGGAGTAACAAAATCTCGACAACAGACTACCTTCCATAATGACAAGGCTACCATCCATTGGAGTAATAAAAATCTGAACAACAAACTACCTTCCATATTGACAAGGCTATCATCCATTAGAGTAACAAAGATATCGACAACAGACTACCTTTAAAAATGACAAGGCTACCATCCATTAGAGTAACAAAAATCTCGACAAAAGACTACCTTCCATAATGACAAGGTTACCATCCATTGGAATAACAAAAATATAAACAACAGACTACCTTCCATAATGACAAGGCTACCATCCATTGGAGTATCAAAAATCTCGACAACAAACTACCTTCCATAATGACAAGGCTAGCATCCATTAAAGTGACAAAAATATCGACAACAGACTATGTTCCATAATGACAAGCCTACCATCCATTAGAGTAACAAAATCTCGAAAACAGACTACCTTCCATAATGAAAAGGCTATCATCCATTGGAGTAACAAAAATATCGACAAAAGACTACCTTCCATAGTGACAACGCTATCATCCATTGGAGTAACAAAGATATCGACAACAAACTACCTTCAATAATGACAACGCTACCATCCAATGGAGTAATAAAAATATCGACAAAATACTACCTTCCATAAGGACAAGGTTACCATCCATTGGAATAACAAAAATCTCGACAGCAGACTACCTTCCATAATGACAAGGCCCCCATCCAATGGAATAACAAAAATATCGACAACAGTCTACCTTCCATAATCACAAGGCTACCATTCATTGGAGTAACAAAAGTCTGAAGAACAAACTACCTTCCATAATGACAAGGCTACAATCCATTGGAGTAACAGAATTCTCAACGACATAATAACTTCAATAATAACAAGGCTACAATCCATGGGAATAACAAAAATCTCAACAATAGACTACCTTCCATAATGACAGGGCTACAATCCATTGGAATAAGAAATATCTCGACAATAGACTACCTTCCATATTGACAAGGCTATCATCCATTGGAGTAACAAAAATCTCAATGATATACTACGTTCCATAATGATAAGGCTACCATCCATTGGAGTAACAAAAATATCAACGACAGAATACCATCCATAAAGACAAGGCTACCATCCATTTGAGTAACAAAAATCTCAACAACAGACTACCTTCCATAACGACAAGGCTACCATACATTGGAATAACACAAATCTCGACAACAAACTACCTTCCATAATGACAAGGCTACCATCCAATGGAATAACAAAAATGTCGATAACAAACTACCTTCCATAATGACAAGGTTACCATCCATTGGAGTAACAAAAATCTGAACAACAGACTATCTTCCATAATGACAAGGCTACTATCCATTGAAGTAACAGAAATCTCAATGACCGACTACCTTTAATAATGACAAGGCTACTATCCATTGGAATAACAAAAATCTCGACAATAGAATACCTTCCATAATGACAAGGCTACCATCCATTGGAGTAACAAAAATCTGAACAATAGACTACCTTGCATAATGACAAGGCTATCATCCATTGGAGTAACAAAGATATCGACAACAGACCACCTTCAATAATTACAAGGCTTCCATCCATTGGAGTAACAACAATCTAGACAAAAGACTACCTTCCATAATGACAAGGTTACCATCCATTGGAATAACAAAAATTTTGATAATAGACTACCTTTCATAATGACAAGGCTACAATCCATTGGAGTAACAAAAATATCAATGACAGACTACCTTCCATAATGACAAGGCTTCAATCCATAGGAGTAACAAAAATCTCAACGACAGACTACCTTCCATAATGAAAAGTCTACCATCCTTTGGAGTAACAAAAATCTCTACAACAGACTACCTTCCATAATGACAAGGCTACCATCCATTGGAATAACAAAAATCTCGACAATAGACTACCTTCCATAATGACAAGGCTACCATCCATTGGAGTAACAAAGATATTGATAATAGACTACCTTCAATAATGACAAGGCTACCATCCATTTGAGTAACAAAAATCTCGACAAAGGACTACCTTTCATAATGACATGGTTACCATCCATTGGAATAACAAAAATCTCAAAAACATAAAAGAGGAGAGTTGGATGAGGGTAAAGAGAAAGTTTGGACTGAGATAAAGGTACATATATGGTATTTGTTATTTGCTTTATCTTGACGGTAATATGTGTTTAAATTGCTTTTACTAACACACTTTATGCGTATGTTTTTTTGTAGAGGTCTGTTAACATTGAAGATACCCGTAAAAAGTATATAATGGGTTTGGCTGGAAAAAGACACAGGGTGGAGAACATTTTTAACAAACAAGTATCTTAAAGATGATGAAGGAAATTTTCTTGAAGAGGATCCGGAACGTCCAAAGAAATATGAGAACTTCATTACACCTGAAGAATGGGTTGGTTTTGTAGGCCAAAGAAGAGAAGAGAATTTCAAGAAAGTGAGTTCCATCAATCGCGAGAGAGCGTCAAAACCCGCATATCCTTACAAAAAGGGCGTTTGGGATATGCTCGCTTAGAGGAAAAAATTGTAAGTAAATATAAACTCTAAGATCTTATTAATTCTCTCAATGTGTTATAACTGATGATCTTAGGACTTGTGTCAATGCGTAGTTAGAAGAGACGAAAAGTGATGCAACATCACTACCAACACATTTGTTGTGGAAGGAAGATCGTGTGGGAAAGGATCAAGTTGTTAATCCCGATCTTCAACACGTGCATGATGTATGTGTAAGTATAAGATTGTGTATTTAATTAAATCAAATGTTTATTAATATTTGAATAATTTTTTATCTCCACTAATAATTTTTGATATGTGAATGAATTACAGGAGACCTTATCGCAATCGGTATCCCTAGGTGAGGATCAGGATACCAGGAGCGTACTTAGACGAGCACTAAATATTGCAGAGTATCCGGGTCGAGTGAGGGGTAAAGGTCATGGTGTGACTCCAACCTCTTTGTATAAGCATCCAAGGAGAAGAAATCCTAGCAATGCAGACGTGATGCAAACATTGAAGGATTTAAAAGCTCAAGTCCGTGAATTGCAGAAGGATAAAGAGAGATATATGGCGGAAAAGAGCAGTTCACAGTTGAAAGAATCTTGTGACAAAGCTAGTATCAACTGTCAGTATAAATTTCCCGAGGTAATTTTCAATATATATTTGTTATTATTATAGAATATTTTTAGTCACTTCTAACGGTTATTATTGGTTTAGGGCATTTCATCTTGCCAGTTATACTTATCGTCGTCGACTTATCGACTAGTTGGCAAGGGAAAAGTCCATAACAATTTGGGAGATTTACTTCACCATAGACCGCTTTCGAATGGACACATGAAAGTATTAGTTGATATTGCTTTAGATATGGATGCCTTGCTGCCGGTACCTAACATTGTTGCGGAGACCACATTGTTGCGAGATGCAATAGGATCTTTTGTTGCATGGCCATCGGACCTCTTTTTCATAGATGATCAGGTATGTTGAAAACCATTATGAATCTTTAAGTCTTCAACTGTCAATTCTGACCTCAGTTATTTCCATGGTAATTATAGACTCCTACAAAACACGCATCTAAGGGTAAAGGAATTTTGTGGCACGACGAGTCTGATGTATCACAAAAAGAGGTACGTTTAAAGTGTTAATTATATGATCCGAATAAAAAACTGCATAATTTTATAATTTAACTGAGTCTATATGATTTTTAGATACCTTTTCAAGGATCACAACAAGTGAGCCAGAAAATCGTTTGCGTACCACCCAAGAAAAGGGTTCCTACTAGATTTTTCCCTCGATACCGACAGTGTCTTGAAACAATAGTGGGAACAACAAATTTCATGGATGGTGGTATTCGTCAAATGGATATGGATCAAGGTATCTTTAGTTTTCCTTGCACCGAAATAATTGGACATGAGGACGTGGAAGAGATTTTCCATCATAAAGAATTAGGCGTCAGTATTATGCACGCATACATCCGGTAACCCCGTCTTTATATTATGTAATTAGCTGAATTTTTATTTAAACATTTCAATGAATATAGTCTAATATTAATTATGTTTTTATTTAAGGTTGTTATATGACAAATTGATGCGCGGGAATCAATTGTCAAACAAATTCCATTTCGTGTCTTCCTCCCGTGTCAGCGGAGGGACAATTGATAGGGAACCGGATTCAGTAAGAGAGCACTTAGTCAAAAGATTCATGGCAACTGGAAGTACATAAAGCTTATATCTTTGGGCGTATAATACTATTCCTACAAGGTTAGATTTTCATTCTAAGTTCATTTTCATATTTGTAATTTTTGCGTAGAAAATTTCTTCTAAACTGTTGTTTTAATTTATAGACATCACTGGTTGTTGGTTGCTATCGATCCTATAAAAGAAGTGGTCTATTATCTGAATTCAGTTGATGGTGATTAGACAAATTATCTGGATATGAAGTTAATTATTGATACGTAAGTGAGATTATTCTAAATATTTGTGTTTATTTATATATTTAATTATTTCTGTGACATTGTTCTAAATATATCTTTTTATTTTGTTAGAGCGATACAAGTACTCCGGTGTCAAAGAGAAGCTCGGGTACGACGGTCTAAATCAAACAACATTAATTGGATCAAAGTGCAGGTATATTAATTTCCACTATTTTGCTTATAATATTTATGCTATTTGATTAAACAATACAACTATATATTCTTATTTGTTTTTCTATGTAGTGTCCTCAACAGCAAAACAATATAGATTGCGGATACTTCGTTATGCGGTTTATCAAAGAAATCCTTCACCTGAATCAAATAGAGATTCCAGTCACGGTATGGATATATAAATTAGGATTTGTTTTATTATTTCTAGGATATTTCATATAATTATTTACTTTTAACTAAATCATGCATATTATGTTTTGTTATGTAGTACTTCGATGAATACAAATGTGCATATCACACAAAACTTCAGTTGGAAGAAATCAAAGAGGAATTGTGTCAATATTTTATTGAGAAGAGAATCATATAAGGTATGAATACATTATTATGTGAAAAGTGTTTTGAATACGTTACATGTGTACATGGAATAACATATTGACCGTGTTATTATGTTCAAACCTCGTAGGACCAGGACCTTAATATATAATTGACGGTGTTTCTTTCATACATTAGGATTGGTTTAGTTGTTGTTAGGGTTGATTTTGTAAGACTGATTTTGAGTTACAATACTGATAACAATGGTTTTTATATATTTTGAGGTACAAAAGTGGTGTATATATATTTTTGATTACAATGGTATACAATGCATTACCGCGGTTTATGAATTACAGGTTATGGCAACTGGTTTATATAAATAATATGCTGCTAACAATGCAGCTATATGAATTATATAAATTATACCTCTAAAAAAACACCCTATGAAAGCGCTTTTTCAAGAAAAATGCTGCCTTAGGTAACCTATGAAAGCGCTTTTTCACAAAAAGCGTTGTCTAAGGTAAACATATGACAGCGCTTTTCCAGGAAAAAGCGCTGCTAAAAGACCACCTATGAAAGCGCTTTTCCAAAAAAAAGCGTTGCTAAAAGCCTACCTAAGTAAATGCTTTTCCAGAAAAAAGCGCTGCTAAAAGAAAACTTATGAGAGCGCTTTTCCAGAAAAAAGCGCTGCCTTAGGTAGACCTATGAAAGCGCTTCTTCATAAAAAAGCGTTGTATTAGGTAGACCTACGAAATCGCTTTTCATTAAACAAAAAGCGCTGCTAAAACCTATAGTAGCGCCACCTACGAAAGCGCTTTTAAAGGCCCAAAAAAGGGCTTTCGTAAGTCTTTTTTGGCGTAGTGAAGGCTACCATCCATTGGAGTAACAAAGATATCGATAACAGACTACCTTCCATAATGAGAAGGCTACCATCCATTGGAGTAACAAAAATCTCAACAAAAGACGACCTTTCATAATGACAAGGTTACCATCCATTGGCATAACAAAAATCTCGACAACAGACTACCTTCCATAATTACAAGGCTACCATCCAATGGAAT
Organism: Vicia faba; assembly: GCA_948472305.1. Taxonomy (NCBI): domain Eukaryota; kingdom Viridiplantae; phylum Streptophyta; class Magnoliopsida; order Fabales; family Fabaceae; genus Vicia; species Vicia faba. Next base: position 544,508,558 of record OX451739.1, on the reverse strand, counting down.
AAAAAATTCTCAACAATAGACTACCTTCCATAATGACAAGGCTACCATCCATTGGAGTAACAAAAATCTGAACAACAGACTACCTTCCATAATGACAAGGCTACAATCCATTGGAGTAACAAATATCTCAACGACATACTACCTTCCATAATGACAAGGCTACCATCCATTGGAGTAACAAAAATCCCGACAACAAACTACCTTCCGTAATGACAAGGGTACCATCCAATGGAATAACAAAAATCTTGACAATAAACTACCTTCCATAATGACAAGGCTATCATCCATTGAAGTAACAAATATATGAACAATAAACTACCTTCCATAATGACAAGGCTATAATCCATTGGAGTAACAGAAATCTCAACGACATATACCTTCCAAAATGATCAGGCTACCATCCATTGGAGTAACAAAAATCTCAACAACAGACTACCTTTCCTAATGACAAGGCTACCATCAATTGGAGTAACAAAAATCTCGACAATAGACTACCTTATATAATGACAAGGCTACCATCCATTGGAGTAACAAAAATCTCAACAACAAACTACCTTCCATGATGACAAGGCTATCATCCACTGGAGTAACAAAAATATCGAGAACAGACTACCTTCAATAATGACAAGGCTACCATCCATTTGAGTAAAAAAAATCTCGACTTAAAGACTACCTTCCATAATGACAAGGTTACCATCCATTGAAATAACAAGAATCTCGACAACAGACTACTTTCCATAATGACAAGGCTACCATCCAACGGAATAAAAAAATACCGACAACATACTACCTTGCAAAATGACAAGGCTACTATCCATTGGAGTAACAAAAATCTAAATAACAGACTACCTTCCATAATGACAAGGCTACCATCCATTGGAATAACAAAAATCTATACAACAGACTACCTTCCATAATTACAAGGCTACCATCCATGGGGGTAACAAAAATCTCGACAATAGACTTCCTTCCATAATGACAAGGCTACCATACATTGGAGTAACAAAAATCTCGACAAAAAACTATCTTCCATAATGACAAGGCTATCATCCATTGGAATAACAAAAATCTCGACAATAGACTACCTTCCATAATGACAAGGCTACCATCCATTGGAGTATCAAAAATTTCGACAACAGACTACCTTCCACAATGACAAGGCTATCATCCATTGGAGTAACAAAAATCTCGACAATAGACTTCCTTCCATAATGACAAGGCTACAATACATTGGAGTAACAAAAATCTCGAAAAAAACTATCTTCCGTAATGACAAGGCTATCATCCATTGGAATAACAAAAATCTCGACAATAGACTTCCTTCCATAATGACAAGGCTACCATCCATTGGAGTAACAAAAATTTCGATAACAGACTACCTTCCATAATGACAAGGCTATCATCCATTGGAGTAACAAAAATCTCGACAATAGACTACCTTCCATAATGACAAGGCTACCATCCATTGCAGTAACAAAAATATCGACAACAAACTACCTTCCATAATGACAAGGCTATCATCCATTGGAGTAACAAAAATCTCGACAATAGACTACCTTCCATAATGACAAGGATACCATCCATTGGAGTAACAAAAATGTCGACAAAAAACTACCTTCCATAATGACAAGGCTATCATCCATTGGAATAACAAAAATCTCGACAATAGATTACCTTCTATAATGACAAGGCTACCATCCATTGGAGTAACAAAAATCTCGAAAAAATACTACCTTCCATAATGACAAGGTTATCATTCATTGGAATAACAAAAATCTCGACAATAGACTACCTTAAATAATGACAAGGCTACCATCCATTGGAATAACAAAAATCTCTACAACATTCTAGCTTCCATAATCAGAAGGCTACCATCCATTGGAGTAACAAATATTTGATGAACAAACCACCTACAATAATTACAAGGCTACAATCCATTGGAGTAACAAAAATCTCAACGACAGACTACCTTCCATGGTGACAAGGCTACCATTCATTGGAGTAACAAAAATCTCGACAACAGACTACCTTCCATAATGACAAGGCTACCATACATTGGAGTAACAAAGATATCGATAACAGACTACCTTCCGTAATGACAAGGCTACCATCCATTGGAGTAACAAAAATCTCAACAAAAGACTACCTTTCATAATGACAAGGTTACCATCCATTGGCCTAACAAAAATCTCGACAACAGACTACCTTCCATAATGACAAGGCTACCATCCAATGGAATAAAAATTTTTCGACAATAGACTACCTTCCATAATGACAAGGCTACAATCCATTGGAGTAACAAATATCTCAACGACATACTACCATCCATAATGACAAGGCTACCATCCATTGGAGTAACAAAAATCACGACAACAAACTACCTTCCATAATGACAAGGGTACCATCCAATGGAATAACAAAAATCTTGACAATAAACTACCTTCCATAATGACAAGGCTATCATCCATTGAAGTAACAAATATATGAACAATAAAATACCTTCCAAAATGACAAGGCTATAATCCATTGGAGTAACAGAAATCTCAACGACATACTACCTTCCAAAATGATAAGGCTACCATCCATTGGAGTAACAAAAATCTCAACCACAGACTACCTTTCCTAATGACAAGGCTACCATCAATTGGAGTAACAAAAATCTCGACAATAGACTACCTTATATAATGGCAAGGCTACCATCCATTGGAGTAACAAAAATCTCAACAACAAACTATCTTCCATGATGACAAGGCTATCATCCACTGGAGTAACAAAAATATCGAGAACAGGCTACCTTCAATAATGACAAGGCTACCATCCATTTGAGTAAAAAAAATCTCGACTTAAAGACTACCTTCCATAATGACAAGGTTACCATCCATTGAAATAACAAGAATCTCGACAACAGACTACTTTCCATAATGACAAGGCTACCATCCATCGAAATAAAAAAATACCGACAACATACTACCTTGCAAAATGACAAGGCTACTATCCATTGGAGTAACAAAAATCTCAACGACAGACTACCTTCCATAATGACAAGGCTACCATTCATTGGAGTAACAAAAATCTCGACAACAGACTACCTTCCATAATGACAAGGCTACCATCCATTGGAGTAACAAAGATATCGATAACAGACTACCTTCCGTAATGACAAGGCTACCATCCATTGGAGTAACAAAAATCTCGACAATAGACTACCTTCCATAATGACAAAGCTACCATCCAATGGAATAAAAAATTCTCGACAATAGACTACCTTCCATAATGACAAGGCTACAATCCATTGGAGTAACAAAAATCTGAACAACAGACTACCTTCCATAATGACAAGGCTACAATCCATTGGAGTAACAAATATCTCAACGACAAACTACCTTCCATAATGACAAGGCTACCATCCATTGGAGTAAAAAAAATCACGACAACAGACTACCTTCCATAATGACAAGGCTACCATCCAATGGAATAACAAAAATCTTGACAATAAACTACCTTCCATAATGATAAGGCTATCATCCATTGAAGTAACAAATATCTGAACAATAAACTACCTTCCATAATGACAAGGCTACAATCCATTGGAGTAACAGAAATCTCAACGACATACTACCTTCCATAATGATAAGGCTACCATCCATTGGAGTAACAAAAATCTCGACAACAGACTACCTTTCCTAATGACAAGGCTACCATCAATTGGAGTAACAAAAATCTCGAAAATAGACTACCTTCTATAATGACAAGGCTACCATCCATTGGAGTAACAAAAATCTCAACAACAAACTACCTTCCATAACGACAAGGCTATCATCCATTGGAGTAACAAAAATATCGAGAACAGACTACCTTCAATAATGACAAGGTTACCATCCATTTGAGTAAAAAAAATCTCGACTTAAAGACTACCTTCCATAATAACAAGGTTACCATCCATTGGAATAACAAAAATCTCGACAACAGACTACCTTCCATAATGACAAGGCTACCATCCATTGGAGTAACAAAAATCTCGACAACAGACTACCTTCCATAATGACAAGGCTACCATCCAATGGAATAAAAATTTCTCGACAATAGACTACCTTCCATAATGACAAGGCTACCATCCATTGGAGTAACAAAAATCTGAACAACAGACTACCTTCCATAATGAAAAGGCTACAATCCATTGGAGTAACAAATATCTCAACGACAGACTACCTTCCATAATGACAAGGCTACAATCCATTGGAGTAACAAAAATCACGACAACAAACTACCTTCCATAATGACAAGGCTACCATCCAATGGAATAACAAAAATCTTGACAATAAACTACCTTCCATAATGACAAGGATATCATCCATTGAAGTAACAAATATCTGAACAATAAACTACCTTCCATAATGACAAGGCTACAATCCATTGGAGTAACAGAAATCTCAACGACATACTACCTTCCATAATGATATGGCTACCATCCATTGGAGTAACAAAAATCTCGACAACAGACTACCTTTCCAAATGACAAGGCTACCATCAATTGGAGTAACAAAAATCTCGACAATAGACTACCTTCTATAATGACAAGGCTACCATCCATTGGAGTAACAAAAATCTCAACAACAAACTACCTTCCATAATGACAAGGCTACCATCCATTGGAGTAACAAAGATATCGATAACAGACTACCTTCTGTAATGACAAGGCTACCATCCATTGGAGTAACAAAAATCTCAACAAAAGACTACCTTTCATAATGGCAAAGTTACCATCCATTGGCATAACAAAAATCTCGACAACAGACTACCTTCCATAATGACAAGGCTACCATCCAATGGAATAAAAAATTCTCGACAATAGACTACCTTCCATAATGATAAGGCTACCATCCATTGGAGTAACAAAAATCTGAACAACAGACTACCTTCCATAATGAAAAGGCTACAATCCATTGGAGTAACAAATATCTCAACGACAGACTACCTTCCATAATGACAAGGCTACAATCCATTGGAGTAACAAAAATCACGACAACAGACTACCTTCCATAATGACAAGGCTACCATCCAATGGAATAACAAAAATCTTAACAATAAACTACCTTCCATAATGATAAGGCTATCATCGATTGAAGTAACAAATATCTGAACAATAAACTACCTTCCATAATGACAAGGCTACAATCCATTGGAGTAACAGAAATCTCAACGACATACTACCTTCCATAATGATAAGGCTACCATCCATTGGAGTAACAAAAATCTCGACAACAGACTACCTTTCCTAATGACAAGGCTACCATCAATTGGAGTAACAAAAATCTCGAAAATAGAATACCTTCTATAATGACAAGGCTACCATCCATTGGAGTAACAAAAATCTCAACAACAAACTACCTTCCATAACGACAAGGCTATCATCCATTGGAGTAACAAAAATATCGACAATAGATTACCTTCTATAATGACAAGGCTACCATCTATTGGAGTAACAAAAGTCTCGAAAAAATACTACCTTCCATAATGACAAGGTTACCATTCATTGGAATAACAAAAATCTCGACAATAGACTACCTTTAATAATGACAAGGCTACCATCCATTGGAATAACAAAAATCTCTACAAAATTCTAGCTTCCATAATCAGAAGGTTACCATCCATTGGAGTAAAAAAAATTTGATGAACAAACCACCTACAATAATTACAAGGCTACAATCCATTGGAGTAACAAAAATCTCAACGACAAACTACCTTCCATAATGACAAGGCTACCATTCATTGGAGTAACAAAAATCTCGACAACAGACTACCTTCCATAATGACAAGGCTACCATCCATTGGAGTAACAAAGATATCGATAACAGACTACCTTCTGTAATGACAAGGCTACCATCCATTGGAGTAACAAAAATCTCAACAAAAGACTACCTTTCATAATGGCAAGGTTACCATCCATTGGCATAACAAAAATCTCGACAACAGACTACCTTCCATAATGACAAGGCTACCATCCAATGGAATAAAAAATTCTCGACAATAGACTACCTTCCATAATGACAAGGCTACCATCCATTGGAGTAACAAAAATCTGAACAACAGACTACCTTCCATAATGAAAAGGCTACAATCCATTGGAGTAACAAATATCTCAACGACAGACTACCTTCCATAATGACAAGGCTACAATCCATTGGAGTAACAAAAATCACGACAACAAACTACCTTCCATAATGACAAGGCTACCATCCAATGGAATAACAAAAATCTTGACAATAAACTACCTTCCATAATGACAAGGATATCATCCATTGAAGTAACAAATATCTGAACAATAAACTACCTTCCATAATGACAAGGCTACAATCCATTGGAGTAACAGAAATCTCAACGACATACTACCTTCCATAATGATATGGCTACCATCCATTGGAGTAACAAAAATCTCGACAACAGACTACCTTTCCAAATGACAAGGCTACCATCAATTGGAGTAACAAAAATCTCGACAATAGACTACCTTCTATAATGATAAGGCTACCATCCATTGGAGTAACAAAAATCTCAACAACAAACTACCTTCCATAACGACAAGGCTATCATCCATTGGAGTAACAAAAATATCGAGAACAGACTACCTTCAATAATGACAAGGCTACCATCCATTTGAGTAAAAAAAATCTCGAATTAAAGACTACCTTCCATAATGACAAGGTTACCATCCATTGGAATAACAAAAATCTCGACAACAGACTACCTTCCATAATGACAAGGCTACCATCCATTGGAGTAACAAAAATCTCGACAATAGACTACCTTCCATAATGACAAGGCTACCATCCAATGGAATAAAAAATTCTCGACAATAGACTACCTTCCATAATGACAAGGCTACCATCCATTGGAGTAACAAAAATCTGAACAACAGACTACCTTCCGTAATGAAAAGGCTACAATCCATTGGAGTAACAAATATCTCAACGACAGACTACCTTCCATAATGACAAGGCTACAATCCATTGGAGTAACAAAAATCACGACAACAAACTACCTTCCATATTGACAAGGCTACCATCCAATGGAATAACAAAAATCTTGACAATAAACTACCTTCCATAATGACAAGGATATCATCCATTGAAGTAACAAATATCTGAACAATAAACTACCTTCCATAATGACAAGGCTACAATCCATTGGAGTAACAGAAATCTCAACGACATACTACCTTCCATAATGATATGGCTACCATCCATTGGAGTAACAAAAATCTCGACAACAGACTACCTTTCCAAATGACAAGGCTACCATCAATTGGAGTAACAAAAATCTCGACAATAGACTACCTTCTATAATGACAAGGCTACCATCCATTGGAGTAACAAAAATCTCAATAACAAACTACCTTCCATAACGACAAGGCTATCATCCATTGGAGTAACAAAAATATCGAGAACAGACTACCTTCAATAATGACAAGGCTACCATCCATTTGAGTAAAAAAAATCTCGACTTAAAGACTACCTTCCATAATGACAAGGTTACCATCCATTGGAAAAACAAAAATCTCGACAACAGACTACCTTCCATAATGACAAGGCTACCATCCAATGGAATAAAAAAATATCGACAACATACTACATTTCATAATGACAAGGCTACTATCCATTGGAGTAAGGAAAATCTAAATAATAGACTACCTTCCATGATGACAAGGCTACAATCCATTGGAGTAACAGAAATCTCAACGAGAGACTACCTTCCATAATGAAAAGGCTACCATCCATTGGAGTAACAAAAATCTCTACAACAAACTACCTTCCATAATTACAAGGCTACCATCCATGGGGATAACAAAAATCTCGTCAATAGACTTCCTTCCATAATGACAAGCCTACCATACATTGGAGTAACAAAAAACTATCTTCCATAATGACAAGGCTACCATCCATTGCAGTAACAAAAATCTCGACAATAGACTACCTTCCACAATGACAAGGCTATCATCCATTGGAGTAACAAAAATCTCGACAATAGACTACCTTCCATAATGACAAGGCTACCATCCATTGCAGTAACAAAAATATCGACAACAGACTACCTTCCATAATGACAAGGCTATCATCCATTGGAGTAACAAAAATCTCGACAATAGACTACCTTCCATAATGACAAGGCTACCATCCATTGGAGTAACAAAAATCTCGACAAAAAACTACCTTCCATATTGACAAGGCTATCATCCATTGGAATAACAAAAATCTCGACAATAGACTACCTTCTATAATGACAATGCTACCATCCATTGGAGTAACAAAAATCTCGAAAAAATACTACCTTCCATAATGACAAGGGTACCATCCATTGGAATAACAAAAATCTCGACAATACACAACCTTCAATAATGACAAGGCTACCATCCATTGGAATAACAAAAATCTAGACAACATTCTAGCTTCCATAATCAGAAGGTTACCATCCATTGGAGTAACAAAAATTTGATGAACCAACCACCTACAATAATTACAAGGCTACAATCCATTGGAGTAACAAAAATCTCAACGACAAACTACCTTCCATAATGACAAGGCTACCATTCATTGGAGTAACAAAAATCTCGACAACAGACTACCTTCCATAATGACAAGGCTACCATCCATTGGAGTAACAAAGATATCGATAACAGACTACCTTCTGTAATGACAAGGCTACCATCCATTGGAGTAACAAAAATCTCAACAAAAGACTACCTTTCATAATGGCAAGGTTACCATCCATTGGCATAACAAAAATCTCGACAACAGACTACCTTCCATAATGACAAGGCTACCATCCAATGGAATAAAAAATTCTCGACAATAGACTACCTTCCATAATGACAAGGCTACCATCCATTGGAGTAACAAAAATCTGAACAACAGACTACCTTCCATAATGAAAAGGCTACAATCCATTGGAGTAACAAATATCTCAACGACAGACTACCTTCCATAATGACAAGGCTACAATCCATTGGAGTAACAAAAATCACGACAACAAACTACCTTCCATAATGACAAGGCTACCATCCAATGGAATAACAAAAATCTTGACAATAAACTACCTTCCATAATGACAAGGATATCATCCATTGAAGTAACAAATATCTGAACAATAAACTACCTTCCATAATGACAAGGCTACAATCCATTGGAGTAACAGAAATCTCAACGACATACTACCTTCCATAATGATATGGCTACCATCCATTGGAGTAACAAAAATCTCGACAACAGACTACCTTTCCAAATGACAAGGCTACCATCAATTGGAGTAACAAAAATCTCGACAATAGACTACCTTCTATAATGATAAGGCTACCATCCATTGGAGTAACAAAAATCTCAACAACAAACTACCTTCCATAACGACAAGGCTATCATCCATTGGAGTAACAAAAATATCGAGAACAGACTACCTTCAATAATGACAAGGCTACCATCCATTTGAGTAAAAAAAATCTCGAATTAAAGACTACCTTCCATAATGACAAGGTTACCATCCATTGGAATAACAAAAATCTCGACAACAGACTACCTTCCATAATGACAAGGCTACCATCCATTGGAGTAACAAAAATCTCGACAACAGACTACCTTCCATAATGACAAGGCTACCATCCAATGGAATAAAAAATTCTCGACAATAGACTACCTTCCATAATGACAAGGCTACCATCCATTGGAGCAACAAAAATCTGAACAACAGACTACCTTCCGTAATGAAAAGGCTACAATCCATTGGAGTAACAAATATCTCAACGACAGACTACCTTCCATAATGACAAGGCTACAATCCATTGGAGTAACAAAAATCACGACAACAAACTACCTTCCATATTGACAAGGCTACCATCCAATGGAATAACAAAAATCTTGACAATAAACTACCTTCCATAATGACAAGGATATCATCCATTGAAGTAACAAATATCTGAACAATAAACTACCTTCCATAATGACAAGGCTACAATCCATTGGAGTAACAGAAATCTCAACGACATACTACCTTCCATAATGATATGGCTACCATCCATTGGAGTAACAAAAATCTCGACAACAGACTACCTTTCCAAATGACAAGGCTACCATCAATTGGAGTAACAAAAATCTCGACAATAGACTACCTTCTATAATGACAAGGCTACCATCCATTGGAGTAACAAAAATCTCAATAACAAACTACCTTCCATAACGACAAGGCTATCATCCATTGGAGTAACAAAAATATCGAGAACAGACTACCTTCAATAATGACAAGGCTACCATCCATTTGAGTAAAAAAAATCTCGACTTAAAGACTACCTTCCATAATGACAAGGTTACCATCCATTGGAATAACAAAAATCTCGACAACAGACTACCTTCCATAATGACAAGGCTACCATCCAATGGAATAAAAAAATATCGACAACATACTACATTTCATAATGACAAGGCTACTATCCATTGGAGTAAGAAAAATCTAAATAATAGACTACCTTCCATGATGACAAGGCTACAATCCATTGGAGTAACAGAAATCTCAACGAGAGACTACCTTCCATAATGAAAAGGCTACCATCCATTGGAGTAACAAAAATCTCTACAACAAACTACCTTCCATAATTACAAGGCTACCATCCATGGGGATAACAAAAATCTCGTCAAAAGACTTCCTTCCATAATGACAAGCCTACCATACATTGGAGTAACAAAAAACTATCTTCCATAATGACAAGGCTACCATCCATTGCAGTAACAAAAATCTCGACAATAGACTACCTTCCACAATGACAAGGCTATCATCCATTGGAGTAACAAAAATCTCGACAATAGACTACCTTCCATAATGACAAGGCTACCATCCATTGCAGTAACAAAAATATCGACAACAGACTACCTTCCATAATGACAAGGCTATCATCCATTGGAGTAACAAAAATCTCGACAATAGACTACCTTCCATAATGACAAGGCTACCATCCATTGGAGTAACAAAAATCTCGACAAAAAACTACCTTCCATATTGACAAGGCTATCATCCATTGGAATAACAAAAATCTCGACAATAGACTACCTTCTATAATGACAATGCTACCATCCATTGGAGTAACAAAAATCTCGAAAAAATACTACCTTCCATAATGACAAGGGTACCATCCATTGGAATAACAAAAATCTCGACAATAGACAACCTTCAATAATGACAAGGCTACCATCCATTGGAATAACAAAAATCTAGACAACATTCTAGCTTCCATAATCAGAAGGCTACCATCCATTGGAGTAACAAAAATTTGATGAATAAACCACCTACAATAATTACAAGGCTACAATCCATTGGAGTAACAAAAATCTCAACAGCAGACTACCTTCCATAATGACAAGGCTACCATTCATTGGAGTAACAAAAATCTCGACAACAGACTACCTTCCATAATGACAAGGCTACCATCCATTGGAGTAACAAAGATATCGATAACAGACTACCTTTCATAATGATAAGGCTACCATCCATTGGAGTAACAAAAATCTCAACAAAAGACTACCTTTCATAATGACAAGGTTACCATCCATTGGCATAACAAAAATCTCGACAACAGACTACCTTCCATAATGACAAGGCTACCATCCAATGGAATAAAAAATTCTTGATAATAGACTACCTTCCATAATGACAAGGCTACAATCCATTGGAGTAACAAAAATCTGAACAACAGACTACCTTCCATAATGACACGGCTACAATCCATTGGAGTAACAAATATCTCAACGACAGACTACCTTCCATAATGACAAGGCTACCATCCATTGGAGTAACAAAAATCACGACAACAGACTAACTTCCATAATGACAAGGCTACCATCCAATGGAATAACAAATATCTTGACAATAAACTAGCTTCCCTAATGACAAGGCTATCATCCATTGAAGTAACAAATATCTGAACAATAAACTACGTTCCATAATGACAAGGCTACAATCCATTGGAGTAACAGAAATCTCAACGACATACTACCTTCCATAATGATAAGGCTACCATCCATTGGAGTATGAAAAATCTCGACAACAGACTACCTTTCCTAATGACAAGGCTACTATCAATTGGAGTAACAAAAATATCGACAATAGACTACCTTCTATAATGACAAGGCTACCATCCATTGGAGTATCAAAAATCTCAACAACAAACTACCTTCCATAACGACAAGGCTATCATCCATTGGAGTAACAAAAATATCGAGAACAGACTACCTTCAATAAGGACAAGGCTCCCATCCATTTGAGTAAAAAAAATCTTGACTTCAAGACTACCTTCCATAATGACAAGGTTACCATCCATTGGAATAACAAAAATCTCGACAACAGACTACCTTCCATAATGACAAGGCTACCATCCAATGGAATAAACAAATATCGACAACATACTACCTTTCATAATGACAAGGCTACTATCCATTGGAGTAACAAAAATCTAAATAATAGACTACCTTCCATAATGACAAGGCTACAATACATTGGAGTAACAGAAATCTCAACGAGAGACTACCTTCTATAATGAAAAGGCTACCATCCATTGGAGTAACAAAAATCTCTACAGCAAACTACCTTCCATAGTTTCAAGGCTACCATCCATGGGGATATCAAAAATCTCGACAATAGACTTCCTTCCATAATGACAAGGCTACCATACATTGGAGTAACAAAAATCTCGACAAAAAACTATCTTCCATAATGACAAGGCTATCATCCATTGGAATAACAAAAATCTCGATAATAGACTGCCTTCCATAATGACAAGGCTACCATCCATTGCAGTAACAAAAATATCGACAACAGACTACCTTCCACAATGACAAGGCTATCATCCATTGGAGTAACAAAAATCTCGACAATAGACTACCTTCCATAATGAAAAGGCTACCATCCATTGCAGTAACAAAAATCTCGACAACAGACTACCTTCCATAATGACAAGGCTATCATCCATTGGAGTAACAAAAATCTCGACAACAGACTACCTTCCATAATGACAAGGCTACCATCAATTGGAGTAACAAAAATATCGACCAAAAACTACATTCCATAATGACAAGGCTATCATCCATTGGAATAACAAAAATCTCGACAATAGACTACCTTCTATAATGACAAGGCTACCATCCATTGGAGTAACAAAAATCTCGAAAAAATACTACCTTCCATAATGACAAGGGGACAATCCATTGGAATAACAAAAATCTCGACAATAGACTACCTTCAATAATGACAAGGCTACCATCCATTGGAATAACAAAAATCTAGACAACATTCTAGCTTCCATAATCAGAAGGCTACCATCCATTGGAGTAACAAAAATTTGATGAATAAACCACCTACAATGATTACAAGGCTACAATCCATTGGAGTAACAAAAATCTCAACGGCAGACTATCTTCCATAACGACAAGGCTATCATCCATTGGAGTAACAAAAATATCGAGAACAGACAACCTTCAATAAGGACAAGGCTCCCATCCATTTGAGTAAAAAAAATCTCGACTTAAAGACTACCTTCCATAATGACAAGGTTACCATCCATTGGAATAACAAAAATCTCGACAACAGACTACCTTCCATAATGACAAGGCTACCATCCAATGGAATAAAAAAATATAGACAACATACTACCTTTCATAATGACAAGGCTACAATCCATTGGAGTAACAAAAATCTAAATAATAGACTACCTTCCATAATGACAAGGCTACAATCCATTGGAGTAAAAAAAATCTCAACGAGAGACTACCTTCCATAATGAAAAGGCTACCATCCATTGGAGTAACAAAAATCTCTACAGCAAACTACCTTCCATAATTTCAAGGCTACCATCCATGGGGATATCAAAAATCTCGACAATAGACTTCCTTCCATAATGACAAGGCTACCATACATTGGAGTAACAAAAATCTCGACAAAAAACTACATTCCATAATGACAAGGCTATCATCCATTGGAATAACAAAAATCTCGACAATAGACTACCTTCTATAATGACAAGGCTACCATCAATTGGAGTAACAAAAATCTCGAAAAAATACTACCTTCCTTAATGACAAGGGTAACATCCATTGGAATAACAAAAATCTCGACAATAGACTACCTTCAATAATGACAAGGCTACCATCCATTGGAATAACTAAAATCTAGACAACATTCTAGCTTCCATAATCAGAAGGCTACCATCCATTGGAGTAACAAAAATTTGATGAATAAACCACCTACAATAATTACAAGGCTACAATCCATTGGAGTAACAAAAATCTCAACGGCAGACTACCTTCCATAACGACAAGGCTATCATCCATTTGAGTAAAAAAAATCTCGACTTAAAGACTACCTTCCATAATGACAAGGTTACCATCCATTGGAATAACAAAAATCTCGACAACAGACTAACTTCCATAATGACAAGGCTACCATCCATTGGAGTAACAAAAATTTTGACAACAGACTACCTTCCATAATGACAAGGCTACCATCCAATGGAATAAAAATTTCTCGACAATAGACTACCTTCCATAATGACAAGGCTACCAACCATTGGAGTAACAAAAATCTGAACAATAGACTACCTTCCATAATGAAAAGGCTACAATCCATTGGAGTAACAAATATCTCAACAACAGACTACCTTCCATAATGACAAGGCTACAATCCATTGGAGTAACAAAAATCACGACAACAAACTACCTTCCATAATGACAAGGCTACCATCCAATGGAATAACAAAAATCTTGACAATAATCTACCTTCCATAATGACAAGGATATCATCCATTGAAGTAACAAATATCTGAACAATAAACTACCTTCCATAATGACAAGGCTACAATCCATTGGAGTAACAGAAATCTCAACGACATACTACCTTCCATAATGATATGGCTACCATCCATTGGAGTAACAAAAATCTCGACAACAGACTACCTTTCCAAATGACAAGGCTACCATCAATTGGAGTAACAAAAATCTCGACAATAGACTACCTTCTATAATGACAAGGCTACCATCCATTGGAGTAACAAAAATCTCAACAACAAACTACCTTCCATAACGACAAGGCTATCATCCATTGGAGTAACAAAAATATCGAGAACAGACTACCTTCAATAATGACAAGGCTACCATCCATTTGAGTAAAAAAAATCTCGACTTAAAGGCTACCTTCCATAATGACAAGGTTACCATCCATTGGAATAACAAAAGTCTCGACAACAGACTACCTTCCATAATGACAAGGCTACCATCCATTGGAGTAACAAAAATCTCGACAACAGACTACCTTCCATAATGACAAGGCTACCATCCAATGGAATAAAAATTTCTAGACAATAGACTACCTTCCATAATGACAAGGCTACAATCCATTGGAGTAACAAATATCTCAACGACAGACTACCTTCCATAATGACAAGGCTACCATCCATTGGAGTAACAAAAATCACGACAACAGACTACCTTTCCTAATGACAAGGCTACCATCAATTGGAGTAACAAAAATCTCGAAAATAGAATACCTTCTATAATGACAAGGCTACCATCCATTGGAGTAACAAAAATCTCAACAACAAACTACCTTCCATAACAACAAGGCTATCATCCATTGGAGTAACAAAAATATCGACAATAGATTAACTTCTATAATGACAAGGCTACCATCCATTGGAGTAACAAAAATCTCGAAAAAATACTACCTTCAATAATGACAAGGTTACCATTCATTGGAATAACAAAAATCTCGACAATAGACTACCTTTAATAATGACAAGGCTACCATCCATTGGAATAACAAAAATCTCTACAAAATTCTAGCTTCCATAATCAGAAGGTTACCATCCATTGGAGTAACAAAAATTTGATGAACAAACAACCTACAATAATTACAAGGCTACAATCCATTGGAGTAACAAAAATCTCAACGACAAACTACCATCCATAATCACAAGGCTACCATTCATTGGAGTAACAAAAATCTCGACAACAGACTACCTTCCATAATGACAAGGCTACCATCCATTGGAGTAACAAAGATATCGATAACAAACTACCTTCTGTAATGACAAGGCTACCATCCATTGGAGTAACAAAAATCTCAACAAAAGACTACCTTTCATAATGGCAAGGTTACCATCCATTGGCATAACAAAAATCACGACAACAGACTACCTTCCATAATGACAAGGCTACCATCCAATGGAATAAAAATGTCTCGACAATAGACTACCTTCCATAATGACAAGGCTACCATCCATTGGAGTAACAAAAATCTGAACAACAGACTACCTTCCATAATGAAAAGGCTACAATCCATTGGAGTAACAAATATCTCAACGACAGACTACCTTCCATAATGACAAGGCTACAATCCATTGGAGTAACAAAAATCACGACAACAAACTACCTTCCATATTGACAAGGCTACCATCCAATGGAATAATAAAAATCTTGACAATAAACTACCTTGCATAATGACAAGGATATCATCCATTGAAGTAACAAATATCTGAACAATAAACTACCTTCCATAATGACAAGGCTACAATCCATTGGAGTAACAGAAATCTCAACGACATACTACCTTCCATAATGATATGGCTACCATCCATTGGAGTAACAAAAATCTCGACAACAGACTACCTTTCCAAATGACAAGGCTACCATCAATTGGAGTAACAAAAATCTCGACAATAGACTACCTTCTATAATGACAAGGCTACCATCCATTGGAGTAACAAAAATCTCAACAACAAACTACCTTCCATAACGACAAGGCTATCATCCATTGGAGTAACAAAAATATCGAGAACAGACTACCTTCAATAATGACAAGGCTACCATCCATTTGAGTAAAAAAAATCTCGACTTAAAGACTACCTTCCATAATGACAAGGTTACCATCCATTGGAATAACAAAAATCTCGACAACAGACTACCTTCCATAATGACAAGGCTACCATCCAATGGAATAAAAAAATATCGACAACATACTACATTTCATAATGACAAGGCTACTATCCATTGGAGTAACAAAAATCTAAATAATAGACTACCTTCCATGATGACAAGGCTACAATCCATTGGAGTAACAAAAATCTGAACAACAGACTACCTTCCGTAATGAAAAGGCTACAATCCATTGGAGTAACAAATATCTCAACGACAGACTACCTTCCATAATGACAAGGCTACAATCCATTGGAGTAACAAAAATCACGACAACAAACTACCTTCCATATTGACAAGGCTACCATCCAATGGAATAACAAAAATCTTGACAATAAACTACCTTCCATAATGACAAGGATATCATCCATTGAAGTAACAAATATCTGAACAATAAACTACCTTCCATAATGACAAGGCTACAATCCATTGGAGTAACAGAAATCTCAACGACATACTACCTTCCATAATGATATGGCTACCATCCATTGGAGTAACAAAAATCTCGACAACAGACTACCTTTCCAAATGACAAGGCTACCATCAATTGGAGTAACAAAAATCTCGACAATAGACTACCTTCTATAATGACAAGGCTACCATCCATTGGAGTAACAAAAATCTCAATAACAAACTACCTTCCATAACGACAAGGCTATCATCCATTGGAGTAACAAAAATATCGAGAACAGACTACCTTCAATAATGACAAGGCTACCATCCATTTGAGTAAAAAAAATCTCGACTTAAAGACTACCTTCCATAATGACAAGGTTACCATCCATTGGAATAACAAAAATCTCGACAACAGACTACCTTCCATAATGACAAGGCTACCATCCAATGGAATAAAAAAATATCGACAACATACTACATTTCATAATGACAAGGCTACTATCCATTGGAGTAAGAAAAATCTAAATAATAGACTACCTTCCATGATGACAAGGCTACAATCCATTGGAGTAACAGAAATCTCAACGAGAGACTACCTTCCATAATGAAAAGGCTACCATCCATTGGAGTAACAAAAATCTCTACAACAAACTACCTTCCATAATTACAAGGCTACCATCCATGGGGATAACAAAAATCTCGTCAAAAGACTTCCTTCCATAATGACAAGCCTACCATACATTGGAGTAACAAAAAACTATCTTCCATAATGACAAGGCTACCATCCATTGCAGTAACAAAAATCTCGACAATAGACTACCTTCCACAATGACAAGGCTATCATCCATTGGAGTAACAAAAATCTCGACAATAGACTACCTTCCATAATGACAAGGCTACCATCCATTGCAGTAACAAAAATATCGACAACAGACTACCTTCCATAATGACAAGGCTATCATCCATTGGAGTAACAAAAATCTCGACAATAGACTACCTTCCATAATGACAAGGCTACCATCCATTGGAGTAACAAAAATCTCGACAAAAAACTACCTTCCATATTGACAAGGCTATCATCCATTGGAATAACAAAAATCTCGACAATAGACTACCTTCTATAATGACAATGCTACCATCCATTGGAGTAACAAAAATCTCGAAAAAATACTACCTTCCATAATGACAAGGGTACCATCCATTGGAATAACAAAAATCTCGACAATAGACAACCTTCAATAATGACAAGGCTACCATCCATTGGAATAACAAAAATCTAGACAACATTCTAGCTTCCATAATCAGAAGGCTACCATCCATTGGAGTAACAAAAATTTGATGAATAAACCACCTACAATAATTACAAGGCTACAATCCATTGGAGTAACAAAAATCTCAACAGCAGACTACCTTCCATAATGACAAGGCTACCATTCATTGGAGTAACAAAAATCTCGACAACAGACTACCTTCCATAATGACAAGGCTACCATCCATTGGAGTAACAAAGATATCGATAACAGACTACCTTTCATAATGATAAGGCTACCATCCATTGGAGTAACAAAAATCTCAACAAAAGACTACCTTTCATAATGACAAGGTTACCATCCATTGGCATAACAAAAATCTCGACAACAGACTACCTTCCATAATGACAAGGCTACCATCCAATGGAATAAAAAATTCTTGATAATAGACTACCTTCCATAATGACAAGGCTACAATCCATTGGAGTAACAAAAATCTGAACAACAGACTACCTTCCATAATGACACGGCTACAATCCATTGGAGTAACAAATATCTCAACGACAGACTACCTTCCATAATGACAAGGCTACCATCCATTGGAGTAACAAAAATCACGACAACAGACTAACTTCCATAATGACAAGGCTACCATCCAATGGAATAACAAATATCTTGACAATAAACTAGCTTCCCTAATGACAAGGCTATCATCCATTGAAGTAACAAATATCTGAACAATAAACTACGTTCCATAATGACAAGGCTACAATCCATTGGAGTAACAGAAATCTCAACGACATACTACCTTCCATAATGATAAGGCTACCATCCATTGGAGTATGAAAAATCTCGACAACAGACTACCTTTCCTAATGACAAGGCTACTATCAATTGGAGTAACAAAAATATCGACAATAGACTACCTTCTATAATGACAAGGCTACCATCCATTGGAGTATCAAAAATCTCAACAACAAACTACCTTCCATAACGACAAGGCTATCATCCATTGGAGTAACAAAAATATCGAGAACAGACTACCTTCAATAAGGACAAGGCTCCCATCCATTTGAGTAAAAAAAATCTTGACTTCAAGACTACCTTCCATAATGACAAGGTTACCATCCATTGGAATAACAAAAATCTCGACAACAGACTACCTTCCATAATGACAAGGCTACCATCCAATGGAATAAACAAATATCGACAACATACTACCTTTCATAATGACAAGGCTACTATCCATTGGAGTAACAAAAATCTAAATAATAGACTACCTTCCATAATGACAAGGCTACAATACATTGGAGTAACAGAAATCTCAACGAGAGACTACCTTCTATAATGAAAAGGCTACCATCCATTGGAGTAACAAAAATCTCTACAGCAAACTACCTTCCATAGTTTCAAGGCTACCATCCATGGGGATATCAAAAATCTCGACAATAGACTTCCTTCCATAATGACAAGGCTACCATACATTGGAGTAACAAAAATCTCGACAAAAAACTATCTTCCATAATGACAAGGCTATCATCCATTGGAATAACAAAAATCTCGATAATAGACTGCCTTCCATAATGACAAGGCTACCATCCATTGCAGTAACAAAAATATCGACAACAGACTACCTTCCACAATGACAAGGCTATCATCCATTGGAGTAACAAAAATCTCGACAATAGACTACCTTCCATAATGAAAAGGCTACCATCCATTGCAGTAACAAAAATCTCGACAACAGACTACCTTACATAATGACAAGGCTATCATCCATTGGAGTAACAAAAATCTCGACAACAGACTACCTTCCATAATGACAAGGCTACCATCAATTGGAGTAACAAAAATATCGACCAAAAACTACATTCCATAATGACAAGGCTATCATCCATTGGAATAACAAAAATCTCGACAATAGACTACCTTCTATAATGACAAGGCTACCATCCATTGGAGTAACAAAAATCTCGAAAAAATACTACCTTCCATAATGACAAGGGGACAATCCATTGGAATAACAAAAATCTCGACAATAGACTACCTTCAATAATGACAAGGCTACCATCCATTGGAATAACAAAAATCTAGACAACATTCTAGCTTCCATAATCAGAAGGCTACCATCCATTGGAGTAACAAAAATTTGATGAATAAACCACCTACAATGATTACAAGGCTACAATCCATTGGAGTAACAAAAATCTCAACGGCAGACTATCTTCCATAACGACAAGGCTATCATCCATTGGAGTAACAAAAATATCGAGAACAGACAACCTTCAATAAGGACAAGGCTCCCATCCATTTGAGTAAAAAAAATCTCGACTTAAAGACTACCTTCCATAATGACAAGGTTACCATCCATTGGAATAACAAAAATCTCGACAACAGACTACCTTCCATAATGACAAGGCTACCATCCAATGGAATAAAAAAATATAGACAACATACTACCTTTCATAATGACAAGGCTACAATCCATTGGAGTAACAAAAATCTAAATAATAGACTACCTTCCATAATGACAAGGCTACAATCCATTGGAGTAAAAAAAATCTCAACGAGAGACTACCTTCCATAATGAAAAGGCTACCATCCATTGGAGTAACAAAAATCTCTACAGCAAACTACCTTCCATAATTTCAAGGCTACCATCCATGGGGATATCAAAAATCTCGACAATAGACTTCCTTCCATAATGACAAGGCTACCATACATTGGAGTAACAAAAATCTCGACAAAAAACTACATTCCATAATGACAAGGCTATCATCCATTGGAATAACAAAAATCTCGACAATAGACTACCTTCTATAATGACAAGGCTACCATCAATTGGAGTAACAAAAATCTCGAAAAAATACTACCTTCCTTAATGACAAGGGTAACATCCATTGGAATAACAAAAATCTCGACAATAGACTACCTTCAATAATGACAAGGCTACCATCCATTGGAATAACTAAAATCTAGACAACATTCTAGCTTCCATAATCAGAAGGCTACCATCCATTGGAGTAACAAAAATTTGATGAATAAACCACCTACAATAATTACAAGGCTACAATCCATTGGAGTAACAAAAATCTCAACGGCAGACTACCTTCCATAACGACAAGGCTATCATCCATTTGAGTAAAAAAAATCTCGACTTAAAGACTACCTTCCATAATGACAAGGTTACCATCCATTGGAATAACAAAAATCTCGACAACAGACTAACTTCCATAATGACAAGGCTACCATCCATTGGAGTAACAAAAATTTTGACAACAGACTACCTTCCATAATGACAAGGCTACCATCCAATGGAATAAAAATTTCTCGACAATAGACTACCTTCCATAATGACAAGGCTACCAACCATTGGAGTAACAAAAATCTGAACAATAGACTACCTTCCATAATGAAAAGGCTACAATCCATTGGAGTAACAAATATCTCAACAACAGACTACCTTCCATAATGACAAGGCTACAATCCATTGGAGTAACAAAAATCACGACAACAAACTACCTTCCATAATGACAAGGCTACCATCCAATGGAATAACAAAAATCTTGACAATAATCTACCTTCCATAATGACAAGGATATCATCCATTGAAGTAACAAATATCTGAACAATAAACTACCTTCCATAATGACAAGGCTACAATCCATTGGAGTAACAGAAATCTCAACGACATACTACCTTCCATAATGATATGGCTACCATCCATTGGAGTAACAAAAATCTCGACAACAGACTACCTTTCCAAATGACAAGGCTACCATCAATTGGAGTAACAAAAATCTCGACAATAGACTACCTTCTATAATGACAAGGCTACCATCCATTGGAGTAACAAAAATCTCAACAACAAACTACCTTCCATAACGACAAGGCTATCATCCATTGGAGTAACAAAAATATCGAGAACAGACTACCTTCAATAATGACAAGGCTACCATCCATTTGAGTAAAAAAAATCTCGACTTAAAGGCTACCTTCCATAATGACAAGGTTACCATCCATTGGAATAACAAAAGTCTCGACAACAGACTACCTTCCATAATGACAAGGCTACCATCCATTGGAGTAACAAAAATCTCGACAACAGACTACCTTCCATAATGACAAGGCTACCATCCAATGGAATAAAAATTTCTAGACAATAGACTACCTTCCATAATGACAAGGCTACAATCCATTGGAGTAACAAATATCTCAACGACAGACTACCTTCCATAATGACAAGGCTACCATCCATTGGAGTAACAAAAATCACGACAACAGACTACCTTTCCTAATGACAAGGCTACCATCAATTGGAGTAACAAAAATCTCGAAAATAGAATACCTTCTATAATGACAAGGCTACCATCCATTGGAGTAACAAAAATCTCAACAACAAACTACCTTCCATAACAACAAGGCTATCATCCATTGGAGTAACAAAAATATCGACAATAGATTAACTTCTATAATGACAAGGCTACCATCCATTGGAGTAACAAAAATCTCGAAAAAATACTACCTTCAATAATGACAAGGTTACCATTCATTGGAATAACAAAAATCTCGACAATAGACTACCTTTAATAATGACAAGGCTACCATCCATTGGAATAACAAAAATCTCTACAAAATTCTAGCTTCCATAATCAGAAGGTTACCATCCATTGGAGTAACAAAAATTTGATGAACAAACAACCTACAATAATTACAAGGCTACAATCCATTGGAGTAACAAAAATCTCAACGACAAACTACCATCCATAATCACAAGGCTACCATTCATTGGAGTAACAAAAATCTCGACAACAGACTACCTTCCATAATGACAAGGCTACCATCCATTGGAGTAACAAAGATATCGATAACAAACTACCTTCTGTAATGACAAGGCTACCATCCATTGGAGTAACAAAAATCTCAACAAAAGACTACCTTTCATAATGGCAAGGTTACCATCCATTGGCATAACAAAAATCACGACAACAGACTACCTTCCATAATGACAAGGCTACCATCCAATGGAATAAAAATGTCTCGACAATAGACTACCTTCCATAATGACAAGGCTACCATCCATTGGAGTAACAAAAATCTGAACAACAGACTACCTTCCATAATGAAAAGGCTACAATCCATTGGAGTAACAAATATCTCAACGACAGACTACCTTCCATAATGACAAGGCTACAATCCATTGGAGTAACAAAAATCACGACAACAAACTACCTTCCATATTGACAAGGCTACCATCCAATGGAATAATAAAAATCTTGACAATAAACTACCTTGCATAATGACAAGGATATCATCCATTGAAGTAACAAATATCTGAACAATAAACTACCTTCCATAATGACAAGGCTACAATCCATTGGAGTAACAGAAATCTCAACGACATACTACCTTCCATAATGATATGGCTACCATCCATTGGAGTAACAAAAATCTCGACAACAGACTACCTTTCCAAATGACAAGGCTACCATCAATTGGAGTAACAAAAATCTCGACAATAGACTACCTTCTATAATGACAAGGCTACCATCCATTGGAGTAACAAAAATCTCAATAACAAACTACCTTCCATAACGACAAGGCTATCATCCATTGGAGTAACAAAAATATCGAGAACAGACTACCTTCAATAATGACAAGGCTACCATCCATTTGAGTAAAAAAAATCTCGACTTAAAGACTACCTTCCATAATGACAAGGTTACCATCCATTGGAATAACAAAAATCTCGACAACAGACTACCTTCCATAATGACAAGGCTACCATCCAATGGAATAAAAAAATATCGACAACATACTACATTTCATAATGACAAGGCTACTATCCATTGGAGTAACAAAAATCTAAATAATAGACTACCTTCCATGATGACAAGGCTACAATCCATTGGAGTAACAGAAATCTCAACGAGAGACTACCTTCCATAATGAAAAGGCTACCATCCATTGGAGTAACAAAAATCTCTACAACAAACTACCTTCCATAATTACAAGGCTACCATCCATGGGGATAACAAAAATCTCGTCAATAGACTTCCTTCCATAATGACAAGCCTACCATACATTGGAGTAACAAAAAACTATCTTCCATAATGACAAGGCTACCATCCATTGCAGTAACAAAAATCTCGACAATAGACTACCTTCCACAATGACAAGGCTATCATCCATTGGAGTAACAAAAATCTCGACAATAGACTACCTTCCATAATGACAAGGCTACCATCCATTGCAGTAACAAAAATATCGACAACAGACTACCTTCCATAATGACAAGGCTATCATCCATTGGAGTAACAAAAATCTCGACAATAGACTACCTTCCATAATGACAAGGCTACCATCCATTGGAGTAACAAAAATCTCGACAAAAAACTACCTTCCATATTGACAAGGCTATCATCCATTGGAATAACAAAAATCTCGACAATAGACTACCTTCTATAATGACAATGCTACCATCCATTGGAGTAACAAAAATCTCGAAAAAATACTACCTTCCATAATGACAAGGGTACCATCCATTGGAATAAGAAAAATCTCGACAATAGACAACCTTCAATAATGACAAGGCTACCATCCATTGGAATAACAAAAATCTAGACAACATTCTAGCTTCCATAATCAGAAGGCTACCATCCATTGGAGTAACAAAAATTTGATGAATAAACCACCTACAATAATTACAAGGCTACAATCCATTGGAGTAACAAAAATCTCAACAGCAAACTACCTTCCATAATGACAAGGCTACCATTCATTGGAGTAACAAAAATCTCGACAACAGACTACCTTCCATAATGACAAGGCTACCATCCATTGGAGTAACAAAGATATCGATAACAGACTACCTTTCATAATGATAAGGCTACCATCCATTGGAGTAACAAAAATCTCAACAAAAGACTACCTTTCATAATGACAAGGTTACCATCCATTGGCATAACAAAAATCTCGACAACAAACTACCTTCCATAATGACAAGGCTACCATCCAATGGAATAAAAAATTCTTGATAATAGACTACCTTCCATAATGACAAGGCTACAATCCATTGGAGTAACAAAAATCTGAACAACAGACTACCTTCCATAATGACACGACTACAATCCATTGGAGTAACAAATATCTCAACGACAGACTACCTTCCATAATGACAAGGCTACCATCCATTGGAGTAACAAAAATCACGACAACAGACTAACTTCCATAATGACAAGGCTACCATCCAATGGAATAACAAATATCTTGACAATAAACTAGCTTCCCTAATGACAAGGCTATCATCCATTGAAGTAACAAATATCTGAACAATAAACTACGTTCCATAATGACAAGGCTACAATCCATTGGAGTAACAGAAATCTCAACGACATACTACCTTCCATAATGATAAGGCTACCATCCATTGGAGTATGAAAAATCTCGACAACAGACTACCTTTCCTAATGACAAGGCTACTATCAATTGGAGTAACAACAATATCGACAATAGACTACCTTCTATAATGACAAGGCTACCATCCATTGGAGTATCAAAAATCTCAACAACAAACTACCTTCCATAACGACAAGGCTATCATCCATTGGAGTAACAAAAATATCGAGAATAGACTACCTTCAATAAGGACAAGGCTCCCATCCATTTGAGTAAAAAAAATCTTGACTTCAAGACTCCCTTCCATAATGACAAGGTTACCATCCATTGGAATAACAAAAATCTCGACAACAGACTACCTTCCATAATGACAAGGCTACCATCCAATGGAATAAAAAAATATCGACAACATACTACCTTTCATAATGACAAGGCTACTATCCATTGGAGTAACAAAAATCTAAATAATAGACTACCTTCCATAATGACAAGGCTACAATCCATTGGAGTAACAGAAATCTCAACGAGAGACTACCTTCTATAATGAAAAGGCTACCATCCATTGGAGTAACAAAAATCTCTACAGCAAACTACCTTCCATAGTTTCAAGGCTACCATCCATGGGGATATCAAAAATCTCGACAATAGACTTCCTTCCATAATGACAAGGCTACCATACATTGGAGTAACAAAAATCTCGACAAAAAACTATCTTCCATAATGACAAGGCTATCATCCATTGGAATAACAAAAATCTCGATAATAGACTGCCTTCCATAATGACAAGGCTACCATCCATTTAAGTAACAAAAATCTCGACAACAGACTACCTTCCATAATGACAAGGATATCATCCATTGGAGTAACAAAAATCTCGACAATAGACTACCTTCCATAATGAAAAGGCTACCATCCATTGCAGTAACAAAAATCTCGACCACAGACTACCTTCCATAATGACAAGGCTATCATCCATTGAAGTAACACAAATCTCGACAATAGACTACCTTCCATAATGACAAGGCTACCATCAATTGGAGTAACAAAAATATCGACCAAAAACTACATTCCATAATGACATGGCTATCATCCATTGGAATAACAAAAATCTCGACAATAAACTACCTTCTATAATGACAAGGCTACCATCCATTGGAGTAACAAAAATCTCGAAAAAATACTACCTTCCATAATGACAAGGGGACAATCCATTGGAATAACAAAAATCTCGACAATAGACTACCTTCAATAATGACAAGGCTACCATCCATTGGAATAACAAAAATCTAGACAACATTCTAGCTTCCATAATCAGAAGGCTACCATCCATTGGAGTAACAAAAATTTGATGAATAAACCACCTACAATAATTACAAGGCTACAATCCATTGGAGTAACAAAAATCTCAACGGCAGACTATCTTCCATAACGACAAGGCTATCATCCATTGGAGTAACAAAAATATCGAGAACAGACTACCTTCAATAAGGACAAGGCTCCCATCCATTTGAGTAAAAAAAATCTCGACTTAAAGACTACCTTCCATAATGACAAGGTTACCATCCATTGGAATAACAAAAATCTCGACAACAGACTACCTTCCATAATGACAAGGCTACCATCCATTGGAGTAACAAAGATATCGATAACAGACTACCTTCTGTAATGACAAGGCTACCATCCATTGGAGTAACAAAAATCTCAACAAAAGACTACCTTTCATAATGGCAAGGTTACCATCCATTGGCATAACAAAAATCTCGACAACAGACTACCTTCCATAATGACAAGGCTACCATCCAATGGAATAAAAATGTCTCGACGATAAACTACCTTCCATAATGACAAGGCTACCATCCATTGGAGAAACAAAAATCTGAACAACAGACTACCTTCCATAATGAAAAGGCTACAATCCATTGGAGTAACAAATATCTCAACGACAGACTACCTTCCATAATGACAAGGCTACAATCCATTGGAGTAACAAAAATCACGACAACAAACTACCTTCCATATTGACAAGGCTACCATCCAATGGAATAACAAAAATCTTGACAATAAACTACCTTCCATAATGACAAGGATATCATCCATTGAAGTAACAAATATCTGAACAATAAACTACCTTCCATAATGACAAGGCTACAATCCATGGGAGTAACAGAAATCTCAACGACATACTACCTTCCATAATGATATGGCTACCATCCATTGGAGTAACAAAAATCTCGACAACAGACTACCTTTCCAAATGACAAGGCTACCATCAATTGGAGTAACAAAAATCTCGACAATAGACTACCTTCTATAATGACAAGGCTACCATCCATTGGAGTAACAAAAATCTCAATAACAAACTACCTTCCATAACGACAAGGCTATCATCCATTGGAGTAACAAAAATATCGAGAACAGACTACCTTCAATAATGACAAGGCTACCATCCATTTGAGTAAAAAAAATCTCGACTTAAAGACTACCTTCCATAATGACAAGGTTACCATCCATTGGAATAACAAAAATCTCGACAACAGACTACCTTCCATAATGACAAGGCTACCATCCAATGGAATAAAAAAATATCGACAACATACTACATTTCATAATGACAAGGCTACTATCCATTGGAGTAACAAAAATCTAAATAATAGACTACCTTCCATGATGACAAGGCTACAATCCATTGGAGTAACCGAAATCTCAACGAGAGACTACCTTCCATAATGAAAAGGCTACCATCCATTGGAGTAACAAAAATCTCTACAACAAACTACCTTCCAAAATTACAAGGCTACCATCCATGGGGATAACAAAAATCTCGTCAATAGACTTCCTTCCATAATGACAAGCCTACCATACATTGGAGTAACAAAAAACTATCTTCCATAATGACAAGGCTACCATCCATTGCAGTAACAAAAATCTCGACAATAGACTACCTTCCACAATGACAAGGCTATCATCCATTGGAGTAACAAAAATCTCGACAATAGACTACCTTCCATAATGACAAGGCTACCATCCATTGCAGTAACAAAAATATTGACAACAGACTACCTTCCATAATGACAAGGCTATCATCCATTGGAGTAACAAAAATCTCGACAATAGACTACCTTCCATAATGACAAGGCTACCATCCATTGGAGTAACAAAAATCTCGACAAAAAACTACCTTCCATATTGACAAGGCTATCATCCATTGGAATAACAAAAATCTCGACAATAGACTACCTTCTATAATGACAATGCTACCATCCATTGGAGTAACAAAAATCTCGAAAAAATACTACCTTCCATAATGACAAGGGTACCATCCATTGGAATAAGAAAAATCTCGACAATAGACAACCTTCAATAATGACAAGGCTACCATCCATTGGAATAACAAAAATCTAGACAACATTCTAGCTTCCATAATCAGAAGGCTACCATCCATTGGAGTAACAAAAATTTGATGAATAAACCACCTACAATAATTACAAGGCTACAATCCATTGGAGTAACAAAAATCTCAACAGCAGACTACCTTCCATAATGACAAGGCTACCATTCATTGGAGTAACAAAAATCTCGACAACAGACTACCTTCCATAATGACAAGGCTACCATCCATTGGAGTAACAAAGATATCGATAACAGACTACCTTTCATAATGATAAGGCTACCATCCATTGGAGTAACAAAAATCTCAACAAAAGACTACCTTTCATAATGACAAGGTTACCATCCATTGGCATAACAAAAATCTCGACAACAAACTACCTTCCATAATGACAAGGCTACCATCCAATGGAATAAAAAATTCTTGATAATAGACTACCTTCCATAATGACAAGGCTACAATCCATTGGAGTAACAAAAATCTGAACAATAGACTACCTTCCATAATGACACGGCTACAATCCATTGGAGTAACAAATATCTCAACGACAAACTACCTTCCATAATGACAAGGCTACCATCCATTGGAGTAACAAAAATCACGACAACAGACTAACTTCCATAATGACAAGGCTACCATCAAATGGAATAACAAATATCTCTACAATAAACTAGCTTCCCTAATGACAAGGCTATCATCCATTGAAGTAACAAATATCTGAACAATAAACTACGTTCCATAATGACAAGGCTACAATCCATTGGAGTAACAGAAATCTCAACGACATACTACCTTCCATAATGATAAGGCTACCATCCATTGGAGTATGAAAAATCTCGACAACAGACTACCTTTCCTAATGACAAGGCTACTATCAATTGGAGTAACAACAATATCGACAATAGACTACCTTCTATAATGACAAGGCTACCATCCATTGGAGTATCAAAAATCTCAACAACAAACTACCTTCCATAACGACAAGGCTATCATCCATTGGAGTAACAAAAATATCGAGAACAGACTACCTTCAATAAGGACAAGGCTCCCATCCATTTGAGTAAAAAAAATCTTGACTTCAAGACTACCTTCCATAATGACAAGGTTACCATCCATTGGAATAACAAAAATCTCGACAACAGACTACCTTCCATAATGACAAGGCTACCATCCAATGGAATAAAAAAATATCGACAACATACTACCTTTCATAATGACAAGGCTACTATCCATTGGAGTAACAAAAATCTAAATAATAGACTACCTTCCATAATGACAAGGCTACAATCCATTGGAGTAACAGAAATCTCAACGAGAGACTACCTTCTATAATGAAAAGGCTACCATCCATTGGAGTAACAAAAATCTCTACAGCAAACTACCTTCCATAGTTTCAAGGCTACCATCCATGGGGATATCAAAAATCTCGACAATAGACTTCCTTCCATAATGACAAGGCTACCATACATTGGAGTAACAAAAATCTCGACAAAAAACTATCTTCCATAATGACAAGGCTATCATCCATTGGAATAACAAAAATCTCGATAATAGACTGCCTTCCATAATGACAAGGCTACCATCCATTGCAGTAACAAAAATCTCGACAACAGACTACCTTCCACAATGACAAGGCTATCATCCATTGGAGTAACAAAAATCTCGACAATAGACTACCTTCCATAATGAAAAGGCTACCATCCATTGCAGTAACAAAAATCTCGACAACAGACTACCTTCCATAATGACAAGGCTATCATCCATTGGAGTAACAAAAATCTCGACAATAGACTACCTTCCATAATGACAAGGCTACCATCAATTGGAGTAACAAAAATATCGACCAAAAACTACATTCCATAATGACAAGGCTATCATCCATTGGAATAACAAAAATCTCGACAATAGACTACCTTCTATAATGACAAGGCTACCATCCATTGGAGTAACAAAAATCTCGAAAAAATACTACCTTCCATAATGACAAGGGGACAATCCATTGGAATAACAAAAATCTCGACAATAGACTACCTTCTATAATGACAAGGCTACCATCCATTGGAATAACAAAAATCTAGACAACATTCTAGCTTCCATAATCAGAAGGCTACCATCCATTGGAGTAACAAAAATTTGATGAATAAACCACCTACAATAATTACAAGGCTACAATCCATTGGAGTAACAAAAATCTCAACGGCAGACTATCTTCCATAACGACAAGGCTATCATCCATTGGAGTAACAAAAATATCGAGAACAGACTACCTTCAATAAGGACAAGGCTCCCATCCATTTGAGTAAAAAAAATCTCGTCTTAAAGACTACCTTCCATAATGACAAGGTTACCATCCATTGGAATAACAAAAATCTCGACAACAGACTACCTTCCATAATGACAAGGCTACCATCCAATGGAATAAAAAAATATAGACAACATACTACCTTTCATAATGACAAGGCTACTATCCATTGGAGTAACAAAAATCTAAATAATAGACTACCTTCCATAATGACAAGGCTACAATCCATTGGAGTAAAAAAAATCTCAACGAGAGACTACCTTCCATAATGAAAAGGCTACCATCCATTGGAGTAACAAAAATCTCTACAGCAAACTACCTTCCATAATTTCAAGGCTACCATCCATGGGGATATCAAAAATCTCGACAATAGACTTCCTTCCATAATGACAAGGCTACCATACATTGGAGTAACAAAAATCTCGACAAAAAACTACATTCCATAATGACAAGGCTATCATCCATTGGAATAACAAAAATCTCGACAATAGACTACCTTCTATAATGACAAGGCTACCATCCATTGGAGTAACAAAAATCTCGAAAAAATACTACCTTCCATAATGGCAAGGGTAACATCCATTGGAATAACAAAAATCTCGACAATAGACTACCTTCAATAATGACAAGGCTACCATCCATTGGAATAACTAAAATCTAGACAACATTCTAGCTTCCATAATCAGAAGGCTACCATCCATTGGAGTAACAAAAATTTGATGAATAAACCACCTACAATAATTACAAGGCTACAATCCATTGGAGTAACAAAAATCTCAACGGCAGACTACCTTCTATAACGACAAGGCTATCATCAATTGGAGTAACAAAAATATCGAGAACAGACTACCTTCAATAAGGACAAGGCTCCCATCCATTTGAGTAAAAAAAATCTCGACTTAAAGACTACCTTCCATAATGACAAGGTTACCATCCATTGGAATAACAAAAATCTCGACAACAGACTACCTTCCATAATGACAAGGCTACTATCCATTGGAGTAACAAAAATCTAAATAATAGACTACCTTCCATAATGACAAGGCTACAATCCATTGGAGTAGCAGAAATCTCAACGAGAGACTACCTTCCATAATGAAAAGGCTACCATCCATTGGAGTAACAAAAATCTCTACAGCAAACTACCTTCCATAATTTCAAGGCTACCATCCATGGGGATATCAAAAATCTCGACAATAGACTTCCTTCCATAATGACAAGGCTACCATACATTGGAGTAACAAAAATCTCGAAAAATAACTATCTTCCATAATGACAAGGCTATCATCCATTGGAATAACAAAAATCTCGATAATAGACGGCCTTCCATAATGACAAGGCTACCATCCATTGCAGTAACAAAAATCTCGACAACAGACTACCTTCCACAATGACAAGGCTATCATCCATTGGAGTAACAAAAATCTCGACAATAGACTACCTTCTATAATGACAAGGCTACCATCCATTGGAATAACAAAAATCTAGACAACATTCTAGCTTCCATAATCAGAAGGCTACCATCCATTGGAGTAACAAAAATTTGATGAATAAACCACCTACAATAATTACAAGGCTACAATCCATTGGAGTAACAAAAATCTCAACGGCAGACTATCTTCCATAACGACAAGGCTATCATCCATTGGAGTAACAAAAATATCGAGAACAGACTACCTTCAATAAGGACAAGGCTCCCATCCATTTGAGTAAAAAAAATCTCGTCTTAAAGACTACCTTCCATAATGACAAGGTTACCATCCATTGGAATAACAAAAATCTCGACAACAGACTACCTTCCATAATGACAAGGCTACCATCCAATGGAATAAAAAAATATAGACAACATACTACCTTTCATAATGACAAGGCTACTATCCATTGGAGTAACAAAAATCTAAATAATAGACTACCTTCCATAATGACAAGGCTACAATCCATTGGAGTAAAAAAAATCTCAACGAGAGACTACCTTCCATAATGAAAAGGCTACCATCCATTGGAGTAACAAAAATCTCTACAGCAAACTACCTTCCATAATTTCAAGGCTACCATCCATGGGGATATCAAAAATCTCGACAATAGACTTCCTTCCATAATGACAAGGCTACCATACATTGGAGTAACAAAAATCTCGACAAAAAACTACATTCCATAATGACAAGGCTATCATCCATTGGAATAACAAAAATCTCGACAATAGACTACCTTCTATAATGACAAGGCTACCATCCATTGGAGTAACAAAAATCTCGAAAAAATACTACCTTCCATAATGGCAAGGGTAACATCCATTGGAATAACAAAAATCTCGACAATAGACTACCTTCAATAATGACAAGGCTACCATCCATTGGAATAACTAAAATCTAGACAACATTCTAGCTTCCATAATCAGAAGGCTACCATCCATTGGAGTAACAAAAATTTGATGAATAAACCACCTACAATAATTACAAGGCTACAATCCATTGGAGTAACAAAAATCTCAACGGCAGACTACCTTCTATAACGACAAGGCTATCATCAATTGGAGTAACAAAAATATCGAGAACAGACTACCTTCAATAAGGACAAGGCTCCCATCCATTTGAGTAAAAAAAATCTCGACTTAAAGACTACCTTCCATAATGACAAGGTTACCATCCATTGGAATAACAAAAATCTCGACAACAGACTACCTTCCATAATGACAAGGCTACTATCCATTGGAGTAACAAAAATCTAAATAATAGACTACCTTCCATAATGACAAGGCTACAATCCATTGGAGTAGCAGAAATCTCAACGAGAGACTACCTTCCATAATGAAAAGGCTACCATCCATTGGAGTAACAAAAATCTCTACAGCAAACTACCTTCCATAATTTCAAGGCTACCATCCATGGGGATATCAAAAATCTCGACAATAGACTTCCTTCCATAATGACAAGGCTACCATACATTGGAGTAACAAAAATCTCGAAAAATAACTATCTTCCATAATGACAAGGCTATCATCCATTGGAATAACAAAAATCTCGATAATAGACGGCCTTCCATAATGACAAGGCTACCATCCATTGCAGTAACAAAAATCTCGACAACAGACTACCTTCCACAATGACAAGGCTATCATCCATTGGAGTAACAAAAATCTCGACAATAGACTACCTTCCATAATGAAAAGGCTACCATCCATTGTAGTAACAAAAATATCGACAACAGACTACCTTCCATAATGACAAGGCTATCATCCATTGGAGTAACAAAAATCTCGACAATAGACTACCTTCCATAATGACAAGGCTACCATCCATTGGAGTAACAAAAATCTCGACAAAAAACTACATTCCATAATGATAAGGCTATCATCCATTGGAATAACAAAAATCTCGACAATAGACTACCTTCCAAAATGACAAGGCTACCATCCATTGGAGTAACAAAAATCTCGAAAAAATACTACCTTCCATAATGACAAGGGTACCATCCATTGGAATAACAAAAATCTCGACAATAGACTACCTTCAATAATGACAAGGCTACCATCCATTGGAATAACAAAAATCTAGACAACGTTCTAGCTTCCATAATCAGAAGGCTACCATCCATTGGAGTAACAAAAATTTGATGAATAAACCACCTACAATAATTACAAGGCTAAAATCCATTGGAGTTACAAAAATCTCAATGGCAGAATACCTTCCATAATGACAAGGCTACCATTCATTGGAGTAACAAAAATCTCGACAACAGACTACCTTCCATAATGACAAGGCTACCATCCATTGGAGTAACAAAGATATCGATAACAGACTACCTTTCGTAATGATAAGGCTACCATCCATTGGAGTAACAAAAATCTCGACAACAGACTACCTTTCCTAATGACAAGGCTACCATCAATTGGAGTAACAAAAATATCAACAATAGACTACCTTCTATAATGACAAGGCTACCATCCATTGGAGTAACAAAAATCCCAACAACAAACTACCTTCCATAACGACAAGGCTATCATCTATTGGAGTAACAAAAATCTCGACAACAGACTACCTTCCATAATGACAAGGCTACCATCTATTGGAGTAACAAAAATCTCGACAACAGACTACCTTTCATAATGACAAGGCTACTACCCATTGGACTAACAAAAATCTAAATAACAGACTACCTTCCATAATGACAAGGCTACAATCCATTGGAGTAACAAAAATCTCAACGAGAGACTACCTTACATAATGAAAAGGCTACCATCCATTGGAGTAACAAAAATCTCTACAACAGACTACCTTTCATAATTACAAGGCTACCATCCATGGGGGTAACAAAAATCTCGACAATAGACTTCCTTCCATAATGACAAGGCTACCATACATTGGAGTAACAAAAATCTCAACAAAAAACTATCTTCCATAATGACAAGGCTATCATCCATTGGAATAACAAAAATCTCGACAATAGATTACCTTCCATAATGACAAGGCTACCATCCATTGGACTAACAAAAATCTCGACAAAAAACTATCTTCCATAATGACAAGGCTATCATCCATTGGAATAACAAAAATCTCGACAATAGACTACCTTCCATAATGACAAGGCTACCATCCATTGGAGTAACAAAAATTTCGACAAAAGACTACCTTCCACAATGACAAGGCTATCATCCATTGGAGTAACAAAAATCTCGACAATAGACTACCTTCCATAATGACAAGGCTACCATCCATTGCAGTAACAAAAATCTCGACAACAGACTACCTTCCATAAGGACAAGGCTATCATCCATTGGAGTAACAAAAATCTCAACAATAGACTACCTTCCATAATGACAAGGCTACCATCCATTAGAGTAACAAAAATCTTGACAAAAAACTACCTTCCATAATGACAAGGCTATCATCCATTGGAATAACAAAAATCTCGACAATAGACTACCTTCTATAATGACAAGGCTACCATCCATTGGAGTAACAAAAATCTCGAAAAAATACTACCTTCCATAATGACAAGGTTACCATCCATTGGAATAACAAAAATCTCGACAATAGACTACCTTCAATAATGACAAGGCTACCATCCATTGGAATAACAAAAATCTCGACAACATTCTAGCTTCCATAATCAGAAGGCTACCATCCATTGGAGTAACAAAAATTTGATGAACAAACTACCTACCATAATTACAAGGCTACAATACATTGGAGTAACAGAAATCTCAACGACAGACTACCTTCCATAATGACAAGGCATCCAATCATTGGAGTAACAAACATCTCGACAACAGACTACCTTCCATAATGACAAGGCTACCATCCATTGGAGTTACAAAGATATCGATAATAGACTACCTTCTGTAATGAAAAGGCTATCATCCTTTGGAATAACAAAAATCTCGACAATAGACTACCTTTTATAATGACAAGGCTACCATCCATTGGAGTAACAAAAATCTGAACAACAGACTACCTTCCATAATGACAAGGCTACAATCCATTGGAGTAACAGATATCTCAACGACAAACTACCTTCCATAATGACAAGGCTACCATCCATTGGACTAACAAAAATCACGACAACAGACTACCTTCCATAATGAAAAGGCTACCATCCAATGGAATAACAAAAATCTTGACAATAAACTACCTTCCAAAATGACAAGGCTATCATCCATTGAAGTAACCAATATCTGAAAAATAAACTACCTTCCATAATGACAAGGCTACAATCCATTGGAGTAATAGAAATATCAACGACATACTACCTTCCATAATGATAAGGCTACCATCCATTGGAGTAACAAAAATCTTGACAACAGACTACCTTTTCTAATGACAAGGCTACCATCAATTGGAGTAACAAAAATATCGACAATAGACTACCTTCTATAATGACAAGGCTACCATCAATTGGAGTAACAAAAATCTCAACAACAAACTACCTTCCATAACGACAAGGCTATCATCCATTGGAGTAACAAAAATATCGAGAACAGACTACCTTCAATAATGACAAGGCTACCATCCATTTGAGTAAAAAAATTCTCGAATTAAAGACTACCTTC
Organism: Vicia faba; assembly: GCA_948472305.1. Classification (NCBI taxonomy): domain Eukaryota; kingdom Viridiplantae; phylum Streptophyta; class Magnoliopsida; order Fabales; family Fabaceae; genus Vicia; species Vicia faba. The sequence goes on along the minus strand of OX451739.1, from coordinate 544,470,781 downwards.
CATAATCACAAGGTTACCATCCATTGGAATAACAAAAATCTCGACAACAGACTACCTTCCATAATGACAAGGCTACCATCCAATGGAATAAAAAAATATCGACAACATACTACCTTTCATAATGACAAGGCTACTACCCATTAGAGTAACAAAAATCTAAATAACAGACTACCTTCCATAATGACAAGGCTACAATCCATTGGAGTAACAGAAATCTCAACGAGAGACTACCTTCCATAATGAAAAGGCTACCATCCATTGGGGTAACAAAAATTTCTACAACAGACTACCTTCCATAATTACAAGGCTACCATCCATGTGGGTAACAAAAATCTCGACAATAGACTTCCTTCCATGATGACAAGGCTACCATACATTGGAGTAACAAAAATCTCGACAAAAAACTATCTTCCATAATGACAAGGCTATCATCCATTGGAATAACAAAAATATAGACAATAGACTACCTTCCATGATGACAAGGCTACCATACATTGGAGTAACAAAAATCACGACAACAGACTACCTTCCATAATGACAAGGCTACCATCCAATGGAATAACAAAAATCTTGACAATAAACTACCTTCCAAAATGACAAGGCTATCATCCATTGAAGTAACAAATATTTGAACAATAAACTACCTTCCATAATGACAAGGCTACAATCCATTGGAGTAACAGAAATATCAACGACATACTACCTTCCATAATGATAAGGCTACCATCCATTGGAGTAACAAAAATATCGACAACAAACTACCTTTCCTAATGACAAGGATACCATCAATTGGAGTAACAAAAATATCGACAATAGACTACCTTCTATAATGACAAGGCTACCATCCATTGGAGTAACAAAAATCTCAACAACAAACTACCTTCCATAACGACAAGGCTATCATCTATTGGAGTAACAAAAATATCGAGAACAGACTACCTTCAATAATGACAAGGCTACCATCCATTTGAGTAAAAACTCGAATTAAAGACTACCTTCCAGAATCACAAGGTTACCATCCATTGGAATAACAAAAATCTCGACAACAGACTACCTTCCATAATGACAAGGCTACCATCCAATGGAATAAAAAAATATCGACAACATACTACCTTTCATAATGACAAGGCTACTACCCATTGGAGTAACAAAAATCTAAATAACAGACTACCTTCCATAATGACAAGGCTACAATCCATTGGAGTAACAAAAATCTCAACGAGAGACTACCTTACATAATGAAAAGGCTACCATCCATTGGAGTAACAAAAATCTCTACAACAGACTACCTTTCATAATTACAAGGCTACCATCCATGGGGGTAACAAAAATCTCGACAATAGACTTCCTTCCATAATGACAAGGCTACCATACATTGGAGTAACAAAAATCTCAACAAAAAACTATCTTCCATAATGACAAGGCTATCATCCATTGGAATAACAAAAATCTCGACAATAGATTACCTTCCATAATGACAAGGCTACCATCCATTAGAGTAACAAAAATTTCGACAAAAGACTACCTTCCACAATGACAAGGCTATCATCCATTGGAGTAACAAAAATCTCGACAATAGACTACCTTCCATAATGACAAGGCTACCATCCATTGCAGTAACAAAAATCTCGACAACAGACTACCTTCCATAAGGAGAAGGCTATCATCCATTGGAGTAACAAAAATATCAACAATAGACTACCTTCCATAATGACAAGGCTACCATCCATTAGAGTAACAAAAATATTGACAAAAAACTACCTTCCATAATGACAAGGCTATCATCCATTGGAATAACAAAAATCTCGACAATAGACTACCTTCTATAATGACAAGGCTACCATCCATTGGAGTAACAAAAATCTCGAAAAAATACTACCTTCCATAATGACAAGGTTACCATCCATTGGAATAACAAAAATCTCGACAATAGACTACCTTCAATAATGACAAGGCTACCATCCATTGGAATAACAAAAATCTCGACAACATTCTAGCTTCCATAATCAGAAGGCTACCATCCATTGGAGTAACAAAAATTTGATGAACAAACTACCTACCATAATTACAAGGCTACAATCCATTGGAGTAACAGAAATCTCAACGACAGACTACCTTCCATAATGACAAGGCTACCAATTATTGGAGTAACAAAAATCTCGACAACAGACTACCTTCCATAATGACAAGGCTACCATCCATTGGAGTTACAAAGATATCGATAATAGACTACCTTCTGTAATGAAAAGGCTATCATCCTTTGGAATAACAAAAATCTCGACAATAGACTACCTTCTATAATGACAAGGCTACCATTCATTGGAGTAACAAAAATTTGAACAACAGACTACCTTCCATAATGACAATGCAACAATCCATTGGAGTAACAGATATCTCAACGTCAGACTACCATCCATAATGACAAGGCTACCATCCATTGGACTAACAAAAATCACGACAACAGACTACCTTCCATAATGACAAGGCTACCATCCAATGGAATAAAAAAAATCTTGACAATAAACTACCTTCCAAAATGACAAGGCTATCATCCATTGAAGTAACAAATATCTGAACAATAAACTACCTTCCATAATGAGAAGGCTACAATCCATTAGAGTAACAGAAATATCAACGACATACTACCTTCCATAATGATAAGGCTACCATCCATTGGAGTAACAAAAATCTCGACAACAGACTACCTTTCCTAATGACAAGGCTACCATCAATTGGAGTAACAAAAATATCGACAATAGACTACCTTCTATAATGACAAGGCTACCATCCATTGGAGTAACAAAAATCTCAACAACAAACTACCTTCCATAACGACAAGGCTATCATCCATTGGAGTAACAAAAATATCGAGAACAGACTACCTTCAATAATGACAAGGCTACCATCCATTTGAGTAAAAAAAATCTTGAATTAAAGACTACCTTCCATAATCACAAGGTTACCATCCATTGGAATAACAAAAATCTCGACAACAGACTACCTTCCATAATGACAAGGCTACCATCCAATGGAATAAAAAAATATCGACAACATACTACCTTTCATAATGACAAGGCTACTACCCATTAGAGTAACAAAAATCTAAATAACAGACTACCTTCCATAATGACAAGGCTATAATCCATTGGAGTAATAGAAATCTCAACGAGAGACTACCTTCCATAATGAAAAGGCTACCATCCATTGGAGTAACAAAAATCTCTACAACAGACTACCTTCCATAATTACAAGGCTACCATCCATTGGAGTAACAAAAATTTCGACAACAGACTACCTTCCACAATGACAAGGCTATCATCCATTGGAGTAACAAAAATCTCGACAATAGACTTCCTTCCATAATGACAAGGCTACCATACATTGGAGTAACAAAAATCTCAACAAAAAACTATCTTCCATAATGACAAGGCTATCATCCATTGGAATAACAAAAATCTCGACAATAGATTACCTTCCATAATGACAAGGCTACCATCCATTAGAGTAACAAAAATTTCGACAAAAGACTACCGTCCACAATGACAAGGCTATCATCCATTGGAGTAACAAAAATCTCGACAATAGACTACCTTCCATAATGACAAGGCTACCATCCATTGCAGTAACAAAAATCTCGACAACAGACTACCTTCCATAAGGAGAAGGCTATCATCCATTGGAGTAACAAAAATATCAACAATAGACTACCTTCCATAATGACAAGGCTACCATCCATTAGAGTAACAAAAATATTGACAAAAAACTACCTTCCATAATGACAAGGCTATCATCCATTGGAATAACAAAAATCTCGACAATAGACTACCTTCTATAATGACAAGGCTACCATCCATTGGAGTAACAAAAATCTCGAAAAAATACTACCTTCCATAATGACAAGGTTACCATCCATTGGAATAACAAAAATCTCGACAATAGACTACCTTCAATAATGACAAGGCTACCATCCATTGGAATAACAAAAATCTCGACAACATTCTAGCTTCCATAATCAGAAGGCTACCATCCATTGGAGTAACAAAAATTTGATGAACAAACTACCTACCATAATTACAAGGCTACAATCCATTGGAGTAACAGAAATCTCAACGACAGACTACCTTCCATAATGACAAGGCTACCAATTATTGGAGTAACAAAAATCTCGACAACAGACTACCTTCCATAATGACAAGGCTACCATCCATTGGAGTTACAAAGATATCGATAATAGACTACCTTCTGTAATGAAAAGGCTATCATCCTTTGGAATAACAAAAATCTCGACAATAGACTACCTTCTATAATGACAAGGCTACCATTCATTGGAGTAACAAAAATTTGAACAACAGACTACCTTCCATAATGACAATGCAACAATCCATTGGAGTAACAGATATCTCAACGTCAGACTACCATCCATAATGACAAGGCTACCATCCATTGGACTAACAAAAATCACGACAACAGACTACCTTCCATAATGACAAGTCTACCATCCAATGGAATAAAAAAAATCTTGACAATAAACTACCTTCCAAAATGACAAGGCTATCATCCATTGAAGTAACAAATATCTGAACAATAAACTACCTTCCATAATGAGAAGGCTACAATCCATTAGAGTAACAGAAATATCAACGACATACTACCTTCCATAATGATAAGGCTACCATCCATTGGAGTAACAAAAATCTCGACAACAGACTACCTTTCCTAATGACAAGGCTACCATCAATTGGAGTAACAAAAATATCGACAATAGACTACCTTCTATAATGACAAGGCTACCATCCATTGGAGTAACAAAAATCTCAACAACAAACTACCTTCCATAACGACAAGGCTATCATCCATTGGAGTAACAAAAATATCGAGAACAGACTACCTTCAATAATGACAAGGCTACCATCCATTTGAGTAAAAAAAATCTTGAATTAAAGACTACCTTCCATAATCACAAGGTTACCATCCATTGGAATAACAAAAATCTCGACAACAGACTACCTTCCATAATGACAAGGCTACCATCCAATGGAATAAAAAAATATCGACAACATACTACCTTTCATAATGACAAGGCTACTACCCATTAGAGTAACAAAAATCTAAATAACAGACTACCTTCCATAATGACAAGGCTATAATCCATTGGAGTAATAGAAATCTCAACGAGAGACTACCTTCCATAATGAAAAGGCTACCATCCATTGGAGTAACAAAAATCTCTACAACAGACTACCTTCCATAATTACAAGGCTACCATCCATTGGAGTAACAAAAATTTCGACAACAGACTACCTTCCACAATGACAAGGCTATCATCCATTGGAGTAACAAAAATCTCGACAATAGACTTCCTTCCATAATGACAAGGCTACCATACATTGGAGTAACAAAAATCTCGACAAAAAACTATCTTCCATAATGACAAGGCTATTATCCATTGGAATAACAAAAATCTAGACAATAGACTACCTTCCATAATGACAAGGCTACCATCCATTGGAGAAACAAAAATTTCGACAAAAGACTACCTTCCACAATGACAAGGCTATCATCCATTGGAGTAACAAAAATCTCGACAATAGACTACCTTCCATAATGACAAGGCTACCATCCATTGCAGTAACAAAAATCTCGACAACAGACTACCTTCCATAATGACAAGGCTATCATCCATTGGAGTAACAAAAATCTCAACAATAGACTACCCTCCATAATGACAAGGCTACCATCCATTAGAGTAACAAAAATCTTGACAAAAAACTACCTTCCATAATGACAAGGTTACCATCCATTGGAATAACAAAAATCTCGACAATAGACTACCTTCAATAATGACAAGGCTACCATCCATTGGAATAACAAAAATCTCGACAACATTCTAGCTTCCATAATCAGAAGGCTACCATCCATTAGAGTAACAAAAATTTGATGAACAAACTACCTACCATAATTACAAGGCTACAATCTATTGGAGTAACAGAAATCTCAATGACAAACTACCTTCCATAATTACAAAGCTACCATTCATTGGAGTAACAAAAATCTCGATAACAGACTACCTTCCATAATGACAAGGCTACCATCCATTGGAGTAACAAAGATATCGATAACAGACTACCTTCCATAATGAAAAGGCTATCATCCATTGGAATAACAAAAATCTCGACAATAGACTACCTTCTATAATGACAAGGCTACCATCCATTGGAGTAACAAAAATCTCGATAACATTCTAGCTTCCATAATCAGAAGGCTACCATCCATTGGAGTAACCGAAATTTGATGAATAAACCACCTACAATAATTAGAAGGCTACAATCCATTGGAGTAACAGAAATCTCAACGACAAACTACCTTCCATAATGACAAGTCTACCATTCATTGGAGTAACAAAAATCTCGACAACAGACTGCCTTCCATAATGACAAGGCTACCATCCATTGGAGTAACAAAGATATTGATAACAGACTACCTTACGTAATGTCAAGGCTACCATCCAATGGAATAACAAAAATCTTGACAATAAACTACCTTCCATAATGACAAGGCTATCATCCATTGAAGTAACAAATATTTGAACAATAAACTACCTTCCATAATGACAAGGCTACAATCCATTGGAGTAACAGAAATCTCAACGATAGACTACCTTCCATAATGATAAGGCTACCATCCATTGGAGTAACAAAAATCTCGACAACAGACTACCTTTCCTAATTACAATGCTACCATTAATTGGAGTAACAAAAATCTAGACAATAGACTACCTTCTATAATGACAAGGCTACCATCCATTGGAGTAATAAAAATCTCAACAACAAACTACCTTCCATAACGACAAGGCTATCATCCATTGGAGTAACAAAAATATCGAGAACAGACTACCTTCAATAATGACAAGGCTACCATCCATTTGAGTAAAAAAAATCTCGACTTAAAGACTACCTTCCATAATGACAAGGCTACCATCCATTGGAGTAACAAAAATCTAAATAATAGACTACCTTCCATAATGACAAGGCTACAATCCATTGGATTAATTGAAATCTCAACGAGAGACTACCTTCCATAATGAAAAGGCTACCATCCATTGGAGTAACAAAAATCTCTACAACAGACTAGCTTCCATATTTACAAGGCCACCATCCATGGGGGTAACAAAAATCTCGACAATAGACTTCCTTCCATAATGACAAGGCTACCATACACTGGAGTAACAAAAATCTCGGAAAAAAACTATCTTCCATAATGACAAGGTAATCATCCATTGGAATAACAAAAATCTCGACATTAGACTACCTTCCATAATGACAAGGCTACCAACCATTGGAGTAACAAAAATTTCGACAACATACTACCTTCCATAATGACAAGGCTATCATCCATTGGAGTAACAAAAATCTCGACAATAGACTTCCTTCCATAATGACTTGGCTACCATACATTGGAGTAACAAAAATCTCGACAAAAAACTATCTTCCATAATGACAAGGCTATCATCCATTGGAATAACAAAAATCTCGACAATAGACTACCTTCCATAATGACAAGGCTATCATCCATTGGAGTAACAAAAATTTCGACAACAAACTACCTTCTACAATGACAAGGCTATCATCCATTGGAGTAACAAAAATCTCGACAATAGACTTCCTTCCATAATGACATGGCTACCATACATTGGAGTAACAAAAAACTCGACAAAAAACTATCTTCCATAATGACAAGGCTATCATCCATTGGAATAACAAAAATCTCGATAACAGACTACCTTCCATAATGACAAGGCTATCATCCATTGGAGTAACAAAAATCTCGATAATAGACTACCTTCCATAATGACAAGGCTACCATCCATTGCAGTAACAAAAATCTCGATAACAGACTATCTTCAATAATGACAAGGCTATCATCCATTGGAGTAACAAAAATCTCAACAATAGACTACCTTCCATAATGACAAGGCTACCATCCATTGGAGTAACAAAAATCTCGACAAAAAACTACCTTCCATAATGACAAGGCTATCATCCATTGGAATAAGAAAAATCTCGACAATAGACTACCTTCTATAATGACAAGGCTACCATCCATTGGAGTAACAAAAATCTCGACAACAGACTACCTTTCCTAATGACAATGCTACCATCAATTGGAGTAACAAAAATCTAGACAATAGACTACCTTCTATAATGACAAGGCTACCATCCATTGGAGTAACAAAAATCTCAACAACAAACTACCTTCCATAATGACAAGGCTATCATCCATTGGAGTAATAAAAATATCGAGAACAGACTACCTTCAATAATGACAAGGCTACCGTCAATTTGAGTAAAAAAAATCTCGACTTAAAGACTACCTTCCATAATGACAAGGCTACCAACCATTGGAGTAACAAAAATCTAAATAATAGACTACCTTCCATAATGACAAGGCTACAATCCATTGGATTAATTGAAATCTCAACGAGAGACTACCTTCCATAATGAAAAGGCTACCATCCATTGGAGTAACAAAAATCTCTACAACAGACTACCTTCCATAATTACAAGGCTACCATCCATGGGGGTAACAAAAATCTCGACAATAGACTTCCTTCCATAATGACAAGGCTACCATACATTGGAGTAACAAAAATCTCGACAAAAAACTATCTTCCATAATGACAAGGCTATCATCCATTGGAATAACAAAAATCTCGACATTAGACTACCTTCCATAATGACAAGGCTACCAACCATTGGAGTAACAAAAATTTCGACAACAGACAACCTTCCATAATGACAAGGCTATCATCCATTGGAGTAAGAAAAATCTCGACAATAGACTTCCTTCCATAATGACTTGGCTACCATACATTGGAGTAACAAAAATCTCGACAAAAAACTATCTTCCATAATGACAAGGCTATCATCCATTGGAATAACAAAAATCTCGACAATAGACTACCTTCCATAATGACAAGGCTATCATCCATTGGAGTAACAAAAATTTCGAAAACAAACTACCTTCCACAATGACAAGGCTATCATCCATTGGAGTAACAAAAATCTCGACAATAGACTTCCTTCCATAATGACATGGCTACCATACATTGGAGTAACAAAAATCTCGACAAAAAACTATCTTCCATAATGACAAGGCTATCATCCATTGGAATAACAAAAATCTCGATAATAGACTACCTTCCATAATGACAAGGCTACCATCCATTGGAGTAACAAAAATTTCGACAACAGACTACCTTCCATAATGACAAGGCTATCATCCATTGGAGTAACAAAAATCTCGATAACAGACTACCTTCCCTAATGACAAGGCTACCATCCATTGCAGTAACAAAAATCTCGATAACAGACTATCTTTAATAATGACAAGGCTATCATCCATTGGAGTAACAAAAATCTCAACAATAGAGTACCTTCCATAATGACAAGGCTACCATCCATTGGAGTAACAAAAATTTCGACAACAGACTACCTTCCATAATGACAAGGCTATCATCCATTGGAGTAACAAAAATCTCGATAACAGACTACCTTCCCTAATGACAAGGCTACCATCCATTGCAGTAACAAAAATCTCGATAACAGACTATCTTTAATAATGACAAGGCTATCATCCATTGGAATAACAAAAATCTCGACAATAGACTACCTTCTATAATGACAAGGCTACCATCCATTGGAGTAACAAAAATCTCGACAACAGACTACCTTTCCTAATGACAATGCTACCATCAATTGGAGTAACAAAAATCTAGACAATAGACTACCTTCTATAATGACAAGGCTACCATCCATTGGAGTAACAAAAATCTCAACAACATTCTAGCTTCCATAATCAGAAGGCTACCATCCATTGGAGTAACCAAAATTTGATGAATAAACCACCTACAATAATTAGAAGGCTACAATCCATTGGAGTAACAGAAATCTCAACGACAAACTACCTTCCATAATGACAAGTCTACCATTCATTGGAGTAACAAAAATCTCGACTACAGACTGCCTTCCATAATGACAAGGCTACCATCCATTGGAGTAACAAAGATATTGATAACAGACTACCTTACGTAATGTCAAGGCTACCATCCAATGGAATAACAAAAATCTTGACAATAAACTACCTTCCATAATGACAAGGCTATCATCCATTGAAGTAACAAATATTTGAACAATAAACTACCTTCCATAATGACAAGGCTACAATCCATTGGAGTAACAGAAATCTCAACGATAGACTACCTTCCATAATGATAAGGCTACCATCCATTGGAGTAACAAAAATCTCGACAACAGACTACCTTTCCTAATTACAATGCTACCATTAATTGGAGTAACAAAAATCTAGACAATAGACTACCTTCTATAATGACAAGGCTACCATCCATTGGAGTAATAAAAATCTCAACAACAAACTACCTTCCATAACGACAAGGCTATCATCCATTGGAGTAACAAAAATATCGAGAACAGACTACCTTCAATAATGACAAGGCTACCATCCATTTGAGTAAAAAAAATCTCGACTTAAAGACTACCTTCCATAATGACAAGGCTACCATCCATTGGAGTAACAAAAATCTAAATAATAGACTACCTTCCATAATGACAAGGCTACAATCCATTGGATTAATTGAAATCTCAACGAGAGACTACCTTCCATAATGAAAAGGCTACCATCCATTGGAGTAACAAAAATCTCTACAACAGACTAGCTTCCATAATTACAAGGCCACCATCCATGGGGGTAACAAAAATCTCGACAATAGACTTCCTTCCATAATGACAAGGCTACCATACATTGGAGTAACAAAAATCTCGGAAAAAAACTATCTTCCATAATGACAAGGTAATCATCCATTGGAATAACAAAAATCTCGACATTAGACTACCTTCCATAATGACAAGGCTACCAACCATTGGAGTAACAAAAATTTCGACAACATACTACCTTCCATAATGACAAGGCTATCATCCATTGGAGTAACAAAAATCTCGACAATAGACTTCATTCCATAATGACTTGGCTACCATACATTGGAGTAACAAAAATCTCGACAAAAAACTATCTTCCATAATGACAAGGCTATCATCCATTGGAATAACAAAAATCTCGACAATAGACTACCTTCCATAATGACAAGGCTATCATCCATTGGAGTAACAAAAATTTCGACAACAAACTACCTTCCACAATGACAAGGCTATCATCCATTGGAGTAACAAAAATCTCGACAATAGACTTCCTTCCATAATGACATGGCTACCATACATTGGAGTAACGAAAAACTCGACGAAAAACTATCTTCCATAATGACAAGGCTATCATCCATTGGAATAACAAAAATCTCGATAACAGACTACCTTCCATAATGACAAGGCTATCATCCATTGGAGTAACAAAAATCTCGATAATAGACTACCTTCCATAATGACAAGGCTACCATCCATTGCAGTAACAAAAATCTCGATAACAGACTATCTTCAATAATGACAAGGCTATCATCCATTGGAGTAACAAAAATCTCAACAGTAGACTACCTTCCATAATGACAAGGCTACCATCCATTGGAGTAACAAAAATCTCGACAAAAAACTACCTTCCATAATGACAAGGCTATCATCCATTGGAATAAGAAAAATCTCGACAATAGACTACCTTCTATAATGACAAGGCTACCATCCATTGGAGTAACAAAAATCTCGACAACAGACTACCTTTCCTAATGACAATGCTACCATCAATTGGAGTAACAAAAATCTAGACAATAGACTACCTTCTATAATGACAAGGCTACCATCCATTGGAGTAACAAAAATCTCAACAACAAACTACCTTCCATAATGACAAGGCTATCATCCATTGGAGTAATAAAAATATCGAGAACAGACTACCTTCAATAATGACAAGGCTACCGTCAATTTGAGTAAAAAAAATCTCGACTTAAAGACTACCTTCCATAATGACAAGGCTAGCAACCATTGGAGTAACAAAAATCTAAATAATAGACTACCTTCCATAATGACAAGGCTACAATCCATTGGATTAATTGAAATCTCAACGAGAGACTACCTTCCATAATGAAAAGGCTACCATCCATTGGAGTAACAAAAATCTCTACAACAGACTACCTTCCATAATTACAAGGCTACCATCCATGGGGGTAACAAAAATCTCGACAATAGACTTCCTTCCATAATGACAAGGCTACCATACATTGGAGTAACAAAAATCTCGACAAAAAACTATCTTCCATAATGACAAGGCTATCATCCATTGGAATAACAAAAATCTCGACATTAGACTACCTTCCATAATGACAAGGCTACCAACCATTGGAGTAACAAAAATTTCGACAACAGACAACCTTCCATAATGACAAGGCTATCATCCATTGGAGTAAGAAAAATCTCGACAATAGACTTCCTTCCATAATGACTTGGCTACCATACATTGGAGTAACAAAAATCTCGACAAAAAACTATCTTCCATAATGACAAGGCTATCATCCATTGGAATAACAAAAATCTCGACAATAGACTACCTTCCATAATGACAAGGCTATCATCCATTGGAGTAACAAAAATTTCGAAAACAAACTACCTTCCACAATGACAAGGCTATCATCCATTGGAGTAACAAAAATCTCGACAATAGACTTCCTTCCATAATGACATGGCTACCATACATTGGAGTAACAAAAATCTCGACAAAAAACTATCTTCCATAATGACAAGGCTATCATCCATTGGAATAACAAAAATCTCGATAATAGACTACCTTCCATAATGACAAGGCTACCATCCATTGGAGTAACAAAAATTTCGACAACAGACTACCTTCCATAATGACAAGGCTATCATCCATTGGAGTAACAAAAATCTCGATAACAGACTACCTTCCCTAATGACAAGGCTACCATCCATTGCAGTAACAAAAATCTCGATAACAGACTATCTTTAATAATGACAAGGCTATCATCCATTGGAGTAACAAAAATCTCAACAATAGAGTACCTTACATAATGACAAGGCTACCATCCATTGGAGTAACAAAAATTTCGACAACAGACTACCTTCCATAATGACAAGGCTATCATCCATTGGAGTAACAAAAATCTCGATAACAGACTACCTTCCCTAATGACAAGGCTACCATCCATTGCAGTAACAAAAATCTCGATAACAGACTATCTTTAATAATGACAAGGCTATCATCCATTGGAATAACAAAAATCTCGACAATAGACTACCTTCTATAATGACAAGGCTACCATCCATTGGAGTAACAAAAATCTCGACAACAGACTACCTTTCCTAATGACAATGCTACCATCAATTGGAGTAACAAAAATCTAGACAATAGACTACCTTCTATAATGACAAGGCTACCATCCATTGGAGTAACAAAAATCTCAACAACAAACTACCTTCCATAATGACAAGGCTATCATCCATTGGAGTAATAAAAATATCGTGAACAAACTACCTTCAATAATGACAAGGCTACCATCCATTTGAGTAAAAAAAATCTCGACTTAAAGACTACCTTCCATAAGGACAAGGCTACCATCCATTGGAGTAACAAAAATCTAAATAATAGACTACCTTCCATAATGACAAGGCTACAATCCATTGGATTAATTGAAATCTCAACGAGAGACTACCTTCCATAATGAAAAGGCTACCATCCATTGGAGTAACAAAAATCTCGACAATAGACTTCCTTCCATAATGACAAGGCTACCATACATTGGAGTAACAAAAATCTCGACATTAGACTACCTTCCATAATGACAAGGCTACCAACCATTGGAGTAACAAAAATTTCGACAACAGACTACCTTCCATAATGACAAGGCTATCATCCATTGGAGTAACAAAAATCTCGACAATAGACTTCCTTCCATAATGACTTGGCTACCATACATTGGAGTAACAAATATCTCGACAAAAAACTATCTTCCATAATGACAAGGCTATCATCCATTGGAATAACAAAAATCTCGACAATAGACTACCTTCCATAATGACAAGGCTATCATCCATTGGAGTAACAAAAATTTTGACAACAAACTACCTTCCACAATGACAAGGCTATCATCCATTGGAGTAACAAAAATCTCGACAATAGACTTCCTTCCATAATGACAAGGCTACCATACATTGGAGTAACAAAAATCTCGACAAAAAACTATCTTCCATAATGACAAGGCTATCATCCATTGGAATAACAAAAATCTCGACATTAGACTACCTTCCGTAATGACAAGGCTACCAACCATTGGAGTAACAAAAATTTCGACAACAGACTACCTTCCATAATGACAAGGCTATCATCCATTGGAGTAACAAAAATCTCGACAATAGACTTCCTTCCATAATGACTTGGCTACCATACATTGGAGTAACAAAAATCTCGACAAAAAACTATCTTCCATAATGACAAGGCTATCATCCATTGGAATAACAAAAATCTCGACAATAGACTACCTTCCATAATGACAAGGCTATCATCCATTGGAGTAACAAAAATTTCGAAAACAAACTACCTTCCACAATGACAAGGCTATCATCCATTGGAGTAACAAAAATCTCGACAATAGACTTCCTTCCATAATGACATGGCTACCATACATTGGAGTAACAAAAATCTCGACAAATAACTATCTTCCATAATGACAAGGCTATCATCCATTGGAATAACAAAAATCTCGATAATAGACTACCTTCCATAATGACAAGGCTACCATCCATTGGTGTAACAAAAATTTCGACAACAGACTACCTTCCATAATGACAAGGCTATCATCCATTGGTGTAACAAAAATCTCGATAACAGACTACCTTCCCTAATGACAAGGCTACCATCCATTGCAGTAACAAAAATCTCGATAACAGACTATCTTTAATAATGACAAGGCTATCATCCATTGGAGTAACAAAAATCTCAACAATAGAGTACCTTCCATAATGACAAGGCTACCATCCATTGGAGTAACAAAAATCTCGACAAAAAACTACCTTCCATAATGACAAGGCTATCATCCATTGGAATAACAAAAATCTCGACAATAGACTACCTTCTATAATGACAAGGCTACCATCCATTGGAGTAACAAAAATCTCAACAACAGACTACCTTTCCTAATGACAATGCTACCATCAATTGGAGTAACAAAAATCTAGACAATAGACTACCTTCTATAATGACAAGGCTACCATCCATTGGAGTAACAAAAATCTCAACAACAAACTACCTTCCATAATGACAAGGCTATCATCAATTGGAGTAATAAAAATATCGTGAACAGACTACCTTCAATAATGACAAGGCTACCATCCATTTGAGTAAAAAAAATCTCGACTTAAAGACTACCTTCCATAAGGACAAGGCTACCATCCATTGGAGTAACAAAAATCTAAATAATAGACTACCTTCCATAATGACAAGGCTACAATCCATTGGATTAATTGAAATTTCAACGAGAGACTACCTTCCATAATGAAAAGGCTACCATCCATTGGAGTAACAAAAATCTCTACAACAGACTACCTTCCATAATTACAAGGCTACCATCCATGGGGGTAACAAAAATTTCGACAACAGACTACCTTCCATAATGACAAGGCTATCATCCATTGGAGTAACAAAAATCTCGACAATAGACTTCCTTCCATAATGACTTGGCTACCATACATTGGAGTAACAAATATCTCGACAAAAAACTATCTTCCATAATGACAAGGCTATCATCCATTGGAATAACAAAAATCTCGACAATAGACTACCTTCCAAAATGACAAGGCTATCATCCATTGGAGTAATAAAAATTTTGACAACAAACTACCTTCCACAATGACAAGGCTATCATCCATTGGAGTAACAAAAATCTCGACAATAGACTTCCTTCCATAATGACATGGCTACCATACATTGGAGTAACAAAAATCTCGACAAAAAACTATCTTCCATAATGACAAGGCTATCATCCATTGGAATAACAAAAATCTCGATAATAGACTACCTTCCATAATGACAAGGCTACCATCCATTGGAGTAACAAAAATTTCGACAACAGACTACCTTCCATAATGACAAGGCTATCATCCATTGGAGTAACAAAAATCTCGATAATAGACTACCTTCCCTAATGACAAGGCTACCATCCATTGCAGTAACCAAAATCTCGATAACAGACTATCTTTAATAATGACAAGGCTATCATCCATTGGAGTAACAAAAATCTCAACAATAGAGTACATTCCATAATGACAAGGCTACCATCCATTGGAGTAACAAAAATCTTGACAAAAAACTACCTTCCATAATGACAAGGCTATCATCCATTGGAATAACAAAAATCTCGACAATAGACTACCTTCTATAATGACAAGGCTACCATCCATTGGAGTAACAAAAATCTCGACAACAGACTACCTTTCCTAATGACATTGCTACCATCAATTGGGGTAACAAAAATCTAGACAATAGACTACCTTCCATAATGAAAAGGCTACCATCCATTGGAGTAACAAAAATCTCTACAACAGACTACCTTCCATAATTACAAGGCTACCATCCATGGGGGTAACAAAAATCTCGACAATAGACTTCCTTCCATAATGACAAGGCTACCATACATTGGAGTAACAAAAATCTCGACTTAAAGACTATCTTCCATAATGACAAGGCTATCATCCATTGGAATAACAAAAATCTCGACATTAGACTACCTTCCATAATGACAAGGCTACCAACCATTGGAGTAACAAAAATTTCGACAACAGACTACCTTCCATAATGACAAGGCTATCATCCATTGGAGTAACAAAAATCTCGACAATAGACTTCCTTCCATAATGACTTGGCTACCATACATTGGAGTAACAAAAATCTCGACAAAAAACTATCTTCCATAATGACAAGGCTATCATCCATTGGAATAACAAAAATCTCGACAATAGACTACCTTCCATAATGACAAGGCTATCATCCATTGGAGTAACGAAAATTTCGACAACAAACTACCTTCCACAATGACAAGGCTATCATCCATTGGAGTAACAAAAATCTCGACAATAGACTTCCTTGGATAATGACATGGCTACCATACATTGGAGTAACAAAAATCTCGACAAAAAACTATCTTCCATAATGACAAGGCTATCATCCATTGGAATAACAAAAATCTCGATAATAGACTACCTTCCATAATGACAAGGCTACCATCCATTGGAGTAACAAAAATTTCGACAACAGACTACCTTCCATAATGACAAGACTATCATCCATTGGAGTAACAAAAATATCGATAATAGACTACCTTCCATAATGACAAGGCTACCATCCATTGCAGTAACAAAAATCTCGATAACAGACTATCTTCAATAATGACAAGGCTATCATCCATTGGAGTAACAAAAATCTCAACAATAGACTACCTTCAATAATGACAAGGCTACCATCCATTGGAGTAACAAAAATCTCGACAAAAAACTACCTTCCATAATGACAAGGCTATCATCCATTGGAATAACAAAAATCTCGACAATAGACTACCTTCTATAATGACAAGGCTACCATCCATTTGAGTAACAAAAATCTCGAAAAAATACTACCTTCCATAATGACAAAGTTACCATCCATTGGAATAAAAAAAATCTCGACAATAGACTACCTTCAATAATGACAAGGCTACCATCCATTGGAATAACAAAAATCTCGATAACATTCTAGCTTACATAATCAAAAGGCTACCATCCATTGGAGTAATAAAAATTTAATGAACAAACTACCTACCATAATTACAAGGCTACAATCCATTGGAGTAACAGAAATCTCAACGACAGACTACCTTCCATAATGACAAGGCTACCATTCATTGGAGTAACAAAAATATCGAAAACAGACTACCTTCCATAATGACAAGGCTACCATCCATTGGAGTAACAAAGATATCGATAACAGACTACCTTCCGTAATGACAAGGCTACCATCCATTGGAGTAACAAAAATCTCAACAAAAGACTACCTTTCATAATGACAAAGTTACCATCCATTGGCATAACAAAAATCTCGACAACAAACTACCTTCCATAATGACAAGGGTACCATCCAATGGAATAAAAAATTCTCGACAATAGACTACCTTCCATAATGAGAAGTCTACCATCCATTGGAGTAACAAAAATCTGAACAACAGACTACCTTCCATAATGACAAGCCTACAATCCATTGGAGTAACAAATATCTCAACGATAGACTACCTTCCATAATGACAAGGCTACCATCCATTAGAGTAACAAAAATCACGACAACAGACTACCTTCCATAATGACAAGACTATCATCCATTGAAGTAACAAATATTTGAACAATAAACTACCTTCAATAATGACAAGGCTAAAATCCATTGGTGTAACAGAAATCTCAACAACATACTACCTTCTATAATGACAAGGCTACCATCCATTGGAGTACCAAAAATATCAACAACAAACTACCTTCCATAACGACAAGGCTATCATCCATTGGAGTAACAAAAATATCGAATACATACTACCTTCAATAATGACAAGGCTACCATCCATTTGAGTAAAAAAATCCTGACTTAAAGACTACCTTCCATAATGACAAGGTTACCATCCATTGGAATAACAAAAGTCTCGACAACAGACTACCTTCCATAATGACAAGGCTACCATCCAATGGAATAAAAAAATATCGACAACATACTACCTTTCATAATTACAAGGCTACCATCCATTGGAGTAACAAAAATCTAAATAACAGACTACCTTCCATAATGACAAGGCTACCATCCATTGGAGTAACAAAAATCTCTACAACAGACTACCTTCCATAATTACAAGGCTAACATCCATGGGGGTAACAAAAATCTCGACGATAGACTTCCTTCCATAATGACAAGGCTACCATACATTGGAGTAACAAAAATCTCGACAAAAAACTATCTTCCATAATGACAAGGCTATCATCCATTGGAATAACAAAAATCTCGACAATAGACTTCCTTCCATAATGATAAGGCTACCATACATTGGAGTAACAAAAATCTCGACAAAAAACTATCTTCCATAATGACAAGGCTATCATCCATTGGAATAACAAAAATCTCGACAATAGACTACCTTCCATAATGACAAGGCTACCATCCATTGGAGTAACAAAAATTTCGACAAGAGACTACCTTCCACAATGACAAGGCTATCATCCATTGGAATAACAAAAATCTCGACAATAGACTACCTTCCATAATGACAAGGCTACCATCCATTGCAGTAACAAAAATATCGACAACGGACTACCTTCCACAATGACAATGCTATCATCCATAGTAGTAAGAAAAATCTCAACAATAGACTACCTTCCATAATGACAAGGCTACCATCCATTGGAGTAACAAAAATCTCGACAAAAAAACTACCTTCCATAATGACAAGGATATCATCCATTGGAATAACAAAAATCTTGACAATAAACTACCTTCTATAATGACAAGGCTACCATCAATTGGAGTATCAAAAATCTCGAAATAATACTACCTTCCATAATGACAAGGTTACCATCCATTGGAATAACAAAAATCTCGACAAAAGACTACCTTCCATAATGACAAGGCTACCATCCATTGGAGTAACAAAAATCTCGACAACAATCTAGCTTCCATAATCACAAGGCTACCATCCATTGGAGTAACAAAAATTTGATGAAAAACTACCTTCCATAATGTCAAGGCTACAATCCATTGGAGTAACAGAAATCTCAACGACAGACTACCTTCTATAATGACAAGGCTGCCATTTCCTTGGAGTAACAAAAATCTCGACAACAGACTACCTTCCATAATGACAAGGCTACATCCATTGGGGTAACAAATTTTTTGACAACAGACTACCTTCCGTAATGACAACGCTACCATCCACTGGAGTAATTAAAATCTCGACAAAAAACTACCTTCCATAATGACAAGGCTACCATCCATTGGAATAAAAAAAATCTCGACAATAGACTACCTTCTATATTGACAAGGCTACCATCCATTGGAGTAACAAAAATCATGATAAAAAACTACCTTACATAATGACAAGGTTACCATCTATTGGGGTAACAAAAATCATGACAACAGACTACCTTCCATAATGGCAAGCTACCATCCATTGGAGTATCAAAAATCACGACAAAAAACTACCTTCCATAATGAGAAGGCTACCATCCATTAGAATAACAAAAATCTCGACAATAGACTACCTTCCATAATGACAAGGGTACTATCCATTGGAGTAACAAAAATATGAACAACAGACTACCTTGTATAATGACAAGGCTATCATCCATTAGAGTAACAAAGATATCGACAAAAGACTAACTTCCATAATGACAAGGTTACCATCCATTGGAATAACAAAAATCTTGACAACAGACTACCTTCAATAATGACAAGCCTACCATTCAATGGAACAAAAAAAATCTTGACTACAGACTACCTTCCATAATGACAAGGCTACCATCCATTGGAGTAACAAAAATCTCGACAACAAACTACCTTCCATAATGACAAGGCTATCATCCATTGGAGTAACAAAGATACCGATAACAGACTACCTCGAATAATGACAAGGCTACCATTCAATTTTTGTAACAAAAATCTGAACAACATACTACCTTCCATAATGACAAGGCTACCATACATTGGAGCAACAAAAATCTCGACAAAATACTACCTTCCATAATGACAAGGCTACCATTCATTGGAGTAAAAAAAATTTCGACAATAGAGTACCTTCCAATATGACAAGGCTACCATCTATTGGAGTAACAAAAATCTGGACAACCGACTACCTTGCATAATGACAAGGCTACCATCCATTGGAGTAACAAAAATATTAACAACAGACTATGTTCTATAATTACAAGCCTACCATCCATTAGAGTAACAAAATCGTGACAACATACTACCTTCCATAATGACAAGGCTATCATCCATTGGTGTAAAAAAAATCTCGACAACTGACTATTTTCCATAATGACAAGGCTATCATCCATTGGAGTAACAAAGATATCGACCACAGACTACCTTCAATAATGATAAAGCTACCATCCATTGGAGTAACAAAAAACTCTACAATAGACTACCTTCCATAATTACAAGGCTACCATCCATTGGGGTAACAAAAATCTCGAAAATAGACTACCTTCCGTAATGACAAGGCTACCATCCATTGGAGTAACAAAAATCTCGACAAAAAACTACCTTCCATAATGACAAGGCTACCATCCATTGGAATATCAAAAATCATGACAATAGACTACCTTCAATAATGACAAGGCTACTATCCATTGGCGTAACAAAGATATCGAAAACAGTCTACCTTCAATAATGACAAGGCTACCATCCATTGGCGCAACAAAAATCTCAAAAAAATACTACCTTCCATTATGACAAGGCTACCATAAATTGGAATAACAAAAATCTCGACAATAAACTACCTTCTATAATGTCAAGGCTACCATCAATTGGAGTATCAAAAATATCAACAACAGACTATGTTCTATAATGACAAGCCTACCATCCATTAGAGTAACAAAATCGTGACAACAGACTACCTTCCATAATGACAAGGCTACCATCCATTGGAGTAAAAAAAATCTCGAAAACTGACTACCTTCCATAATGACAAGGCTATCATCCATTGGAGTAACAAAGATATCAACCACATACTACCTTCAATAATGATAAGGCTATCATCCATTGGAGTAAAAAAAATATCTACCATAGACTACCTTCCATAATTAGAAGGCTACCATCCATTGGTGTAAAACAAATCTCGACAATAGACTACCTTCCATAATGACAAGGCTAACATCCATTGGAGTAACAAAACTCTCGACAAAAAACTACCTTCCATAGTGACAAGGCTACCATCCATTGTAATAACAAAAATCTCGACAATAGACTACCTTCCATAATGACAAGGCTACCATCCATTAGAGTAAAAAAACTCTCGACAAAGAACTACCTTCCATAATGACAAGGCTACCATCCATTGGAATAACAAAAATCTCGACAATAGACTACCTTCCATAATGACAAGGCTACCATCCATTGGAGTAACAAAGATATCGACAACTAACTACCTTCAATAATGACAAGGCTACCATCCATTGGAGCAACAAAAATCTCGACAAAATACTACCTTCCATATTGACAAGGCTACCATCAATTGGAATAAGAAAAATCTCGACAATAGACTACCTTATATAATGACAAGGCTACCATCAATTGGAGTATCAAAATTATCAACAGCAGACTATGTTCTATAATGACAAGCCTACCATCCATTAGAGTAACACAATTGTGACCACAAACTACCTTCCATAATGACAAGGATACCATCCATTAGAGTAAAAAAAATCTCGACAACTGACTACCTTCCATAATGACAAGGCTATCATCCATTGGAGTAACAAAGATATCGACCACATACTACCTTCAATAATGATAAGGCTACCATCCATTGGAGTAACAAAAATCTCTACAATAGACTACCTTCCATAATTACAAGGCTACCATCCATTGGTGTAACAAAAATCTTGACAATAGACTACCTTCCATAATGACAAGGCTACCATCCATTGGAGTAACAAAACTCTCGACAAAAAACTACCTTCCATAATGACAAGGCTACCATCCATTGGAATAACAAAGATATCGATAACTAACTACCTTCAATAATGACAAGGCTACCATCCATGGGGGTAACAAAAATCTCGACAATAGACTTCCTTCCATAATGACAAGGCTACCATACATTGGAGTAACAAAAATCTCGACATTAGACTACCTTCCATAATGACAAGGCTACCAACCATTGGAGTAACAAAAATTTCGACAACAGACTACCTTCCATAATGACAAGGCTATCATCCATTGGAGTAACAAAAATCTCGACAATAGACTTCCTTCCATAATTACTTGGCTACCATACATTGGAGTAACAAAAATCTCGACAAAAAACTATCTTCCATAATGACAAGGCTATCATCCATTGGAATAACAAAAATCTCGACAATAGACTACCTTCCATAATGACAAGGCTATCATCCATTGGAGAAACAAAAATTTCGACAACAAACTACCTTCCACAATGACAAGGCTATCATCCATTGGAGTAACAAAAATCTCGACAATAGACTTCCTTGGATAATGACATGGCTACCATACATTGGAGTAACAAAAATCTCGACAAAAAACTATCTTCCATAATGACAAGGCTATCATCCATTGGAATAACAAAAATCTCGATAATAGACTACCTTCCATAATGACAAGGGTACCATCCATTGGAGTAACAAAAATTTCGACAACAGACTACCTTCCATAATGACAAGGCTATCATCCATTGGAGTAACAAAAATCTCGATAATAGACTACCTTCCCTAATGACAAGGCTACCATCCATTGCAGTAACAAAAATCTCGATAACAGACTATCTTTAATAATGACAAGGCTATCATCCATTGGAGTAACAAAAATCTCAACAATAGAGTACATTCCATAATGACAAGGCTACCATCCATTGGAGTAACAAAAATCTCGACAAAAAACTACCTTCCATAATGACAAGGCTATCATCCATTGGAATAACAAAAATCTCGACAATAGACTACCTTCTATAATGACAAGGCTACCATCCATTGGAGTAACAAAAATCTCGACAACAGACTACCTTTCCTAATGACAATGCTGCCATCAATTGGGGTAACAAAAATCTAGACAATAGACTACCTTCCATAATGAAAAGGCTACCATCCATTGGAGTAACAAAAATCTCTACAACAGACGACCTTCCATAATTACAAGGCTACCATCCATGGGGGTAACAAAAATCTCGACAATAGACTTCCTTCCATAATGACAAGGCTACCATACATTGGAGTAACAAAAATCTCGACTTAAAGACTATCTTCCATAATGACAAGGCTATCATCCATTGGAATAACAAAAATCTCGACATTAGACTACCTTCCATAATGACAAGGCTACCAACCATTGGAGTAACAAAAATTTCGACAACAGACTACCTTCCATAATGACAAGGCTATCATCCATTGGAGTAACAAAAATCTCGACAATAGACTTTCTTCCATAATGACTTGGCTACCATACATTGGAGTAACAAAAATCTCGACAAAAAACTATCTTCCATAATGACAAGGCTACCAACCATTGGAGTAACAAAAATTTCGACAACAGACTACCTTCCATAATGACAAGGCTATCATCCATTGGAGTAACAAAAATCTCGACAATAGACTTTCTTCCATAATGACTTGGCTACCATACATTGGAGTAACAAAAATCTCGACAAAAAACTATCTTCCATAATGACAAGGCTACCAACCATTGGAGTAACAAAAATTTCGACAACAGACTACCTTCCATAATGACAAGGCTATCATCCATTGGAGTAACAAAAATCTCGACAATAGACTTTCTTCCATAATGACTTGGCTACCATACATTGGAGTAACAAAAATCTCGACAAAAAACTATCTTCCATAATGACAAGGCTATCATCCATTGGAATAACAAAAATCTCGACAATAGACTACCTTCCATAATGACAAGGCTATCATCCATTGGAGTAACAAAAATTTCGACAACAAACTACCTTCCACAATGACAAGGCTATCATCCATTGGAGTAACAAAAATCTCGACAATAGACTTCCTTGGATAATGACATGGCTACCATACATTGGAGTAACAAAAATCTCGACAAAAAACTATCTTCCATAATGACAAGGCTATCATCCATTGGAATAACAAAAATCTCGATAATAGACTACCTTCCATAATGACAAGGCTACCATCCATTGGAGTAACAAAAATTTCGACAACAGACTACCTTCCATAATGACAAGACTATCATCCATTGGAGTAACAAAAATATCGATAATAGACTACCTTCAATAATGACAAGGCTATCATCCTATGGAGTAACAAAAATCTCAACAATAGACTACCTTCAATAATGACAAGGCTACCATCCATTGGAGTAACAAAAATCTCGACAAAAAACTACCTTCCATAATGACAAGGCTATCATCCATTGGAATAACAAAAATCTCGACAATAGACTACCTTCTATAATGACAAGGCTACCATCCATTTGAGTAACAAAAATCTCGAAAAAATACTACCTTCCATAATGACAAGGTTACCATCCATTGGAATAAAAAAAATCTCGACAATAGACTACCTTCAATAATGACAAGGCTACCATCCATTGGAATAACAAAAATCTCGATAACATTCTAGCTTACATAATCAAAAGGCTACCATCCATTGGAGTAATAAAAATTTAATGAACAAACTACCTACCATAATTACAAGGCTACAATCCATTGGAGTAACAGAAATCTCAACGACAGACTACCTTCCATAATGACAAGGCTACCATTCATTGGAGTAACAAAAATATCGAAAACAGACTACCTTCCATAATGACAAGGCTACCATCCATTGGAGTAACAAAGATATCGATAACAGACTACCTTACGTAATGACAAGGTTACCATCCATTGGCATAACAAAAATCTCGACAACAAACTACCTTCCATAATGACAAGGGTACCATCCAATGGAATATAAAATTCTCGACAATAGACTACCTTCCATAATGAGAAGTCTACCATCCATTGGAGTAACAAAAATCTGAACAATAGACTACCTTCCATAATGACAAGCCTACAATCCATTGGAGTAACAAATATCTCAACGATAGACTACCTTCCATAATGACAAGGCTACCATCCATTAGAGTAACAAAAATCACGACAACAAACTACCTTCCATAATGACAAGACTATCATCCATTGAAGTAACAAATATTTGAACAATAAACTACCTTCAATAATGACAAGGCTAAAATCCATTGGTGTAACAGAAATCTCAACAACATACTACCTTCTATAATGACAAGGCTACCATCCATTGGAGTACCAAAAATATCAACAACAAACTACCTTCCATAACGACAAGGCTATCATCCATTGGAGTAACAAAAATATCGAATACAGACTACCTTCAATAATGACAAGGCTACCATCCATTTGAGTAAAAAAATCTTGACTTAAAGACTACCTTCCATAATGACAAGGTTACCATCCATTGGAATAACAAAAGTCTCGACAACAGACTACCTTCCATAATGACAAGGCTACCATCCAATGGAATAAAAAAATATCGACAACATACTACCTTTCATAATTACAAGGCTACCATCCATTGGAGTAACAAAAATCTAAATAACAGACTACCTTCCATAATGACAAGGCTACCATCCATTGGAGTAACAAAAATCTCTACAACAGACTACCTTCCATAATTACAAGGCTAACATCCATGGGGGTAACAAAAATCTCGACGATAGACTTCCTTCCATAATGACAAGGCTACCATACATTGGAGTAACAAAAATCTCGACAAAAAACTATCTTCCATAATGACAAGGCTATCATCCATTGGAATAACAAAAATCTCGACAATAGACTTCCTTCCATAATGATAAGGCTACCATACATTGGAGTAACAAAAATCTCGACAAAAAACTATCTTCCATAATGACAAGGCTATCATCCATTGGAATAACAAAAATCTCGACAATAGACTACCTTCCATAATGACAAGGCTACCATCCATTGGAGTAACAAAAATTTCGACAAGAGACTACCTTCCACAATGACAAGGCTATCATCCATTGGAATAACAAATATCTCGACAATAGACTACCTTCCATAATGACAAGGCTACCATCCATTGCAGTAACAAAAATATCGACAACGGACTACCTTCCACAATGACAATGCTATCATCCATAGTAGTAAGAAAAATCTCAACAATAGACTACCTTCCATAATGACAAGGCTACCATCCATTGGAGTAACAAAAATCTCGACAAAAAAACTACCTTCCATAATGACAAGGATATCATCCATTGGAATAACAAAAATCTTGACAATAAACTACCTTCTATAATGACAAGGCTACCATCAATTGGAGTAACAAAAATCTCGAAAAAATACTACCTTCCATAATGACAAGGTTACCATCCATTGGAATAACAAAAATCTCGACAATAGACTACCTTCCATAATGACAAGGCTACCATCCATTGGAGTAACAAAAATCTCGACAACAATCTAGCTTCCATAATCAAAAGGCTACCATCCATTGGGGTAACAAAAATTTGATGAAAAACTACCTTCCATAATGTCAAGGCTACAATCAATTGGAGTAACATAAATCTCAACGACAAACTACCTTTTATAATGACAAGGCTGCCATTCCTTGGAGTAACAAAAATCTCGACAACAGACTACCTTCCATAATGACAAGGCTACATCCATTGGGGTAACAAATTTTTTGACAACAGACTACCTTCCGTAATGACAACGCTACCATCCACTGGAGTAATTAAAATCTCGACAAAAAACTACCTTCCATAATGACAAGGCTACCATCCATTGGAATAAAAAAAATCTCGACAATAGACTACCTTCTATATTGACAAGGCTACCATCCATTGGAGTAACAAAAATCATGATAAAAAACTACCTTACATAATGACAAGGTTACCATCTATTGGGGTAACAAAAATCATGACAACAAACTACCTTCCATAATGGCAAGCTACCATCCATTGGAGTATCAAAAATCACGACAAAAAACTACCTTCCATAATGAGAAGGCTACCATCCATTAGAATAACAAAAATCTCGACAATAGACTACCTTCCATAATGACAAGGGTACTATCCATTGGAGTAACAAAAATATGAACAACAGACTACCTTGTATAATGACAAGGCTATCATCCATTAGAGTAACAAAGATATCGACAAAAGACTAACTTCCATAATGACAAGGTTACCATCCATTGGAATAACAAAAATCTTGACAACAGACTACCTTCAATAATGACAAGCCTACCATTCAATGGAACAAAAAAAATCTTGACTACAGACTACCTTCCATAATGACAAGGCTACCATCCATTGGAGTAACAAAAATCTCGACAACAAACTACCTTCCATAATGACAAGGCTATCATCCATTGGAGTAACAAAGATACCGATAACAGACTACCTCGAATAATGACAAGGCTACCATTCAATTTTTGTAACAAAAATCTGAACAACATACTACCTTCCATAATGACAAGGCTACCATACATTGGAGCAACAAAAATCTCGACAAAATACTACCTTCCATAATGACAAGGCTACCATCCATTGGAGTAAAAAAAATTTCGACAATAGAGTACCTTCCAATATGACAAGGCTACCATCTATTGGAGTAACAAAAATCTGGACAACCGACTACCTTGCATAATGACAAGGCTACCATCCATTGGAGTAACAAAAATATTAACAACAGACTATGTTCTATAATGACAAGCCTACCATCCATTAGAGTAACAAAATCGTGACAACATACTACCTTCCATAATGACAAGGCTATCATCCATTGGTGTAAAAAAAATCTCGACAACTGACTATTTTCCATAATGAAAAGGCTATCATCCATTGGAGTAACAAAGATATCGACCACAGACTACCTTCAATAATGATAAAGCTACCATCCATTGGAGTAACAAAAAACTCTACAATAGACTACCTTCCATAATTACAAGGCTACCATCCATTGGGGTAACAAAAATCTCGAAAATAGACTACCTTCCGTAATGACAAGGCTACCATCCATTGGAGTAACAAAAATATCGACAAAAAACTACCTTCCATAATGACAAGGCTACCATCCATTGGAATAACAAAAGTCATGACAATAGACTACCTTCAATAATGACAAGGCTACTATCCATTAGCGTAACAAAGATATCGAAAACAGACTACCTTCAATAATGACAAGGCTACCATCCATTGGCGCAACAAAAATCTCAAAAAAATACTACCTTCCATTATGACAAGGCTACCATAAATTGGAATAACAAAAATCTCGACAATAAACTACCTTCTATAATGTCAAGGCTACCATCAATTGGAGTATCAAAAATATCAACAACAGACTATGTTCTATAATGACAAGCCTACCATCCATTAGAGTAACAAAATCGTAACAACAGACTACCTTCCATAATGACAAGGCTACCATCCATTGGAGTAAAAAAAATCTCGAAAACTGACTACCTTCCATAATGACAAGGCTATCATCCATTGGAGTAACAAAGATATCAACCACATACTACCTTCAATAATGATAAGGCTACCATCCATTGGAGTAACAAAAATCTCTACAATAGACTACCTTCCATAATTACAAGGCTACCATCCATTGGTGTAACAAAAATCTTGACAATAGACTACCTTCCATAATGACAAGGCTACCATCCATTGGAGTAACAAAACTCTCGACAAAAAACTACCTTCCATAATGACAAGGCTACCATCCATTGGAATAACAAAGATATCGATAACTAACTACCTTCAATAATGACAAGGCTACCATCCATTGGAGCAACAAAAATCTCGACAAAATACTACCTTCCATAATGACAAGGCTACCATCAATTGGAATAACAAAAATCTAGACGATAGACTACCTTATATAATGACAAGGCTACCATCAATTGGAGTATCAAAAATATCAACAACAGACTATGTTCTATAATGACAAGCCTACCATCCATTAGAGTAACAAAATCGTGACAATAGACTACCTTCCATAATGACAAGGCTACCATCCATTGGAGTAAAAAAATCTCGACAACTGACAACCTTCCATAATGAAAAGTTTATCATCCATTGGAGTAACAAAGATATCGACCACAGACTACCTTCAATAATGATAAGGCTATCATCCATTGGAGTAACAAAAATATCTACCATAGACTACCTTCCATAATTAGAAGGCTACCATCCATTGGTGTAAAACAAATCTCGACAATAGACTACCTTCCATAATGACAAGGCTAACATCCATTGGAGTAACAAAACTCTCGACAAAAAACTACCTTCCATAGTGACAAGGCTACCATCCATTGTAATAACAAAAATCTCGACAATAGACTACCTTCCATAATGACAAGGCTACCATCCATTAGAGTAAAAAAACTCTCGACAAAGAACTACGTTCCATAATGACAAGGCTACCATCCATTGGAATAACAAAAATCTCGACAATAGACTACCTTCCATAATGACAAGGCTACCATCCATTGGAGTAACAAAGATATCGACAACTAACTACCTTCAATAATGACAAGGCTACCATCCATTGGAGCAACAAAAATCTCGACAAAATACTACCTTCCATATTGACAAGGCTACCATCAATTGGAATAAGAAAAATCTCGACAATAGACTACCTTCTATAATGACAAGGCTACCATCAATTGGAGTATCAAAATTATCAACAGCAGACTATGTTCTATAATGACAAGCCTACCATCCATTAGAGTAACAAAATCGTGACCACAAACTACCTTCCATAATGACAAGGATACCATCCATTAGAGTAAAAAAAATCTCGACAACTGACTACCTTCCATAATGACAAGGCTATCATCCATTGGAGTAACAAAGATATCGACCACAGACTACCTTCAATAATGATAAGGCTACAATCCATTGGAGTAACAAAAATCTCTACAATAGACTACCTTCCATAATTACAAGGCTACCATCCATTGGAGTAACAAAACTCTCGACAAAAAACTACCTTCCATAATGACAAGGCTACCATCCATTGGAATAACAAAAATCTCGACAATAGACTACCTCCCATAATGACAAGGCTACCATCCATTAGAGTAACAAAGATATCGACAACAGACTACCTTCAATAATGACAAGGCTACCATCCATTGGAGCAACAAAAATCTCAAAAAAATACTACCTTCCATTATGACAAGGCTACCATAAATTGGAATAACAAAAATCTCGACAATAAACTACCTTCTATAATGTCAAGGCTACCATCAATTGGAGTATCAAAAATATCAACAACAGACTATGTTCTATAATGACAAGCCTACCATCCATTAGAGTAACAAAATCGTGACAACAGACTACCTTCCATAATGACAAGGCTACCATCCATTGGAGTAAAAGAAATCTCGAAAACTGACTACCTTCCATAATGACAAGGCTATCATCCATTGGAGTAACAAAGATATCAACCACATACTACCTTCAATAATGATAAGGCTACCATCCATTGGAGTAACAAAAATCTCTACAATAGACTACCTTCCATAATTACAAGGCTACCATCCATTGGTGTAACAAAAATCTTGACAATAGACTACCTTCCATAATGACAAGGCTACCATCCATTGGAGTAACAAAACTCTCGACAAAAAACTACCTTCCATAATGACAAGGCTACCATCCATTGGAATAACAAAGAAATCGATAACTAACTACCTTCAATAATGACAAGGCTACCATCCATTGGAGCAACAAAAATCTCGACAAAATACTACCTTCCATAATGACAAGGCTACCATCCATTGGAATAACAAAAATCTAGACAATAGACTACCTTATATAATGACAAGGCTACCATCAATTGGAGTATCAAAAATATCAACAACAGACTATGTTCTATAATGACAAGCCTACCATCCATTAGAGTAACAAAATCGTGACAATAGACTACCTTCCATAATGACAAGGCTACCATCCATTGGAGTAAAAAAAATCTCGACAACTGACAACCTTCCATAATGAAAAGGTTATCATCCATTGGAGTAACAAAGATATCGACCACAGACTACCATCAATAATGATAAGGCTATCATCCATTTGAGTAACAAAAATATCTACCATAGACTACCTTCCATAATTAGAAGGCTACCATCCATTGGTGTAAAAAAAATCTCGACAATAGACTACCTTCCATAATGACAAGGCTAACATCCATTGGAGTAACAAAACTCTCGACAAAAAACTACCTTCCATAGTGACAAGGCTACCATCCATTGTAATAACAAAAATCTCGACAATAGACTACCTTCCATAATGACAAGGCTACTATCTATTGGAGTAACAAAGATATCGACAACAGACTAACTTCAATAATGACAAGGCTACCATCCATTGGAGCAACAAATATCTCGACAAAATACTACCTTCCATAATGACAAGGCTACCATAAATTGGAATAAGAAAAATCTCGACAATAGACTACCTTCTATAATGACAAGGCTACCATCAATTAATGTATAAAAAATATCAACAACAGAATATGTTCTATAATGACAAGCCTACCATCCATTAGAATAACAAAAATCTCGACAATAGACTACCTTCCATAATGACAAGGCTACCATCCATTGGAGTAAAATAAATCTCGACAACTGACTATCTTCCATAATGACAAGGCTATCATCCATTTGAGTAACAAAGATATCGACCACAGACTACCTTCAATAATGATAAGGCTACCATCCATTGGAGTAACAAAAATCTCTACAATAGACTACCTTCGATAATTACAAGGCTACCATCCATTGGGGTAACAAAAATATCGACAATAGACTACCTTCCATAATGACAAGGCTACCATCCATTAGAGTAAAAAAACTCTCAACAAAGAACTACCTTCCATAATGACAAGGCTACCATCCATTGGAATAACAAAAATCTCGACAATAGACTACCTTCCATAATGACAAGGCTACCATCCATTGGAGTAACAAAGATATCGACAACTAACTACCTTAAATAATGACAAGGCTACCATCCATTAGAGCAACAAAAATCTCGACAAAATACTACCTTCCATATTGACAAGGCTACCATCAATTGGAATAAGAAAAATCTCGACAATAGACTACCTTCTATAATGACAAGGCTACCAACAATTGGAGTATCAAAATTATCAACATCAGACTATGTTCTATAATGACAAGCCTACCATCCATTAGAGTAACAAAATCGTGACCACAAACTACCTTCCATAATGACAAGGATACCATCCATTAGAGTAAAAAAAATCTCGACAACTGACTACCTACCATAATGACAAGGCTACCATCCATTGGGGTAACAAAAATCTCGACAATAGACTACCTACCATAATGACAAGGCTACCATCCATTGGAGTAACAAAACTCTCGACAAAAAACTACCTTCCATAATGACAAGGCTACCATCCATTGGAATAACAAAAATCTCGACAATAGACTACCTCCCATAATGACAAGGCTACCATCCATTAGAGTAACAAAGATATCGACAACAGACTACCTTCAATAATGACAAGGCTACCATCCATTGGAGCAACAAAAATCTCAAAAAAATACTACCTTCCATTATGACAAGGCTACCATAAATTGGAATAACAAAAATCTCGACAATAAACTACCTTCTATAATGTCAAGGCTACCATCAATTGGAGTATCAAAAATATCAACAACAGACTATGTTCTATAATGACAAGCCTACCATCCATTAGAGTAACAAAATCGTGACAACAGACTACCTTCCATAATGACAAGGCTACCATCCATTGGAGTAAAAGAAATCTCGAAAACTGACTACCTTCCATAATGACAAGGCTATCATCCATTGGAGTAACAAAGATATCAACCACATACTACCTTCAATAATGATAAGGCTACCATCCATTGGAGTAACAAAAATCTCTACAATAGACTACCTTCCATAATTACAAGGCTACCATCCATTGGTGTAACAAAAATCTTGACAATAGACTACCTTCCATAATGACAAGGCTACCATCCATTGGAGTAACAAAACTCTCGACAAAAAACTACCTTCCATAATGACAAGGCTACCATCCATTGGAATAACAAAGAAATCGATAACTAACTACCTTCAATAATGACAAGGCTACCATCCATTGGAGCAACAAAAATCTCGACAAAATACTACCTTCCATAATGACAAGGCTACCATCCATTGGAATAACAAAAATCTAGACAATAGACTACCTTATATAATGACAAGGCTACCATCAATTGGAGTATCAAAAATATCAACAACAGACTATGTTCTATAATGACAAGCCTACCATCCATTAGAGTAACAAAATCGTGACAATAGACTACCTTCCATAATGACAAGGCTACCATCCATTGGAGTAAAAAAAATCTCGACAACTGACAACCTTCCATAATGAAAAGGTTATCATCCATTGGAGTAACAAAGATATCGACCACAGACTACCATCAATAATGATAAGGCTATCATCCATTTGAGTAACAAAAATATCTACCATAGACTACCTTCCATAATTAGAAGGCTACCATCCATTGGTGTAAAAAAAATCTCGACAATAGACTACCTTCCATAATGACAAGGCTAACATCCATTGGAGTAACAAAACTCTCGACAAAAAACTACCTTCCATAGTGACAAGGCTACCATCCATTGTAATAACAAAAATCTCGACAATAGACTACCTTCCATAATGACAAGGCTACTATCTATTGGAGTAACAAAGATATCGACAACAGACTAACTTCAATAATGACAAGGCTACCATCCATTGGAGCAACAAATATCTCGACAAAATACTACCTTCCATAATGACAAGGCTACCATAAATTGGAATAAGAAAAATCTCGACAATAGACTACCTTCTATAATGACAAGGCTACCATCAATTAATGTATAAAAAATATCAACAACAGAATATGTTCTATAATGACAAGCCTACCATCCATTAGAATAACAAAAATCTCGACAATAGACTACCTTCCATAATGACAAGGCTACCATCCATTGGAGTAAAATAAATCTCGACAACTGACTATCTTCCATAATGACAAGGCTATCATCCATTTGAGTAACAAAGATATCGACCACAGACTACCTTCAATAATGATAAGGCTACCATCCATTGGAGTAACAAAAATCTCTACAATAGACTACCTTCGATAATTACAAGGCTACCATCCATTGGGGTAACAAAAATATCGACAATAGACTACCTTCCATAATGACAAGGCTACCATCCATTAGAGTAAAAAAACTCTCAACAAAGAACTACCTTCCATAATGACAAGGCTACCATCCATTGGAATAACAAAAATCTCGACAATAGACTACCTTCCATAATGACAAGGCTACCATCCATTGGAGTAACAAAGATATCGACAACTAACTACCTTAAATAATGACAAGGCTACCATCCATTGGAGCAACAAAAATCTCGACAAAATACTACCTTCCATATTGACAAGGCTACCATCAATTGGAATAAGAAAAATCTCGACAATAGACTACCTTCTATAATGACAAGGCTACCAACAATTGGAGTATCAAAATTATCAACATCAGACTATGTTCTATAATGACAAGCCTACCATCCATTAGAGTAACAAAATCGTGACCACAAACTACCTTCCATAATGACAAGGATACCATCCATTAGAGTAAAAAAAATCTCGACAACTGACTACCTTCCATAATGACAAGGCTATCATCCATTGGAGTAACAAAGATATCGACCACAGACTACCTTCAATAATGATAAGGCTACCATCCATTAGAGTAACAAAGATATCGAAAACATACTACCTTCAATAATGATAAGGCTACCATCCATTAGAGTAACAAAGATATCGACAAAAAACTACCTTCCATAATGACAAGGCTACCATCCATTGGAATAACAAAAATCTCGACAATAGACTACCTCCCATAATGACAAGGCTACCATCCATTAGAGTAACAAAGATATCGACAACAGACTACCTTCAATAATGACAAGGCTACCATCCATTGGAGCAACAAAAATATCGACAAAATACTACCTTCCATAATGACAAGGCTACCATCAATTGGAATAACAAAAATCTCGACAATAGACTACCTTCCGTAATGACAAGGCTATCATCCATTGGAGTAACAAAAATCAGAACAACCGACTACCTTGCATAATGACAAGGCTACCATCCATTGGAGTAACAAAAATCTCGACAACTGACAACCTTCCATAATGAAAAGGTTATCATCCATTGGAGTAACAAAGATATCGACCACAGACTACCATCAATAATGATAAGGCTATCATCCATTGGAGTAACAAAAATATCTACCATAGACTACCTTCCATAATTAGAAGGCTACCATCCATTGGTGTAAAAAAAATCTCGACAATAGACTACCTTCCATAATGACAAGGCTAACATCCATTGGAGTAACAAAACTCTCGACAAAAAACTACCTTCCATAGTGACAAGGCTACCATCCATTGTAATAACAAAAATCTCCACAATAGACTACCTTCCATAATGACAAGGCTACTATCTATTGGAGTAACAAAGATATCGACAACAGACTAACTTCAATAATGACAAGGCTACCATCCATTGGAGCAACAAAAATCTCGACAAAATACTACCTTCCATAATGACAAGGCTACCATCAATTGGAATAAGAAAAATATCGACAATAGACTACCTTCTATAATAACAAGGCTACCATCAATTAGAGTATCAAAAATATCAACAACAAACTATGTTCTATAATGACAAGCCTACCATCCATTAGAATAACAAAATCGTGACAACAGACTACCTTCCATAATGAAAAGGCTACCATCCATTGGAGTAAAATAAATCTCGACAACTGACTATCTTCCATAATGACAAGGATATCATCCATTTGAGTAACAAAGATATCGACCACAGACTACCTTCAATAATGATAAGGTTACCATCCATTGGAGTAACAAAAATCTCTACAATAGACTACCTTCGATAATTACAAGGCTACCATCCATTGGGGTAACAAAAATATCGACAATAGACTACCTTCCATAATGACAAGGCTACCATCCATTAGACTAAAAAAACTCTCGACAAAGAACTACCTTCCATAATGACAAGGCTACCATCCATTGGAATAACAAAAATCTCGACAATAGACTACCTTCCATAATGACAAGGCTACCATCCATTGGAGTAACAAAGATATCGACTACTAACTACCTTCAATAATGACAAGGCTACCATCCATTGGAGCAACAAAAATCTCGACAAAATACTACCTTCCATATTGACAAGGCTACCATCAATTGGAATAAGAAAAATCTCGACAATAGACTACCTTTTATAATGACAAGGCTACCATCAATTGGAGTATCAAAATTATCAACAGCAGACTATGTTCTATAATGAAAAGCCTACCATCCATTAGAGTAACAAAATCGTGACCACAAACTACCTTCCATAATGACAAGGATACCATCCATTAGAGTAAAAAAAATCTCGACAACTGACTACCTTCCATAATGACAAGGCTATCATCCATTGGAGTAACAAAGATATCGACCACAGACTACCTTCAATAATGATAAGGCTACCATCCATTAGAGTAACAAAGATATCGACAACAGACTACCTTCAATAATGATAAGGCTACCATCCATTAGAGTAACAAAGATATCGACAAAAAACTACCTTCCATAATGACAAGGCTACCATCCATTGGAATAACAAAAATCTCGACAATAGACTACCTCCCATAATGACAAGGCTACCATCCATTAGAGTAACAAAGATATCGACAACAGACTACCTTCAATAATGACAAGGCTACCATCCATTGGAGCAACAAAAATATCGACAAAATACTACCTTCCATAATGACAAGGCTACCATCAATTGGAATAACAAAAATCTCGACAATAGACTACCTTCCGTAATGACAAGGCTATCATCCATTGGAGTAACAAAAATCAGAACAACCGACTACCTTGCATAATGACAAGGCTACCATCCATTGGAGTAACAAAAATTTCGTCAATAGTGTACCTTCCATAATGACAAGGCTACCATCAATTGGAGTAACAAAAATATCAACAACAAACTATGTTCTATAATGACAAGCCTACCATCCATTAGAGTAACGAAGTCGTGACAACAAACTACCTTCAATAATGACAAGGCTACCATCCATTGGAGTAAAAAAAATCTCGACAACAGACTACCTTCCATAATGACAAGGCTACCATCAATTGGAGTATCAAAAATATCAACAACAAACTATGTTCTATAATGACAAGCCTACCATCCAATAGAGTAACAAAATCGTGACAACAGACTACCTTCCATAATGACAAGGCTACCATCCATTGGAGTAAAAAAAATCTCGACAACTGACTACCTTCCATAATGACAAGGCTATCATCCATTGGAGTAACAAAAATATCAACCACAGACTACCTTCAATAATGATAAGGCTATCATCCATTGGAGTAACAAAAATATCTACAATAGACTACCTTCCATAATTAGAAGGCTACCATCCATTGGTGTAAAAAAAATCTCGACAATAGACTACCTTCCATAATGACAAGGCTACCATCCATTGGAGTAACAAAACTCTCGACAAAAAACTACCTTCCATAGTGACAAGGCTACCATCCATTGGAATAACAAAAATATCGACAATAGACTACCTTCCATAATGACAAGGCTACCATCCATTGGAGTAACAAAGATATCGACAACAGACTACCTTCAATAATGACAAGGCTACCATCCATTGGAGCAACAAATATCTCGACAAAATACTACCTTCCATAATGACAAGGCTACCATAAATTGGAATAAGAAAAATCTCGACAATAGACTACCTTCTATAATGACAAGGCTACCATCAATTAATGTATAAAAAATATCAACAACAGAATATGTTCTATAATGACAAGCCTACCATCCATTAGAATAACAAAAATCTCGACAATAGACTACCTTCCATAATGACAAGGCTACCATCCATTGGAGTAAAATAAATCTCGACAACTGACTATCTTCCATAATGACAAGGCTATCATCCATTTGAGTAACAAAGATATCGACCACAGACTACCTTCAATAATGATAAGGCTACCATCCATTGGAGTAACAAAAATCTCTACAATAGACTACCTTCGATAATTACAAGGCTACCATCCATTGGGGTAACAAAAATATCGACAATATACTACCTTCCATAATGACAAGGCTACCATCCATTAGAGTAAAAAAACTCTCAACAAAGAACTACCTTCCATAATGACAAGGCTACCATCCATTGGAATAACAAAAATCTCGACAATAGACTACCTTCCATAATGACAAGGCTACCATCCATTGGAGTAACAAAGATATCGACAACTAACTACCTTCAATAATGACAAGGCTACATCCATTGGAGCAACAAAAATCTCGACAAAATACTACCTTCCATATTGACAAGGCTACCATCAATTGGAATAAGAAAAATCTCGACAATAGACTACCTTCTATAATGACAAGGCTACCAACAATTGGAGTATCAAAATTATCAACATCAGACTATGTTCTATAATGACAAGCCTACCATCCATTAGAGTAACAAAATCGTGACCACAAACTACCTTCCATAATGACAAGGATACCATCCATTAGAGTAAAAAAAATCTCGACAACTGACTACCTTCCATAATGACAAGGCTATCATCCATTGGAGTAACAAAGATATCGACCACAGACTACCTTCAATAATGATAAGGCTACAATCCATTGGAGTAACAAAAATCTCTACAATAGACTACCTTCCATAATTACAAGGCTACCATCCATTGGGGTAACAAAAATCTCGACAATAGACTACCTTCCATAATGACAAGGCTACCATCCATTGGAGTAACAAAACTATCGACAAAAAACTACCTTCCATAATGACAAGGCTACCATCCATTAGAATAACAAAAATCTCGAAAATAGACTACCTCCCATAATGACAAGGCTACCATCCATTGGAGTAACAAAGATATCGACAACAGACTACCTTCAATAATGAAAAGGCTACCATCCATTGGAGCAACAAAAATCTCGACAAAATACTACCTTCCATAATGACAAGGCTACCATCAATTGGAATAACAAAAATCTCGACAATAGACTACCTTCCGTAATTACAAGGCTAACATCCATTGGAGTAACAAAAATCAGAACAACCGACTACCTTGCATAATGACAAGGCTACCATCCATTGGAGTAACAAAAATTTCGTCAATAGTGTACCTTCCATAATGACAAGGCTACCATCAATTGGAGTAACAAAAATATCAACAACAAACTATGTTCTATAATGACAAGCCTACCATCCATTAGAGTAACGAAGTCGTGACAACAAACTACCTTCCATAATGACAAGGCTACCATCCATTGGAGTAAAAAAAATCTCGACAACACACTACCTTCCATAATGACAAGGCTACCATCAATTGGAGTATCAAAAATATCAACAACAGACTATGTTCTATAATGACAAGCCAACCATCCAATAGAGTAACAAAATCGTGACAATAGACTACCTTCCATAATGACAAGGCTACCATCCATTGGAGTAAAAAAAATCTCGACAACTGACTACCTTCCATAATGACAAGGCTATCATCCATTGGAGTAACAAAGATATCGACCACAGACTACCTTCAATAATGATAAGGCTATCATCCATTGGAGTAACAAAAATATCTACAATAGACTACCTTCCATAATTAGAAGGCTACCATCCATTGGTGTAAAAAAAATCTCGACAATAGACTACCTTCCATAATGACAAGGCTACCATCCATTGGAGTAACAAAACTCTCGACAAAAAACTACCTTCCATAGTGACAAGGCTACCATCCATTGGAATAACAAAAATCTCGACAATAGAATACCTTCCATAATGACAAGGCTACCATCCATTGGAGTAACAAAGATATCGACAACAGACTACCTTCAATAATGACAAGGCTACCATCCATTGGAGTAACAAAACTCTCGACAAAAAACTACCTTCCATAGTGACAAGGCTACCATCCATTGGAATAACAAAAATATCGACAATAGACTACCTTCCATAATGACAAGGCTACCATCCATTGGAGTAACAAAGATATCGACAACAGACTACCTTCAATAATGACAAGGCTACCATCCATTGGAGCAACAAATATCTCGACAAAATACTACCTTCCATAATGACAAGGCTACCATCAATTGGAATAAGAAAAATCTCGACAATAGACTACCTTCTATAATGACAAGGCTACCATCAATTAATGTATAAAAAATATCAACAACAGAATATGTTCTATAATGACAAGCCTACCATCCATTAGAATAACAAAAATCTCAACAATAGACTACCTTCCATAATGACAAGGCTACCATCCATTGGAGTAAAATAAATCTCGACAACTGACTATCTTCCATAATGACAAGGCTATCATCCATTTGAGTAACAAAGATATCGACCACAGACTACCTTCAATAATGATAAGGCTACCATCCATTGGAGTAACAAAAATCTCTACAATAGACTACCTTCGATAATTACAAGGCTACCATCCATTGGGGTAACAAAAATATCGACAATAGACTACCTTCCATAATGACAAGGCTACCATCCATTAGAGTAAAAAAACTCTCAACAAAGAACTACCTTCCATAATGACAAGGCTACCATCCATTGGAATAACAAAAATCTCGACAATAGACTACCTTCCATAATGACAAGGCTACCATCCATTGGAGTAACAAAGATATCGACAACTAACTACCTTAAATAATGACAAGGCTACCATCCATTGGAACAACAAAAATCTCGACAAAATACTACCTTCCATATTGACAAGGCTACCATCAATTGGAATAAGAAAAATCTCGACAATAGACTACCTTCTATAATGACAAGGCTACCAACAATTGGAGTTTCAAAATTATCAACATCAGACTATGTTCTATAATGACAAGCCTACCATCCATTAGAGTAACAAAATCGTGACCACAGACTACTTTCCATAATGACAAGGATACCATCCATTAGAGTAAAAAAAATCTCGACAACTGACTACCTTCCATAATGACAAGGCTATCATCCATTGGAGTAACAAAGATATCGACCACAGACTACCTTCAATAATGATAAGGCTACAATCCATTGGAGTAACAAAAATCTCTACAATAGACTAACTTCCATAATTACAAGGCTACCATCCATTGGGGTAACAAAAATCTCGACAATAGACTACCTTCCATAATGACAAGGCTACCATCCATTGGAGTAACAAAACTATCGACAAAAAACTACCTTCCATAATGACAAGGCTACCATCCATTAGAATAACAAAAATCTCGAAAATAGACTACCTCCCATAATGACAAGGCTACCATCCATTGGAGTAACAAAGATATCGACAACAGACTACCTTCAATAATGACAAGGCTACCATCCATTGGAGCAACAAAAATCTCGACAAAATACTACCTTCCATAATGACAAGGCTACCATCAATTAGAATAACAAAAATCTCGACAATAGACTACCTTCCGTAATTACAAGGCTAACATCCATTGGAGTAACAAAAATCAGAACAACCGACTACCTTGCATAATGACAAGGCTACCATCCATTGGAGTAACAAAAATTCCGTCAATAGTGTACCTTCCATAATGACAAGGCTACCATCAATTGGAGTAACAAAAATATCAACAACAAACTATGTTCTATAATGACAAGCCTACCATCCATTAGAGTAACGAAGTCGTGACAACAAACTACCTTCCATAATGACAAGGCTACCATCCATTGGAGTAAAAAAAATCTCGACAACACACTACCTTCCATAATGACAAGGCTACCATCAATTGGAGTATCAAAAATATCAACAACAGACTATGTTCTATAATGACAAGCCTACCATCCAATAGAGTAACAAAATCGTGACAATAGACTACCTTCCATAATGACAAGGCTACCATCCATTGGAGTAAAAAAAATCTCGACAACTGACTACCTTCCATAATGACAAGGCTATCATCC
This sequence comes from Vicia faba, assembly GCA_948472305.1. Taxonomy (NCBI): domain Eukaryota; kingdom Viridiplantae; phylum Streptophyta; class Magnoliopsida; order Fabales; family Fabaceae; genus Vicia; species Vicia faba. The sequence continues at coordinate 544,427,893 of OX451739.1, read as the reverse complement.
ATTGGAGTAACAAAGATATCGACCACAGACTACCTTCAATAATGATAAGGCTATCATCCATTGGAGTAACAAAAATATCTACAATAGACTACCTTCCATAATTAGAAGGCTACCATCCATTGGTGTAAAAAAAATCTCGACAATAGACTACCTTCCATAATGACAAGGCTACCATCCATTGGAGTAACAAAACTCTCGACAAAAAACTACCTTCCATAGTGACAAGGCTACCATCCATTGGAATAACAAAAATCTGGACAATAGACTACCTTCCATAATGACAAGGCTACCATCCATTGGAGTAACAAAGATATCGACAACAGACTACCTTCAATAATGACAAGGCTACTATCCATTGGAGCAACAAAAATCTCGACAAAATACTACCTTCAATAATGACAAGGCTACCATCAATTGGAATAAGAAAAATCTCGACAATAGACTACCTTCTATAATGACAAGGCTACCATCAATTAATGTATAAAAAATATCAACAACAAAATATGTTCTATAATGACAAGCCTACCATCCATTAGAATAACAAAATCGTGACAACAGACTACCTTCCATAATGACAAGGCTACCGACCATTGGAGTAAAAAAAATCTCGACAACAGACCATCTTCCATAATGACAAGGCTATCATCCATTTGAGTAACAAAGATATTGACCATAGACTACCTTCAATAATAATAAGGCTACCATTCATTGGAGTAACAAAAATCTCTACAATAGACTACCTTCGATAATTACAAGGCTACCATCCATTGGGGTAACAAAAATCTCGAAAATAGACTACCTTCCATAATGACAAGGCTACCATCCATTAGAGTAACAAAACTCTCAACAAAATACTACATTCCATAATGACAAGGCTACCATCAATTGGAATAACAAAAATTTCGACAATAGACTACCTTCCATAATGACAAGGCTACCATCAATTGGAGTATCAAAGATATCAACAGCAGACTATGTTCTATAATGAAAAGCCTACCATCCATTAGAGTAACAAAATCGTGACAACAGACTACCTTCCATATTGACAAGGATACCATCCATTATAGTAAAAAAAATCTCAACAAATGACTACCTTCCATAATGACAAGGCTATCATCCATTGGATTAACAAAGATATCGACCATAGACTACCTTCAATAATGATAAGGCTACCATCCATTGGAGTAACAAAAAGCTCTACAATAGACTACCTTCCATAATTACAAGGCTACCATCCATTGGGGTAACAAAAATCTCGACAATAGACTACCTTCCATAATGACAAGGCTACCATCCATTGGAGTAACAAAACTCTCGACAAAAAACTACCTTCCATAATGACAAGGCTAGCATCCTTTGGAATAACAAAAATATCGACAATAAACTACCTCCCATAATGACAAGGCTACCATCCATTAGAGTAACAAAGATATCGACAACAGACTACCTTCAATAATGACAAGGCTACCATCCATTGGAGCAATAAAAATCTCGACAAAATACTACCTTCCATAATGACAAGGCTACCATCAATTGGAATAACAAAAATCTCGACAATAGACTACTTTCCGTAATGACAAGGCTAACATCCATTGGAGTAACAAAAATCAGAACAACCGACTACCTTGCATAATGACAAGGCTACCATCCATTGGAGTAACAAAAATTTCGTCAATAGTGTACCTTCCATAATGACAAGGCTACCATCAATTGGAGTAACAAAAATATCAACAACAAACTATGTTCTATAATGACAAGCCTACCATCCATTAGAGTAATGAAGTCGTGACAACGAACTACCTTCCATAATGACAAGGCTACCATCCATTGGAGTAAAAAAAATCTCGACAACAGACTACCTTCCATAATGACAAGGCTACCATCCATTGCAGTACCAAAGATATCGACAACAGACTACCTTCAATAATGACAAGGCTACCATCCATTGGAGCAACAAAAATCTCGACAAAATACTACCTTCAATAATGATAAGGCTACCATCCATTGGAGTAACAAAAAGCTCTACAATAGACTACCTTCCATAATTACAAGGCTACCATCCATTGGGGTAACAAAAATCTCGACAATAGACTACCTTCCATATTGACAAGGCTACCATCCATTGGAGTAACAAAACTCTCGACAAAAAACTACCTTCCATAATGACAAGGCTACCATCCATTGGAATAACAAAAATCTTGACAATAAACTACCTCCCATAATGACAAGGCTACCATCCATTAGGGTAACAAAGATATCGACAACAGAATACCTTCAATAATGACAAGGCTACCATCCATTGGAGCAACAAAAATCTCGACAAAATACTACCTTCCATAATGACAAGGCTACCATCATTTGGAATAACAAAAATCTCGACAATAGACTACCTTCCGTAATGACAAGGCTAACATCCATTGGAGTAACAAAAATAAGAACAACCGACTACCTTGCATAATGACAAGGCTACCATCCATTGGAGTAACAAAAATTTCGTCAATAGTGTACCTTCCATAATGACAAGGCTACCATCAATTGGAGTAACAAAAATATCAACAACAAACTATGTTCTATAATGACAAGCCTACCATCCATTAGAGTAACGAAGTCGTGACAACAAACTACCTTACATAATGACAAGGCTACCATCCATTGGAGTAAAAAAATATCGACAACAGACTACCTTCCATAATGACAAGGCTACCATCCATTGGAGTACCAAAGATATCGGCAACAGACTACCTTCAATAATGATAGGGCTACCATCCATTGGAGCAACAAAAATCTCGACAAAATAGTACCTTCCATAATGACAAGGCTACCATCAATTGGGATAATAAAAATCACGACAATGGAGTACCTTCTATAATGACAAGGCTACCATCAATTGGAGTATCAAAAATATCAACAACAAACTATGTTCTATAATGACAAGCCTACCATCCATTAGAGTAACAAAATCGTGACAACAGACTACCTTCCATAATGACAAGGCTACCATCAATTGGAGTAAAAAAATCTCGACAACTGACTACCTTCCATAATGACAAGTCTATCATCCATTGGAGTAACAAAGATATCGACCATAGAATACCTTAAATAATGATAAGGCTACCATCGATTGGAGCAACAAAAATCTCGACAAAATACTACCTTCCAAAATGACAACGCTACCATCAATTGGAATAATAAAAATCTCGACAATGGAGTACCTTCTATAATAACAAGGGTACCATCAATTAGAGTATCAACAATATCAACAACAAACTATGTTCTATAATGACAAGCCTACCATCCATTAGAGTAACAAAATCGTGACAACAGACTACCTTCCAAATGACAAGGCTACCATCCATTGGAGTAAAATAAATCTTGACAACGGACTACCTTCCATAATGACAAGGCTATCATCCATTGGAGTAACAAAGATATCGACCACAGAATACCTTCAATAATGATAAGACTACCATCCATTGGAGCAACAAAAATCTCGACAAAATACTACCTTCCATAATGACAAGGTTACCATCAATTGGAATAAGAAAAATCTCGACAATAGACTACCTTCTATAATGCCAATGCTAACATCAATTAGAGTATCAAAAATATCAACAACAGACTATGTTCTATAATGAAAAGCCTACCATCCATTAGAATAACAAAATCGTGACAACAAACTACCTTCCATAATGACAAGGCTACCATCCATTGGAGTAAAAAAAATCTCGACAACAGACTATCTTCCATAATGACAAGGCTATCATCCATTTGAGTAACAAAGATATCGACCATAGACTACCTTCAATAATGATAAGGCTACCATTCATTGGAATAACAAAAATCTCTACAATAGACTACCTTCGATAATTACAAGGCTACCATCCATTGGGGTAAAAAAAATCTCGACAATAGACTACCTTCCATAATGACAAGGCTACCATCCATTAGAGTAACATAACTCTCAACAAAATACTACCTTCCATAATGACAAGGCTACCATCAATTGGAATAACAAAAATTTTGACAATAGACTACCTTCCATAATGACAAGGCTACCATCAATTGGATTATCAAAGATATCAACAGAAGACTATGTTCTATAATGACAAGCCTACCATCCATTAGAGTAACAAAATCGTGACAACAGACTACCTTCCATATTGACAAGGATACCATCCATTAGAGTAAAAAAAATCTCGACAACTGACTACCTTCCATAATGACAAGGCTATCATCCATTGGAGTAACAAAGATATCGACCATAGACTACCTTCAATAATGATAAGGCTACCATCCATTGGAGTAACAAAAATCTCTACAATAGACTAACTTCCATAATTACAAGGCTACCATCCATTGGGGTAACAAAAATCTCGACAATAGACTACCTTCCATAATGACAAGGCTACCATCCATTGGAGTAACAAAACTCTCGACAAAAAACTACCTTCCATAATGACAAAGCTACCATCCATTGGAATAACAAAAATCTCGACAATAAACTACCTCCCATAATGACAAGGCTACCATCCATTAGAGTAACAAAGATATCGACAACAGACTACCTTCAATAATGACAAGGCTACCATCAATTGGAATAACAAAAATCTCGACAATAGACTACCTTCCGTAATGACAAGGCTAAAATCCATTGGAGTAACAAAAATCAGAATAACCGACTACCTTGCATAATGACAAGGCTACCATCCATTGGAGTAAAAAAAATTTCGTCAATAGTGTACCTTCCATAATGACAAGGCTACCATCAACTGGAGTAACAAAAATATCAACAACAAACTATGTTCTATAATGACAAGCCTACCATCCATTAGAGTAACGAAGTCGTGACAACAAACTACCTTCCATAATGACAAGGCTACCATCCATTGGAGTTAAAAAAATCTCAACAACAGACTACCTTCCATAATGACAAGGCTACCATCCATTGGAGTACCAAAGATATCGACAACAGACTACCTTCAATAATGACAAGGCTACCATCCATTGGAGCAACAAAAATCTCGATAAAATACTACCTTCAATAATGATAAGGCTACCATCCATTGGAGTAACAAAAAGCTCTACAATAGACTACCTTCCATAATTACAAGGCTACCATCCATTGGGGTAACAAAAATCTCGACAATAGACTACCTTCCATATTGACAAGGCTACCATCCATTGGAGTAACAAAACTCTCGACAAAAAACTACCTTCCATAATGACAAGGCTACCATCCATTGGAATAACAAAAATCTCGACAATAAACTACCTCCCATAATGACAAGGCTACCATCCATTAGAGTAACAAAGATATCGACAACAGAATACCTTCAATAATGACAATGCTACCATCCATTGGAGCAACAAAAATCTCGACAAAATACTACCTTCCATAATGACAAGGCTACCATCAATTGGAATAACAAAAATCTCGACAATAGACTACCTTCCGTAATGACAAGGCTAACATCCATTGGAGTAACAAAAATCAGAACAACCGACTACCTTGCATAATGACAAGGCTACCATCCATTGGAGTAAAAAAAATTTCGTCAATAGTGTACCTTCCATAATGACAAGGCTACCATCAATTGGAGTAACAAAATTATCAGCAACAAACTATGTTCTATACTGACAAGCATACCATCCATTAGAGTAACGAAGTCGTGACAACAAACTACCTTCCATAATGACAAGGCTACCATCCATTGGAGTAAAAAAAATCTCGACAACAGACTACCTTCCATAATGAAAAGGCTACCATCCATTAGAATAAAAAAATCGTGACAACAGACTACCTTCCATAATGACAAGGCTACCATCCATTGGAATAACAAAAATCTCGACAATAGACTACCTCCCATAATGACAAGGCTACCATCCATTGGAGGAACAAAGATATCGACAACAGACTACCTTCAATAATGACAAGGCTACCATCCACTGGAGCAACAAAAATATCGACAAAATACTACCTTCCATAATGACAAGGCTACCATCAATTGGAATAAGAAAAATCTCGACAATAGACTACCTTCTATAATGACAAGGCTACCATCAATTAATGTATAAAAAATATCAACAACAGAATATGTTCTATAATGACAAGCCTACCATCCATTAGAATAACAAAATCGTGACAACAGACTACCTTCCATAATGACAAGGCTACCATCCATTGGAGTAAAAAAAATCTCGACAACAGACTATCTTCCATAATGACAAGGCTATCATCCATTTGAGTAACAAAGATATCGACCATAGACTACCTTCAATAATGATAAGGCTACCATTCATTGGAGTAACAAAAATCTCTACAATAGACTACCTTCGATAATTACAAGGCTACCATCCATTGGGGTAACAAAAATCTCGACAATAGACTACCTTCCATAATGACAAGGCTACCATCCATTAGAGTAACAAAAATATCGACAAAAAACTACCTTCCATAATGACAAGGCTACCATCCATTGGAATAACAAAAATCTCGACAATAAACTACCTCCCATAATGACAAGGCTACCATCCATTAGAGTAACAAAGATATCGACAAAAGACTACCTTCAATAATGACAAGGCTACCATCAATTGGAATAACAAAAATCTCGACAATAGACTACCTTCCGTAATGACAAGGCTAACATCCATTGGAGTAACAAAAATCAGAACAACCGACTACCTTGCATAACGACAAGGCTACCATCCATTGGGGTAAAAAAAATTTCGTCAATAGTGTACCTTCCATAATGACAAGGCTACCATCAATTGGAGTAACAAAAATATCAACAACAAACTATGTACTATAATGACAAGCCTACCATCCATTAGAGTATCGAAGTCGTGACAACAAACTACCTTCCATAATGACAAGGCTACCATCCATTGGAGTAAAAAAAATCTCGACAACAGACTACCTTCCATAATGACAAGGCTACCAACCTTTAGAATAACAAAATCGTGACAACTGACTACCTTCCATAATGACAAGGCTACCATCCATTTGAATAACAAATATCTCGACAATAGACTACCTCCCATAATGACAAGGCTACCATCCATTGGAGTAACAAAGATATCGACAACAGACTACCTTCAATAATGACAAGGCTACCATCCATTGGAGCAACAAAAATCTCGACAAAATACTACCTTCCATAATGACTAGGCTACCATCAATTAGAATAAGAAAAATCTCCACAATAGACTACCTTCCATAATGACAAGGCTAACATCCATTGGAGTAACAAAAATCGGAACAACCGACTACCTTGCATAATGACAAGGCTACCATCCATTGGAGTAACAAAATTTTCGAAAATAGTGTACCTTCCATAATGACAAGGCTACCATCAATTGGAGTAACAAAAATATCAACAACAGACTATGTTCTATAATGACAAGCCTACCATCTATTAGAGTAACAAAATCGTGACAACAGATTACCTTCCATAATGACAAGGCTACCATCCATTGGAGTAAAAAAAATCTCGACAACAGACTACCTTCCATAATGACAAGGCTACCATCCATTGGTGTAACAAAGATATCGACAACATACTACCTTCAATAATGACAAGGCTACCATCTATTGGAGCAACAAAAATCTCGACAATAGACTACCTTCTATAATGATAAGGCTACCATCAATTGGAGTATCAAAAATATCAACAACAGACTATGTTCTATAATGACAAGCCTACCACCCATTAGAGTAACAAAATCGTGACAACAGACTACCTTCCATAATGACAAGGCTACGATCCATTAGAGTAAAAAAAATCTTGAAAACTAACTATCTTCCATAATGACAAGGCTATCATCCATTTGAGTAACAAAGATATCGACCACAGACTACCTTAAATAATGATAAGGCTACCATCCATTGGTGTAACAAAGATATCGACAACATACTACCTTCAATAATGACAAGGCTACCATCTATTGGAGCAACAAAAATCTCGACAATAGACTACCTTCTATAATGACAAGGCTACCATCAATTAGAGTATCAAAAATATCAACAACAGACTATGTTCTATAATGACAAGCCTAACATCCATTAGAGTAACAAAATCGTGACAACAGACTACCTTCCATAATGACAAGGCTACCATCCATTCGAGTAAAAAAAATCTCGACAATTGACTACCTTCTATAATGACAAGGCTATCATCCATTGGAGTAACAATGATATCGACCACAGACTACCTTCAATAATGATAAGGCTACCGGCCATTGGAGTAACAAAAAACTCCACAACAGACTACCTTCCATAATGACAAGGCTACCATCAATTGGAATAACAAAAATTTCGACAATAGACTACCTTCCATAATGACAAGGCTACCATCAATTGGAGTATCAAAGATATCAACAGCAGACTATGTTCAATAATGACAAGCCTACCATCCATTAGAGTAACAAAATCGTGACAACAGACTACCTTCCATATTGACAAGGATACCATCCATTAGAGTAAAAAAAATCTCGACAACTGACTACCCTCCATAATGACAAGGCTATCATCCATTGGAGTAACAAAGATATCGACCATAGACTACCTTCAATAATGATAAGGCTACCATCCATTGGAGTAACAAAAATCTCTACAATAGACTACCTTCCATAATTACAAGGCTACCATCCATTTGGGTAACAAAAATCTCGACAATAAACTACCTTCCATAATGACAAGGCTACCATCCATTGGAGTAATAAAACTCTCGACAAAAAACTACCTTCCATAATGACAAGGCTACCATCCATTGGAATAACAAAAATCTCGACAATAAACTACCTCCCATAATGACAAGGCTACCATCCATTAGAGTAACAAAGATATCGACAAAAGACTACCTTCAATAATGACAAGGCTACCATCAATTGGAATAACAAAAATCTCGACAATAGACTACCTTCCGTAATGACAAGGCTAACATCCATTGGAGTAACAAAAATCAGAACAACCGACTACCTTGCATAACGACAAGGCTACCATCCATTGGGGTAAAAAAAATTTCGTCAATAGTGTACCTTCCATAATGACAAGGCTACCATCAATTGGAGTAACAAAAATATCAACAACAAACTATGTTCTATAATGACAAGCCTACCATCCATTAGAGTATCGAAGTCGTGACAACAAACTACCTTCCATAATGACAAGGCTACCATCCATTGGAGTAAAAAAAATCTCGACAACAGACTACCTTCCATAATGACAAGGCTACCAACCATTAGAATAACAAAATCGTGACAACTGACTACCTTCCATAATGACAAGGCTACCATCCATTTGAATAACAAATATCTCGACAATAGACTACCTCCCATAATGACAAGGCTACCATCCATTGGAGTAACAAAGATATCAACAACAGACTACCTTCAATAATGACAAGGCTACCATCCATTGGAGCAACAAAAATCTCGACAAAATACTACCTTCCATAATGACTAGGCTACCATCAATTAGAATAAGAAAAATCTCCACAATAGACTACCTTCCATAATGACAAGGCTAACATCCATTGGAGTAACAAAAATCAGAACAACCGACTACCTTGCATAATGACAAGGCTACCATCCATTGGAGTTACAAAATTTTCGAAAATAGTGTACCTTCCATAATGACAAGGCTACCATCAATTGGAGTAACAAAAATATCAACAACAGACTATGTTCTATAATGACAAGCCTACCATCCATTAGAGTAACAAAATCGTGACAACAGATTACCTTCCATAATGACAAGGCTACCATCCATTGGAGTAAAAAAAATCTCGACAACAGACTACCTTCCATAATGACAAGGCTACCATCCATTGGTGTAACAAAGATATCGACAACATACTACCTTCAATAATGACAAGGCTACCATCTATTGGAGCAACAAAAATCTCGACAATAGACTACCTTCTATAATGATAAGGCTACCATCAATTGGAGTATCAAAAATATCAACAACAGACTATGTTCTATAATGACAAGCCTACCACCCATTAGAGTAACAAAATCGTGACAACAGACTACCTTCCATAATGACAAGGCTACGATCCATTAGAGTAAAAAAAATATTGAAAACTAACTATCTTCCATAATGACAAGGCTATCATCCATTTGAGTAACAAAGATATCGACCACAAACTACCTTCAATAATGATAAGGCTACCATCCATTGGGGTAACAAAAATGTCGACAATATACTACCTTCCATAATGACAAGGCTACCATCCATTGGAGTAACAAAACTCTCGACAAAAAACTACCTTCCATAATGACAAGGCTACCATCCACTGGAATAACAAAAATCTCGACAATAGACTACCTTCCATAATGACAAGGCTACCATCCATTGGAGTAACAAAGATATCGACAACTAACTACCTTCAATAATGACAAGGCTACCATCCATTAGAGTAACAAAAATCTCGACAATAGACTACCTTCTATAATGACAAGGCTACCATCAATTAGAGTATCAAAAATATCAACAACAGACTATGTTCTATAATGACAAGCCTAACATCCATTAGAGTAACAAAATCGTGACAACAGACTACCTTCCATAATGACAAGGCTACCATCCATACGAGTAAAAAAAATCTCGACAATTGACTACCTTCCATAATGACAAGGCTATCATCCATTGGAGTAACAATGATATCGACCACAGACTACCTTCCATAATTACAAGGCTATCATCCATTGGGGTAACAAAAATCTCGATAATAGACTACCTTCCATAATGAGAAGGCTTTAATCCATTGGAGTAACAAAAATCTCGACAAAAAACTACCTTCCATAATGACAAGGCTACCATCCATTGGAATAACAAAAATCTTGACAATAGACTACCTTCCATAATGACAAGGCTACCATCCATTGGAGTAACAAAGATATCAACAAAAAACTACCTTCAATAATGACAAGGCTACCATCCATAGGAGCAACAAAAATCTCGACAAAATACTACCTTCCATAATGACAAGGCGACCATCAATTGAAATAACAAAAATCTCGACAATAGACTACCTTCTATAATGACAAGGCTACCATCAATTGAAGTATTAAAAATATCAACAACAGACTATGTTCTATAATTGCAAGCCTACCATCCATTAGAGTAACAAAATCGTGACAACAGACTACCTTCCATAATTACAAGGATACCATCCATTCAAGTAAAAAAATCTCGAAAACTGACTACCTTCCATAATGACAAGGCTATCATCCATTGGAGTAACAAAGATATCGACCACAGACTACCTTCAATAATGATAAGGCTACCATCCATTGGAGTAACAAAAATCTCTACAATAGACTACCTTCCATAATTACAAGGCTACCATCCATTGGGATAACAAAAATCTCGACAATAGACTACCTACCATAATGACAAGGCTACCATCCATTGGAGTAACAAAACTCTCGATAAAAAACTACCTTCCAAAATGACAAGGCTACCATCCATTGGAATAACAAAAATCTCGACAATACACTACCTCCCATAATGACAAGACTACCATCCATTGGAGTAACAAAGATATCGACAACACAATACCTTTAATAATGACAAGGCTCCCATCCATTAGAGCAACAAAAATCTCGACAAAATACTACCTTCCATAATGACAAGGCTACCATCAATTGGAATAACAAAAATCTTGACAATAGACTACCTTCCGTAATGACAAGGCTAACATCCATTGGAGTAACAAAAATCAGAACAACCGACTACCTTGCATAATGACAAGGCTACCATCCATTGGAGTAACAAAAATTTCTTCAATAGTGTACCTTCCATAATGACAAGGCTACCATCAATTGGAGTATCAAAAATATCAACAACAGACTATGTTCTATAATGACAAGCCTACCATCCATTAGAGTAACAAAATCGTGACAACAGACTACCTTCCATAATTACAAGGATACCATCCATACAAGTAAAAAAATCTCGACAACTGACTACCTTCCATAATGACAAGGCTATCATCCATTGGAGTAACAAAGATATCGACCATAGAATACCTTCAAAAATGATAAGGCTACCATCCATTGGAGCAACAAAAATCTCGACAAAATACTACCTTCCATAATGACAAGGCTACCATCAATTGGAATAAGAAAAATCTCGACAATAGACTACCTTCTATAATGACAAGGCTACCATCAATTAGAGTATCAAAAATATCAACAACAGACTATGTTCTATAATGACAAGCCTACCATCCATTAGAGTAACAAAATCGTGACAACAGACTACCTTCCAAATGACAAGGCTACCATCCATTGGAGTAAAAAAAATCTCGACAACTGACTACCTTCCATAATGACAAGGCTATCATCCATTGGAGTAACAAAGATATCGACCGCAGAATACCTTCAATAATGATAAGGCTACCATCCATTGGAGCAACACAAATCTCGACAAAATACTACCTTCCATAATGACAAGGCTACCATAGATTGGAATAAGAAAAATCTCGACAATAGACTACATTCTATAATGACAAGGCTACCATCAATTAGAGTATCAAAAATATCAACAACAGACTATGTTCTATAATGACAAACCTACCATCCATTAGAATAACAAAATCGTGACAACAGACTACCTTCCATAATGACAAGGCTACCATCCATTGGAATAACAAAAATCTAGACAATAGACTACCTCCCATAATGACAAGGCTACCATCCATTGGAGTAACAAAGATATCAACAATAGACTACCTTAAATAATGACAAGGCTACCATCCATTGGAGCAATAAAAATGTCGACAAAATACTACCTTCCATAATGACTAGGCTACCATCAATTGGAATAACAAAAATCTCGACAATAGACTACCTTCCATAATGACAAGGCTAACATCCATTGGAGTAATAAAAATCAGAACAACCGACTACCTTGCATAATGACAAGGCTACCATCCATTGGAGTAACAAAAGTTTCAACAATAGTGTACCTTCCATAATGACAAGGCTACCATCAATTGAAGTAACAAAAATATCAACAACGGACTATGTTCTATAATGACAAGCCTACCATCCATTAGAGTAACAAAACCGTGACAACAGACTACCTTCCATAATGACAAGGCTACCATCCATTTGAGTAAAAAAAATCTCGACAACAGACTACCTTCCATAATGACAAGGCTACCATCCATTGGTGTAACAAAGATATTGACAACAGACTACCTTCAATAATGACAAGGCTACCATCCATTGGAGCAACAAAAATCTCGATTAAATACTACCTTCCATAATGACAAGGCTAACATCAATTGGAATAACAAAGATCTCGACAATAGACTACCTTATATAATGACAAGGCTACCATCAATTGGAGTATCAAAAATATCAACAACAGACTATGTTCTATAATGACAAGCCTACCATCCATTAGAGTAACAAAATCGTGACAACAGACTACCTTCCATAATTACAAGGATACCATCCATACAAGTAAAAAAATCTCGACAACTGACTACCTTCCATAATGACAAGGCTATCATCCATTGGAGTAACAAAGATATCGACCACAGACTACCTTCAATAATGATAAGGCTACCATCCATTGGAGTAACAAAAATCTCTACAATAGACTACCTTCCATAATTACAAGGCTACCATCCATTGGGATAACAAAAATCTCGACAATAGACTACCTTCCATAATGACAAGGCTACCATCCATTGGAGTAACAAAACTTTCGACAAAAAACTACCTTCCAAAATGACAAGCCTACCATCCTTTGGAATAACAAAAATCTCGACAATACACTACCTCCCATAATGACAAGACTACCATCCATTGGAGTAACAAAGATATCGACAACATACTAAATTCAATAATGACAAGGCTACCATCCATTGGAGCAACAAAAATCTCGACAAAATACTACCTTCCATAATGACAAAGCTACCATCAATTGGAATAACAAAAATATCGACAATAGACTACCTTCCGTAATGACAAGGCTAACATCCATTGGAGTAACAAAAATCAGAACAACCGACTACCTTGCATAATGACAAGGCTACCATCCATTGGAGTAACAAAAATTTCTTCAATAGTGTACCTTCCATAATGACAAGGCTACCATCAATTGGAGTAACAAAAATATCAACAACAGACTATGTTCTATAATGACAAGCCTACCATCCATTAGAGTAATGAAATCGTGACAACAGACTACCTTCCATAATGACAAGGCTACCATCCATTGGAGTTAAAAAAATCTCAACAACAGACTACCTTCCATAATGACAAGGCTACCATCCATTGGAGTAACAAAGATATTGACAACAGACTACCTTCAATAATGACAAGGCTACCATCCATTGGAGCAACAAAAATCTCGACAAAATACTACCTTCCATAATGACAAGGCTTCCATCAATTGGAATAACAAAAATATCGACAATAGACTACCTTCTATAATGACAAGGCTACCATCAATTGGAGTATCAAAAATATCAACAACAAACTATGTTCTATAATGACAAGCCTACCATCCATTAGAGTAACAAAATCGTGACAATAGACTACCTTCCATAATAACAAGGCTACCATCCATTGGAGTAAAAAAAATCTCGACAACTGACTACCTTCCATAATGACAAGGCTATCATCCATTGGAGTAACAAAGATATCGACCATAGAATACCTTCAATAATGATAAGGCTACCATCCATTGGAGCAACAAAAATCTCGACAAAATACTACCTTCCATAATGACAAGGCTACCATCAATTAGAATAAGAAAAATCTCGACAAGAGACTACCTTCTATAATGACAAGGCTACCATCAATTAGAGTATCAAAAATATCAACAACAGACTATGTTCTATAATGACAAGCCTACCATCCATTAGAGTAACAAAATCGTGACAACAGACTACCTTCCAAATGACAAGGCTACCATCCATTGGAGTAAAAAAAATCTCGACAACTGACTACCTTCCATAATGACAAGGCTATCATCCATTGGAGTAACAAAGATATCGACCACAAAATACCTTCAATAATGATAAGGCTACCATCCATTGGAGCAACAAAAATCTCGACAAAATACTACCTTCCATAATGACAAGGCTACCATAGATTGGAATAAGAAAAATCTCGACAATAGACTACATTCTATAATGACAAGGCTACCATCAATTAGAGTATAAAAAATATCAACAACAGACTATGTTCTATAATGACAAACCTACCATCCATTAGAATAACAAAATCGTGACAATAGACTACCTTCCATAATGACAAGGCTACCATCCATTGGAATAACAAAAATCTAGACAATAGACTACCTCCCATAATGACAAGGCTACCATCCATTGGAGTAACAAAGATATCAATAATAGACTACCTTAAATAATGACAAGGCTACCATCCATTGGAGCAATAAAAATCTCGACAAAATACTACCTTCCATCATGAATAGGCTACCATCAATTGGAATAACAAAAATCTCGACAATAGACTACCTTCCATAATGACAAGGCTAACATCCATTGGAGTAACAAAAATCAGAACAACCGACTACCTTGCATAATGACAAGGCTACCATCCATTGGAGTAACAAAAGTTTCGACAATAGTGTACCTTCCATAATGACAAGGCTACCATCAATTGAAGTAACAAAAATATCAACAACAGACTATGTTCTATAATGACAAGCCTACCATCCATTATAGTAACAAAACCGTGACAACAGACTACCTTCCATAATGACAAGGCTACCATCCATTTGAGTAAAAAAAATCTCGACAACAGACTACCTTCCATAATGACAAGGCTACCATCCATTGGTGTAACAAAGATATTGACAACAGACTACCTTCAATAATGACAAGGCTACCATCCATTGAAGCAACAAAAATCTCGATAAAATACTACCTTCCATAATGACAAGGCTAACATCAATTGGAATAACAAAGATCTCGACAATAGACTACCTTATATAATGACAAGGCTACCATCAATTGGAGTATCAAAAATATCAACAACAGACTATGTTCTATAATGACAAGCCTACCATCCATTAGAGTAACAAAATCGTGACAACAGACTACCTTCCATAATTACAAGGATACCATCCATACAAGTAAAAAAATCTCGACAACTGACTACCTTCCATAATGACAAGGCTATCATCCATTGGAGTAACAAAGATATCGACCACAGACTACCTTCAATAATGATAAGGCTACCATCCATTGGAGTAACAAAAATCTCTACAATAGACTACCTTCCATAATTACAAGGCTACCATCCATTGGGATAACAAAAATCTCGACAATAGACTACCTTCCATAATGACAAGGCTACCATCCATTGGAGTAACAAAACTTTCGACAAAAAACTACCTTCCAAAATGACAAGGCTACCATCCATTGGAATAACAAAAATCTCGACAATACACTACCTCCCATAATGACAAGACTACCATCCATTGGAGTAACAAAGATATCGACAACATACTACCTTCAATAATGACAAGGCTACCATCCATTGGAGCAACAAAAATCTCGACAAAATACTACCTTCCATAATGACAAGGCTACCATCAATTGGAATAACAAAAATCTCGACAATAGACTACCTTCCGTAATGACAAGGCTAACATCCATTGGAGTAACAAAAATCAGAACAACCGACTACCTTGCATAATGACAAGGCTACCATCCATTGGAGTAACAAAAATTTCTTCAATAGTGTACCTTCCATAATGACAAGGCTACCATCAATTGGAGTAACAAAAATATCAACAACAGACTATGTTCTATAATGACAAGCCTACCATCCATTAGAGTAATGAAATCGTGACAACAGACTACCTTCCATAATGACAAGGCTACCATCCATTGGAGTTAAAAAAATCTTAACAACAGACTACCTTCCATAATGACAAGGCTACCATCCATTGGAGTAACAAAGATATTGACAACAGACTTCCTTCAATAATGACAAGGCTACCATCCATTGGAGCAACAAAAATATCGACAAAATACTACCTTCCATAATGACAAGGCTTCCATCAATTGGAATAACGAAAATATCGACAATAGACTACCTTCTATAATGACAAGGCTACCATCAATTGGAGTATCAAAAATATCAACAACAAACTATGTTCTATAATGACAAGCCTACCATCCATTAGAGTAACAAAATCGTGACAACAGACTACCTTCCAAATGACAAGGCTACCATCCATTGGAGTAAAAAAAATCTCGACAACTCACTACCTTCCATAATGACAAGGCTATCATCCATTGGAGTAACAAAGATATCGACCACAGAATACCCTCAATAATGATAAGGCTACCATCCATTGGAGAAACAAAAATCTCGACAAAATACTACCTTCCATAATGACAAGGCTAACATAGATTGGAATAAGAAAAATCTCGACAATAGACTACATTCTATAATGACAAGGCTACCATCAATTAGAGTATCAAAAATATCAACAACAGACTATGTTCTATAATGACAAGCCTACCATCCATTAGAATAACAAAATCGTGACAACAGACTACCTTCCATAATGACAAGGCTACCATGCATTGGAGTAACAAAAATCTAAACAACAAACTACCTTCCATAATGACAAGGCTACAATCCATTGGAGTAACAGAAATCTCAACGACATAATACCTTCCATAATGATAAGGCTACCATCCATTGGAGTAACAAAAATCTTGACAACAGACTACCTTCCTTAATGACAAGGCTATGATCAAATGGAGTAACAAAAATCTCGACAACAAACTATCTTCTATAATGACAAGGCTACCATCCATTGGAGTAACAAAAATCTCAACAACAGACTACCTTCTATAACGACAAGGCTATCATCCATTGGAGTGACAAGGATATCAACAACAAACTACGTTTAATAATGACAAGGCTACCATCCATTGGAGAAACAAAAATGTCGACAAAATACTACCTTCCATAATGACAAGGCTACCATCAATTCGAATAACAAAAATATCGACAATAAACTACCTTCTATAATGACAAGGCTACCATCAATTGGAGTATCAAAAATATCAACAACATACTATGTTCTATAATGACAAGCCTACCATCCATTAGAGTAAAAAAATCGTGACAACAGACTACCTTCCATAATGACAAGGCTACCATCCATTGGAGTAAAAAAAATCTCGACAACTGATTACCTTCCATAATGACAAGGCTATCATCCATTGGAGTAAGAAAGATATCAACCACAAACTACCTTCAATAATGATAAGGCTACCATCCATTGGAGTAACAAAAATCTCTACAATAGACTACCTTCCATAATTACAAGGCTACCATCCATTGGTGTAACAAAAATCTCGACAATAGACTACCTTCCATAATGACAAGGCTACCATCCATTAGAGTACCAAAACTCTCTACAAAAAACTATCTTCCATAATGACAAGTCTACCATCCATTGGAATAACAAAAATCTCGACAATAGACTACGTTCCATAATGACAAGGCTAACATCCATTGGAGTAAAAAAGATATCGACAACTAACTACCTTCAATAATGACAAGGCTACCATCCATTGGAGTAACAAAAATCTCGACAAAAAACTACCTTCCATAATGACAAGGCTACCATCCATTGGAGTAAAAAAAATCTCGAAAACTGACTACGTTCCATAATGACAAGGCTATCATCCATTGGAGTAACAAAGATATCGACCACGGACTACCTTCAATAATGATAAGGCTACCATCCATTGGAGTAACAAAAATCACTACAATAGACTACCTTCCATAATTACAAGGCTACCATCCATTGGGGAACAAAAATCTCGACAATAGACTACCTTCCATAATGAAAAGGCTACCATCCATTGGAGTAACAAAACTCTCGACAAAAAACTACCTTCCATAATGACAAGGCTACCATCCATTGGAATAAAAAAAATCTCGACAATAGACTACCTTCCATAATGACAAAGCTACCATCCATTGGAGTAACAAAGATATCGACAACAGACTACCTTCAATAATGACAAGGCTACCATCCATTGGAGCAACAAAAATCTCGACAAAATACTACCTTCCATAATGACAAGGCTACCATCAATCGGAATAACAAAAATCTCTACAATAGACTACCTTCCATAATGACAAGGCTAACATCCATTGGAGTAACAAAAATCAGAACAATCGACTACCTTGCATAATGACAAGGCTACCATCCATTGGAGTAACAAAAATTTCGACAATAGTGTACCTTCCATAATGACAAGGCTACCATCAATTGGAGTAAACAAAATATCAACAACAGACTATGTTCTATAATGACAAGCCTACCATCCATTAGAGTAACAAAATCGTGACAACATACTACCTTCCATAATGACAAGGCTACAATCCATTGGAGTAACAGAAATCTCAACGACATACTACCTTCCATAAGGATAAGGCTACCATCCATTGGAGTAACAAAAATCTCGACAATAGACTACATTCTCAAATGACAAGGCTACCATAAATTGGAGTAACAAAAATCTCGACAACAAACTACCTTCTATAATGACAAGGCTACTATCCATTGGAGTAACAAAAATCTCAACAACAGACTACATTCCATAACGACAAGTCTATCATCCATTGGAGTAACAAAGATATCGATAACTGACTACCTTCAATAATGCCAAGGCTACCATCCATTTTAGTAAAAAAAAATTCGACAAAAGACTACCTTCCATAATGACAAGGTTACCATCCATTGGAATAACAAAAATCTCGACAACAGACTACCTTCTATAATGACAAGGCTACCATCCAATTGAATAACAAAAATATCGATAACATACTACCTTTCTTAATGACAAGGCTACCATCCATTGGAGTAATAAAAATCTGAATAATAGACTACCTTCCATAATGACAAGGCTACAATCCATTGGAGTAATAGAAATCTCATAGACAGACTACCTTCGTTAATGAAAAGGCTACCATCCATTGGAGTAACAAAAATCTCTACAATAGACTACCTTCCATAATTACAAGGCTACCCGCCATTGTGGTAACAAAAATCTCGACAATAGACTACCTTCCATAATGACAAGGCTACCATCCATTGGTGTAACAAAAATCTCGACAAAAAACTACCTTCCATAATGACAAGGCTACCATCCATTGGAATAAAAAAATCTCGACAATAGACAACCTTCCATAATGACAAGGCTACCATCCATTAGAGTAACAAAGATATCAAAAACAGACTACCTTCAATACTGACAAGGCTACCATCCATTAGAGCAACAAAAATCTCGACAAAATACTACCTTCCATAATGACAAGGCTATCATCAATGGGAATAACAAATATCTCGACAATAGACTACATTCTATAATGACAAGGATAACATCCATTGGAGTAACAAAAATCAAAACAACCGACTACCTTTCATAATGACAAGACTACCATCCATAGAAGTAACCAAATTTTTTACAATAGAGTACCTTCCATAATGACAAGGCTACCATCAACTGGAGTAACAAAAATATCAATAACAGACTATGTTTTATAATGACAAGCCTACCATCCATTAGGGTAACAAAATCGTGACAACAGACTACCTTCCATAATGACAAGGCTACCATCCATTGGAGTAAAAAAAATCTCAACAACAGACTACCTTTCATAATGACAAGGCTATCATCCATTGGAGTAACAAAGATATCGACAATAGACTACCTTCAATAATGATAAGGCTACCATCAATTGGAGTAACAAAAACCTCGGAAGAAAAACTACCTTCCATAATGACAAGGTTACCATCCATTCGAATAACATAAATCTCGACAACAGACTACCTTCCATAATGACAAGGCTACCATCCATTGAAGTAACAAAAATCTTAACAACAGACTACCTTCCATAATGACAAGGCTACAATCCATTGGAGTAACAGAAATCTCAACGACATAATACCTTCCATAATTACAAGGCTACCATCCATTGTGGTAACAAAAATCTCGACAATAGACTACCTTCCATAATAACAAGGCTACCATCCATTATTGTAAAAAAAATCTCGACAACAAAGTACCTTCCATAATGACAAGGCTATCATCTATTGGAGTAACAAAGATATCGACCAAAGACTACCTTCAATAATGATAAGGATACCAACCATTGGAGTAACAAAAATCTCGACAATAGACAACATTCCATAATGACAAGGCTACCATCCATTGGAGTAACAAAGATATCGACAACAGACTACCTTCAATAATGAAAAGGCTACCATCCATTGGAGTAACAAAAATCTTAACAACAAACTACCTTCCATAATGACAAGGCTACAATCCATTGGAGTAACAGAAATCTCAACGACATACTACCTTCCATAATGATAAGGCTACCATCCATTAGAGTAACAAAAATCTCGACAACAGACTACCTTCCCTAATGACAAGGCTACCATCAATTGGAGTAACAAAAATATCGATAACAGTCTACCTTCCCTAATGACAAGGCTACCATCAATTGGAGTAACAAAAATCTCAACAACAGACCACCTTCCATAACGACAAGGCTATCATCCATTGGAGTAACAAAGATATCGACAATAGACTACCTTAAATAATGACAAGGCTACCATCCATAGTAGTAAAAAAATATCGAAAAAAGACTACCTTCCATACTTACAAGGCCACAATCCATTGGAGTAACAGAAATTTCATAGACAAACTACCTTCCATAATGAAAAGGCTACCATCCATTGGAGTAACAAAAATCTCTACAATAGACTACCTTCCATACTTACAAGGCTACCATCCATTGTGGTAACAAAAATATCGACAATAGACTACCTTCCATAATGACAAGGCTACCATCAATTACAGTGACAAAAATCTCGACATAAAACTACCTTCCATAATGACAAGGCTACCATCCATTAGAATAACAAAAATCTCGACAATAGACAACCTTCCATAATGACAAGGCTACAATCAATTGGAGTAACAAAGATATCGACAACAGACTACCTTCAATACTGACAAGGCTACCATCCATTGGAGCAACAAAAATATCGACAAAATACTACCTTCCATAATCACAAGGCTACCATCAATGGGAATAACAAAAATCTCGATAATAGACTACCTTCCATAATAACAAGGCTAACATCCATTGGAGTAACAAAAATCAGAACGACCGACTACCTTTCATAATGACAAGGCTACCATCCATTGGAGTGACAAATTTTTTGACAACAGACTACCTTCCTTAATGACAAGGCTACCATCCATTGGAGTATAAAAAATATCGACAACAGACTACCTTCCATAATGACAAGGCTATCATCCATTGGAGTAACAAAGATATCACCAACATACTACCTTCAATAATGATAAGGCTACCATCTATTGGAGTAACAAAAACCTCAAAAAAAAAACTAGCTTCCATAATGACAAGGTTATCATCAATTCGAATAACAAAAATCTCGACAACAGACTACCTTCCATAACGACAAGGCTACCATGCATTGGAGAAACAAAAATCTTAACAACAAACAACCTTCCATAATGACAAGCCTACAATCCATTGGAGTAACAGAAATCTCAACGACATAATACCTTCCATAATGATAAGGCTACCATCCATTGGAATAACAAAAATATTGACAACAAACTACCTTCCCTAATGACAAGGCTATGATCAATTGGAGTAACAAAAATCTCGACAACAGACTACCTTTTATAATGACAAGGCTACCATCCATTGGAGTAACAAAAATCTCAACAACAGACTACCTTCTATAACGACAAGGCTATCATCCATTGGAGTAACAAAGATATCAACAACAGACTAAGTTTAATAATGACAAGGCTACCATCCATTTTAGTAAAAAAAATCTCGACAAAAGACTACCTTTCAAAATGATAAGGTTACCATCCATTGGAATAACAAAAATCTCGACAACAGACTACCTTCCATAATGACAAGGCTACTATCCAATGGAATAACAAAAATATCGATAACATACTACCTTTCATAATGACAAGGCTACCATCC
Organism: Vicia faba; assembly: GCA_948472305.1. Lineage (NCBI taxonomy): Eukaryota > Viridiplantae > Streptophyta > Magnoliopsida > Fabales > Fabaceae > Vicia > Vicia faba. The sequence continues at coordinate 544,404,817 of OX451739.1, read as the reverse complement.
ATTGGAGTAACAAAAATCTGAATAACAGACTACCTTCCATAATGACAAGGCTACAATCCATTGGAGTAACAGAAAAATCATAGACAGACTACCTTCCATAATGAAAAGGCTACCATCCATTGGGGTAACAAAAATCTCGAAAATAGACTACCTTCCATAATGACAAGACTACCATCCATTGGTGTAACAAAAACCTCGAAAAAAAACTACCTTCCATAATGACAAGGTAACCATCCATTCGAATAACATAAATCTCGACAACAGACTACCTTCCATAATGAAAAGGCTACCATCCATTTGGAGTAACAAAAATCTTAATAACAGACTACCTTCCATAATGACAAGGCTACAATCCATTGGAGTAACAGAAAAATCATAGACAGACTACCTTTCATAATGACAAGGCTACCATCCATTGGAGTAACAAAAATATCTACAACAGACTACCTTCCATAATTACAAGGCTACCATCCATTGGTGTAAAAAAATTATCGAAAAAAAACTACCTTCCATAATGACAAGGCAACAGACTACCTTCAATACTGACAAGGCTACCATCCATTGGAGCAATAAAAATATCGACAAAATACTACCTTCCATAATCACAAGGCTACCATCCATTGGAGCAACAAAAATATCGACAATAGACTACCTTCCATAATAACAAGGCTAACATCCATTGGAGTAACAAAAATCAGAACAACCGACTACCTTTCATAATGACAAGGCTACCATCCATTGGAGTGACAAAAATTTCGACAACATACTATGTTCTATAATGACAAGCCTACCATCCATTAGAGAAATCAAATCGTGACAATAGACTACCTTCCATAATGACAAGGCTACCTTCCATTGGAGTAAAAAAATCTCGACAACAGATTAGCTTCCATAATGACAAGGCTATAATCCATTAGAGTAACAAAGATATCGACCACAGACTACTTTCAATAATGATAAGGCTATCATCCATTGGTGTAACAAAAATCTCGACAAAAAACTACCTTCCATAATGACAAGGTTACCATCCATTCGAATAACAAAAATCTCGACAACAGACTACCTTCCATAATGACAAGGCTACAATCCATTGGAGTAACAAAAATCTTAACAACAAACTACCTTCCATAATAACGAGGCTAAAATCCATTAGAGTAACAGAAATTTCAACGACATACTACCTTCCATAATGATAAGGCTACCATCCATTGGAGTAACAAAAATCTCAACAACAGACTACCTTCCCTAATGATAAGGCTACCATCCATTGGAGTAACAAAAATCTCGACAACAGACTACCTTATATAATGACAAGGCTACCATCCATTGGAGTAACAAAAATCTCAACAATAGACCACCATCCATAACGACAAGGCTATCATCCATTGGAGTAACAGAGATATCGACAACAGACTACCTTCAATAATGACAAGGCTACCATCCATTTTAGTAAAAAAATCTCGACAAAAGTCCACCATCCATAATGACAAGGTTACCATCCATTGGAATAACAAAAATCTCGACAACATACTACCTTCCATAATGAAAAGGATATTATCCAATGGAATAACAAAAATATCGATAACATACTACCTTTCATAATGACAAGGCTACCATCCATTGGAGTAACAAAAATGTGAATAACAAACTACCTTCCATAATGACAAGGCTACAATCCATTGGAGTAATAGAAATATCATAGACAGACTACCTTCCATAATGAAAAGGCTACCATCCATTGGATTAACAAAAATATCTACAACAGACTACCTTCCATAATTACAAGGCTACTATCAATTGGGGTAACAAAAATCTCGACAATAGACTACCTTCCATAATGACAAGGCTACCATCTATTGGTGTAACAAAAATATCGACAAAAAACTACCATCCATAATGACAAGGCTACCATCCATTGAAATAACAAAAATCTCGACAATAGACTACCTTCAATAATGATAAGGCTAACATCCATTGGAGTAAGAAAAATCAGAACAATCGACTACCTTGCGTAATGACAAGGCTACCATCCATTGGAGTAACAAAAATTTTGATAACAGACTATGTTCTATAATGACAAGCCTACCATCCATTAGACTAACAAAATCGTGACAATAAACTACCTTCCATAATGATAGGGCTACCATCCATTGGAGTAACAAAGTTATCAACAACAGACTACCTTCAATAATGACAAGGCTACCATCCATTGGAATAACATAAATATCGACAATAGACTACCTTCCATAATGACAAGGCTACCATCCATTGGAGTAACAAAGATATCGACAATAGACTACCTTCAATAATGAGAAGGCTACCATCCATTGGAGCAACAAAAATTTCGACAAAATACTATCTTCCATAATGACAAGGCTACCATCAATTGGAATAACAAAAATCTCGACAATAGACTACCTTCCATAATGACAAGGCTAACATCCATTGGAGTAAGAAAAATCAGAACAACCGACTACCTTGCATAATGACAAGGCTACCATCCATTGGAGTAACAAAAATCTCGACAATAGACTACCTTCCATAATGAAAAGGCTACAATCCACTGGAGTAACAAAAATCTCTACAACAGACTACCTTCCATAATTACAAGGCTACCATCCATTGGAGTAACAAAGATATCGACAAAAGACTACCCTCAATAATGATAAGGCTACCATCCATTGGAGTAAATAAAATCTCGAGAAAAAACTACCTTCCATAATGACAAGGCTACCATCCATTGGAATAACAAAAATCTCGACAATAGACTACCTTCCATAATGACAAGGCTACCATCCATTGGAGTAACAAAGATATCGACACCAGACTACCTTCAATAATGATCAGGCTACAATCCATTGGAGTAACAAAAATCTTGACAAAAAACTACCTTCCGTAATGACAAGATTACCATCCATTCGAATAACAAAAATCTCGACAACAGACTACCTTCCATAATGACAAGGCTACCATCCATTGGAGTAACAAAAATCTTAACAACAAACTACCTTCCGTAATGACAAGGCTACAATCCATTCGAGTAACAGAAATCTCAACGACATACTACCTTCCATAATGATAAGGCTACCATCAATTGGAGTAAGAAAAATCTCGACAAAAGACTACCTTCCATAATGACAAGGTTACCATCCATTGGAATACAAAAAATCTCAACAACAGACTAACTTCCATAATGATAAGGCTACCATCCATTGGAATAACAAAAATATCGATAACATACTACCTTTCTTAATGACAAGGCTACCATCCATTGGAGTAACAAAAGTCGGAATAACAGACTACCTTCCATAATTACAAGGCTACAATCCATTGGAGTAACAAAAATCTCATAGACAGACTACCTTCCATAATGAAAAGGCTACCATCCATTGGGGTAACAAAAATCTCGACAATAGACTACCTTCCATAATGACAAGGCTACCATCCATTGGATTAACAAAAATCTCCACAAAAAACTACCTTCCATAATGACAAGGCTACCATCCATTGGAATAACAAAAATATCGACAATACACTACCTTCCATAATGACAAGGCTACCATCCATTGGAGTAATAAAGATATCGACAATAGACTACCTTCCATAATGACAAGGCTACCATCCATTGGAGCAACAAAAATATCGACAAAATACTACCTTCCATAATGACAAGGCTACCATCAATTGGAGTAACAAAAATCAGAACAACCGACTACCTTGCATAATGACAAGGCTACCATCCATTGGAGTAACAAAAAATTTGACAATAGAGTACCTTCCATAATGATAAGCCTACCATCCATTAGAGTAACAAAATCGTGACAACAGACTAACTTCCATAATGACAAGGCTACCATTCATTGGAGTAACAAAAATCACGACAACAGACTACCTTCCATAAATACAAGGCTTCCATCCATTGGAGTATTAAAAATCTCGACAACAGACTACTTTCCATAATGACAAGGCTACCATCCATTGGAATAACAAAAACCTCGACAATAGACTTCCTTCCATAATGACAAGGCTATCATCCATTGAAATACCAAAAATCTGAACAGCAAACAACCTTGCATATTGACAAGGCTAAAATCCATTGGAGTAACAGAAATCTCAACGACATACTACCTTCCATAATGATAAGGCTACCATCCATTGGAGTAACAAAAATCTCGACAATAGACTACCTTCCTTAATGACACGGCTACCATCAATTGGAGTAAGAAAAATGTCGACAACAGACTACCTTCTATAATGACAAGGCTAGCATCCATTAGAGTAACAAAAATCTCAACAACAGACTACCTTCCATAACGACAAGTCTATCATCCATTGGAGTAAAAAAGATATCGACAAAAGACTATCATAAATATTGACAAGGCTACCATCCATTTGAGTAAAAAAAATATCGACAAAAGACTACCTTCCATAATGACAAGGTTACCATCCATTGGAATAACCAAAATCTCGACAAAAGACTACCTTCCATTAAGACAAGGCTTCCATCCAATGGAATAACAAAAATATCGACAACATACTATCTTTCATAATGACAAGGCTACCATCCATTGGAGTAACAAAAATCTGAATAACAGACTACCTTCCATAAGGACATGGCTACAATCGATTGGAGTAATAGAAATCTCAACGACAGACTACCTTCCATAATGAAAAGGCTACCATCCATTGGAGTAACAAAAATCTCTATAACAGACTACCTTCCATAATTACCAGGCTACCATCCATTGGGTTAACAAAAATCTCGACAATAGACTACCTTCCATAATGACAAGGCTACCATCCATTGGAGTAACAAAAATCTCAACAAAAAACTACCTTCCATAATGACAAGGCTACCATCCATTGGAATAACAAAAATCTCGACAATATACTACCTTCCATAATGACAAGGCTACCATCCATTGGAGTAACAAAGATATCGACAACAGACTACCTTTAGTAATGACAAGGCTACCATCCATTGGAGTAACAAAAATTTCGAAAAAAGACTACCTTTCATAATGACAAGGTTACCATCCATTGGAATAACAAAAATCTCGACAACAGACTACCTTCCATAATGACAAGGCTACCATACAATGGAATAAAAAATTCTCGACAATAGACTACCTTCAACAAGAACAAGGCTACCATCCATTGGAGTAACAACAATCTAAACAACAGAACACCTTCCATAATAACAAGGCTACAATCCATTGGAGTAACAAAAATCTAAACGACATACTACCTTCCATAATGAAAAGCCTACAATCCATTGGAGTAACAAAAATCTCGACAACATACTACCTTCCATAACAACAAGGCTACCATCCATTGGAATATCAAAAATATCGACAACAGACTACCTTCCATAATGACAAGGCTACTATCCATTGGAGTAATAAAGATATCGACAATAGACTACCTTCGATAATGAGAAGGCTAACATCCATTGGAGCAACAAAAATATCGACAAAATACTACCTTCCATAATGACAAGGCTACCATCAATTGGAGTAACAAAAATCAGGACAGCCGACTACCTTACATAATGACAAGGCTACCATCCATTGGAGCAACAAAAAATTTGACAATAGAGTACCTTCCATAATGACAAGCCTACCATCCATTAGAGTAACAAAATCGTGACAACAGACTACCTTCCATAATGACAAGGCTACCATTCATTGGAGTAACAAAAATCACAACAACAGACTACCTTCCATAAATACAAGACTTCCATCCATTGGAGTATTAAAAATCTTGACAACAGACTACTTTCCATAATGACAAGGCTACCATCCAATTGAATAACAAAAACCTTGACAATAGACTACCTTCCATAATGACAAGGCTATCATCCATTGAAATACCAAAAATCTGAACAACAGACTACCTTCCATAATGACAAGGCTACCATCCATTGGAGCAACAAAAATATCGACAAAATACTACCTTCGATAATGACAAGGCTACCATCAATTAGAGTAACAAAAATCAGAACAACCGACTACCTTGCATAATGACAAGGCTACCATCCATTGGAGTAACAAAAAATTTTACAATAGAGTACCTTCCATAATGACAAGCCTACCATCCATTAGAGTAACAAAATCGTGACAACAGACTACCTTCCATAATGACAAGGCTACCATTCATTGGAGTAACAAAAATCACGACAACAGACTACCTTCCATAAATACAAGGCTTCCATCCATTGGAGTATTAAAAATCTCGACAACAGACTACTTTCCATAATGACAAGGCTACCATCCATTGGAATAACAAAAACCTCGACAATAGACTTCCTTCCATAATGACAAGGCTATCATCCATTGAAATACCAAAAATATGAACAACAAACAACCTTGCATAATTACAAGGCTAAAATCCATTGGAGTAACAGAAATCTCAACGACATACTACCTTCCATAATGATAAGGCTACCATCCATTGGAGTAACAAAAATCTCGACAATAGACTACCTTCCCTAATGACAAGGCTACCATCAATTGGAGTAAGAAAAATGTCGACAACAGACTACCTTCTATAATGACAAGGCTAGCATCCATTAGAGTAACAAAAATCACAACAACAGACTACCTTCCATAACGACAAGTCTATCATCCATTGGAGTAACAAAGATATCGACAAAAGACTATCATAAATATTGACAAGGCTACCATCCATTTCAGTAAAAAAAATATCGACAAAAGACTACCTTCCATTATGACAAGGTTACCATCCATTGGAATAACCAAAATCTCGACAAAAGACTACCTTCCATTAAGACAAGGCTTCCATCCAATGGAATAACAAAAATATCGACAACATACTACCTTTCATAATGACAAGGCTACCATCCATTGGAGTAACAAAAATCTGAATAACAGACTACCTTCCATAATGACATGGCTACAATCCATTGGAGTAATAGAAATCTCAACGACAGACTACCTTCCATAATGAAAAGGCTACCATCCATTGGAGTAACAAAAATCTCTATAACAGACTACCTTCCATAATTACCAGGCGACCATCCATTGGGTTAACAAAAATCTCGACAATAGACTACCTTCCATAATGACAAGGCTACCATCCATTGGAGTAACAAAAATCTCAACAAAAAACTACCTTCCATAATGACAAGGCTACCATCCATTGGAATAACAAAAATCTCGACAATATACTACCTTCCATAATGACAAGGCTACCATCCATTGGAGTAACAAAGATATCGACAACAGACTACCTTTAGTAATGACAAGGCTACCATCCATTGGAGTAACAAAAATTTCGACAAAAGACTACCTTTCATAATGACAAGGTTACCATCCATTGGAATAACAAAAATCTCGAAAACAGACTACCTTCCATAATGACAAGGCTACCATACAATGGAATAAAAAATTCTCGACAATAGACTACCTTCAACAAGGACAAGGCTACCATCCATTGGAGTAACAAAAATCTAAACAACAGAACACCTTCCATAATAACAAGGCTACAATCCATTGGAGTAACAAAAATCTAAACGACATACTACCTTCCATAATGAAAAGCCTACAATCCATTGGAGTAACAAAAATCTCGACAACATACTACCTTCCATAACAACAAGGCTACCATCCATTGGAATATCAAAAATATCGACAACAGACTACCTTCCATAATGACAAGGCTACTATCCATTGGAGTAATAAAGATGTCGACAATAGACTACCTTACATAATGCCAAGGCTACAATCCATTAGAGTAACATAAATATCGACGACATACTACGTTCCATAATGAAAAGGATACCATCCATTGGAGTAACAAAAATCTGAACAACAGAATACCTTCCATAATAACAAGGCTACAATCCATTGGAGTAAAAGAAATCTCAACGACAGACTACCTTCCATAATGACAAGGTTACCATCCATTGGAGTAACAAAAATCTCGACAACATACTACCTTTCATAACTACAAGGCTACCATCCATTGGAGTATCAAAAATCTCGACAATAGACTACCTTAAAAATGACAAGGCTACCATCCATTGGAATAACAAAAATGTCAACCATAGACTACCTTCCGTAATGACAAGGCTACAATCCATTGGAGTAACAAAAATCTCAACAACAGACTACCTTCCATAATGACAAGGCTACCATCCATTGGAGTAACAAAAATCTCGACAACACACTACCTTCCATAACTACAAGGATACCATTCATTGGAGTATCAAAAATTTCAACGACAGACTACCTTCCATAAAGACAAGGCTACCATCCATTGGAATAACAAAAATCTCGACAATAGACTACCATCCATAATGACAAGGCTACCATCCATTGGAGTAACAAAGATATCAACAACAGACTACCTTTAGTAATGACAAGCCTACCATCCATTGGAGTAACAAAAATCTCGACAAAAGACTACCTTTCATAATGACAAGGCTACCATACAATGGAATAAAAAATTCTCGACAATAGACTACCTTCAACAAGGACAAGGCTACCATCCATTGGAGTAACAAAAATCTAAACAACAGAACACCTTCCATAATAACAAGGCTATAATCCATTGGAGTAACAAAAATCTAATCGACAGACTACCTTCCATAATGAAAAGGCTACCATCCATTGGAGTAACAAAAATCTCGACAACGTACTACCTTCCATAACTACAAGGCTACCATCCATTGGAATATCAAAAATCTCGACAACAGACTACCTTCCATAATGACAAGGCTATTATCCATTGGAATAACAAAAATGTCGACAATAGACTACCTTCCATAATGACAAGGCTATAATCCATTGGAGTAACATAAATCTCAACGACAAACTACCTTCCATAATGACATGGATACCATCCATTGGAGTAACAAAAATCTGAACAACAGAATACCTTCCATAATAACAAGGCTACAATCCATTGGAGTAACAGAAATCTCAACGACAGACTACCTTCCATAATGACAAGGCTACCATCCATTGGAGTAACAAAAATATCGACAACATACTACCTTTCATAACTACAAGGCTACCATCCATTGGAGTATCAAAAATCTCGACAACAGACTACCTTCAAAAATGACAAGGCTACCAACCATTGGAATAACAAAAATGTCAACAATAGACTACCTTCCATAATGACAAGGCTACAATCCATTGGAGTAACAAAAATCTCAACGACAGACTACCTTCCATAATGACAAGGCTACCATCCATTGGAGTAACAAAAATCTCGACAAGACACTACCTTCCATAACTACAAGGATACCATTCATTGGAGTATCAAAAATCTCAACGACAGACTACCTTCCATAAAGACAAGGCTACCATCCATTGGAATAACAAAAATATCGACAATAGACTACCTACCACAATAACAAGGCTACCATCCATTGGAGTAACAAAGATATCGACAACAGACTACCTTTAGTAATGACAAGCCTACCATCCATTGGAGTAACAAAAATCTCGACAAAAGACTACCTTTCATAATGACAAGGCTACCATACAATGGAATAAAAAATTCTCGACAATAGACTACCTTCAACAAGGACAAGGCTACCATCCATTGGAGTAACAAAAATCTAAACAACAGAACACCTTCCATAATAACAAGGCTATAATCCATTGGAGTAACAAAAATCTAAACGACAGACTACCTTCCATAATGAAAAGGCTACCATCCATTGGAGTAACAAAAATCTCGACAACATACTACCTTCCATAACTACAAGGCTACCATCCATTGGAATATCAAAAATCTCGACAACAGACTACCTTCCATAATGACAAGGCTAATATCCATTGGAATAACAAAAATGTCGACAATAGACTACCTTCCATAATGACAAGGCTACAATCCATTGGAGTAACATAAATCTCAACGACAAACTACCTTCCATAATGACATGGATACCATCCATTGGAGTAACAAAAATCTGAACAACAGAATACCTTCCATAATAACAAGGCTACAATCCATTGGAGTAACAGAAATCTCAACGACAGACTACCTTCCATAATGACAAGGCTACCATCCATTGGAGTAACAAAAATCTCGACAACATACTACCTTTCATATCTACAAGGCTACCATCCATTGGAGTATCAAAAATCTCGACAACAGACTACCTTTCAAAATGACAAGGCTACCATCCATTGGAATAACAAAAATGTCAACAATAGACTACGTTCCATAATGACAAGGCTACAATCCATTGGAGTAACAAAAATCTCAACGACAGACTACCTTCCATAATGACAAGGCTACCATCCATTGGAGTAACAAAAATCTTGACAACACACTACCTTCCAAAACTACAAGGCTACCTTCCATTGGAGTATCAAAAATCTCAACGACAGACTACCTTCCATAAAGACAAGGCTACCATCCATTGGAATAATAAAAATCTCGACAATAGACTACCTTCCATAATGACAAGGCTACCATCCATTGGAGTAACAAAAATCTCAACGTCATACTACCTTCTATAATGACAAGGCTACCATCATTTGGAGTAACAAAAATCTCAACGACAAACTACCTTCCATAATGACAAGGCTACAATACATTGGAGTAACAGAAATCTCAACGACAGACTACCTTCCATAATGACAAGGCTATCATCCATTGGAGTAACAAAAATCTCGACAACAAACTACCTTGAATAATGACAAGGCTATCATCCATTGGAGTAACACAAATCTCGACAAAAGACTACCTTCCATAATGACAAGGCTACCATCCATTGGAATAACAAAAATGTGGACAATTGACTACCTTCCATAATGACAAGGCTACAATCCATTAGAGTAACATAAATCTCAACGACAGACTTCCTTCCATACTGACAAGGCTAGCATCCATTGGAGTAACAAAAATCTGAACAACAGAATACCTTCCATAATATCAAAGGCTACAATCCATTGGAGTAACAGAAATCTCAACGACAAACTACCTTCCATAATGAAAAGGCTACCATCCATTAGAGTAACAAAAATCTCGACAACATACTACCTTATATAACTACAAGGCTACCATCCATTGGAGTATAAAAAATCTCGACAACTGACTACCTTAGATAATGAAAAGGCTACCATCCATTGGAATAACAAAAATGTCGACAACAGACTACCTTCCATAATGACAAGGCTACAATCCATTGGAGTAACATAAATCTCAATGACAGACTACCTTCCATAATGACAAGGATACCATCCATTGGAGTAAGAAAAATCTCGACAACACACTACCTTCCATAACTACAAGGATACCATCCATTGGAGTATCAAAAATCTCAACGACAAACTACCTTCCATAAAGACAAGGCTACCATCCATTGGAATAACAAAAATCTCGACAATAGACTACCTTGCATAATGACAAGGCTTTCATCCATTGGACTAACAAAAATCTCAACGTCTTACCACCTTCTATAATGACAAGGCTACCATCCATTGGAGTACCAAAAATCTCAACGACAGACTACCTTCCTTAAAGACAAGGCTACCATCCATTTGGGTAACAAAAATGTCGACAATAGACTACATTCCATAAAGACAAGGATACCATCCATTGGAGTAACCAAAATCACAACGACATACTACCTTCAATAATGACAAGGCTACCATCCATTGGAGTAACAAAAATCTCAACGACATACTACCTTCCATAAAGACAAGGCTACCATCCATTTGAGTAACAAAAATCTCGACAACAGACTACCTTCCATAACGACATGGCTACCATACATTAGAGTAACACAAACCTCGACAACAGACTACCTTCCATAATGACAAGGTTACCATTCATTGGAATAACAAAAATCTTGACAACAGACTACCTTCTGTAATGAAAAGGCTACCATCCATTGGAGTAAGTAAAATCTGAACAATAGACTACCTTCCATAATGACAAGGTTACCATTCAATGGAATAACAAAAATCTTGACAACAGACCACCTTCTGTAATGAAAAGGCTACCATCCATTGGAGTAAGTAAAATTTGAACAACAGACTAACTTCCATAATGACAAGGCTATAATCCATTGGAGTAACAGAAATGTCAACGACAGACTACCTTCCACAATGACAAGGCTACCATCCATTGGAGTAACAAAAATATCAACAAAAGACTACCTTTCATAATGACAAGGTTACCATCCATTGGAATAACAAAAATCTTGACAACAGAATACCTTGCATAATGACAAGCCTACCATCCAATGGAATGAAAAATTCTCGAAAATAGACTACCTTCCACAAGGACAAGGCTACCATCCATTGGAGTAACAAAAATCTGAACAACATAATACCTTCCATAATAACAAGGCTACAATCCATTGGAGTAACAGAAATCTCAACGACAGACTACCTTCCATAATGACAAGGCTACCATCCATTGGAGTAACAAAAATCTCGACAACATACTACCATGCATAACTACAAGGCTACCATCCATTGGAGTATAAAAAATCTCGACAACAGACTACCTTCCATAATGACAAGGCTACCATCCATTGGAATAACAAAAATGTCGACAATAGACTACCTTCCATAATGACAAGGCTACAATCCATTGGAGTAACATAAATCTCAACGACAAACTACCTTCCATAATGACAAGGCTACCATCCATTGGAGTAACAAAAATCTGAACAACAGAATACCTTCCATAATAACAAGGCTACAATCCATGGGAGTAACAAAAATCTCAACGAAAGACAACCTTCCATAATGACAAGGCTACCATCCATTGGAATAACAAAAATGTCGACAATAGACAACCTTCCATAATGACAAGGCTACAATCCATTGGAGTAACATAAATCTCAACGACAGACTACCTTCCATAATGACAAGGATACCATCCATTGGAGTAAGAAAAATCTCGACAACACACTACCTTCCATAACTACAAGGATACCATCCATTGGAGTATCAAAAATCTCAACGACAGACTACCTTCCATAAAGACAAGGATACCATCCATTTGAGTAACAAAAATCTCGACAACAGACTACCTTCCTTAACGACAAGGCTACCATACATTAGAGATACACAAATATCGACAACAAACTACCTTCCATAATGAATAGGTTACCATTCATTGGAATAACAAAAATCTTGACAACAGACCACCTTCTGTAATGAAAAGGCTACCATGCATTGGAGTAAGTAAAATCTGAACAACAGACTAACTTCCATAATGACAAGGCTACAATCCATTGGAGTAACAAAAATGTCAACGACAGACTACCTTCCACAATGACAAGTCTACCATCCATTGGAGTAACAAAAATCTCAACAAAAGACTACCTTTCATAATGACAAGGTTACCATCCATTGGAATAACAAAAATCTTGACAATAAACTCCCTTCCATAATGACAAGGCTACCATCCAATGGAATGAAAAAATCTCATAAGTAGACTACCTTGTAGACTACCTTCCACAAGGACAAGGCTACCATCCATTGGAGTAACAAAAATCTGAACAACATAATACCTTCCATAATAACAAGGCTACAATCCATTGGAGTAACAGAAATATCAACGACAGACTACCTTCTATAATGACAAGGCTACCATACATTGGAGTAACAAAAATCTTGACAACATACTACCATCCATAACTACAAGGCTACCATCAATTGGACTATAAAAAATCTCGACAACAGACTACCTTCCATAATGACAAGGCTACCATCCATTGGAATAACAAAAATGTCGACAATAGACTACCTTCCATAATGACAAGGCTACAATCCATTGGAGTAACATAAATCTCAATGACAGACTACCTTCCATAATGACAAGGTTACCATCCATTGGAGTTACAAAAATCTGAACAACAGAATACCTTCCATAATAACAAGGCTACAATCCATTGGAGTAACAAACATCTCAATGAAAGACTACCTTCCATAATGACAAGGCTACCATCCATTGGAATAACAAAAATGTCGACAACAGACTACCTTCCTTAATGACAAGGCTACAATCCATTGGAGTAACATAAATCTCAACGATAGACTACCTTCCATAATGACAAGGATACCATCCATTGGAGTAAGAAAAATCTCTACAACACACTACCTTCCATAACTACAAGGATACCATCCATTGGAGTATCAAAAATCTCAATGACAGACTACCTTCCATAAAGACAAGGCTACCTTCCATTGGAATAACAAAAATCTCGACAATAGACTACCTTCCATAATGACAAGGCTACCATCCATTAGAGTAACAAAAATCTCAACATCATACTACTTTCTATAATGACAAGGCTACCATCCATTGGAGTAACAAAAATCTCAACGACAGACTACCTTCCATAAAGACAAGGCTACCATCCATTTGAGTAACAAAAATGTCGACAATAGACTACATTCCATAATGACAAGGATACCATCCATTGGAGTAACAAAAATCTGAACAACAACTACCTTGAATAATGACAAGGCTATCATCCATTGGAGTAACAAGAATCTCGACAAAAGAATACCTTCGATAATGACAAGGCTACAATCCATTGGAATAACAAAAATCTCAACAATAGACTACCTTCCATAATGACAAGCATACCATCCATTGGAGTAACCAAAATCACAACGACATACTACCTTCCATAATGATAAGGCTACCATCCATTGGAGTAACAAAAATCTCAACGACATACTACCTTCCATAAAGACAAGGCTACCATCCATTTGAGTAACAAAAATATCGACAAAAGACTACCTTCCATAACGACAAGGCTACCATACAATAGAGTAACACAAATCTTGACAACAGACTACCTTCCATAATGACAAGGCTAACATCCATTGGAATAACAAAAATGTTGACAATAGACTACCTTCCAAAATGACAAGGCTACAATCCATTGGAGAAACATATATCTCAATGACAGACTACCTTCCATAATGACAAGGCTACCATCCATTGGAGTAACAAAAATCTTGACAATAGACTACCTTCCATAATGACAAGGATACCATCCATTGGAGAAACCAAAATCACAACGACATACTACCTTCCATAATGACAAGGCTACCATCCATTGGAGTAACAAAAATTTCAATGACAGACTACCTTCCATAAAGACAAGGCTACCATCCATTTGAGTAACAAAAATCTCGACAACAGACTACCTTCCATAACGACAAGGCTACCATACATTAGAGATACACAAATCTCGACAACAAACTACCTTCCATAACGACAAGGCTACCATACATTAGAGTAACACAAATCTTGACAACAGACCACCTTCTATAATGAAAAGGCTACCATCCATTGGTGTAAGTAAAATCTGAACAACAGACTAACTTCCATAAGGACAAGGCTATAATCCATTGGAGTAACAGAAATGTCAACGACAGACTACCTTCCACAATGACAAGACTACCATCCATTGGAGTAACAAAAATCTCAATAAAAAGACTACCTTTCATAATGACAAGGTTACCATCCATTGGAATAACAAAAATCTTGACAACAGAATACCTTCCATAATGACAAGCCTACCATCCAATGGAATGAAAAATTCTCGAAAATAGACTACCTTCCACAAGGACAAGGCTACCATCCATTGGAGTAACAAAAATCTGAATAACATAATACCTTCCATAATAACAAGGCTATAATCCATTGGAGTAACAGAAATCACAACGACAGACTACCTTTCATAATGACAAGGCTACCATCCATTGGAGTAACAAAAATATCGACAACATACTACCATCCATAACTACAAGGCTACCATCCATTGGAGTATAAAAAATCTCGACAACAGACTACCTTCCATAATGACAAGGCTACCATCCATTGGAATTACAAAAATGTCGACAATAGACTACCTTCCATAATGACAAGGCTACAATCCATTGGAGTAACATAAATCTCAACGAAAAACTACGTTCCATAATGACCAGGCTACCATCCATTGGAGTAACAAAAATCTGAACAACAGAATACCTTCCATAATAACAAGGCTACAATCCATTGGAGTAACAAAAATCTCAACGAAAGACTACCTTCCATAATGACAAGGCTACCATCCATTGGAATAACAAAAATGTCGACAACAGACTACCTTCCATAATGACAAGGCTACAATCCATTGGAGTAACATAAATCTCAACGACAGACTACCTTCCATAATGACAAGGATACCATCCATTGGAGTAAGAAAAATCTCGACAACACACTACCTTCCATAACTACAAGGATACCATCCATTGGAGTATCAAAAATCTCAATGACAGACTACCTTCCATAAAGACAAGGCTACCATCCATTTGAGTAACAAAAATCTCGACAACAGACTACCTTCCATAACGACAAGGCTACCATATATTAGAGATACACAAATCTCGACAACAAACTACCTTCCATAATGACAAGGTTACCATTCATTGGAATAACAAAAATCTTGACAATAGACCACCTTCTGTAATGAAAAGGCTACCATCCATTGGAGTAAGTAAAATCTGAACAACAGACTAACTTCCATAATGACAAGGCTACAATCCATTGGAGTAATAGAAATGTCAACGACATACTACCTTCCACAATGACAAGGCTACCATCCATTGGAGTAACAAAAATCTCAACAAAAGACTACCTTTCATAATGACAAGGTTACCATCCATTGGAATAACAAAAATCTTGACAACAGACTACCTTCCGTAATGACAAGGCTACCATCCAATGGAATGAAAAATTCTCAAAAATAGACTACCTTCCACAAGGACAAGGCTACCATCCATTGGAGTAACAAAAATCTGAACAACATAATACCTTCCATAATAACAAGGCTACAATCCATTGGAGTAACAGAAATATCAACGAAAGACTACCTTCCATAATGACAAGGCTACCATACATTGGAGTAACAAAAATATCGACAACATACTACCATCCATAACTACAAGGCTACCATCCATTGGAGTATAAAAAATCTCGATAACAGACTACCTTCCATAATGACAAGGCTACCATCCATTGGAATAACAAAAATCTCGACAATAGACTACCTTCCATAATGACAAGGCTACAATCCATTGGAGTAACATAAATCTCAACGACAGACTACCTTCCATAATGACAAGGTTACCATCCATTGGAGTAACAAAAATCTGAACAACAGAATACCTTCCATAATAACAAGGCTATAATCCATTGGAGTAACAAAAATCTCAACAGAAGACTACCTTCCATAATGACAAGGCTACCATCCATTGGAATAACAAAAATGTCGACAACAAACTACCTTCCATAATGACAAGGCTACAATCCATTGGAGTAACATAAATCTCAATGACAGACTACCTTCCATAATGACAAGGATACAATCCATTGGAGTAAGAAAAATCTCTACAACATACTACCTTCCATAACTATAAGGATACCATCCATTGGAGTATCAAAAATCTCAATGACAGACTACCTTCCATAAAGACAAGGCTACCATCCATTGGAATAACAAAAATCTCGACAATAGACTACCTTCCATAATGACAAGGCTACCATCCATTAGAGTAACAAAAATCTCAACGTCATACTACCTTCTATAATGACAAGGCTACCATCCATTGGAGTAACAAAAATCTCAATGACAGACTACCTTCCATAAAGACAAGGCTACCATCCATTTGAGTAACAAAAATGTCGACAATAGACTACATTCCATAATGACAAGGATACCATCCATTGGAGTAACAAAAATCTGAACAACAACTACCTTGAATAATGACAAGGCTATCATCCATTGGAGTAACAAAAATCTCGACAAAAGAATACCTTCCATAATGACAAGGCTACAATCCATTGGAATAACAAAAATCTCGACAATAGACTACCTTCCATAATGAAAAGGATACCATCCATTGGAGTAACCAAAATCCCAACGACATACTACCTTCCATAATGATATGGCTACCATCCATTGGAGTAACAAAAATCTCAACGACAGACTACTTTCCATAAAGACAAGGCTACCATCCATTTGAGTAACAAAAATCTCGACAATAGTCTACCTTCCATAATGACAAGGATACCATCCATTGGAATATCAAAAATCTCGACACTAGACTACCTTCCATAATGACAAGGCTACCATCCATTGGAATAACAAAAATGTCGACAATAGACTACCTTCCATAATGACAAGGCTACAATCCATTGGAGAAACATAAATCTCAACGACAAACTACCTTCCATAATGACAAGGCTACCATCCATTGGAGTAACAAAAATCTCGACAATAGTCTACCTTCCATAATGACAAGGATACCATCCATTAGAGTAACCAAAATCACAACGACATACTACGTTCCATAATGACAAGGCTACCATCCATTGGAGTAACAAAAATCTCAACGACAGACTACCTTCCATACAGACAAGGCTACCATCCATTTGAGTAAAAAAAATCTCGACGACAGACTACCTTCCATAACGACAAGGCTACCATACATTAGAGATACACAAATCTCGACAACAAACTACCTTCCATAATGACAAGTTTACCATTTATTGGAATAACAAAAATCTTGACAATAGACCACCTTCTGTAATGAAAAGGCAACCATCCATTGGAGTAAGTAAAATCTGAACAACAGACTAACTTCCATAATGACAAGGCTACAATCCATTGGAGTAACAGAAATGTCAACGAAAGACTACCTTCCACAATGACAAGGCTACCATCCATTGGAGTAACAAAAATCTCAACAAAAGACTACCTTTCATAATGACAAGGTTACCATCCATTGCAAAAACAAAAATCTTGACCACAGACTACCTTCCGTAATGACAAGGCTACCATCCAATGGAATGAAAAATTCTCAAAAATAGACTACCTTCCACAAGGACAAGGCTACCATCCATTGGAGTAACAAAAATCTGAACAACATAATACCTTCCATAATAACAAGGCTACAATCCATTGGAGTAACAGAAATATCAACGACAGACTACCTTCCATAATGACAAGGCTACCATACATTGGAGTAACAAAAATCTCGACAACATACTACCATCCATAACTACAAGGCTACCATCCATTGGAGTATAAAAATCTCGATAACAGACTACCTTCCATAATGACAAGGCTACCATCCATTGGAATAACAAAAATCTTGACAATAGACTACCTTCCATAATGACAAGGCTACAATCCATTGGAGTAACATAAATCTCAACGACAGACTACCTTCCATAATGACAAGGTTACCATCCATTGGAGTAACAAAAATCTGAACAACAGAATACCTTCCATAATAACAAGGCTATAATCCATTGGAGTAACAAAAATCTCAACAGAAGACTACCTTCCATAATGACAAGGCTACCATCCATTGGAATAACAAAAATGTCGACAACAAACTACCTTCCATAATGACAAGGCTACAATCCATTGGAGTAACATAAATCTCAATGACAGACTACCTTCCATAATGACAAGGATACAATCCATTGGAGTAAGAAAAATCTCTACAACATACTACCTTCCATAACTATAAGGATACCATCCATTGGAGTATCAAAAATCTCAATGACAGACTACCTTCCATAAAGACAAGGCTACCATCCATTGGAATAACAAAAATCTCGACAATAGACTACCTTCCATAATGACAAGGCTACCATCCATTAGAGTAACAAAAATCTCAACGTCATACTACCTTCTATAATGACAAGGCTACCATCCATTGGAGTAACAAAAATCTCAATGACAGACTACCTTCCATAAAGACAAGGCTACCATCCATTTGAGTAACAAAAATGTCGACAATAGACTACATTCCATAATGACAAGGATACCATCCATTGGAGTAACAAAAATCTGAACAACAACTACCTTGAATAATGACAAGGCTATCATCCATTGGAGTAACAAAAATCTCGACAAAAGAATACCTTCCATAATGACAAGGCTACAATCCATTGGAATAACAAAAATCTCGACAATAGACTACCTTCCATAATGAAAAGGATACCATCCATTGGAGTAACCAAAATCCCAACGACATACTACCTTCCATAATGATATGGCTACCATCCATTGGAGTAACAAAAATCTCAACGACAGACTACTTTCCATAAAGACAAGGCTACCATCCATTTGAGTAACAAAAATCTCGACAATAGTCTACCTTCCATAATGACAAGGATACCATCCATTGGAATATCAAAAATCTCGACACTAGACTACCTTCCATAATGACAAGGCTACCATCCATTGGAATAACAAAAATGTCGACAATAGACTACCTTCCATAATGACAAGGCTACAATCCATTGGAGAAACATAAATCTCAACGACAAACTACCTTCCATAATGACAAGGCTACCATCCATTGGAGTAACAAAAATCTCGACAATAGTCTACCTTCCATAATGACAAGGATACCATCCATTAGAGTAACCAAAATCACAACGACATACTACGTTCCATAATGACAAGGCTACCATCCATTGGAGTAACAAAAATCTCAACGACAGACTACCTTCCATACAGACAAGGCTACCATCCATTTGAGTAAAAAAAATCTCGACGACAGACTACCTTCCATAACGACAAGGCTACCATACATTAGAGATACACAAATCTCGACAACAAACTACCTTCCATAATGACAAGTTTACCATTTATTGGAATAACAAAAATCTTGACAATAGACCACCTTCTGTAATGAAAAGGCAACCATCCATTGGAGTAAGTAAAATCTGAACAACAGACTAACTTCCATAATGACAAGGCTACAATCCATTGGAGTAACAGAAATGTCAACGAAAGACTACCTTCCACAATGACAAGGCTACCATCCATTGGAGTAACAAAAATCTCAACAAAAGACTACCTTTCATAATGACAAGGTTACCATCCATTGCAAAAACAAAAATCTTGACCACAGACTACCTTCCGTAATGACAAGGCTACCATCCAATGGAATGAAAAATTCTCAAAAATAGACTACCTTCCACAAGGACAAGGCTACCATCCATTGGAGTAACAAAAATCTGAACAACATAATACCTTCCATAATAACAAGGCTACAATCCATTGGAGTAACAGAAATATCAACGACAGACTACCTTCCATAATGACAAGGCTACCATACATTGGAGTAACAAAAATCTCGACAACATACTACCATCCATAACTACAAGGCTACCATCCATTGGAGTATAAAAATCTCGATAACAGACTACCTTCCATAATGACAAGGCTACCATCCATTGGAATAACAAAAATCTTGACAATAGACTACCTTCCATAATGACAAGGCTACAATCCATTGGAGTAACATAAATCTCAACGACAGACTACCTTCCATAATGACAAGGTTACCATCAATTGGAGTAACAAAAATATGAACAATAGAATACCTTCCATAATAACAAGGCTACAATCCATTGGAGTAACAAAAATCTCAACAGAAGACTACCTTCCATAATGACAAGGCTACCATCCATTGGAATAAAAAAAATGTCGACAACAAACTACCTTCCATAATGACAAGGCTACAATCCATTGGAGTAACATAAATCTCAATGACAGACTACCTTCCATAATGACTAGGATACAATCCATTGCAGTAAGAAAAATCTCTACAACACACTACCTTCCATAACTACAAGGATACCATCCATTGGAGTATCAAAAATCTCAATGACAGACTACCTTCCATAAAGACAAG
This sequence comes from Vicia faba, assembly GCA_948472305.1. NCBI lineage: Eukaryota > Viridiplantae > Streptophyta > Magnoliopsida > Fabales > Fabaceae > Vicia > Vicia faba. The sequence goes on along the minus strand of OX451739.1, from coordinate 544,383,095 downwards.
GCTACCATCCATTGGAATAACAAAAATCTCGACAATAGACTACCTTCCATAATGACAAGGCTACCATCCATTAGAGTAACAAAAATCTCAACGTCATACTACCTTCTATAATGACAAGGCTACCATCCATTGGAGTAACAAAAATCTCAATGACAAACTACCTTCCATAAAGACAAGGCTACCATCCATTTGAGTAACAAAAATGTCGACAATAGACTACATTCCATAATGACAAGGATACCATCCATTGGAGTAACAAAAATCTGAACAACAACTACCTTGAATAATGACAAGGCTATCATCCATTGGAGTAACAAAAATCTCGACAAAAGAATACCTTCCATAATGACAAGGCTACGATCCATTGGAATAACAAAAATCTCGACAATAGATTACCTTCCATAATGACAAGGATACCATCCATTGGAGTAACCAAAATCCCAACGACATACTACCTTCCATAATGATATGGCTACCATCCATTGGAGTAACAAAAATCTCAACGACAGACTACCTTCCATAAAGACAAGGCTACCATCCATTTGAGTAACAAAAATCTCGACAACAGACTACCTTCCATAACGACAAGGCTACCATCCATTGGAATATCAAAAATCTCGACAATAGACTACCTTCCATAATGACAAGGCTACCATCCATTGGAATAACAAAAATGTCGACAATAGACTACCTTCCATAATGACAAGGCTACAATCCATTGGAGAAACATAAATCTCAACGACAAACTACCTTCCATAATGATAAGGCTACCATCCATTGGAGTAACAAAAATCTCGACAATAGACTACCTTCCATTATTACAAGGATACCATCCATTAGAGTAACCAAAATCACAACGACATACTACGTTCCATAATGACAAGGCTACCATCCATTGGAGTAACAAAAATCTCAACGACAGACTACCTTCCATACAGACAAGGCTACCATCCATTTGAGTAAAAAAAATCTCGACAACAGACTACCTTCCATAACGACAAGGCTACCATACATTAGAGATACACAAATCTCGACAACAAACTACCTTCCATAATGACAAGTTTACCATTTATTGGAATAACAAAAATCTTGACAATAGACCACCTTCTGTAATGAAAAGGCTACCATCCATTGGAGTAAGTAAAATCTGAACAACATAATACCTTCCATAATAACAAGGCTACAATCCATTGGAGTAACATAAATCTCAACGATAGACTACCTTCCATAATGACAAGGCTAGCATCCATTGGAGTAACAAAAATCTCGACAACATACTACCATCCATAACTACAAGGCTACCATCCATTGGAGTATAAAAAACCTCGACAACAGACTACCTTCAATAATGATAAGGCTACCATCCATTGGAATAACAAAAATGTCGACAATAGACTACCTTCCATAATGACTAGGCTACAATCCATTAGAGTAACATAAATCTCAATGACAGACTACCTTCCATAATGAGATGGCTACATCCATTGGAGTAATAAAAATCTGAACAACAGAATACCTTCGATAATAACAAGACTACAATCCATTGGAGTAACAAAAATTTCAACGAAAGACTACCTTCCATAATGACAAGGCTACAATCCATTGGATTAACAAAAATCTCGACAACATACTACCTTCCATAAAGACAAGGCTACCATCCATTTGAGTAACAAAAATGTCGACAATAGACTAAATTCAATAATGACAAGGATACCATCCATTGGAGTAACAAAATTTGAACAACATACTACCTTGAATAATGACAAGGCTATCATCCATTGGAGTAACAAAAATATTGACAAAAGAATACCTTCCATAATGACAAGGCTACAATCCATTGGAATAACCAAAATCTTGATAATAGACTACCTTCCATAATGACAAGGCTACCATCCATTGGAGTAACAAAAATCTCAACGACATACTACCTTCCATAATGACAAAGCTACCATCCATTGGAGTAACAAAAATCTCAACGACACATTACCTTCCATAAAGACAAGGCTACCATCCATTTGAAAAACAAAAATCTCGACAACAGACTACCTTCATTAGGACAAGGCTACAATCCATTGGAGTAACATAAATCTCAACGACAGACTACCTTCCATAATGACAAGGCTACCATCCATTGGAGTAACAAAAATCTGAACAACAAAATACCTTCCATAATAACAAGGCTACAATCCATTGGAGTAACATAAATCTCAACGACAGACTACCTTCCATAATGACAAGGCTAGCATCCATTGGAGTTACAAAAATCTCGACAACATACTACCATCCATAACTACAAAGCTACCATCCATTGGAGTATAAAAAATCTCGACAACAGACTACCTTCCATAATGATAAGGCTACCATCCATTGGAATAACAAAAATGTCGACAATAGACTACCTTCCATAATGACTAGGCTACAATCCATTAGAGTAACATAAATCTCAATGACAGACTACCTTCCATAATGAGAAGGCTACCATCCATTGGAGTAACAAAAATCTGAACAACAGAATACCTTCGATAATAACAAGACTACAATCCATTGGAGTAACAAAAATTTCAACGAAAGACTACCTTCCATAATGACAAGGCTACAATCCATTGGATTAACAAAAATCTCGACAAAATACTACCTTCCATAAAGACAAGGCTACCATCCATTTGAGTAACAAAAATGTCGACAATAGACTAAATTCAATAATGACAAGGATACCATCCATTGGAGTAACAAAATTTGAACAACATACTACCTTGAATAATGACAAGGCTATCATCCATTGGAGTAACAAAAATATTGACAAAAGAATACCTTCCATAATGACAAGGCTACAATCCATTGGAATAACCAAAATCTTGATAATAGACTACCTTCCATAATGACAAGGCTACCATCCATTGGAGTAACAAAAATCTCAACGACATACTACCTTCCATAATGACAAAGCTACCATCCATTGGAGTAACAAAAATCTCAACGACAGATTACCTTCCATAAAGACAAGGCTACCATCCATTTGAAAAACAAAAATCTCGACAACAGACTACCTTCATTAGGACAAGGCTACAATCCATTGGAGTAACATAAATCTCAACGACAGACTACCTTCCATAATGACAAGGCTACCATCCATTGGAGTAACAAAAATCTGAACAACAAAATACCTTCCATAATAACAAGGCTACAATCCATTGGAGTAACATAAATCTCAACGAAAGACTACCTTCCATAATGACAAGGCTACCATCCATTGGAGTAACAAAAATCTCGACAACATACTACCTTCCATAACTACAAGGCTACCATCCATTGGAGTATCAAAAATCTCGACAATAGACTACCTTCCATAATGACAAGGCTACCATCCATTGGAATAACAAAAATGTCGACAATAGACTACCTTCCATAATGACAAGGCTACAATCCATTGGAGTAACATAAATCTCAACGACGGACTACTTTCCATAATGACAAGGCTACCATCCATTGGAGTAACAAAAATATCCACAGCACACTACCTTCCATAACTACAAGGCTACCATCCATTGGAGTAATAAAAATCTCAACGACAGAATACCTTCGATAAAGACAAGGCTACCATCCATTGGAATAACAAAAATATCAATAATAGACTACCTTCCATAATTACAAGGATACCATCCATTGGAGTAACCAAAATCACAACGACATACTACCTTCCATAATGACAAGGCTACCATCCATTGGAGTAACAAAAATCTCAACGACAGACTACCTTCCATAAAGACAAGGATACCATCCATTTGAGTAACAAAAATCTCGACAACAGACTACCTTCCATAACGACAAGGCTACCATACATTAGAGATACACAAATATCGACAACAAACTACCTTCCATAATGACAAGGTTACCATTCATTGGAATAACAAAAACCTTGACTACAGACCACCTTCTGTAATGAAAAGGCTACCATCCATTAGAGTAAGTAAAATCTGAACAACAGACTAACTTCCATAATGACAAGGCTACAATCCATTGGAGTAACAGAAATGTCAACGACTGACTACCTTCCACAATGACAAGGCTACCATCCATTGGAGTAACAAAAATCTCAACAAAAGACTACCTTTCATAATGAAAAGGTTACCATCCATTGGAATAACAAAAATCTTGACAACAGACTACCTTCCATAATGACAAGGCTACCATCCAATGGAATAAAAAATTCTCGAAAAAAAGACTACCTTCCACAAGGACCAGGCTACCATCCATTGGGGTAACAAAAATGTGAACAACTTAATACCTTCCATAATAACAAGGCTACAATCCATTGGAGTAACAGAAATCTCAACGACCGACTACCTTCCATAATGACAAGGCTACCATCCATTGGAGTAACAAAAATATCCACAACATACTACCATCCATAACTATAAGGCTACCATCCATTGGAGTATAAAAAATCTCGACAACAGACTACCTTCCATAATGACAAGGCTACCTTCCATTGGAATAACAAAAATGTCGACAATAGACTACCTTCCATAATGACAAGGCTTCAATCCATTGGAGTAACATAAATATCAATGACAGACTACCTTCCATAATGACAAGGCTGCCATCCATTGGACTAACAAAAATCTGAACAACAGAATACCTTCCATAATAACAAGGCTACAATCCATTGGAGTAACAAAAATCTCAATGAAAGACTACCTTCCATAATGACAAGGCTACCATCCATTGGATTAACAAAAATCTCGACAACATACTACCTTCCATAAAGACAAGGCTACCATCCATTTGAGTAACAAAAATGTTGACAATAGACTAAAATCAATAATGACAAGGATACCATCCATTGGAGTAACAAAAATTTGAACAACATACTACCTTGAATAATGACAAGGCTATCATCCATTGGAGTAACAAAAATATTGACAAAAGAATACCTTCCATAATGACAAGGCTACAATCCATTGGAATAACAAAAATCTCGACAATAGACTACCTTCCATAATGACAAGGCTACCATCCATTGGAGTAACAAAAATCACAACGACATACTACCTTCAATAATGACAAGGCTACCATCCATTGGAGTAAAAAAAAACTCAACGACAGATTACCTTCCATAAAGACAAGGCTACCATCCATTTGAAAAACAAAAATCTCGACAACAGACTACCTTCATTAGGACAAGGCTACCATACATTGGAGTAACATAAATCTCAGCGACAGACTACCTTCCATAATGACAAGGCTACCATCCATTGGAATAAAAAAAATGTCGACAATAGACTACTTCCATAATGACAAGGCTACAATCCATTGGAGTAATATAAATCTCAACGACAGACTACCTTCCATAATGACAAGGCTACCATCCATTGGAGTAACAAAAATTTGAACAACAGAATACCTTCCATAATAACAAGGCTACAATCCATTGGAGTAACATAAATCTCAACGACAGACTACCTTATATAATGAGAAGGCTACCATCCATTGGAGTAACAAAAATCTCGACAACATACTACCTTCCATAACTACAAAGCTACCATCCATTGGAGTATCAAAAATCTCGACAATAGAGTACCGTCCATAATGACAAGGCTACCATCCATTGGAATAACAAAAATGTCGACAATAGACTACCTACCATAATGACAAGGCTACAATCCATTGGAGTAACATAAATCTCAACGACAAACTACCTTCCATAATGACAAGGCTACTATCCATTGGAGTAACAAAAATCTCCACAACACACTACCTTCCATAACTACAAGGCTACCATCCATTGGAGTAACAAAAATCTCAACGACAAAATACCTTCCATAAAGACAAGGCTACCATCCATTGGAATAACAAAAATCTCGACAACATACTACCTTCCATAAATACAAGTCTACCATCAATTTGAGTAACAAATATGTCGACAATAGACTAAATTCAATAATGACAAGGATACCATCCATTAGAGTAACAAAAATTTGAACAACATACTACCTTGAATAATGACAAGGCTATCATCCATTGGAGTAACAAATATCTCGACAAAAGAATACCTTCCATAATGACAAGGCTACAATCCATTAGAATAACAAAAAATTCGACAATAGACTACCTTCCATAATGACAAGGCTACCATCCATTGGAGTAATAAAAATCACAACGACATACTACCTTCCATAATGACAAGGCTACCATCCTTTGGAGTAACAAAAATCTCAACGACATACTACCTTCCATAAAGACAAGGCTACCATCGATTTGAAAAACAAAAATCTCGACAACAGACTACCTTCCATAAGGACAAGGCTACCATACATTGGAGTAACACAAATCTCGACAATAGACTACCTTCCATAATGACAAGGCTACCATCCATTGGAGTAACAAAAATCTCAATGACAGACTACTTTCCATAAAGACAAGGCTACCATCTATTTGAGTAACAAAAATGTCGACAATAGACTACATTCCATAATGACAACGATACCATCCATTGGAGTAACTAAAATCTGAACAACAGACTAACTTGAATAATGACAAGGCTATCATCCATTGGAGTAACAAAAATCTCGACAAAAGAATACCTTCCATAATGACAAGGCTACCATCCATTGGAGTAACAAAAATCTCGACAATAGTCTACCTTCCATAATGACAAGGATACCATCCATTAGAGTAACCAAAATCACAACGACATACTACGTTCCATAATGACAAGGCTACCATCCATTGGAGTAACAAAAATCTCAACGACAGACTACCTTCCATACAGACAAGGCTACGATCCATTTGAGTAAAAAAAATCTCGACGACAGACTACCTTCCATAACGACAAGGCTACCATACATTAGAGATACACAAATCTCGACAACAAACTACCTTCCATAATGACAAGTTTACCATTTATTGGAATAACAAAAATCTTGACAATAGACCACCTTCTGTATTGAAAAGGCTACCATCCATTGGAGTAAGTAAAATCTGAACAACAGACTAACTTCCATAATGACAAGGCTACAATCCATTGGAGTAACAGAAATGTCAACGACAGACTACCTTCCACAATGACAAGGCTACCATCCATTGGAGTAACAAAAATCTCAACAAAAGACTACCTTTCATAATGACAAGGTTACCATCCATTGCAAAAACAAAAATCTTGACCACAGACTACCTTCCGTAATGACAAGGCTACCATCCAATGGAATGAAAAATTCTCAAAAATAGACTACCTTCCACAAGGACAAGGCTACCATCCATTGGAGTAACAAAAATCTGAACAACATAATACCTTCCATAATAACAAGGCTACAATCCATTGGAGTAACAGAAATATCAACGACAGACTACCTTCCATAATGACAAGGCTACCATACATTGGAGTAACAAAAATCTCGACAACATACTACCATCCATAACTACAAGGCTACCATCCATTGGAGTATAAAAAATCTCGATAACAGACTACCTTCCATAATGACAAGGCTACCATCCATTGGAATAACAAAAATCTTGACAATAGACTACCTTCCATAATGACAAGGCTACAATCCATTGGAGTAACATAAATCTCAACGACAGACTACCTTCCATAATGACAAGGTTACCATCCATTGGAGTAACAAAAATATGAACAACAGAATACCTTCCATAATAACAAGGCTACAATCCATTGGAGTAACAAAAATCTCAACAGAAGACTACCTTCCATAATGACAAGGCTACCATCCATTGGAATAAAAAAATGTCGACAACAAACTACCTTCCATAATGACAAGGCTACAATCCATTGGAGTAACATAAATCTCAATGACAGACTACCTTCCATAATGACTAGGATACAATCCATTGGAGTAAGAAAAATCTCTACAACACACTACCTTCCATAACTACAAGGATACCATCCATTGGAGTATCAAAAATCTCAATGACAGACTACCTTTCATAAAGACAAGGCTACCATCCATTGGAATAACAAAAATCTCGACAATAGACTACCTTCCATAATGACAAGGCTACCATCCATTAGAGTAACAAAAATCTCAACGTCATACTACCTTCTATAATGACAAGGCTACCATCCATTGGAGTAACAAAAATCTCAATGACAAACTACCTTCCATAAAGACAAGGCTACCATCCATTTGAGTAACAAAAATGTCGACAATAGACTACATTCCATAATGACAAGGATACCATCCATTGGAGTAACAAAAATCTGAACAACAACTACCTTGAATAATGACAAGGCTATCATCCATTGGAGTAACAAAAATCTCGACAAAAGAATACCTTCCATAATGACAAGGCTACGATCCATTGGAATAACAAAAATCTCGACAATAGATTCCCTTCCATAATGACAAGGATACCATCCATTGGAGTAACCAAAATCCCAACGACATACTACCTTCCATAATGATATGGCTACCATCCATTGGAGTAACAAAAATCTCAACGACAGACTACCTTCCATAAAGACAAGGCTACCATCCATTTGAGTAACAAAAATCTCGACAACAGACTACCTTCCATAACGACAAGGCTACCATCCATTGGAATATCAAAAATCTCGACAATAGACTACCTTCCATAATGACAAGGCTACCCTCCATTGGAATAACAAAAATGTCGACAATAGACTACCTTCCATAATGACAAGGCTACAATCCATTGGAGAAACATAAATCTCAACGACAAACTACCTTCCATAATGATAAGGCTACCATCCATTGGAGTAACAAAAATCTCGGAAATAGACTACCTTCCATAATTACAAGGATACCATCCATTAGAGTAACCAAAATCACAACGACATACTACGTTCCATAATGACAAGGCTACCATCCATTGGAGTAACAAAAATCTCAACGACAGACTACCTTCCATACAGACAAGGCTACCATCCATTTGAGTAAAAAAAATCTCGACAACAGACTACCTTCCATAACGACAAGGCTACCATACATTAGAGATACACAAATCTCGACAACAAACTACCTTCCATAATGACAAGTTTACCATTTATTGGAATAACAAAAATCTTGACAATAGACCACCTTCTGTAATGAAAAGGCTACCATCCATTGGAGTAAGTAAAATCTGAACAACATAATACCTTCCATAATAACAAGGCTACAATCCATTGGAGTAACATAAATCTCAACGACAGACTACCTTCCATAATGACAAGGCTAGCATCCATTGGAGTAACAAAAATCTCGACAACATACTACCATCCATAACTACAAGGCTACCATCCATTGGAGTATAAAAAATCTCGATAACAGACTACCTTCCATAATGACAAGGCTACCATCCATTGGAATAACAAAAATCTTGACAATAGACTACCTTCCATAATGACAAGGCTACAATCCATTGGAGTAACATAAATCTCAACGACAGACTACCTTCCATAATGACAAGGTTACCATCCATTGGAGTAACAAAAATATGAACAACAGAATACCTTCCATAATAACAAGGCTACAATCCATTGGAGTAACAAAAATCTCAACAGAAGACTACCTTCCATAATGACAAGGCTACCATCCATTGGAATAAAAAAATGTCGACAACAAACTACCTTCCATAATGACAAGGCTACAATCCATTGGAGTAACATAAATCTCAATGACAGACTACCTTCCATAATGACTAGGATACAATCCATTGGAGTAAGAAAAATCTCTACAACACACTACCTTCCATAACTACAAGGATACCATCCATTGGAGTATCAAAAATCTCAATGACAGACTACCTTTCATAAAGACAAGGCTACCATCCATTGGAATAACAAAAATCTCGACAATAGACTACCTTCCATAATGACAAGGCTACCATCCATTAGAGTAACAAAAATCTCAACGTCATACTACCTTCTATAATGACAAGGCTACCATCCATTGGAGTAACAAAAATCTCAATGACAAACTACCTTCCATAAAGACAAGGCTACCATCCATTTGAGTAACAAAAATGTCGACAATAGACTACATTCCATAATGACAAGGATACCATCCATTGGAGTAACAAAAATCTGAACAACAACTACCTTGAATAATGACAAGGCTATCATCCATTGGAGTAACAAAAATCTCGACAAAAGAATACCTTCCATAATGACAAGGCTACGATCCATTGGAATAACAAAAATCTCGACAATAGATTCCCTTCCATAATGACAAGGATACCATCCATTGGAGTAACCAAAATCCCAACGACATACTACCTTCCATAATGATATGGCTACCATCCATTGGAGTAACAAAAATCTCAACGACAGACTACCTTCCATAAAGACAAGGCTACCATCCATTTGAGTAACAAAAATCTCGACAACAGACTACCTTCCATAACGACAAGGCTACCATCCATTGGAATATCAAAAATCTCGACAATAGACTACCTTCCATAATGACAAGGCTACCCTCCATTGGAATAACAAAAATGTCGACAATAGACTACCTTCCATAATGACAAGGCTACAATCCATTGGAGAAACATAAATCTCAACGACAAACTACCTTCCATAATGATAAGGCTACCATCCATTGGAGTAACAAAAATCTCGGAAATAGACTACCTTCCATAATTACAAGGATACCATCCATTAGAGTAACCAAAATCACAACGACATACTACGTTCCATAATGACAAGGCTACCATCCATTGGAGTAACAAAAATCTCAACGACAGACTACCTTCCATACAGACAAGGCTACCATCCATTTGAGTAAAAAAAATCTCGACAACAGACTACCTTCCATAACGACAAGGCTACCATACATTAGAGATACACAAATCTCGACAACAAACTACCTTCCATAATGACAAGTTTACCATTTATTGGAATAACAAAAATCTTGACAATAGACCACCTTCTGTAATGAAAAGGCTACCATCCATTGGAGTAAGTAAAATCTGAACAACATAATACCTTCCATAATAACAAGGCTACAATCCATTGGAGTAACATAAATCTCAACGACAGACTACCTTCCATAATGACAAGGCTAGCATCCATTGGAGTAACAAAAATCTCGACAACATACTACCATCCATAACTACAAGGCTACCATCCATTGGAGTATAAAAAATCTCGACAACAGACTACCTTCCATAATGATAAGGCTACCATCCATTGGAATAACAAAAATGTCGACAATAGACTACCTTCCATAATGACTAGGCTACAATCCATTAGAGTAACATAAATCTCAATGACAGACTACCTTCCATAATGAGAAGGCTGCCATCCATTGGAGTAACAAAAATCTGAACAACAGAATACCTTCGATAATAACAAGACTACAATCCATTGGAGTAACAAAAATTTCAACGAAAGACTACCTTCTATAATGACAAGGCTACAATCCATTGGATTAACAAAAATCTCGACAACATACTACCTTCCATAAAGACAAGGCTACCATCCATTTGAGTAACAAAAATGTCGACAATAGACTAAATTAAATAATGACAAGGATACCATCCATTGGAGTAACAAAATTTGAACAACATACTACCTTGAATAATGACAAGGCTATCATCCATTGGAGTAACAAAAATATTGACAAAAGAATACCTTCCATAATGACAAGGCTACAATCCATTGGAATAACCAAAATCTTGATAATAGACTACCTTCCATAATGACAAGGCTACCATCCATTGGAGTAACAAAAATCTCAACGACATACTACCTTCCATAATGACAAAGCTACCATCCATTGGAGTAACAAAAATCTCAACGACAGATTACCTTCCATAAAGACAAGGCTACCATCCATTTGAAAAACAAAAATCTCGACAACAGACTACCTTCATTAGGACAAGGCTACAATCCATTGGAGTAACATAAATCTCAACGACAGACTACCTTCCATAATGACAAGGCTACCATCCATTGGAGTAACAAAAATCTGAACAACAAAATACCTTCCATAATAACAAGGCTACAATCCATTGGAGTAACATAAATCTCAACGACAGACTACCTTCCATAATGACAAGGCTAGCATCCATTGGAGTAACAAAAATCTCGACAACATACTACCATCCATAACTACAAGGCTACCATCCATTGGAGTATAAAAAATCTCGACAACAGACTACCTTCCATAATGACAAGGCTACCATCCATTGGAATAACAAAAATGTCGACAATAGACTACCTTCCATAATGACTAGGCTACAATCCATTAGAGTAACATAAATCTCAATGACAGACTACCTTCCATAATGAGAAGGCTACCATCCATTGGAGTAACAAAAATCTGAATTACAGAATACCTTCGATAATAACAAGACTACAATCCATTGGAGTAACAAAAATTTCAACGAAAGACTACCTTCCATAATGACAAGGCTACAATCCATTGGATTAACAAAAATCTCGACAACATACTACCTTCCATAAAGACAAGGCTACCATCCATTTGAGTAACAAAAATGTCGACAATAGACTAAATTCAATAATGACAAGGATACCATCCATTGGAGTAACAAAATTTGAACAACATACTACCTTGAATAATGACAAGGCTATCATCCATTGGAGTAACAAAAATATTGACAAAAGAATACCTTCCATAATGACAAGGCTACAATCCATTGGAATAACCAAAATCTTGATAATAGACTACCTTCCATAATGACAAGGCTACCATCCATTGGAGTAACAAAAATCTCAATGACATACTACCTTCCATAATGACAAAGCTACCATCCATTGGAGTAACAAAAATCTCAACGACAGATTACCTTCCATAAAGACAAGGCTACCATCCATTTGAAAAACAAAAATCTCGACAACAGACTACCTTCATTAGGACAAGGCTACAATCCATTGGAGTAACATAAATCTCAACGACAGACTACCTTCCATAATGACAAGGCTACCATCCATTGGAGTAACAAAAATCTGAACAACAAAATACCTTCCATAATAACAAGGCTACAATCCATTGGAGTAACATAAATCTCAACGAAAGACTACCTTCCATAATGACAAGGCTACCATCCATTGGAGTAACAAAAATCTCGACAACATACTACCTTCCATAACTACAAGGCTACCATCCATTGGAGTATCAAAAATCTCGACAATAGACTACCTTCCATAATGACAAGGCTACCATCCATTGGAATAACAAAAATGTCGACAATAGACTACCTTCCATAATGACAAGGCTACAATCCATTGGAGTAACATAAATCTCAACGACGGACTACTTTCCATAATGACAAGGCTACCATTCATTGGAGTAACAAAAATATCCACAGCACACTACCTTCCATAACTACAAGGCTACCATCCATTGGAGTAATAAAAATCTCAACGACAGAATACCTTCGATAAAGACAAGGCTACCATCCATTGGAATAACAAAAATATCAATAATAGACTACCTTCCATAATTACAAGGATACCATCCATTGGAGTAACCAAAATCACAACGACATACTACCTTCCATAATGACAAGGCTACCATCCATTGGAGTAACAAAAATCTCAACGACAGACTACCTTCCATAAAGACAAGGCTACCATCCATTTGAGTAACAAAAATCTCGACAACAGACTACCTTCCATAACGACAAGGCTACCATACATTAGAGATACACAAATATCGACAACAAACTACCTTCCATAATAACAAGGTTACCATTCATTGGAATAACAAAAATCTTGACTACAGACCACCTTCTGTAATGAAAAGGCTACCATCCATTAGAGTAAGTAAAATCTGAACAACAGACTAACTTCCATAATGACAAGGTTACAATCCATTGGAGTAACAGAAATGTCAACGACTGACTACCTTCCACAATGACAAGGCTACCATCCATTGGAGTAACAAAAATCTCAACAAAAGACTACCTTTCATAATGACAAGGTTACCATCCATTGGAATAACAAAAATCTTGACAACAGACTACCTTCCATAATGACAAGGCTACCATCCAATGGAATAAAAAATTCTCGAAAAAAAGACTACCTTCCTTAAGGACAAGGCTACCATCCATTGGGGTAACAAAAATCTGAACAACTTAATACCTTCCATAATAACAAGGCTACAATCCATTGGAGTAACAGAAATCTCAACGACCGACTACCTTCCATAATGACAAGGCTACCATCCATTGGAGTAACAAAAATATCCACAACATACTACCATCCATAACTATAAGGCTACCATCCATTGGAGTATAAAAAATCTCGACAACAGACTACCTTCCATAATGACAAGGCTACCTTCCATTGGAATAACAAAAATGTCGACAATAGACTACCTTCCATAATGACAAGGCTACAATCCATTGGAGTAACATAAATCTCAATGACAGACTACCTTCCATAATGACAAGGCTGCCATCCATTGGACTAACAAAAATCTGAACAACAGAATACCTTCCATAATAACAAGGCTACAATCCATTGGAGTAACAAAAATCTCAATGAAAGACTACCTTCCATAATGACAAGGCTACCATCCATTGGATTAACAAAAATCTCGACAACATACTACCTTCCATAAAGACAAGGCTACCATCCATTTGAGTAACAAAAATGTCGACAATAGACTAAAATCAATAATGACAAGGATACCATCCATTGGAGTAACAAAAATTTGAACAACATACTACCTTGAATAATGACAAGGCTATCATCCATTGGAGTAACAAAAATATTGACAAAAGAATACCTTCCATAATGACAAGGCTACAATCCATTGGAATAACAAAAATCTCGACAATAGACTACCTTCCATAATGACAAGGCTACCATCCATTGGAGTAACAAAAATCACAACGACATACTACCTTCAATAATGACAAGGCTACCATCCATTGGAGTAAAAAAAACTCAACGACAGATTACCTTCCATAAAGACAAGGCTACCATCCATTTGAAAAACAAAAATCTCGACAACAGACTACCTTCATTAGGACAAGGCTACCATACATTGGAGTAACATAAATCTCAACGACAGACTACCTTCCATAATGACAAGGCTACCATCCATTGGAATAAAAAAAATGTCGACAATAGACTACTTCCATAATGACAAGGCTACAATCCATTGGAGTAATATAAATCTCAACGACAGACTACCTTCCATAATGACAAGGCTACCATCCATTGGAGTAACAAAAATTTGAACAACAGAATACCTTCCATAATAACAAGGCTACAATCCATTGGAGTAACATAAATCTCAACGACAGACTACCTTATATAATGAGAAGGCTACCATCCATTGGAGTAACAAAAATCTCGACAACATACTACCTTCCATAACTACAAAGCTACCATCCATTGGAGTATCAAAAATCTCGACAATAGAGTACCGTCCATAATGACAAGGCTACCATCCATTGGAATAACAAAAATGTCGACAATAGACTACCTACCATAATGACAAGGCTACAATCCATTGGAGTAACATAAATCTCAACGACAAACTACCTTCCATAATGACAAGGCTAGTATCCATTGGAGTAACAAAAATCTCCACAACACACTACCTTCCATAACTACAAGGCTACCATCCATTGGAGTAACAAAAATCTCAACGACAAAATACCTTCCATAAAGACAAGGCTACCATCAATTGGAATAACAAAAATCTCGACAACATACTACCTTCCATAAATACAAGTCTACCATCAATTTGAGTAACAAATATGTCGACAATAGACTAAATTCAATAATGACAAGGATACCATCCATTAGAGTAACAAAAATTTGAACAACATACTACCTTGAATAATGACAAGGCCATCATCCATTGGAGTAACAAATATCTCGACAAAAGAATACCTTCCATAACGACAAGGCTACAATCCATTGGAATAACAAAAAATTCGACAATAGACTACCTTCCATAATGACAAGGCTACCATCCATTGGAGTAATAAAAATCACAACGACATACTACCTTCCATAATGACAAGGCTACCATCCTTTGGAGTAACAAAAATCTCAACGACATACTACCTTCCATAAAGACAAGGCTACCATCGATTTGAAAAACAAAAATCTCGACAACAGACTACCTTCCATAAGGACAAGGCTACCATACATTGGAGTAACACAAATCTCGACAATAGACTACCTTCCATAATGACAAGGCTACCATCCATTGGAGTAACAAAAATCTCAATGACAGACTACCTTCCATAAAGACAAGGCTACCATCTATTTGAGTAACAAAAATGTCGACAATAGACTACATTCCATAATGACAAGGATACCATCCATTGGAGTAACTAAAATCTGAACAACAGACTAACTTGAATAATGACAAGGCTATCATCCATTGGAGTAAGAAAAATCTCGACAAAAGAATACCTTCCATAATGACAAGGCTACAATCCATTGGAATAACAAAAATCTCGATAATAGACTACCTTCCATAATGACAAGGCTACATTCCATTGGAGTAACCAAAATCACAACGACATACTACCTTCCATAAAGACAAGGCTACCATACATTAGAGTAACACAAATCTCGACAATAGACTACCTTCCATAATGACAAAGTTACCATTCATTAGAATAACAAAAATCTTGACAACAGACTACCTTCTGTAATGAAAAGGCTACCATCCATTGGAGTAAGTAAAATCTGAACAACAGACTAACTTCAATAATGACAAGGCTACAATCCATTGGAGTAACAGAAATCTCAACGACAGACTACCTTCCATAATGACAAGGCTACCATCCATTGGAGTAACAAAAATATCAACAAAAGACTACCTTTCATGATGACAAGGTTACCATCCATTGGAATAACAAAAATCTCGACAACATACTACCTTCCATAATGACAAGGCTACCATCCAATGGAATAAAAAATTCTCGAAAATAGACTACCTTCCACAAGGACAAGGCTACCATCCATTGGAGTAACCAAAATCTGAACAACAAAATACCTTCCATAATAACAAGGCTACAATCCATTGGAGTAACAGAAATTTCAACGACAGACTACCTTCCATAATGACAAGGCTACCATCCATTGGAGTAACAAAAATCTCGACAACATACTACAATCCATAACTACAAGGCTACCATCCATTGGAGTATCAAAAATCTCTACAACAGACTACCTTCCATAATGACAAGGCTACCATCCATTGGTATAACAAAAATGTCGATAATAGACTACCTTCCATAATGACAACGCTACAATCCATTGGAGTAACATAAATCTCAACGACAGACTACCTTCCATAATGACAAGGCTACCATCCATTGGAGTAACAAAAATCTTAACAACAAAATACCTACCATAATAACAAGGCTACAAGCCATTGGAGTAACAAAAATCTCAGCGAAAGACTACCTTCCATAATGACAAGGCTACCATCCAATGGAGTAACAAAAATATCGACAACATACTACCTTCCATAAATACAAGGCTACCATCCATTTGAGTAACAAAAATGTCGACAATAGACTAAATTCAATAATGGCAAGGATACCATCAATTGGAGTAACAAAAATTTGAACAACATACTACCTTGATTAGGACAAGGCTACCATACATTAGAGTAACACAAATATCGACAACAGACTACCTTCCATAATGACAAGGCTACCATCCATTGGAATAACAAAAATGTCGACAATAGACTGCTTCCATAATGACAAGGCTACAATCCATTGGAGTAATATAAATCTCAACGACAGACTACCTTCCATAATGACAAGGCTACCATCCATTGGAGTAACAAAAATCTGAACAACAGAATACCTTCCATAATAACAAGGCTACAATCCATTGGAGTAACATAAATTTCAACGACAGACTACCTTATATAATGACAAGGCTACCATCCATTGGAGTAACAAAAATCTCGACAACATACTACCTTCCATAACTACAAGGCTACCATCCATTGGAGTATCAAAAATCTCGACAATAGAGTACCGTCCATAATGACAAGGCTACCATCCATTGGAATAACAAAAATGTCGACAATAGACTACCTTCTATAATGACAAGGCTACAATCCATTGGAGTAACAAAAATCTCAACGACAGACTACCTTCCATAATGACAAGGCTACCATCCATTGGAGTAACAAAAATCTCGACAACATACTACAATCCATAACTACAAGGCTACCATCCATTGGAGTATCAAAAATCTCTACAACAGACTACCTTCCATAATGACAAGGCTACCATCCATTGGTATAACAAAAATGTCGATAATAGACTACCTTCCATAATGACAACGCTACAATCCATTGGAGTAACATAAATCTCAACGACAGACTGCCTTCCATAATGACAAGGCTACCATCCATTGGAGTAACAAAAATCTGAACAACAGAATACCTTCCGTAATAACAAGGCTACAAGCCATTGGAGTATTAAAAATCTCAACGAAAGACTACCTTCCATAATGACAAGGCTACCATCCAATGGAGTAACAAAAATATCGACAACATACTACCTTCCATAAATACAAGGCTACCATCCATTGGAGTAACAAAAATCTCAATGACAGACTACCTTCCATAAAGACAAGGCTACCATCCATTGGAATAACAAAAATCTCGACAACATACTACCTCCATAAAGACAAGGCTACCATCTATTTGAGTAACAAAAATGTCGACAATAGACTACATTCCATAATGACAAGGATACCATCCATTGGAGTAACTAAAATCTGAACAACAGACTAACTTGAATAATGACAAGGCTATCATCCATTGGAGTAACAAAAATATCGACAAAAGTATACCTTCCATAATGAGAAGGCTACAATCCATTGGAATAACAAAAATCACAACGACATACTACCTTCCATAATGACAAGGCTACCATCCATTGGAGTAACAAAAATCTCAACGACAGATTACCTTCCATAAAGACAAGGCTACCATCCATTTGAGAAACAAAAATCTCGACAACAGACTACCTTCCATAAGGACAAGGCTACCATACATTGGAGTAACACAAATCTCGACAACAGACTACCTTCCATAATGACAAGGCTACCATCCATTGGAGTAACAAAAATCTCAATGATAGACTACCTTCCATAAAGACAAGGCTACCATCCATTTGAGTAACAAAAATGTCGACAATAGACTACATTCCATAATAACAAGGATACCATCCATTGGAGTAACAAAAATCTGAACAACAGACTAACTTGAATAATGACAAGGCTATCATCCATTGGAGTAACAAAAATCTCGACAAAAGAATACCTTTTATAATGACAAGGCTATAATCCATTGGAATAACAAAAATCTCGACAATAGACTACCTTCCTTAATGACAAGCTACCATCCATTGGAGTAACCAAAATCACAACGACATACTACCTTCCATATTGACAAGGCTACCATCCATTGCAGTAATAAAAATCTCAACGACAGACTACCTTCCATAAAGACAAGGCTACCATCCATTTGAGTAACAAAAATCTCGACAACAGACTACCTTCCATAATGACAAGGCTACCATCCATTGGAGTAACAACACTCTGAACAACAGAATACCTTCCATATTAACAAGGCTACAATCCATTGGAGTAACATAAATCTCAACGACAGACTACCTAACATAATGACAAAGCTACCATCCATTGGAGTAACAAAAATCTCCACAACACACTACCTTCCATAACTACAAGGCTACCATCCATTGGAGTAACAAAAAATCTCAACGACAGAATACCTTCCATAAAGACAAGGCTACCATCCATTGGAATAACAAAAATCTCGACAACATATTACCTTCCATAAATACAAGTCTACCATCCATTTGAGTAACAAATATGTCGACAATAGACTAAATTCAATAATGACAAGGATACCATCCATTAGAGTAACAAAAATTTGAACAACATACTACCTTGAATAATGACAAGGCTATCATCCATTGGAGTAACAAATATCTCGACAAAAGAATACCTTCCATAATGACAAGGTTACCATTCATTAGAATAACAAAAATCTTGATAACAGACTACCTTCTGTAATGAACAGGCTACCATCCATTCGAGTAAGTAAAATCTGAACAACAGACTAACTTCCATAATGACAAGGCTACAATCCATTGGAGTAACAGAAATCTTAACGACAGACTACCTTCCATAATGACAAGGCTACCATCCATTGGAGTAACAAAAATATCAATAAAAGACTACCTTTCATGATGACAAGGTTACCATCCATTGGAATAACAAAAATCTCGACAACAGACTACCTTCCATAATGACAAGGCTACCATCCAATGGAATAAAAAATTCTCGAAAATAGACTACCTTCCACAAGGACAAGGCTACCATCCATTGGAGTAACAAAAATCTGAACAACAAAATACCTTCCATAATAACAAGGCTACAATCCATTGGAGTAACAGAAATCTCAACGACAGACTACCTTCCATAATGACAAGGCTACCATCCATTTGAGTAACAAAAATCTAGACAACATACTACCATCCATAACTACAAGGCTACCATCCATTGGAGTATCAAAAATCTCTACAACAGACTACCTTCCATAATGACAAGGCTACCATCCATTGGTATAACAAAAATGTCGATAATATACTACCTTCCATAATGACAACGCTACAATCCATTGGAGTAACATAAATCTCAACGACAGATTACCTTCTATAATGACAAGGCTACCATCCATTGGAGTAACAAAAATCTGAACAACAGAATACCTTCCATAATAACAAGGCTACAATCCATTGGAGTAACAAAAATCTCAACGAAAGACTACCTTCCATAATGACAAGGCTACCATCCAATGGAGTAACAAAAATCTCGACAACATACTACCTTCCATAAATACAAGGCTACCATCCATTTGAGTAACAAAAATGTCGACAATAGACTAAATTCAATAATGACAAGGATACAATCCATTGGAGTAACAAAAATTTGAACAACATACTACCTTGAATAATGACAAGGCTATCATCCATTGGAATAAAAAAAATCTCGACAAAAGTATACCTTCCATAATGACAAGGCTACAATCCATTGGAATAACAAAAATCTCGATAATAGACTACCTTCCATAATGACAAGGCTACCATCCATTGGAGTAACCAAAATCACAACGACATACTACCATCCATAATGACAAGGCTACCATCCATTGGAGTAACAAAAATCTCAACGACAGATTACCTTCCATAAAGACAAGGCTACCATCCATTTGAGAAATAAATATCTCGACAACAGACTACCTTCCATAAGGACAAGGCTACCATACATTGGAGTAACACAAATCTCGACAACAGACTACCTTCCATAATGACAAGGCTACCATCCATTGGAGTAACAAAAATCTCAATGATAGACTACCTTCCATAAAGCCAAGGCTACCATCCATTTGAGTAACAAAAATGTCGACAATAGACTACATTCCATAATGACAAGGATACCATCCATTGGAGTAACAAAAATCTGAACAACAGACTAACTTGAATAATGACAAGGCTATCATCCATTGGAGTAACAAAAATCTCGACAAAAGAATACCTTCTATAATGACAAGGCTACAATCCATTGGAATAACAAAAATCTCGACAATAGACTACCTTCCTTAATGACAAGCTACCATCCATTGGAGTAACCAAAATCACAACGACATACTACCTTCCATATTGACAAGGCTACCATCCATTGCAGTAACAAAAATCTCAACGACATACTACCTTCCATAAAGACAAGGCTACCATCAATTTGAGTAACAAAAATCTCGACAACAGACTACCTTCCATAAAGACAAGGCTACCATACATTAGAGTAACACAAATCTCGACAACAGACTACCTTCCATAATGACAAGGTTACCATTCCTTGGAATAACAAAAATCTTGACAACAGACTACCTTCTGTAATGAAAAGGCTACCATCCATTGGAGTAAGTAAAATCTGAACAACAGACTAACTTCCATAATGACAAGGCTACAATCCATTGGAGTAACAAAAATCTCAACGACAGACTACCTTCCATAATGACAAGGCTACCATCCATTGGAGTAACAAAAATATCAACAAAAGACTACCTTTCATGATGACAAGGTTACCGTCCATTAGAATAACAAAAATCTCGACAACATACTACCTTCCATAATGACAAGGCTACCATCCAATGGAATAAAAAATTCTCGAAAATAGACAACCTTTTACAAGGACAAGGCTACCATCCATTGGAGTAACAAAAATCTGAATAACAGAATACCTGCCATAATAACAAGGCTAAAATCCATTGGAGTAACAGAAATCTCAACGACAGACTACCTTCCATAATGACAAGGCTACCATCCATTGGAGTAACAAAAATCTCGACAACATACTACCTTCCACAACGACAAGGCTACCATACATTAGAGTAACAAAATCTCGACAACAAACTACCTTCCATAATGACAAGGCTACCATCCATTGGAATAACAAAAATGTCGACACTAGACTACCTTCCATAATGACAAGGCTACAATCCATTGGAGTAACATAAATCTCAACGACAGACTACCTTCCATAATGACAAGGCTACCATCCATTGGAGTAACAAAATTCTGAACAACAGAATACCTTCCATAATAACAAGGCTACAATCCATTGGAGTAACAAAAATCTCAATGAAAGACTACCTTCCATAATGACAAGGCTACCATCCATTAGAGTAACACAAATCTCGACAACATACTACCTTCCATAAAGACAAGGCTACCATCCATTTGAGTAACAAAAATGTCGACAATAGACTACATTCAATAATGACAAGGATACCATCCATTGTAGTAACAAAAATTTGAACAACATACTACCTTGACTAATGACAAGGCTACAATCCATTTGAATAACAAAAATCTCGACAATAGACTACCTTCCGTAATGACAAGGCTACCGTCCATTGGAGTAACAAAAATCACAATGACATACTACCTTCCATAATGACAAGGCTACCATCCATTTGATTAACAAAAATGTCGATAATAGACTACATTCCATAATGACAAGGATACCATCCATTGGAGTAACAAAAATCTGAACAACAGACTAACTTGAATAATGTCAAGGCTATCATCCATTGGAGTAACAAAAATCTCGACAAAAGAATACCTTCCATAATGACAAGGCTACAATCCATTGGAATAACAAAAATCTCGACAATAGACTACCTTCCATAATGACAAGGCTACCATTCATTGGAGTAACCAAAATCACAACGACATACTACCTTCCATAATGACAAGGCTACAATCCATTGGAGTAACAGAAATCTCAACGACATACTACCTTCCATAATGACAAAGCTACCATCCATTGGAGTAAGAAAAATCTCGACAACATACTACCTTCCATAACGACAAGGCTACCATACATTGGAGTAACACAAATCTCTACAACAGACTACTTTCCATAATGAAAGGCTACCATCCATTGGAATAACAATAATGTCGACAATAGACTACCTTCCATAATGACAAGGCTACAATCCATTGGAGTAACATAAATCTCATCGACAGACTACCTTCCATAATGACAAGGCTACCATCCATTGGAGTAACAAAACTCTGAACAACAGAATACCTTCCATAATAACAAGGCTACAATCCATTGGAGTAACAAAAATCTCAATGAAAGACTACCTTCCATAATGACAAGGCTACCATCCATTAGAGTAACACAAATCTCGACAACATACTACCTTCCATAAAGACAAGGCTACCATCCATTTGAGTAACAAAAATGTCGACAATAGACTACATTCAATAATGACAAGGATACCATGCATTGGAGTAACAAAGATTTGAACAACATACTACCTTGACTAATGACAAGGCTATCATCCATTGGAGTAACAAATATCTTGAAAAAAGAATACCTTCCATAATGACAAGGCTACAATCCATTGGAATAACAAAAATCTCGACAATAGACTACCTTCCGTAATGACAAGGCTACCATCCATTGGAGTAACAAAAATCAAAATGACATACTACCTTCCATAATGACAAGGCTACCATCCATTTGAGTAACAAAAATGTCGACAATAGACTACATTCCATAATGACAAGGATACCATCCATTGGAGTAACAAAAATCTGAACAACAGACTAACTTGAATAATGTCAAGGCTATCATCCATTGGAGTAACAAAAATCTCGACAAAAGAATACCTTCCATAATGACAAGGCTACAATCCATTGGAATAACAAAAATCTCGACAATAGACTACCTTCCATAATGACAAGGCTACCATCCATTGGAGTAACCAAAATCACAATGACATACTACCTTCCATAATGACAAGGCTACAATCCATTGGAGTAACAGAAATCTCAACGACATAATACCTTCCATAATGACAAGGCTATCATCCATTGGAGTAACAAAAATCTCGACAAAAGAATACCTTTTATAATGACAAGGCTATAATCCATTGGAATAACAAAAATCTCGACAATAGACTACCTTCCTTAATGACAAGCTACCATCCATTGGAGTAACCAAAATCACAACGACATACTACCTTCCATATTGACAAGGCTACCATCCATTGCAGTAATAAAAATCTCAACGACAGACTACCTTCCATAAAGACAAGGCTACCATCCATTTGAGTAACAAAAATCTCGACAACAGACTACCTTCCATAATGACAAGGCTACCATCCATTGGAGTAACAACACTCTGAACAACAGAATACCTTCCATATTAACAAGGCTACAATCCATTGGAGTAACATAAATCTCAACGACAGACTACCTAACATAATGACAAAGCTACCATCCATTGGAGTAACAAAAATCTCCACAACACACTACCTTCCATAACTACAAGGCTACCATCCATTGGAGTAACAAAAAATCTCAACGACAGAATACCTTCCATAAAGACAAGGCTACCATCCATTGGAATAACAAAAATCTCGACAACATATTACCTTCCATAAATACAAGTCTACCATCCATTTGAGTAACAAATATGTCGACAATAGACTAAATTCAATAATGACAAGGATACCATCCATTAGAGTAACAAAAATTTGAACAACATACTACCTTGAATAATGACAAGGCTATCATCCATTGGAGTAACAAATATCTCGACAAAAGAATACCTTCCATAATGACAAGGTTACCATTCATTAGAATAACAAAAATCTTGATAACAGACTACCTTCTGTAATGAACAGGCTACCATCCATTCGAGTAAGTAAAATCTGAACAACAGACTAACTTCCATAATGACAAGGCTACAATCCATTGGAGTAACAGAAATCTTAACGACAGACTACCTTCCATAATGACAAGGCTACCATCCATTGGAGTAACAAAAATATCAATAAAAGACTACCTTTCATGATGACAAGGTTACCATCCATTGGAATAACAAAAATCTCGACAACAGACTACCTTCCATAATGACAAGGCTACCATCCAATGGAATAAAAAATTCTCGAAAATAGACTACCTTCCACAAGGACAAGGCTACCATCCATTGGAGTAACAAAAATCTGAACAACAAAATACCTTCCATAATAACAAGGCTACAATCCATTGGAGTAACAGAAATCTCA
Organism: Vicia faba; assembly: GCA_948472305.1. NCBI lineage: Eukaryota > Viridiplantae > Streptophyta > Magnoliopsida > Fabales > Fabaceae > Vicia > Vicia faba. Next base: position 544,357,488 of record OX451739.1, on the reverse strand, counting down.
ACGACAGACTACCTTCCATAATGACAAGGCTACCATCCATTTGAGTAACAAAAATCTAGACAACATACTACCATCCATAACTACAAGGCTACCATCCATTGGAGTATCAAAAATCTCTACAACAGACTACCTTCCATAATGACAAGGCTACCATCCATTGGTATAACAAAAATGTCGATAATATACTACCTTCCATAATGACAACGCTACAATCCATTGGAGTAACATAAATCTCAACGACAGATTACCTTCTATAATGACAAGGCTACCATCCATTGGAGTAACAAAAATCTGAACAACAGAATACCTTCCATAATAACAAGGCTACAATCCATTGGAGTAACAAAAATCTCAACGAAAGACTACCTTCCATAATGACAAGGCTACCATCCAATGGAGTAACAAAAATCTCGACAACATACTACCTTCCATAAATACAAGGCTACCATCCATTTGAGTAACAAAAATGTCGACAATAGACTAAATTCAATAATGACAAGGATACAATCCATTGGAGTAACAAAAATTTGAACAACATACTACCTTGAATAATGACAAGGCTATCATCCATTGGAATAAAAAAAATCTCGACAAAAGTATACCTTCCATAATGACAAGGCTACAATCCATTGGAATAACAAAAATCTCGATAATAGACTACCTTCCATAATGACAAGGCTACCATCCATTGGAGTAACCAAAATCACAACGACATACTACCATCCATAATGACAAGGCTACCATCCATTGGAGTAACAAAAATCTCAACGACAGATTACCTTCCATAAAGACAAGGCTACCATCCATTTGAGAAATAAATATCTCGACAACAGACTACCTTCCATAAGGACAAGGCTACCATACATTGGAGTAACACAAATCTCGACAACAGACTACCTTCCATAATGACAAGGCTACCATCCATTGGAGTAACAAAAATCTCAATGATAGACTACCTTCCATAAAGCCAAGGCTACCATCCATTTGAGTAACAAAAATGTCGACAATAGACTACATTCCATAATGACAAGGATACCATCCATTGGAGTAACAAAAATCTGAACAACAGACTAACTTGAATAATGACAAGGCTATCATCCATTGGAGTAACAAAAATCTCGACAAAAGAATACCTTCTATAATGACAAGGCTACAATCCATTGGAATAACAAAAATCTCGACAATAGACTACCTTCCTTAATGACAAGCTACCATCCATTGGAGTAACCAAAATCACAACGACATACTACCTTCCATATTGACAAGGCTACCATCCATTGCAGTAACAAAAATCTCAACGACATACTACCTTCCATAAAGACAAGGCTACCATCAATTTGAGTAACAAAAATCTCGACAACAGACTACCTTCCATAAAGACAAGGCTACCATACATTAGAGTAACACAAATCTCGACAACAGACTACCTTCCATAATGACAAGGTTACCATTCCTTGGAATAACAAAAATCTTGACAACAGACTACCTTCTGTAATGAAAAGGCTACCATCCATTGGAGTAAGTAAAATCTGAACAACAGACTAACTTCCATAATGACAAGGCTACAATCCATTGGAGTAACAAAAATCTCAACGACAGACTACCTTCCATAATGACAAGGCTACCATCCATTGGAGTAACAAAAATATCAACAAAAGACTACCTTTCATGATGACAAGGTTACCGTCCATTAGAATAACAAAAATCTCGACAACATACTACCTTCCATAATGACAAGGCTACCATCCAATGGAATAAAAAATTCTCGAAAATAGACAACCTTTTACAAGGACAAGGCTACCATCCATTGGAGTAACAAAAATCTGAATAACAGAATACCTGCCATAATAACAAGGCTAAAATCCATTGGAGTAACAGAAATCTCAACGACAGACTACCTTCCATAATGACAAGGCTACCATCCATTGGAGTAACAAAAATCTCGACAACATACTACCTTCCACAACGACAAGGCTACCATACATTAGAGTAACAAAATCTCGACAACAAACTACCTTCCATAATGACAAGGCTACCATCCATTGGAATAACAAAAATGTCGACACTAGACTACCTTCCATAATGACAAGGCTACAATCCATTGGAGTAACATAAATCTCAACGACAGACTACCTTCCATAATGACAAGGCTACCATCCATTGGAGTAACAAAATTCTGAACAACAGAATACCTTCCATAATAACAAGGCTACAATCCATTGGAGTAACAAAAATCTCAATGAAAGACTACCTTCCATAATGACAAGGCTACCATCCATTAGAGTAACACAAATCTCGACAACATACTACCTTCCATAAAGACAAGGCTACCATCCATTTGAGTAACAAAAATGTCGACAATAGACTACATTCAATAATGACAAGGATACCATCCATTGTAGTAACAAAAATTTGAACAACATACTACCTTGACTAATGACAAGGCTACAATCCATTTGAATAACAAAAATCTCGACAATAGACTACCTTCCGTAATGACAAGGCTACCGTCCATTGGAGTAACAAAAATCACAATGACATACTACCTTCCATAATGACAAGGCTACCATCCATTTGATTAACAAAAATGTCGATAATAGACTACATTCCATAATGACAAGGATACCATCCATTGGAGTAACAAAAATCTGAACAACAGACTAACTTGAATAATGTCAAGGCTATCATCCATTGGAGTAACAAAAATCTCGACAAAAGAATACCTTCCATAATGACAAGGCTACAATCCATTGGAATAACAAAAATCTCGACAATAGACTACCTTCCATAATGACAAGGCTACCATTCATTGGAGTAACCAAAATCACAACGACATACTACCTTCCATAATGACAAGGCTACAATCCATTGGAGTAACAGAAATCTCAACGACATACTACCTTCCATAATGACAAAGCTACCATCCATTGGAGTAAGAAAAATCTCGACAACATACTACCTTCCATAACGACAAGGCTACCATACATTGGAGTAACACAAATCTCTACAACAGACTACTTTCCATAATGAAAGGCTACCATCCATTGGAATAACAATAATGTCGACAATAGACTACCTTCCATAATGACAAGGCTACAATCCATTGGAGTAACATAAATCTCATCGACAGACTACCTTCCATAATGACAAGGCTACCATCCATTGGAGTAACAAAACTCTGAACAACAGAATACCTTCCATAATAACAAGGCTACAATCCATTGGAGTAACAAAAATCTCAATGAAAGACTACCTTCCATAATGACAAGGCTACCATCCATTAGAGTAACACAAATCTCGACAACATACTACCTTCCATAAAGACAAGGCTACCATCCATTTGAGTAACAAAAATGTCGACAATAGACTACATTCAATAATGACAAGGATACCATGCATTGGAGTAACAAAGATTTGAACAACATACTACCTTGACTAATGACAAGGCTATCATCCATTGGAGTAACAAATATCTTGAAAAAAGAATACCTTCCATAATGACAAGGCTACAATCCATTGGAATAACAAAAATCTCGACAATAGACTACCTTCCGTAATGACAAGGCTACCATCCATTGGAGTAACAAAAATCAAAATGACATACTACCTTCCATAATGACAAGGCTACCATCCATTTGAGTAACAAAAATGTCGACAATAGACTACATTCCATAATGACAAGGATACCATCCATTGGAGTAACAAAAATCTGAACAACAGACTAACTTGAATAATGTCAAGGCTATCATCCATTGGAGTAACAAAAATCTCGACAAAAGAATACCTTCCATAATGACAAGGCTACAATCCATTGGAATAACAAAAATCTCGACAATAGACTACCTTCCATAATGACAAGGCTACCATCCATTGGAGTAACCAAAATCACAATGACATACTACCTTCCATAATGACAAGGCTACAATCCATTGGAGTAACAGAAATCTCAACGACATAATACCTTCCATAATGACAAGGCTACCATCCATTGGAGTAACAAAAATCTCGACAACATACTACCTTCCATAACGACAAGGCTACCATACATTGGAGTAACACAAATCTCGACAACAGACTACCTTCCATAATGAAAGGCTACCATCCATTGGAATAACAATAATGTCGACAATAGACTACCTTCCATAATGACAAGGCTACAATCCATTGGAGTAACATAAATCTCAACGACAGACTACCTTCCATAATGACAAGGCTACCATCCATTGGAGTAACAAAACTCTGAACAATAGAATACCTTCCATAATAACAAGGCTACAATCCATTGGAGTAACAAAAATCTCAATGAAAGACTACCTTCCATAATGACAAGGCTACCATCCATTAGAGTAACAAAAATCTCGACAACATACTATCTTCCATAAAGACAAGGCTACCATCCATTTGAGTAACAAAAATGTCGACAATAGACTACATTCAATAATGACAAGGATACCATCCATTGGAGTAACAAAAATTTGAACAACATACTACCTGTAATAATGACAAGGCTATCATCCATTGGAGTAACAAAAATCTCGACAAAAGAATACCTTCCATAATGACAAGGCTACAATCCATTGGAATAAAAATAATCTCGACAATAGACTACCTTCCATAATGACAAGGCTACCATCCATTGGAGTAACAAAAATCACAACGACATACTACCTTCCATAAAGACAAGGCTACAATCCATTGGAGTAACATAAATCTCGACAACAGACTACCTTCCATAACGACAAGGCTACCATACATTGGAGTAACACAAATCTCGACAACAGACTACCTTCCATAATGACAAGGTTACCATTCATTGGAATAACAAAAATCTCGAATACAGACTACCTTCCATAATTACAAGGATACCATCCAATGGAATAAAAAAATTCTCGACAACAAACTACCTTCTGTAATGAAAAGGCTACCATCCATTAGAGTAAGAAAAATCTGAACAACAGACTAACTTCCATAATGACAAGGCTACAATCCATTGGAGTAACATAAATCTCAACAACAGACTACCTTCTATAATGACAAGGATACCATCCATTAGAGTAACAAAAATCTGAACAACAAACTACCTTGAATAATGTCAAGGCTATCATCCATTGGAGTAACAAAAATCTCGACAAAAGAATACCTTCCATAATGACAAGGCTACAATCCATTGGAATAACAAAAATATCGACAATAGACTACCATCCATAATGATAAGGCTACCATCCATTGGAGTAACAAATATCACAACGACATACTATCTTCCATAATGACAAGGCTACCATCCATTGGAGTAACAAAAATCTGAACAACAGAATACCTTCCATAATAACAAGGCTACAATCCATTGGAGTAACATAAATCTCAACGACAGACTACCTTCCATAATGACAAGGCTACCATCCATTAGAGTAACCAAAATCTCGACAACATACTACCTTCCATAACTATAAGGCTACCATCCATTGGAGTATCAAAAATCTCGACAATAGACTACCTTCCATAATGACTAGGCTACCATCCATTGGAATAACAAAAATATCGACAATAGACTACCTTCCATAATGACAAGGCTACAATCCATTGGAGTAACATAAATCTCAACGACAAACTACCTTCCATAATGACAAGGCTACCATCCATTGGAGTAACAAAAATCTCGACAACACACCACCTTTCATAACTACAAGGCTACCATCCATTGGAGTATCAAAAATCTCAATGACAAAATACCTTCAATAAAGACAAGGCTCCCATCCATTGGAATAACTAAAACGTCAACAATAGACTACCTTCCATAATGACAAGGCTACCATCCATTGGAGTAACAAAAATCTCAACGACAGACTACCTTCCATAATGACAAGGCTACCATCCATTGGAGTAACAAAAATCTGAACAACAGAATACCTTCCATAATAACAAGGATACCATCCATTAGAGTAACAAAAATCTCAACGACAGACTACCTTCCATAATGACAAGGCTACCATCCATTGGAGTAACAAAAATCTCGACAACATACTACCTTCCATAATGACAAGGCTACCATCCATTGGAGTAACAAAAATCTCGACAACATACTACCTTCCATAACTACAAGGCTACCATCCATTGGAGTATCAAAAATCTCGACAACAGACTCCCTTAGATAATGAGCATGCTACCATCCATTAGAATAACAAAAATGTCGACAATAGACTACCTTCCATAATGACAAGGCTACAATCCATTGGAGTAACATAAATCTCAACGACAGACTACCTTCCATAACTACAAGGCTACCATCCATTGGAGTAACAAAAATCTCGACAACACACTCCCTTCCATAAAGACAAGTCTACCATCCATTTGAGTAACAAAAATGTCGACAATAGACTACATTCCATAATGACAAGGATACCATCCATTAGAGTAACAAAAATCTAAACAACAGACTACCTTGAATAATGCCAAGGCTATCATCCATTGGAGTAACAAAAATCTCGACAAAAGAATACCTTCCATAATGACAAGGCTACAATCCATTGGAATAACAAAAATATCGACAATAGACTACCATCCATAATGACAAGGCTACCATCCATTGGAGTAACAAATATCACAACGACATACTACCTTCCATAATGACCAGGCTACCATCCATTTGAGTAACAAAAATCTCGACAACAGTCTACCTTCCATAACGACAAGGCTACCATACATTAGAGTAACACAAATCTCGACAACAGACTACCTTCCATAATGACAAGGTTACCATTCATTGGAATAACAAAAATATCGAATACAGACTACCTTCCATAATGACAAGGATACCATCCAATGGAATAAAAAAATTCTCGACAACAGACTACCTTCTGTAATGAAAAGGCTACCATCCATTGGAGTAAGAAAAATCTGAACAACAGACTAACTTCCATAATGACAAGGCTACAATCCATTGGAGTAACAGAAATCTCAACGACATACTACCTTCCATAATGACAAGGCTACCATCCATTAGAGTAAAAAAATTCTCACCAAAAGACTACCTTTCATAATGACAAGGTTACCATTCATTGGAATAACAAAAATTTCGACAACAGAATACCTTCCATAATGACAAGGCTACCATCCAATGGAATAAAAAATTCTCGACAATAGACTACCTTCCACAAAGACAAGTCTACCATCCATTGGAGTAACAAAAATCTGAACAACAGAATACCTTCCATAATTACAAGGCTACCATCCATTGGAGTAACAAAAATCTCGACAACATACTACCTTCCATAACTACAAGGCTACCATCCATTGGAGTATCAAAAATCTCGACAACAGACTACCTTCCATAATGACAAGGCTACCATCCATTGGAATAATAAAAAATGTCGACAATAGCCTACCTTCCATAATGACAAGGCTACAATCCATTGGAGTAACATAAATCTCAACGACAGACTACCTTCCATAATGTCAAGGCTACCATCCATTGGAGTATCAAAAATCTGAACAACATAATACCTTCCATAATAACAAGGCTACAATACATTGGAGTAACAGAAATCTCAACGACAAACTACCTTCCATAATGACAAGGCTACCATCCATTGGAGTAACAAAAATCTCGACAACATACTACCTTCCATAACTACAAGGCTACCATCCATTGGAGTATCAAAAATATCGACAACAGACTACCTTCCATAATGTCAAGGCTACCATCCATTATAGTAACAAAAATATCAACGTCATACTACCTTCTACAATGACAAGGCTACCATCCATTGGAGTAACAAAAATCTCAACTACATACTACCTTCCATAAAGACAAGGCTACCATCCATTTGAGTAACAAAAATGTAGACAATAGACTAGATTCCATAATGACAAGGATACCATCCATTGGAGTAACAAAAATTTGAACAACATACTACCTTGAATAATGACAAGGCTATCATCCATTGGAGTAACAAAAATCTCGACAAAAGAATACCTTCCATAATGACAAGGCTACAATCCATTGGAATAACAAAAATCTCGAAAATAGACTACCTTCCATAATGACAAGGCTACCATCCATTGGAGTAACAAAAATCTCAACGACAGACTACCTTCCATAATGACAACGCTACCATCCATTGGAGTAACAAAAATCTTAACAAAAGACTACCTTTCATAATGACAAGGTTACCATCCATTGGAATAACAAAAATCTCGACAATAGACTACCTTCCATAATGACAAGGCTACCATCCAATGGAATAAAAAATTCTCAACAATAGACTACCTTCCACAAGGACAAGGCTACCATCCATTTGAGTAACAAAAATCTGAACAACAAAATACCTTCCATAATAACAAGGCTACAATTCAATGGAGTAACAAAAATCTCAATGACAGACTACCTTCCATAATTACAAGGCTACCATCCATTGGAGTAACAAAAATCTCGACAACATACTACCTTCCATAACTACAAGGCTACCATCCATTAGAGTATCAAAAATCTCGACAACAGACTACCTTCCATAATGACAAGGCTACCATCCATTGGAGTAAAAAAATTCTCAACAAAAGACTACCTTTCATAATGACAAGGTTACCATTCATTGGAATAACAAAAATTTCGAAAACAGACTACCTTCCATAATGACAAGGCTACCATCCAATGGAATAAAAAATTCTCGACAATAGACTACCTTCCACAAAGACAAGTCTACCATCCATTGGAGTAACAAAAATCTGAACAACAGAATACCTTCCATAATTACAAGGCTACCATCCATTGTAGTAACAAAAATCTCGACAACATACTACCTTCCATAACTACAAGGCTACCATCCATTGGAGTATCAAAAATCTCGACAATAGACTACCTTCCATAATGACAAGGCTACCATCCATTGGAATAATAAAAAATGTCGACAATAGCCTACCTTCCATAATGACAAGGCTACAATCCATTGGAGTAACATAAATCTCAACGACAGACTACCTTACATAATGTCAAGGCTACCATCCATTGGAGTATCAAAAATCTGAACAACATAATACCTTCCATAATAACAAGGCTACAATCCATTGGAGTAACAGAAATCTCAACGACAAACTACCTTCCATAATGACAAGGCTACCATCCATTGGAGTAACAAAAATCTCGACAACATACTACCTTCCATAACTACAAGGCTACCATCCATTGGAGTATCAAAAATATCGACAACAGACTACCTTCCATAATGTCAAGGCTACCATCCATTGGAGTAACAAAAATATCAACGTCATACTACCTTCTACAATGAAAAGGCTACCATCCATTGGAGTAACAAAAATCTCAACTACATACTACCTTCCATAAAGACAAGGCTACCATCCATTTGAGTAACAAAAATGTAGACAATAGACTAGATTCCATAATGACAAGGATACCATCCATTGGAGTAACAAAATTTTGAACAACATACTACCTTGAATAATGACAAGGCTATCATCCATTGGAGTAACAAAAATATCGACAAAAGAATACTTTCCATAATGACAAGGCTACAATCCATTGGAATAACAAAAATCTCGAAAATAGACTACCTTCCATAATGACAAGGCTACCATCCATTGGAGTAACAAAAATCTCAACGACAGACTACCTTCCATAATGACAACGCTACCATCCATTGGAGTAACAAAAATCTTAACAAAAGACTACCTTTCATAATGACAAGGTTACCATCCATTGGAATAACAAAAATCTCGACAATAGACTACCTTCCATAATGACAAGGCTACCATCCAATGGAATAAAAAATTCTCAACAATAGACTACCTTCCACAAGGACAAGGCTACCATCCATTTGAGTAACAAAAATCTGAACAACAAAATACCTTCCATAATAACAAGGCTACAATTCAATGGAGTAACAAAAATCTCAATGACAGACTACCTTCCATAATTACAAGGCTACCATCCATTGGAGTAACAAAAATCTCGACAACATACTACCTTCCATAACTACAAGGCTACCATCCATTAGAGTATCAAAAATCTCGACAACAGACTACCTTCCATAATGACAAGGCTACCATCCATTGGAGTAAAAAAATTCTCACCAAAAGACTACCTTTCATAATGACAAGGTTACCATTCATTGGAATAACAAAAATTTCGAAAACAGACTACCTTCCATAATGACAAGGCTACCATCCAATGGAATAAAAAATTCTCGACAATAGACTACCTTCCACAAAGACAAGTCTACCATCCATTGGAGTAACAAAAATCTGAACAACAGAATACCTTCCATAATTACAAGGCTACCATCCATTGTAGTAACAAAAATCTCGACAACATACTACCTTCCATAACTACAAGGCTACCATCCATTGGAGTATCAAAAATCTCGACAATAGACTACCTTCCATAATGACAAGGCTACCATCCATTGGAATAATAAAAAATGTCGACAATAGCCTACCTTCCATAATGACAAGGCTACAATCCATTGGAGTAACATAAATCTCAACGACAGACTACCTTACATAATGTCAAGGCTACCATCCATTGGAGTATCAAAAATCTGAACAACATAATACCTTCCATAATAACAAGGCTACAATCCATTGGAGTAACAGAAATCTCAACGACAAACACCCTTCCATAATGACAAGGCTACCATCCATTGGAGTAACAAAAATCTCGACAACATACTACCTTCCATAACTACAAGGCTACCATCCATTGGAGTATCAAAAATATCGACAACAGACTACATTCCATAATGTCAAGGCTACCATCCATTGGAGTAACAAAAATATCAACGTCATACTACCTTCTACAATGAAAAGGCTACAATCCATTGGAGTAACAAAAATCTCAACTACATACTACCTTCCATAAAGACAAGGCTCCATCCATTTGAGTAACAAAAATGTAGACAATAGACTAGATTCCATAATGAAAAGGATACCATCCATTGGAGTAACAAAAATTTGAACAACATACTACCTTGAATAATGACAAGGCTATCATCCATTGGAGTAACAAAAATCTCGACAAAAGAATACCTTCCATAATGACAAGGCTACAATCCATTGGAATAACAAAAATCTCGAAAATAGACTACCTTCCATAATGACAAGGCTACCATCCATTGGAGTAACAAAAATCTCAACGACAGACTACCTTCCATAATGACAACGCTACCATCCATTGGAGTAACAAAAATCTTAACAAAAGACTACCTTTCATAATGACAAGGTTACCATCCATTGGAATAACAAAAATCTCGACAATAGACTACCTTCCATAATGACAAGGCTACCATCCAATGGAATAAAAAATTCTCAACAATAGACTACCTTCCACAAGGACAAGGCTACCATCCATTTGAGTAACAAAAATCTGAACAACAAAATACCTTCCATAATAACAAGGCTACAATTCAATGGAGTAACAAAAATCTCAATGACAGACTACCTTCCATAATTACAAGGCTACCATCCATTGGAGTAACAAAAATCTCGACAACATACAACCTTCCATAACTACAAGGCTACCATCCATTAGAGTATCAAAAATCTCGACAACAGACTACCTTCCATAATGACAAGGCTACCATCCATTGGAATAATAAAAATGTCGACAATAGACTACCTTCCATAATGACAAGGCTACAATCCATTGGAGTAACAGAAATCTCAACGACAGACTACCTTCCATAATGACAAGGCTACCATCCATTGAAGTAAAAAAAATCTCGACAACATACTACCTTCCATAACTACAAGGCTACCATCCATTAGAGTATCAAAAATCTCGACAACAGACTACCTTCCATAATGACAAGGCTACCATCCATTGGAGTAACAAAAATCTCAACGTCATACTTCCTTCTATAATGACAAGGCTACCATCCATTGGAGTAACAAAAATCTCAACGACAGACTACCTTCCATAAAGACAAGGCTACCATCCATTTGAGTAACAAAAATGTAGACAATAGACTAGATTCCATAATGACAAGGATACCATCCATTAGAGTAAAAAAAATTTGAACAACATACTACCTTGAATAATGACAAGGCTATCATCCATTGGAGTAACAAAAATCTCGACAAAAGAATACCTTCCATAATGACAAGGCTACAATCCATTGGAATAACAACAATATCGACAATATACTACCTTCCATAATGACAAGGCTACCATCCATTGGAGTAACAAAAATCTCAACGACAGACTACCTTCCATAATGACAAGGCTACAATCCAATGGAATATAAAATTCTCGACAATAGACTTCCTTCCACAAGGACAAGGCTACCATCCATTTGAGTAAAAAAAATCTGAACAATAGAATACCTTCCATAATAACAAGGCTACAATTCAATGAAGTAACAGAAATCCCAACGACAGATTACCTACCATAATGACAAGGCTACCATCCATTGGAGTAACAAAAATCTCGACAACATACTAACTTCCATAACTACAAGGCTACCATCCATTGGAGTATCAAAAATCTCGACAACAGACTACCTTCCATAATGACAAGGCTACCATCCATTGGAATAACAAAAATCTCAACGATTGACTACCTTCCATAATGACAAGGATACCATCCATTGGAGTAACAAAAATATCAACAAAAGACTACCTTTCATAATGACAAGGTTATCATGCATCGGAATAACAAAAATCTCGACAATAGACAACCTTCCATAATGACAAGGCTACCATCCAATGGAATAAAAAACTCTAGACAATAGACTACCTTCCACAAGGACAAGGCTACCATCCATTTGAGTAACAAAAATCTGAACAACAGAATACCTTCCATAATAACAAGGCTACAATTTAATGAAGTAATAGAAATCCCAACGATAGACTACCTTCCATAATGATAAGGCTACCATCCATTGGAGTAACAAAAATCTCGACAACATACTACCTTGAGTAATGACAAGGCTATCATCCATTGGAGTAACAAAAATCTCGACAAAAGAATACCTTCCACAATCCATTGGAATAACAAAATTCTCGACAATAGACTACCTTCCCTAATGACAAGGCTACCATCCATTGGAGTAACAAAAATCACAACGACATACCACCTTCAATAATGACAAGGCTACCATCCATTGGAGTAACAAAAATCTCAACGACGGACTACCTTCCATAATGACAAGGCTACCATCCATTGGAGTAAGAAAAATCTAAATAAAAGACTACCTTTCATAATGACAAGGTTACCATCCATTGGAATAACAAAAATCTCGACAACAGACTACCTTCTATAATAACAAGGCTACCATCCAATGGAATAAAAAATTCTCGACAATAGACTACCTTCCGCAAGGACAAGGCTACCATCCATTTGAGTAACAAAAATCAGAACAACAGAATACCTTCCATAATGACAAGGCTACCATCCATGGGAGTAACAAAAATCTCAATGTCATACTACCTTCTATAATGACAAGGGTACCATCAATTGGAGTAACAAAAATCTCAACGAAAGACTACCTTCCATAAAGACAAGGCTACCATCCATTTGAGTAACAAAAATGTAGACAATAGACTAGATTCCATAATGACAAGGATACCATCCATTGGAGTAAAAAAAATTTGAACAACATACTACCTTGAATAATGACAAGGCTATCATCCATTGGAGTAACAAAAATCTCGACAAAAGAATACCTTCCATAATGACAAGGCTACAATCCATTGGAATAACAACAATATCGACAATATACTACCTTCCATAATGACAAGGCTACCATCCATTGGAGTAACAAAAATCTCAACGACAGACTACCTTCCATAATGACAAGGCTACAATCCAATGGAATATAAAATTCTCGACAATAGACTTCCTTCCACAAGGACAAGGCTACCATCCATTTGAGTAAAAAAAATCTGAACAATAGAATACCTTCCATAATAACAAGGCTACAATTCAATGAAGTAACAGAAATCCCAACGACAGATTACCTACCATAATGACAAGGCTACCATCCATTGGAGTAACAAAAATCTCGACAACATACTAACTTCCATAACTACAAGGCTACCATCCATTGGAGTATCAAAAATCTCGACAACAGACTACCTTCCATAATGACAAGGCTACCATCCATTGGAATAACAAAAATCTCAACGATTGACTACCTTCCATAATGACAAGGATACCATCCATTGGAGTAACAAAAATATCAACAAAAGACTACCTTTCATAATGACAAGGTTATCATGCATCGGAATAACAAAAATCTCGACAATAGACAACCTTCCATAATGACAAGGCTACCATCCAATGGAATAAAAAACTCTAGACAATAGACTACCTTCCACAAGGACAAGGCTACCATCCATTTGAGTAACAAAAATCTGAACAACAGAATACCTTCCATAATAACAAGGCTACAATTTAATGAAGTAATAGAAATCCCAACGATAGACTACCTTCCATAATGATAAGGCTACCATCCATTGGAGTAACAAAAATCTCGACAACATACTACCTTGAATAATGACAAGGCTATCATCCATTGGAGTAACAAAAATCTCGACAAAAGAATACCTTCCACAATCCATTGGAATAACAAAATTCTCGACAATAGACTACCTTCCCTAATGACAAGGCTACCATCCATTGGAGTAACAAAAATCACAACGACATACCACCTTCAATAATGACAAGGCTACCATCCATTGGAGTAACAAAAATCTCAACGACGGACTACCTTCCATAATGACAAGGCTACCATCCATTGGAGTAAGAAAAATCTAAATAAAAGACTACCTTTCATAATGACAAGGTTACCATCCATTGGAATAACAAAAATCTCGACAACAGACTACCTTCTATAATAACAAGGCTACCATCCAATGGAATAAAAAATTCTCGACAATAGACTACCTTCCACAAGGACAAGGCTACCATCCATTTGAGTAACAAAAATCAGAACAACAGAATACCTTCCATAATGACAAGGCTACCATCCATGGGAGTAACAAAAATCTCAATGTCATACTACCTTCTATAATGACAAGGGTACCATCAATTGGAGTAACAAAAATCTCAACGACAGACTACCTTCCATAAAGACAAGGCTACTAGCCATTTGAGTAACAAAAATGTCGACAGTAGACTACATTCCATAATGACAAGGATACCATCCATTGGAGTAACAAAAATTTGAACAACATACTACCTTGAATAATGGCAAGGCTATCATCCATTGGAGTAACAAAAATCTCGACAAAAGAATACCTTTCATAATGACAAGACTACAATCCATTGGAATAACAAAAATCTCGATAATAGACTACCTTCCAAAATGACAAGGCTACCATCCGTTGGAGTAACAAAAATCACAACGACATACTACCCTCCATAATGACAAGGCTACCATCCATTGGAGTAACCAAAATGTCACCGACAGACTACCTTCCATAAAGACAAGGTTACCATCCATTGTAATAACAAAAATGTCGACAATAGACTACCTTCCATAATGACAAGGCTACAATCCATTGGAGTAACATAAATCTCAACGACAAACTACCTTCAATAATGACAAGGCTATCATCCATCGGAGTAACAAAAATCTGAATAACAGAATACCTTCCATAATAACAAGGCTACAATCCATCGAAGTAACAGAAATCTCAACGACAGACTGCCTTCCATAATGACAAGGCTACCATCCATTGGAGTAACAAAAATATCGACAACATACTACCTTCCATAACTACAAGGCTACCATCCATTGGAGTATCAAAAATCTCGACAACAGACTACCTTCCATAACCACAAGGCTACCATACATTGGAGTAACACAAATCTCGACAACAGACTACCTTCCATAATGATAAGGCTACAATCCATTGGAATAACAAAAATGTCGACAATAGACTACCTTCCATAATGAGAAGGCTATAATCCATTGGAGTAACATAAATCTCAACAATAGACTACCTTCCATAATGACAAGGCTACCATCCATTGGAGTAACAAAAATCTGAACAACAGAATACCTTCCATAATAACAAGGCTACAATCCATTGGAGTAACAGAAATCTCAACGACAGACTACCTTCCATAATGACAAGGCTACCATCCATTGGAGTAAGAAAAATCTGGACAACATACTACCTTCCATAACTACAAGGCTACCATCCATTGGAGTATCAAAAATCTCGACAACAAACTACCTTCCATAATGACAAGGCTACCATCCATTGGAATAACAAAAATGTCGACAATAGACTACCTTCCATAATGACAAGGCTACAATCCATTGGAATAACATAAATCTCAACGTTAGACTACCTTCCATAATGACAAGGCTACCATCCACTGGAGTAACAAAAATATCGACAACACACTACCTTCAATTATTACAAGGCTACCATCCATTGGAGTATCAAAGATCTCAAGGACAGACTACCTTCCATAAAGACAAGGCTACCATCCATTGGAATAACAAAAATCTCGACAATAGACTACCTTCCATAATGATAAGGCGACCATCCATTGGAGTAACAAAAATCTCAACTTCATACTACCTTCTTTAATGACAAGGATACCATCCATTGGAGTAACAAAAATCTCAACGAAATACTACCTTCCATAAATACAAGGCTACCATCCATTTGAGTAACAAAAATGTCGACAATAGACTACATTCCATAAACATAAGGATACAATCCATTGGAGTAACAAAAATCTGAACAACAGACTACC
This sequence comes from Vicia faba, assembly GCA_948472305.1. Classification (NCBI taxonomy): domain Eukaryota; kingdom Viridiplantae; phylum Streptophyta; class Magnoliopsida; order Fabales; family Fabaceae; genus Vicia; species Vicia faba. The sequence continues at coordinate 544,340,762 of OX451739.1, read as the reverse complement.
TTGAATAATGACAAGGCTATCATCCATTGGAGTAACAAAAATCTCGACAAAAGAATACCATCCATAATAACAAGTCTACAATCCATTGGAGTAAAAAAAATCACAACGACATACTACCTTCCATAATGATAAGGTTACCATTCATTGGAATAACAAGTATCTCGAATACATACTACCTTCCATAATGACAAGGATACCATCCAATGGAATAAAAAATTCTCGATAACAGAATACCTTATGTAATGAAAAGGCTACCATCCAATGGAGTAACAGAAATCTCAACGACAGACTACATTCCATAATGACAAGGCTACTATCCATCGGAGTAACAAAAATCTCGACAACAGACTACCTTCCATAATTAAAAAGCTACCATCCATTGGGGTAACGAAAATCTCGACAACAGACTACCTTCCATAATGACAAGGCTACCATCCATTGGAATAACAAAAATCTCGACAATAGACTACCTTCGATAATGACAAGGCTAAAATCCATTGGAGTAACAAAATCTGAACAACAGACTACCTTCCATAATGACAAGGCTACCATTCATTGGAGTAACAAAAATATCAACAACAAAATACATTCCATAATGATAAGGCTACAATCACTTGTAGTAATAAAAATATCGAAAACAGACTATGTTACATAATGACAAGTCTACCATCCATTGGAGTCACAAAAATCTGAACAACAGACTACCTTCCATAATAACAAGGCTACAATTCAATGGAGTAAAAGAAATCTCAACGACAGACTACCTTCCATAATGACAAGGCTACCATCCATTGGAGTAACAAAAATCTCGACAACATACTACCTTCCATAACTACAAGGCTACCATCCATTGGAGTATCAAAAATTTCGACAACAGACTACCTTCCATAATGACAAGGCTACCATCCATTGGAATAACAAAAATGTCGACAATAGACTACCTTCCATAATGACAAGGGTATAATCCATTGGAGTAACATAAATCTCAACAACAGACTACCTTCTGTAATTTCAAGGCTACCATCCATTGTAGTAACAAAAATCTGAACAACATAATACCTTCCATAATAACAAGGCTACAACCCATTGGAGTAACAGAAATCTCAACGACAAACTACCTTCCATAATGACAAGGCTACCATCCATTGGAGTAACAAAAATCTCGACAACATACTACCTTCCATAACTACAAGGCTACCATCCATTGGAGTATCGAAAAATCTCAACAACAGACTACCTTCCATAATGACAAGGCTACCATCCATTGGAGTAACAAAAATCTCAACGACATACTACCTTCCATAAAGACAAGGCTACCATCCATTTTAGTCACAAAAATGTAGACAATAGACTACATTCCATAATGACAAGGATACCATCCATTATAGTAACAAAAATTTAAACAACATACTACCTTGAATAATGACAAGGCTATCATACATTGGAGTAACAAAAATCTCGACAAAAGAATACCTTCCATAATGACAAGGCTACAATCCATTGGAATAACAATAATCTCGACAATAGACTACCTTCTATAATGAAAAGGCTAACATCCATTGGAGTAACAAAAATCACAACGAAATACCACCTTCCATAATGACAAGGCTACCATCCATTGGAGTAACAAAAATCTCTACGACAGACTACCTTCCATATAGACAAGGCTACCATCCATTGGAGTAACAAAAATCTCAACAAAAGACTACCTTTCATAATGACAGGGTTATCATCCATTGGAATAACAAAAATCTCGACAACAGACTACCTTCCATAATGACAAGGCTACCATCCATTTGAGTAACAAAAATGTGAACAACAGAATACCTTCCATAATAACAAGGCTACAATTCAATGAAGTAACAGAAATCTCAACGACAGACTACCTTCCATAATGACAAGGCTACCATCCATTGGAGTATCATCAATCTCGACAACATACTATCTTCCATTACTAAAAGGCTAGCATCCATTGGAGTATCAAAAATCTCGACAACAGACTACCTTCCATAATGACAAGGCTACCATCCATTGAAATAACAAAAATGTCGACAATAGACTACCTTCCATAATGACAAGGCAACAATCCATTGGAGTAACATAAATCTCAACGACAGACTACCTTCCATAATGACAAGGCTACCATCCATTGGACTAACAAAAATCTAAACAATAGAATACCTTCAATAATAACAAGGCTACAATCCATTGGAGTAGCAAAAATCTCAACGATAGACTACCTTCCATAATGACAAGGCTACCATCCATTAGAGTAACAAAAATCTCGACAACATACTACCTTCCATAACTACAAGGCTACCATACATTGGAGTATCAAAAATCTCGACAACAGACTACCTTCCATAAAGACAAGGCTACCATCCATGGGAGTAACAAAAATCTCAATGTCATACTACCTTCTATAATGACAAGGCTACCATCCATTGGAGTAACAAAAATCACAATGACATACGACCTTCCATAATGACAAGGCTACCATCCATTGGAGTAACAAAAATCTCTAAGACAGACTACCTTCCATAATGACAAGGCTACCATCCATTCGAGTAACAAAAATCTCAACAAAAGACTACCTTTCATAATGACAGGGTTACCATCCATTGGAATAACAAAAATCTCGACAACAGACTACCTTCCATAATGACAAGGCTACCATCCAATGGAATAAATAATTCTCGACAATAGACTACCTTCCAAAAGGACAAGGCTACCATCCATTTGAGTAACAAAAATATGAACAACAGAATACCTTCCATAATAAAAAGGCTACAATTCAATGAAGTAACAGAAATCTCAACGACAGGCTACCTTCCATAATGACAAGGCTACCATCCATTGGAGTATCAAAAATCTCGACAACATACTACCTTCCATAACTACAAGGCTACCATCCATTGGAGTATCAAAAATCTCGACAACAGACCACCTTCCATAATGACAAGGCTACCATCCATTGGAATAACAAAAATGTCGACAATAGACTACCTTCCATAATGACAAGACAACAATCCATTGGAGTAACATAAATCTCAACGACAGACTACCTTCCATAATGATAAGGCTACTATCCAGTTGAGTAACAAAAATATGAACAACAGAATACCTTCCATAATAACAACGCTACAATCCATTGGAGTAGCAGAAATCTCAACGACAAACTACCTTCCATAATGACAAGGCTACCATCCATTAGAGTAACAAAAATCTCGACAACATACTACCTTCCATAACTACAAGGCTACCATACATTGGAGTAACAAAAATCTCGACAACAGACTACCTTCCATAATGACAAGGCTACCATCCATGGGAGTAATAAAAATCTCAACGTCATACTACCTTCTATAATGACAAGGCTACCATCCTTTGGAGTAACAAAAATCACAACGACATACGACCTTCCATAATGACAAGGCTACCATCCATTGGAGTAACAAAAATCTCTACGACAGACTACCTTCCATAATGACAAGGCTACCATCCATTGGAGTAACAAAAATTTCAACAAAAGACTACCTTTCATAATGACAGGGTTACCATCCATTGGAATAACAAAAATCTCGACAACAGACTACCTTCCATAATGACAAGGCTACCATCGAATGGAATAAATAATTCTCGACAATAGACTACCTTCCACAAGGACAAGGCTACCATCCATTTGAGTAACAAAAATATGAACAACAGAATACCTTCCATAATAACAAGGCTACAATTCAAAGAAGTAATAGAAATCTCAATGACAGGCTACCTTCCATAATGACAAGGCTACCATCCATTGGAGTATCAAAAATCTCGACAACATACTACCTTCCATAACTACAAGGCTACCATCCATTGGAGTATCAAAAATCTCGACAACAGACCACCTTCTTTAATGACAAGGCTACCATCCATTGGAATAACAAAAATGTCGACAATAGACTACCTTCCATAATGACAAGGCAACAATCCATTGGAGTAACATAAATCTCAACGACAGACTACCTTCCATAATGATAAGGCTACCATCCATTTGAGTAACAAAAATATGAACAACAGAATACCTTCCATAATAATAAGTCTATAATCCATTGGAGTAGCAGAAATCTCAACGACAAACTACCTTCCATAATGACAAGGCTACCATCCATTAGAGTAACAAAAATCTCGACAACATACTACCTTCCATAATGACAAGGCTACCATCCATGGGAGTAACAAAAATCTCAACGTCATACTACCTTCTATAATGACAAGGCTACCATCCATTGGAGTATCAAAAATCTCAACAAAAGACTACCTTTCATAATGACAGGGTTACCATCCATTGGAATAACAAAAATCTCGACAACAGACTACCTTCCATAATGACAAGGCTACCATCCAATGGAATAAATAATTCTCGACAATAGACTACCTTCCACAAGGACAAGGCTACCATCCATTTGAGTAACAAAAATATGAACAACAGAATACCTTCCATAATAATAAGGCTACAATTCAATGAAGTAATAGAAATCTCAACGACAGGCTACCTTCCATAATGACAAGGCTACCATCCATTGGAGTATCAAAAATCTCGACAACATACTACCTTCCATAACTACAAGGCTACCATCCATTGGAGTATCAAAAATCTGGACAACAGACCACCTTCTATAATGACAAGGCTACCATCCATTGGAATAACAAAAATGTCGACAATAGACTACCTTCCGTAATGACAAGGCAATAATCCATTGGAGTAACATAAATCTCAACGACAGACTACCTTCCATAATGATAAGGCTACCATCCATTTGAGTAACAAAAATATGAACAACAGAATACCTTCCATAATAACAAGGCTACAATCCATTGGAGTAGCAGAAATCTCAACGACAAACTACCTTCCATAATGACAAGGCTACCATCCATTAGAGTAACAAAAATCTCGACAACATACTACCTTCCATAACTACAAGGCTACCATCCATTGGAGTATCAAAAATCTCGACAACATACTACCTTCTATAATGACAAGGCTACCATCCATTGGAGTAACAAAAATCTCAACAAAAGACTACCTTTCATAATGACAGGGTTACCATCCATTGGAATAACAAAAATCTCGACAACAAACTACCTTCCATAATGACAAGGCTACCATCCAATGGAATAAATAATTCTCGACAATAGACTACCTTCCAAAAGGACAAGGCTACCATCCATTTGAGTAACAAAAATATGAACAACAGAATACCTTCCATAATAACAAGGCTACAATTCAATGAAGTAACAGAAATCTCAATGACAAGCTACCTTCCATAATGACAAGGCTACCATCCATTGGAGTATCAAAAATCTCGACAACAGACCACCTTCCATAATGACAAGGCTACCATCCATTGGAATAACAAAAATGTTGACAATAGACTACCTACCATAATGACAAGACAACAATCCATTGGAGTAACATAAATCTCAACGACAGACTACCTTCCATAATGATAAGGCTACCATCCATTTGAGTAAAAAAAATATGAACAACAGAATACCTTCAATAATAACAAGGCTACAATCCGTTGGAGTAGCAGAAATCTCAACGACAAACTACCTTCCATAATGACAAGGCTACCATCCATTAGAGTAACAAAAATCTCGACAACATACTACCATCCATAACTACAAGGCTACCATACATTGGAGTATCAAAAATCTCGACAACAGACTACCTTCCATAATGACAAGGCTACCATCCATGGGAGTAATAAAAATCTCAACGTCATACTACCTTCTATAATGACAAGGCTGCCATCCATTAGAGTAACAAAAATCACAACGACATACGACCTTCCATAATGACAAGGCTACCATCCATTGGAGTAACAAAAATCTCTACGACAGACTACCTTCCATAATGACAAGGCTACCATCCATTGGAGTAACAAAAATCTCAACAAAAGACTACCTTTCATAATGACAGGGTTACCATCCATTGGAATAACAAAAATCTCGACAACAGACTACCTTCCATAATGACAAGGCTACCATCCAATGGAATAAATAATTCTCGACAATAGACTACCTTCCACAAGGACAAGGCGACCATCCATTTGAGTAACAAGAAAATGAACAACAGAATACCTTCCATAATAACAAGGCTATAATTCAATGAAGTAACAGAAATCTCAACGACAGGCTACCTTCCATAATGACAAGGCTACCATCCATTGGAGTATCAAAAATCTCGACAACATACTACCTTCCATAACTACAAGGCTACCATCCATTGGAGTATCAAAAATCTCGACAACAGACTACCTTCCATAATGACAAGGCTACCATCCATAGGAGTAACAAAAATCTCAATGTCATACTACCTTCTATAATGACAAGGCTACCATCCATTGGAGTAACAAAAATCTCAACAAAAGACTACCTTTCATAATGACAGGGTTACCATCCATTGGAATAACAAAAATCTCGACAACAGACTACCTTCCATAATGACAAGGCTACCATCCAATGGAATAAATAATTCTCGACAATAGACTACCTTCCAAAAGGACAAGGCTACCATCCATTTGAGTAACAAAAATATGAACAACAGAATACCTTCCATAATAACAAGGCTACAATTCAATGAAGTAACAGAAATCTCAACGACAAGCTACCTTCCATAATGACAAGGCTACCATCCATTGGAGTATCAAAAATCTCGACAACATACTACCTTCCATAACTACAAGGCTACCATCCATTGGAGTATCAAAAATCTCGACAACAGACCACCTTCCATAATGACAAGGCTACCATCCATTGGAATAATAAAAATGTCGACAATAGACTACCATCCATAATGACAAGACAATAATCCATTGGAGTAACATAAATCTCAACGACAGACTACCTTCCATAATGATAAGGCTACCATCCATTTGAGTAACAAAAATATGAACAACAGAATACCTTCCATAATAACAAGGCTACAATCCATTGGAGTAGCAGAAATCTCAACGACAAACTACCTTCCATAATGACAAGGCTACCATCCATTAGAGTAACAAAAATCTCGACAACATACTACCTTCCATAATGACAAGGCTACCATCCATTGGAGTAATAAAAATCTCGACAATAGACTACCTTCCATAATGACAAGGCAATCATTCAATGGAGTAACAAAGATATCGACAACAGAATACCTTCAATAATGACAAGGCTACCATCCATTGGAGTAACAAAAATATCAATAAAATACTACCTTCCATAATGACAAGGCTACCATCCATTGGAATAACAAAAATCTCGACAACAGACTACCTTCCATAATCACAAGGCTATCATCCATTGGAGTAACAAAAATCTGAAGAACAAACTACCTTCCATAATGACAAGGTTACCATCCAATGGAATAACAGAAATCTCGACAACAGACTACCTTCCATAATGACAAGGCTACCATCCAATGGAATAAATAATTCTCGACAATAGACTACCTTCCACAAGGACAAGGCTACCATCCATTTGAGTAACAAAAATATGAACAACAGAATACCTTCCATAATAATAAGGCTACAATTCAATGAAGTAATAGAAATCTCAACGACAGGCTACCTTCCATAATGACAAGGCTACCATCCATTGGAGTATCAAAAATCTCGACAACATACTACCTTCCATAACTACAAGGCTACCATCCATTGGAGTATCAAAAATCTGGACAACAGACCACCTTCTATAATGACAAGGCTACCATCCATTGGAATAACAAAAATGTCGACAATAGACTACCTTCCGTAATGACAAGGCAACAATCCATTGGAGTAACATAAATCTCAACGACAGACTACCTTCCATAATGATAAGGCTACCATCCATTTGAGTAACAAAAATATGAACAACAGAATACCTTCCATAATAACAAGGCTACAATCCATTGGAGTAGCAGAAATCTCAACGACAAACTACCTTCCATAATGACAAGGCTACCATCCATTAGAGTAACAAAAATCTCGACAACATACTACCTTCCATAACTACAAGGCTACCATCCATTGGAGTATCAAAAATCTCGACAACATACTACCTTCTATAATGACAAGGCTACCATCCATTGGAGTAACAAAAATCTCAACAAAAGACTACCTTTCATAATGACAGGGTTACCATCCATTGGAATAACAAAAATCTCGACAACAAACTACCTTCCATAATGACAAGGCTACCATCCAATGGAATAAATAATTCTCGACAATAGACTACCTTCCAAAAGGACAAGGCTACCATCCATTTGAGTAACAAAAATATGAACAACAGAATACCTTCCATAATAACAAGGCTACAATTCAATGAAGTAACAGAAATCTCAATGACAAGCTACCTTCCATAATGACAAGGCTACCATCCATTGGAGTATCAAAAATCTCGACAACAGACCACCTTCCATAATGACAAGGCTACCATCCATTGGAATAACAAAAATGTTGACAATAGACTACCTACCATAATGACAAGACAACAATCCATTGGAGTAACATAAATCTCAACGACAGACTACCTTCCATAATGATAAGGCTACCATCCATTTGAGTAACAAAAATATGAACAACAGAATACCTTCAATAATAACAAGGCTACAATCCGTTGGAGTAGCAGAAATCTCAACGACAAACTACCTTCCATAATGACAAGGCTACCATCCATTAGAGTAACAAAAATCTCGACAACATACTACCATCCATAACTACAAGGCTACCATACATTGGAGTATCAAAAATCTCGACAACAGACTACCTTCCATAATGACAAGGCTACCATCCATGGGAGTAATAAAAATCTCAACGTCATACTACCTTCTATAATGACAAGGCTGCCATCCATTAGAGTAACAAAAATCACAACGACATACGACCTTCCATAATGACAAGGCTACCATCCTTTGGAGTAACAAAAATCTCTACGACAGACTACCTTCCATAATGACAAGGCTACCATCCATTGGAGTAACAAAAATCTCAACAAAAGACTACCTTTCATAATGACAGGGTTACCATCCATTGGAATAACAAAAATCTCGACAACAGACTACCTTCCATAATGACAAGGCTACCATCCAATGGAATAAATAATTCTCGACAATAGACTACCTTCCACAAGGACAAGGCGACCATCCATTTGAGTAACAAGAAAATGAACAACAGAATACCTTCCATAATAACAAGGCTATAATTCAATGAAGTAACAGAAATCTCAACGACAGGCTACCTTCCATAATGACAAGGCTACCATCCATTGGAGTATCAAAAATCTCGACAACATACTACCTTCCATAACTACAAGGCTACCATCCATTGGAGTATCAAAAATCTCGACAACAGACTACCTTCCATAATGACAAGGCTACCATCCATAGGAGTAACAAAAATCTCAATGTCATACTACCTTCTATAATGACAAGGCTACCATCCATTGGAGTAACAAAAATCTCAACAAAAGACTACCTTTCATAATGACAGGGTTACCATCCATTGGAATAACAAAAATCTCGACAACAGACTACCTTCCATAATGACAAGGCTACCATCCAATGGAATAAATAATTCTCGACAATAGACTACCTTCCAAAAGGACAAGGCTACCATCCATTTGAGTAACAAAAATATGAACAACAGAATACCTTCCATAATAACAAGGCTACAAATCAATGAAGTAACAGAAATCTCAACGACAAGCTACCTTCCATAATGACAAGGCTACCATCCATTGGAGTATCAAAAATCTCGACAACATACTACCTTCCATAACTACAAGGCTACCATCCATTGGAGTATCAAAAATCTCGACAACAGACCACCTTCCATAATGACAAGGCTACCATCCATTGGAATAATAAAAATGTCGACAATAGACTACCATCCATAATGACAAGACAATAATCCATTGGAGTAACATAAATCTCAACGACAGACTACCTTCCATAATGATAAGGCTACCATCCATTTGAGTAACAAAAATATGAACAACAGAATACCTTCCATAATAACAAGGCTACAATCCATTGGAGTAGCAGAAATCTCAACGACAAACTACCTTCCATAATGACAAGGCTACCATCCATTAGAGTAACAAAAATCTCGACAACATACTACCTTCCATAATGACAAGGCTACCATCCATTGGAGTAATAAAAATCTCGACAATAGACTACCTTCCATAATGACAAGGCAATCATTCAATGGAGTAACAAAGATATCGACAACAGAATACCTTCAATAATGACAAGGCTACCATCCATTGGAGTAACAAAAATATCAATAAAATACTACCTTCCATAATGACAAGGCTACCATCCATTGGAATAACAAAAATCTCGACAACAGACTACCTTCCATAATCACAAGGCTATCATCCATTGGAGTAACAAAAATCTGAAGAACAAACTACCTTCCATAATGACAAGGTTACCATCCATTGGAATAACAGAAATCTCGACAACAGACTACCTTCCATAATGGCAAGGCTACCATCCATTGGAGTATCAAAAATCTCGACAAAAAACTACCTTCCATAATGAGAAGGCTACCATCCATTGGAATAACAAAAATCTCGACAATAGACTACCTTCCATAATGACAAGGCTATCATCCATTAGAGTAACAAAGATATCGACAAAAGACTACCTTCCATACTGATAAGGTTACCATCCATTGGAATAACAAAAATCTCGACAACAGACTACTTTCCATAATGACAATGCTACCATCCAATGGAATAACAAAAATCTCGACAACAGACTACCTTCCATAATGACAAGGCTACCATCCATTGGAGTAACAAAAATCTCGATAATAAACAACCTTCCATAATGACAAGGCTATCATCCATTAGAGTAACAAAGATATCGACAACAGACTACTATCAATAAAGACAAGGCTACCATCCATTTGAGTAACAAAAATCTCGACAACAGACTACCTTCCATAATGACAAGGCTAACAACCAATGGAATAAAAAAATTCTCGACAATAGACTACCTTCCGTAATGAAAAGGCTACCATCCATTTGAGTAACAAAAATTCTCGACAACAGACTACCTTCTATAATGATAATGCTACCATCCATTGGAGTAACAAAGATATCGACAACAGACTACCATCAATAATGACAAGGCTACCATCCATTGGAGTAACAAAAATCTCGATAAAATACTACCTTCCATAATGACAAGCTTACCATCCATTGGAATAACAAAAATCTCGACAATAGACTACCTTCCATAATCACAAGGCTATCATCCAATGGAGTAACAAAAATCCGAAGAACAAACTACCTTCCATAATGACAAGGCTACAATCCATTGGAGTAACAGAAATCTCAATGACAGACTACCTTCAATAATTATAAGGCTACCATTCATTGGAGTAAATAAAATCTCGACAACAGACTACCTTCCATAATTACAAGGCTACATCCATTAGGGTAACAAAAATCTCGACAACAGACTACCTTCTATAATGACAATGCTACCATCCATTGAAGTAACGAAAATCTCGACAAAAAACTACCTTCCATAATGACAAGGCTACCATCCAATGGAATAACAAAAATCTCGACAATAGACTACCTTCCATAATGATAAGGTTACCATCTATTGGGGTAACAAAAATCTCGACAATAGACTACTTTCCATAATGACAAGGCTACCATCCATTGAAGTATCAAAAATCTCGACAAAAAACTACCTTCCATAATGAGAAGGCTACCATCCATTGGAATAACAAAAATCTCGACAATAGACTACCTTCCAAAATGACAAGGCTACCATCCATTGGAGTAACAAAAATCTCGACAACAAAATACCTTCCATAATGACAAGGCTATCATCAATTGTAGTAACAAAAATCTCAACGACAGACTACCTTCCATAAAGACAAGGCTTCCATCCATTTGAGTAACAAAAATCTCGACAACAGACTACCTTCCATAATGACAAGGTTACCATCCATTAGAATAACAAAAATCTCGACAACAGACTACCTTCCATAATGACAAGCCTAACAACCAATGGAATAAAAAAATTCTCGACAACAGACTACCTTCCGTAATGAAAAGGATACCATCCATTGGAGTAAGAAAAATATGAACAACAGACTACCAGCCATAATGACAAGGCTACCATCCATTGGAGTAACAAAAATCTCGATAACAGACTACCTTCAATAATGACAAGGCTATCATCCATTGGAGTAACAAAGATATCGACAACAGATTACCTATAATAATGACAAGGCTACTATCCATTAGAGTAACAAAAAATTCAACAAAAGACTTCCTTCCATAATGACAAGGCTATCATCCATTGGAGTAACAAAAATCTCGACAACAGACTACCTTCACTAATGACAAGGCTACCATCCATTGGAGTATAAAAAATCTTAACAAAAAACTACCTTCCATATTGACAAGGCTACCATCCAATGGAATAACAAAAATCTCGACAACAGACTACCTTCCAAAATGACAAGGCTACCATCCCTTGGAGTAACAAAAATCTCGACAACAAAAATAGTAAAAAAAAATATGAACAACAGACTACCTTGCATAATGACAAGGCTATCATCCATTGGAATAACAAAAATCTGGACAACAGACAACCTTCCATAATGATAAGGCTACCATCCATTGGGGTAAAAAAAATATCGACAACAAACTACATTCCATAATGACAAGGCTACCATCCATTGGAGTAACAAAAATATCAACAACAGACTATGTTCCACAATGACAAGGCTACCATCCATTGGAGTAACAAAATATCGACAGCATACTACCTTCTATAATGATAATGCTACCATCCATTGAAGTAACGAAAATCTCGACAAAAAACTACCTTCTATAATGACAAGGCTACCATCCAATGGAATAACAAAAATCTCGACAATAGACTACTTTCCATAATGACAAGGCTACCATCCATTGGAGTATCAAAAATCTCGACAAAAAACTACCTTCCATAATGAGAAGGCTACCATTCATTGGAATAACAAAAATCTCGACAATAGACTAATTTCCCTAATGACAAGGCTACCATCCATTGGAGTAAAAAAAATATGAACAAAAGACTAATTTGCATAATGACAAGGCTATCATCCATTGGAGTAACAAAGATATCGACAAAAGACTACCTTCCATAATTACAAGGTTACCATCAATTGGAGTAAAAAAAAGTTCGACAACAGACTACCTTCATTAATGACAAGGCTACCATCCATTGGAGTATCAAAAATATTGACAAAAAACTACCTTCCATAATGAGAAGGCTACCATCCATTGGAATAACAAAAATCTCGACAATAGACTACCTTCCATAATGAAAAGGCTACCATCCATTGGAGTAACAAAAATATGAACAACATACTACCTTGCATAATGACAAGGCTATCATCCATTGGAGTAACAAAGATATCGACAAAAAACTTCCTTCCATACTAACAAGGTTTCCATCCATTGGAATAACAAAAATCTAGACAACAGACTACCTTCCATAATGACAAGGCTACCATCCAATGGAATAACAAAAATCTCGACAACAGACTACCTACCAAAATGACACGGCAACCATCCATTGGAGTAACAAAAATCTCGACAACAAACTACCTTCAATAATGACAAGGCTATCATCCATTGGAGTAACAAAAATCTCAACGACAGACTACCTTCCATAAAGAAAACAAAAATCTCGACAACAGACTACCTTCCATAATGACAAGGTTACCATCCATTAGAATAACAAAAATCTCGACAACAGACTACCTTCCATAATGACAAGCCTAACAACCAATGGAATAAAAAAATTCTCGACAACAGACTACCTTCCTTAATGAAAAGGCTACCATCCATTGGAGTAAGAAAAATCTGAACAACAGACTACCTTCCATAATGACAAGGCTACCATCAATTGGAGTAACAAAAATCTCGATAACAGACTACCTTCAATAATGACAAGGCTATCATCCATTGAAGTAACAAAGATATCGACAACAGATTACCTATAATAATGACAAGGCTACTATCCATTAGAGTAACAAAAATTTCGACAAAAGACTACCTTCCATAATGAAAAGGTTACCATCCATTGGAATAACAAAAATCTAGACAACAAACTACCCCTTCCATAATGACAAGGCTACCATCCATTGGAGTAACAAAAATATCAACAACAAACTACCTTCCATAATGACAAGGCTACCATCCATTGGAGTAACAAAAATATCAACAACAGACTATGTTCCACAATGACAAGGCTACCATCCATTGGAGTAACAAAATCTCGACAACAGACTACCTTCCATAATTACAAGGCTACATCCATTGGGGTAACAAAAATCTCGACAACAAACTACCTTCTATAATGACAATGCTACAATCCATTGAAGTAACGAAAATCTCGACAAAAAACTACCTTCCATAATGACAAGGCTACCCTCCAATGGAATAACAAAACTCTCGACAATAGACTACCTTCCATATTGACAAGGCTATCATTTATTGGAATAAGAAAAATCTCGACAAAAAACTACCTTCCATAATGACAAGGTTACCATATATTGGGGTAACAAAAATCTAGACAATAGACTACTTTCCATAATGACAAGGCTACCATCCATTGGAGTATCAAAAATCTCGACAAAAAACTACCTTCCATAATGAGAAGGCTACCATCCATTGGAATAACAAAAATCTCGACAATAGACTAATTTCCCTAATGACAAGGCTACCATCCATTGGAGTAAAAAAAATATGAACAACAGACTACCTTGCATAATGACAAGGCTATCATCCATAGGAGTAACAAAGATATCGACAAAAGACTACCTTCCATAATGACAAGGTTACCATCAATTGGAGTAAAAAAAAGCTCGACAACAGACTACCTTCATTAATGACAAGGCTACCATCCATTGGAGTATCAAAAATCTTGACAAAAAACTACCTTCCATAATGAGAAGGCTACCATCCATTGGAATAACAAAAATCTCGACAATAGACTACCTTCCATAATGAAAAGGCTACCATCCATTGGAGTAACAAAAATATGAACAACATACTACCTTGCATAATGACAAGGCTATCTTCCATTGGAGTAACAAAGATATCGACAAAAAACTACCTTCCATATTGACAAGGTTTCCATCCATTGGAATAACAAAAATCTAGACAACAGACTACCTTCCATAATGACAACGCTACCATCCAATGGAAAAACAAAAATCTCGACAACAGACTACCTACCAAAATGACACGGCTACCATCCATTGGAGTAACAAAAATCTCGACAACAAACTACCTTCAATAATGACAAGGCTATCATCCATTGGAGTAACAAAAATCTCAACGACAGACTACCTTCCATAAAGAAAAGGCTACCATCCATTTGAGTAACAAAAATCTCGACAACAAACTACCTTCCATAATGACAAGGTTACCATCCATTAGAATAACAAAAATATCGACAACAGACTACCTTCCATAATGACAAGACTAACAACCAATGGAATAAAAAAATTCTCGACAACAGACTACCTTCCGTAATGAAAAGGCTACCATCCATTGGAGTAAGAAAAATCTGAACAACTGACTACCTTCCATAATGACAAGGCTACCATCTATTGGAGTAATAAAAATCTCGATAACAGACTACCTTCAATAATCACAAGGCTATCATCCATTGGAGTAACAAAGATATCGACAACAGATTACCTATAATAATGACAAGGCTACTATCCATTAGAGTAACAAAAATTTCGACAAAAGACTACCTTCCATAATGAAAAGGTTACCATCCATTGGAATAACAAAAATCTAGACAACAGACTACCCCTTCCATAATGACAAGGCTACCATCCATTGGAGTAACAAAAATATCGACAACAAACTACCTTCCATAATGACAAGGCTACCATCCATTGGAGTAACAAAAATATCAACAACAGACTATGTTCCACAATGACAAGGCTACCATCCATTGGAGTAACAAAATCTCGACAACAGACTACCTTCCATAATTACATGGCTACATCCATTGGGGTAACAAAACTCTCGACAACAGACTACCTTCTATAATGACAATGCTACCATCCATTGAAGTAACGAAAATCTCGACAAAAAACTACCTTCCATAATGACAAGGCTACCCTCCAATGGAATAACAAAACTCTCGACAATAGACTACCTTCCATATTGACAAGGCTATCATTTATTGGAGTAACAAAAATCTCGAAAAAAAACTACCTTCCATAATGACAAGGTTACCATATATTGGGGTAACAAAAATCTCGACAATAGACTACTTTCCATAATGACAAGGCTAACATCCATTGGAGTATCAAAAATCTCGACAAAAAACTAACTTCCATAATTACAAGGCTACCATCCATTGGAATAACAAAAATCTCGACAATAGACTAATTTCCATAATGACAAGGCTACCATCCATTGGAGTAAAATAATATGAACAACAGACTACCTTGCATAATGACAAGGCTATCATCCATTGGAGTAACAAAGATATCGACAAAAGACTACCTTTCATAATGACAAGGCTACCATCCATTGGAGTATAAAAAATCTTGACAAAAAACTATCTTCCATAATAAAAAGGCTACCATCCATTGGAATAACAAAAATCTCGACAATAGACTACCTTCCATAATGACAAGGCTACCATCCATTGGAGTAACAAAAATATGAACAACATACTACCTTGCATATAGACAAGGCTATCATCCATTGGAGTAACAAAGAAATCGACAAAATACTACCTTCCATACTGACAAGGTTACCATCCATTGGAATAACAAAAATCTCGACAACAGACTACCTTCCATAATGACAAGGCTACCATCCATTGGAGTAACAAAAATCTCGACAACAAACTACCTTCCATAATGACAAGGCTATCATCCATTGCAGTAACAAAAATTTCAACGACAGACTACCTTCTAAAAAGACAAGGCTACCATCCATTTGAGTAACAAAAATCTCGACAGCAGACTACCTTCCATAATGACAAGGATACCATCCGTTAGAATAACAAAAATCTCGACAACAGACTACCTTCCATAATGACAAGGCTAACAACCAATGGAATAAAAAAATTCTCGACAACAGACTACCTTCCGTAATTAAAAGGCTACCATCCATTGGAGTAAGAAAAATCTGAACAACAGACTACCTTCCATAATGACAAGGCTACCATCCATTGGAGTAACAAAAATCTCGATAACAGACTACCTTCAATAATTACAAGGCTATCATCCATTGGAGTAACAAAGATATCGACAACAGATCACCTATAATAATGACAAGGCTACTATCCATTATAGTAACAAAATTTTCGACAAAAGACTACCTTCCATAATGACAAGGTTACCATCCATTGGAATAAAAAAAATCAGGACAACAGACTAACCCTTCCATAATGACAAGGCTACCATCCATTGGAGTAACAAAAATATCGACAACAAACTACCTTCCATAATGACAAGGCTACCATCCATTAGAGTAACATAAATATCCACAACAGACTATGTTCCATAATGACAAGGCTACCATCCATTGGAGTAACAAAATCTCGACAACAGACTACCTTCCATAATGACAAGGCTACATCCATTGGGGTAACAAAAATCTCGACAACAGACTACCTTCTATAATGACAATTCTACCATCCATTGAAGTAACGAAAATCTCGACAAAAAACTACCTTCCATAATGACAAGGCTACCCTCCAATGGAATAACAAAACTCTAGACAATAGACTACCTTCCATATTGACAAGGCTATCATTTATTAGAGTAACAAAAATCTCGACAAAAAACTACCTTCCATATTGACAAGGTTACCATATATTGGGGTAACAAAAATCTCTACAATAGACTACTTTCCATAATGACAAGGCTACCATCCATTGGAGTATCAAAAATCTCGACAAAAAACTAACTTCCATAATTACAAGGCTACCATCCATTGGAATAACAAAAATCTCGACAATAGACTAATTTCCATAATGACAAGGCTACCATCCATTGGAGTAAAAAAAATATGAACAACATACTACCTTGCATAATGACAAGGCTATCATCCATTGGAGTAACAAAGATATCGACAAAAGACTACCTTCCATAATGACAAGGTTACCATCAATTGGAGTAACAAAAATCTCGACAACAGACTACCTTCACTAATGACAAGGCTACCATCCATTGAAGTATCAAAAATCTTGACAAAAAACTATCTTCCATAATGAGAAGGCTACCATCCATTGGAATAACAAAAATCTCGACAATAGACTACCTTCCATAATGACAAGGCTACCATCCATTGGAGTAACAAAAATATGAACAACATACTACCTTGCATATAGACAAGGCTATCATACATTGGAGTAACAAAGATATCGACAAAAAACTACCTTCCATACTGACAAGGTTACCATCCATAGGAATAACAAAAATCTCGACAACAAACTACCTTCCATAATGACAAGGCTACCATCCAATGGAATAACAAAAATCTCGACAACAGACTAGCTACCAAAATGACAAGGCTACCATCCATTGGAGTAACAAAAATCTCGACAACAAACTACCTTCCATAATGACAAGGCTATCATCCATTGTAGTAACAAAAATCTCAACGACAGACTACCTTATAAAAAGACAAGGCTACCATCCATTGGAGTAAGAAAAATCTAAACAACAGACTACCTTCCATAATGACAAGGCTACCATCCATTGGAGTAACAAAAATCTCGATAACAGACTACCTTCAATAATGACAAGGCTATCATCCATTGGAGTAACAAAGATATCGACAACAGATTACCTATAATAATGACAAGGCTACTATCCATTAGAGTAACAAAAATTTCGACAAAAGACTACCTTCCATAATGACAAGGTTACCATCCATTGGAATAACAAAAATCTGGACAACAGACTACCCCTTCCATAATGACAAGGCTACCATCCATTGGAGTAACAAAAATCTCGACAACAGACTACCTTCCATAATTACAAGGCTACATCCATTGGGGTAACAAAAATCTCGACAACAGACTACCTTCTATAATGACAATGCTACCATACATTGAAGTAACAAAAATCTCGACAAAAAACTACCTTCCATAATGACAAGGCTACCATCCAATGGAATAACAAAAATCTCGACAATAGACTACCTTCCATATTGACAAGGCTATTATTTATTGGAGTAACAAAAATCTCGACAAAAAACTACCTTCCATAATGACAAGGTTACCATATATTGGGGTAACAAAAATCTCGACAATAGACTACTTTCCAAAATGACAAGGCTACCATCCATTGGAGTATCAAAAATCTCGACAAAAAACTACCTTCCATAATGAGAAGGCTACCATTCATTGGTATAACAAAAATCTCGAAAATAGGCTAATTTCCATAATGACAAGGCTACCATCCATTGGAGTAAAAAAATATGAACAACATACTACCTTGCATAATGACAAGGCTATCATCCATTGGAGTAACAAAGATATTGACAAAATACTACCTTCTATAATGACAAGGCTACCATCCATTGGAGTATCAAAAATCTTGACAAAAAACTACCTTCCATAATGAGAAGGCTACCATCCATTGGAGTAACAAAAATATGAACAACATACTACCTTGCATAATGACAAGGCTATCATCCATTGGAGTAACAGAGATATCGATAAAAAACTACCTTCTATACTGACAAGGTTACCATCCATTGGAATAACAAAAATCTCGACAACAGACTACCTTCCATAATGACAAGGCTACCATCCAATGGAATAAAAAAAATCTCAACAACAGACTACCTACCAAAATGACAAGGCTACCATCCATTGGAGTAACAAAAATCTCGACAACAAACTACCTTCCATAATGACAAGGCTATCATCCATTGGAGTAACAAAAATCTCAACGACAGACTACCTTCCATAAAGACAAGGCTACCATCCATTTGAGAAACAAAAATCTCGAAAACAGCCTACCTTCCATAATGACAAGGTTACCATTCATTAGAATAACAAAAATCTCGACAACAGACTACCTTCCATAATGACAAGGCTAACAACCAATGGAATAAAAAAATTCTCGACAACAGACTACCTTCCGTAATGAAAAGGCTACCATCCATTGGAGTAAGAAAAATCTGAACAACAGACTAACTTCCATAATGACAAGGCTACCATCCATTGGAGTAACAAAAATCTGAACAACATACTACCTTCCATAATGACAAGGCTACCATCCATTGGAGTAACAAAAATCTCGACAAGAAACTACCTTCCATAATGACAAGGCTACCATCCATTGGAGTAACAAAAATATCAACAACAGACTATGTTCCACAATGACAAGGCTACCATCCATTGGAGTAACAAAATCTCGACAATAGACTACCTTCCATAATTACAAGGCTACCATCCATTGGAGTAACAAAAATCTCGAAAATAGACTACATTCCATAATGACAAGGAAATCATTCATTTGAGTAACAAAAATCTCGATAAAATACTACCTTCCATAATGACAAGCTTACCATCAATTGGAATAACAAAAATCTCGACAAACGACTAACTTCCATAATCACAAGGCTATCATCCATTGGAGTAACAAAAATCTGAAGAACAAACTACCTTCCATAATGACATGGCTACAATCCATTGGAGTAACAAAAATCTCAATGACAGACTACCTTCAATAATGACAAGGCTACCATTCATTGGAGTAAAAAAAATCTCGACAATAGACTACCTTACATAATGACAAGGCTACATCCATTGGGGTAACAAAATTCTCGACATCAGGCTACCTTCTATAATGACAATGCTACCATCCATTGAAGTAACAAAAATCTTGACAAAAAACTACCTTCCATAATGACAAGGCTACCATCCATTGGAATAACAAAAATCTCGACAATAGACTAATTTCCATAATGACAAGGCTACCATCCATTGGAGTAAAAAAAATATGAACAACATACTACCTTGCATAATGACAAGGCTATCATCCATTGGAGTAACAAAGATATCGACAAAAGACTACCTTCCATAATGACAAGGTTACCATCAATTGGAGTAACAAAAATCTCGACAACAGACTACCTTCACTAATGACAAGGCTACCATCCATTGAAGTATCAAAAATCTTGACAAAAAACTATCTTCCATAATGAAAAGGCTACCATCCATTGGAATAACAAAAATCTCGACAATAGACTACCTTCCATAATGACAAGGCTACCATCCATTGGAGTAACAAAAATATGAACAACATACTACCTTGCATATAGACAAGGCTATCATACATTGGAGTAACAAAGATATCGACAAAAAACTACCTTCCATACTGACAAGGTTACCATCCATAGGAATAACAAAAATCTCGACAACAAACTACCTTCCATAATGACAAGGCTACCATCCAATGGAATAACAAAAATCTCGACAACAGACTAGCTACCAAAATGACAAGGCTACCATCCATTGGAGTAACAAAAATCTCGACAACAAACTACCTTCCATAATGACAAGGCTATCATCCATTGTAGTAACAAAAATCTCAACTACAGACTACCTTATAAAAAGACAAGGCTACCATCCATTGGAGTAAGAAAAATCTAAACAACAGACTACCTTCCATAATGACAAGGCTACCATCCATTGGAGTAACAAAAATCTCGATAACAGACTACCTTCAATAATGACAAGGCTATCATCCATTGGAGTAACAAAGATATCGACAACAGATTACCTATAATAATGACAAGGCTACTATCCATTAGAGTAACAAAAATTTCGACAAAAGACTACCTTCCATAATGACAAGGTTACCATCCATTGGAATAACAAAAATCTGGACAACAGACTACCCCTTCCATAATGACAAGGCTACCATCCATTGGAGTAACAAAAATCTCGACAACAGACTACCTTCCATAATTACAAGGCTACATCCATTGGGGTAACAAAAATCTCGACAACAGACTACCTTCTATAATGACAATGCTACCATACATTGAAGTAACAAAAATCTCGACAAAAAACTACCTTCCATAATGACAAGGCTACCATCCAATGGAATAACAAAAATCTCGACAATAGACTACCTTCCATATTGACAAGGCTATTATTTATTGGAGTAACAAAAATCTCGACAAAAAACTACCTTCCATAATGACAAGGTTACCATATATTGGGGTAACAAAAATCTCGACAATAGACTACTTTCCAAAATGACAAGGCTACCATCCATTGGAGTATCAAAAATCTCGACAAAAAACTACCTTCCATAATGAGAAGGCTACCATCCATTGGTATAACAAAAATCTCGAAAATAGGCTAATTTCCATAATGACAAGGCTACCATCCATTGGAGTAAAAAAATATGAACAACATACTACCTTGCATAATGACAAGGCTATCATCCATTGGAGTAACAAAGATATTGACAAAATACTACCTTCTATAATGACAAGGCTACCATCCATTGGAGTATCAAAAATCTTGACAAAAAACTACATTCC
Organism: Vicia faba; assembly: GCA_948472305.1. Lineage (NCBI taxonomy): Eukaryota > Viridiplantae > Streptophyta > Magnoliopsida > Fabales > Fabaceae > Vicia > Vicia faba. The sequence goes on along the minus strand of OX451739.1, from coordinate 544,318,169 downwards.
ATAATGAGAAGGCTACCATCCATTGGAGTAACAAAAATATGAACAACATACTACCTTGCATAATGACAAGGCTATCATCCATTGGAGTAACAGAGATATCGATAAAAAACTACCTTCTATACTGACAAGGTTACCATCCATTTGAATAACAAAAATCTCGACAACAGACTACCTTCCATAATGACAAGGCTACCATCCAATGGAATAAAAAAAATCTCAACAACAGACTACCTACCAAAATGACAAGGCTACCATCCATTGGAGTAACAAAAATCTCGACAACAAACTACCTTCCATAATGACAAGGCTATCATCCATTGGAGTAACAAAAATCTCAACGACAGACTACCTTCCATAAAGACAAGGCTACCATCCATTTGAGAAACAAAAATCTCGAAAACAGCCTACCTTCCATAATGACAAGGTTACCATTCATTAGAATAACAAAAATCTCGACAACAGACTACCTTCCATAATGACAAGGCTAACAACCAATGGAATAAAAAAATTCTCGACAACAGACTACCTTCCGTAATGAAAAGGCTACCATCCATTGGAGTAAGAAAAATCTGAACAACAGACTACCTTCCATAATGACAAGGCTACCATCCATTGGAGTAACAAAAATCTGAACAACATACTACCTTCCATAATGACAAGGCTACCATCCATTGGAGTAACAAAAATCTCGACAAGAAACTACCTTCCATAATGACAAGGCTACCATCCATTGGAGTAACAAAAATATCAACAACAGACTATGTTCCACAATGACAAGGCTACCATCCATTGGAGTAACAAAATCTCGACAACAGACTACCTTCCATAATTACAAGGCTACCATCCATTGGAGTAACAAAAATCTCGACAATAGACTACATTCCATAATGACAAGGAAATCATTCATTTGAGTAACAAAAATCTCGATAAAATACTACCTTCCATAATGACAAGCTTACCATCAATTGGAATAACAAAAATCTCGACAAACGACTAACTTCCATAATCACAAGGCTATCATCCATTGGAGTAACAAAAATCTGAAGAACAAACTACCTTCCATAATGACATGGCTACAATCCATTGGAGTAACAAAAATCTCAATGACAGACTACCTTCAATAATGACAAGGCTACCATTCATTGGAGTAAAAAAAATCTCGACAATAGACTACCTTACATAATGACAAGGCTACATCCATTGGGGTAACAAAATTCTCGACATCGGGCTACCTTCTATAATGACAATGCTACCATCCATTGAAATAACAAAAATCTTGACAAAAAACTACCTTCCATAATGACAAGGCTACCATCCAGTTGAATATCAAAAATCTCGACAATAGACTACCTTCCATAAAGACAAGGCTACCATCCATTGGAGTAACAAAAATCTCGACAAAAAACTACCTTCCATAATGACAAGGTTACCATCTATTGGTGTAACAAAAATCTCGACAACAGACTACCTTCCATAATGGCAAGGCTACCATCCATTTGAGTATCAAAAATATCGACAAAAAACTACCTTTTATAATGAGAAGGCTACCATCCATTGGAATAACAAAAATCTCGACAATAGACTACTTTCCATAATGACAAGGCTACCATCCATTGGAGTAAAAAAAATATGAACACCATACTACCTTGCATAATGACAAGGATATCATCCATTGGAGTAACAAAGATATCGACAAAAGGCTACCTTCCATAATGAGAAGGTTACCATCCATTGGAATAACAAAAATCTCGACAACAGACTACCTTCACTAATGACAAGGCTAAGATCCATTGGAGTATAAAAAATCTTGGCAAAAAACTACCTTCCATAATGAGAAGGCTACCATCCATTGGAATAACAAAAATCTCGACAATAGACTACCTTCCATAATGACAAGGCTACCATCCATTGGAGTAACAAAGATATCGACAAAAAACTACCTTCCATACTGACAAGGTTACCGTCCATTGGAATAACAAAAATTTTGACAACAGACTACCTTCCATAATGACAAGGCTACCATCCAATCGAATATCAAAAATCTCGGCAACAGACTACCTTCCATAATGACAAGGCTACCATCCATTGGAGTAACAAAAGTCTCGACAACAAACTTCCTTCCATAATGACAAGGTTATCATCCATTGGAGTAAAAAAATTATCAACGACAGAGTACCTTGCATAAAGACAAGGGTACCATCAATTTGAGTAACAAAAATCTCGACAAAAAACTACCTTCCATAATGACAAGGTTACCATATATTGGGGTAACAAAAATCTCGACAACAGACTTCCTTCAATACTGACAAGGATACCATTCATTGGAGTAACAAAAATCTCGAAAAAAAACTACCTTCCATAATGACAAGGCTACCATCCATTAGAATAAAAAAAATCTCGACAATAGACTACCTTCCATAATGGAAAGGCTACCATCCAATGGAGTAACAAAAATATGAACAACAGACTACCTTTCATAATGACAAGGCTATCATCCACTGGAGTAAAAAAGATATCGACAAAAGACTACCTTACATAATGACAAGGTTACCATCCATTGGAATAACAAAAATCTGGACAACAGGCTATCTTCCATAATGACAAGGCTACCATCCATTGGAGTAACAAAAATATCGATAAGAAACTACCTTCCATAATGACAAGGCTACCATCCATTGGAGTAACAAAAATATCAACAACAGACTATGTTCCACAATGACAAGGCTACCATCCATTGGAGTAACAAAATCTCGACAACAGACTACCTTCCATAATTACAAGGCTACCATCCATTGGAGTAACAAAAATCTCGACAATAGACTACATTCCATAATGACAAGGAAATCATTCATTTGATTAACAAAAATCTCGATAAAATACTACCTTCCATAATGACAAGGTTACCATCAATTGGAATAACAAAAATCTCGACAAAAGACTAACTTCCATAATCACAAGGCTACCATCCATCGGAGTAACAAAAATCTGAAGAACAAACTACCTTCCATAATGACATGGCTACCATCCATTGGAGTAACAAAAATCTCAATGACAGACTACCTTCCATAATGACAAGGTTACCATCCATTGGAGTAACAAAATTATGAACAATAGACTACCTTTCATAATGACAAGGCTACTATCCATTGGAGTAACAGAAATCGCAAAGACAAACTACCTTCCATAATGACCAGGCTACCATCAATTGGAATAAAAAAAATCTCGACAATAGACTAACTTCTATAATGACAAGGCTACCATCCATTGGAGTAACAAAAATCTGAACAACCGACTACCTTCCATAATGACAAGGCTACCATCCATTGGAGTAACAAAAATTTCGAAAATAGAGTACCTTCCATAATGACAAGGCTACCATCCATTGGAGTAACAAAAATATAGACAACAAACTGTATTCTATAATGACAAGCCTTCCATCCATTGGAGTAACAAATTCGCGACAACAGACTACCTTCTATGATGACAAGGCTACCATCCATTGGAGTAAAAAAAATCTCGATAAAAGACTACCTTCCATAATGACAAGGCTCTCATCCATTGGAGTAACAAAGATATCAACAACCAACTACCTTCAATAATAACAAGTCTACCATCCATGGGAGTAACAAAAACCTACCTTCCAAAATGACACGGTCACCATCCATTCGAATAACAAAAAACTCGACAACAGACAACCTTCCGTAATGACTAGGCTACCATCCATTAGAGTAACAAAAATCTAAACAACAAAATACCTTCCATAATGAGAAGGCTATAATCCATTGGAGTAACAAAAATCTCAATGACATACTACCTTCCATAATTATAAGGCTACCGTCCATTGGAGTAACAAAAATCTCGACAACAAACTACTTTCCCTAATGACAAGGCTACCATCAATTGGAGTAACAAAAATCTAGACAACAGACTACCTTCTATGATGACAAGGCTACCATCCATTGGAATAACAAAAATCTCAACAATAAACTACCTTCCTTAATGACAAGGCTATCATCCATTGGAGTAACAAAGATATCGACAATAGACTACCTTCAATAATGACAAGGCTACCCTCCATTTGAATAAAAAAAAATTCTACAAAAGACTACCTTCTATAATGACAAGGTAACCATCCTTTGGAATAACAAAAATCTCGACAACAAACTACCTTCCATAATGACAAGACTACCATAAAATGGATTAACAAAAATATCGAGAACATACTACGTTTCATAATGACAAGGCTACCATCCATTGGAGTAACAAAATTCTGAACAATAGACTACCTTGCATAATGACAAGGCTATCATCCATTGGAGTAACAAAAATCTGAACAACCGACTACCTTGCATAATGACAAGGCTACCATCCATTGGAGTAACAAAAATTTCGACAATAGAGTACCTTCCATAATGACAAGGCTACCATCCATTGGAGTAAAATAAATATCGACAACAAACTATATTATATAATGACAAGCCTACCATCCATTTGAGTAACAAATTCGCGACAACAAACTACCTTCCATAATGACAAGGCTACCATCCATTGGAGTAAAAGAAATCTCGACAAAAGACTACCTTCCATAATGACAAGACTGTCATCCATTGGAGTAACAAAGATATAAACAATAGACTACTTTCAATAATGACAAGGCTACCATCCATGGGAGTAACAAAATTCTCGACAAAAAACTACCTTCCAAAATGACACGGTCACCATCCATTCGAATAACAAAAATCTCGACAACAGACAACCTTCCATAATGACTAGGCTACCATCCATTGGAGTAACAAAAATCTGAACAACAAAATACCTTCCAAAATGACAACAAGCTACTTTCCCTAATGACAAGGCTACCATTAATTGGAGTAACAAAAATCTGGACAACAGACTACCTTCTATGATGACAAAGCTACCATCCATTGGAGTAACAAAAATCTCAACAATAGACTACCTTCCTTAATGACAAGGCTATCATCCATTGGAGTAACAAACATATCGACAATAGACTACCTTCAATAATGACAAGGCTACCGTCCATTTGAGTATAAAAAATCTCTACAAAAGACTACCTTCCATAATGACAAGGTTACCATCCTTTGGAATAACAAAAATCTCGAAAACAGACTACCTTCCATAATGACAAGACTACCATCAAATGGATTAACAAAAATATCGAGAACATACTACGTTTCATAATGACAAGGCTACCATCCATTGGAGTAACAAAAATCTGAACAACAACCTACCTTCCATAATGACAAGGCTACAATCCATTGGAGTAACAAAAATCTCAAAGACAGACTACCTTCCATAATGACAAGGCTACCATCCATTGGAGTAACAAAAATTTCTACAATAGAGTACCTTCCATAATGACAAGCTACCATCCATTGGAGTAACAAAAATATCGACAACAGACTGTATTATATATTGACAAGCCTACCATCCATTAGAGTAACAAATTCGCGACAACAGACTAACTTCCATAATGACAAGGCTACCATCCATTGGAGTAAAAAAAATCTCGATAAAAGACTACCTTCCATAATGACAAGGCTCTCATCCATTGGAGTAACAAAGATATGAACAACCAACTACCTTCAATAATAACAAGTCTACCATCCATGGGAGTAACAAAAACCTACCTTCCAAAATGACACGGTCACCATCCATTCGAATAACAAAAAACTCGATAACAGACAACCTTCCGTAATGACTAGGCTACCATCCATTAGAGTAACAAAAATCTGAACAACAAAATACCTTCTATAATGACAAGGCTACCATCCATTGGAGTAACAAAAATATCAACGATAGACTACCTTCCATAATGACAAGGCTACCATCCATTTGAGTAACAAAAATCTCGACAACATACTACCTTCCATAACGACAAGGCTACCTTCCATTGGAGTAACAAAAATCTCAACGACAGACTACCATCCATAATGACAAGGCTACGATTCATTGGAGTTACAAAGATATCAACAAAAGACTACCTTCAATAATTTCAAGGCTACCATCCATAGGAGTAAAAAAAAACTACCTTCCAAAATGACGGTCACCATCCATTCGAATAACAAAAATCTATACAATAGACTACCTTCCATAATGACTAGGCTACCATCCATTGGAGTAACAAAAATCTGAACAACAAAATACCTTCCATAATGACAAGGCTACAATCCATTGGAGTAACAAAAATCTCAATGATAGACTACCTTCCTTAATGACAAGGCTACCATCCATTGGAGTAACAAAGATATCGACAATAGACTACCTTAAATAATTACAAGGCTACCATCCATTTGAGTAAAAAAAATCTCGACAAAAGACTACCTTCCATAATGAAAAGGTTACCATCCTTTGGAATAACAAAAATCTCGACAACAGACTACCTTCCATAATGACAAGACTACCATCAAATGGATTAACAAAAATATCGAGAACATACTACCTTCCATAATGACAAGGCTACCATCCATTGGAGTAACAAAAATCTGAACAACAACCTACCTTCCATAATTACAAGGCTATAATCCATTGGAGTAACAGAAATCTCAAAGACAGACTACCTTCCATAATGACAAGGCTACCATCCATTGGATTAACAAAAATCTGAACAACAGACTACCTTGCATAATGACAAGGCTATCATCCATTGGAGTAACAAAAATCTCGACAAAAGACTACGTTCCATAATGACAAGGCTACATTCCATTGGAATAACAAAAATATCGACATTAGACTACCTTCCATAATGACAAGGCTACCATCCATTGGAGAAACAAAAATCTCAATGACATACTAACTTCTATAATGACAAGGCTACCATCCATTGGAGTAACAAAAATCTCAACGACAGACTACCTTCCATAATGACAAGGCTACCATCCATTTGAGTAACAAAAATCTCGAAAATAGACTACCTTCCATAACGACAAGGCTACCATCCATTGGAGTAACAGAAATCCTAACGATAGACTACCTTCCATAATGACAAGGCTACCATTCATTGGAGTAAAAAAAATCTAGACAATAGACTACCTTCCATAATGACAAGGCTAGTTCCACTTGGGTAACAAAAATCTCGACAAAAAACAACCTTCCATAATGACAAGGCTACCATCCATTGGAGTAATAAAAATATCGACAACAGACTACCTTCCATATTGACAAGGCTATCATCCATTGGAGTAACAAAGATATCAACAACAGACTACCTTCATTAATGACAAGGCTATCATCCATTGGAGTAACAAAAATCTCGACAAAAGACTACCTTCCATAATGACAAGGTTACCATCCATTAGAGTAACAAAAATCTTAAGAACAAACTACCTTCCATAATGAGAAGGCTACAATCCATTGGAGTAACAGAAATCTCAATGACAGACTACATTCAATACTGACAAGGATACCATTCATTGGAGTAAAAAAATCTCGACAACAGACTACCCTCCATAATTACAAGGCTACATCCATTGGGGTAACAAAAATCTCGACAACAGACTACCTTCTATAATGACAATGCTACCATCCATTGAAGTAAAAAAGATATCAACAACAGACTACCTTCAATAATGACAAGGCTACCATCCATGGGAGTAACAAAAATCTCGACAAAAAACTACCTTCCAAAATGACACGGTCAACATCCATTCGAATAACAAAAATCTATACAACAGACAACCTTTTATTATGACTAGGCTACCATCCATTGGAGTAACAAAAATCTGAACAACAAAATACCTTCCATAATGACAAGGATACAAGCCATTGGAGTAACAAAAATCTCAACGACATACTACCTTCCATAATTATAAGGCTACCGTCCATTGGAGTAACAGGAATCTCAAAGACAAACTACTTTCCCTAATCAAATGGCTACCATCAATTGGAGTAACAAAAATCTGGACAACAAACTACCTTCTATGATGACAAGGCTACCATCCATTGGAGTAACAAAAATCTCAACAATAGACTACCTTCCTTAATGACAAGGCTATCATCCATTGAAGTAACAAAGATATCAACCATAGACTAACTTCAATAATGACAAGGCTACCATCCATTTGAGTAAAAAAAATCTCAACAAAAGACTACCTTCCATAATGACAAGGTTACCATCTTTTGGAATAACAAATATCTCGACAACAGACTACCTTCCATAATGATAAGACTATCATCAAATGGATTAACAAAAATATCGAGAACATACTACGTTTCATAATGACAAGGCCACCATCCGTTGGAGTAACAAAAATCTGAACAACAACCTACCTTCCATAATGACAAGGCTACAATCCATTGGAGTAACAGAAATCTCAAAGACAGACTACCTTCCATAATGACAAGGCTACCATCCATTGGAGTAACAAAAATCTGAACAACAGACTACCTTGCATAATGACAAGGCTACCATTCATTGGAGTAACAAAAATCTCGACAAAAGACTACGTTTCATAATGACAAGGCTACAATCCATTACGATAACAAAAATATCGATAATAGACTACCTTCCATAATGACAAGGCTACCATCCATTGGAGAAACAAAAATCTCAATGACATACTACCTTCCATAATGACAAGGCTACCATTCATTGGAGTAACAAAAATCTCAACGACAGACTACCTTCCATAATGACAAGGCTACCATCCATTTGAGTAACAAAAATCTCGACAACAAACTACCTTCCATAACGACAAGGCTACCTTCCATAATGACAAGGCTACCATTCATTGGAGTAATAAAAATCTAGACAATAGACTACCTTCCATAATGACAAGGCTACAGTCCATTGGAGTAACACAAATCTCAACGACACACTACCTTCTATAATGACAAGGCTACCATCCATTGGTGTAACAAAAATCTCAACAATAGACTACCTTCCATAATTACAAGGCTACCATCCATTGGGGTAACAAAAATATGGACAACTGACTATCTATGATAATGACAAGGCTACCATCCATTGGAGTAACAAAAATCTGAACAATAGACTACCTTACATAATGAGAAGCCTACAATCCATTGGAGTAACAAAAATCTCAACGACAGATCACCTTCCATAATGACAAGGCTACCATCCATTGGAGTAACAAAAATCTCGACAACAGACTACCTTCCATAATTACAAGGCTACCATCCATTGGAGAAACAAAAATCTCGACAAAAGACTACCTTCCATACTGACAAGGTTACCATCCATTAGAATAACAAAAATCTCGACTACAGACTATCTTCCATAATGACAAGGCTACCATCCATTGGAGTAACAAAAATCTGAACAACAGACTACCTTACATAATGACAAGGCTACAATCCATTGGAGTAACAAAAATCTCAACGACTGACTACCTTACATAATGACAAGGCTACAATCCATTGGAGTAACAAAAATCTCAACGACAGACTACCTTCCATAATGACAAGGCTACCATCCATTGGAGTAACAAAAATCTCGATAACAGACTACCTTCCATAATTACAAGGCTACCATCCATTGGGGTAACAAAAATATCGACAACAGACTACCTTCCATAATGACGTGGCTACTATCCATTGGAGTAACAAAAATATGAACAACAGACTACCTTGCATAATGACAAGGCTATCATCCATTGGAGTAACAAAGATATCGATAATATACTACCTTAAATAATGACAAGGCTACCATCCATTGGAGTAACAAAAAACTCGACAAAAGACTACTTTCCATACTGACAAGGTTACCATCCATTGGAATAACAAAAATCTCGACAATTGACTACCTTCCATAATGACAAGTCTACCATCCATTGGAGTAACAAAAATCTTGATAAAAACCTACCTTCCATAATGATAAAGCTACCATCCATTGGAATAACAAAAATATCGACAATAGACTACCTTCCATAATGAAAAGGCTACCATCCAATGGAATAACAAAATTCTCGACTACAGACTATATTCCATAATGACAAGGCTACCATCCATTGGAGTAACAAAAATCTGAACAACAGACTACCTTACATAATGACAAGGCTACAATCCATTGGAGTAACAAAAATCTCAACGATAGACTACCTTCCATATTGACAAGGTTACCATCCATTGGAATAACAAAAATCTCGACTACAGACTATCTTCCATAATGACAAGGCTACCATCCATTGGAGTAACAAAAATATGAATAACACACTACCTTCCATAATGACAAGGCTACAATCCATTGGAGTAACAAAAATCTCACTGACAGACTACCTTCCAAAATGACAAGGCTACCATCCATTGGAGTAACAAAAATATGAACAATAGACTACCTTGCATAATGACAAGGCTATCATCCATTGGAGTAACAAAGATATCGACAATAGACTACTTTAATTAATGACAAGGCTACCATCTACTGGAGTAAAAAAAATCTCAACAAAAGACTACCTTCCATACTGACAAGGTTAGCATCCATTGGAATAACAAAAATCTCGACAATAGACTACCATCCATAATAACAAGACTACATTCATTTGGGTAACAAAAATCTCGACAACATACTACCTTCCATAATGCCAATGCTACCATCCATTGATGTAACAATAATCTTGACAAAAAACTACCTTCCATAATGACAACGCTACCATGCATTGGAATGACAAAAATCTCGACAACAGACTACATTCCATAGTGACAAGGCTACCATGCATTCGAGTAACAAAAACATCGACATCAGAATACGTTCTATAATGACAAAGAAACCATCCATTAGAGTAAAAAAAATATCGACAACAGACTACCTTTCATAATGATAAGGCTACCATCCATTGTACTAACAAAAATCTCGACAATAGACTACCTTCCCTTATTACAAGGCTACCATCCATTAGAGTAACAAAAATCTCGACAACAGACTACCTTCTATAATGACAAGGCTACCATCCATTGGAGTAACAAAAATCTCGACAATAGACTACCTTCCATAGTGACAAGGCTACCATCCATTGGAGGGACAGAAATCACAACGACAGACTAACTTCCATAATGACAAGGATAGCATCCATTGTAGTAACAAAAATCTCGATAACAGACTACCTTCCATAATGACAAGGCTACCATCCATTGGAATGACACAAATCTCGACAATAGACTACATTCCATAGTGACAAGGCTACCATGATTTGGAGTAACAAAAACATCGACATCAAACTATGTTCTATAATGACAAGGAAACCATCCATTAGAGTAAAAAAAATATTGGCAACAGACTACCTTTCATAATGACAAGGCTACCATCCATTGTAGTAACTAAAATCTCGATAACAGACTCCCTTCCCTATTAACACGGCTACCATCCATTAGAGTAACAAAAATCTCAACAACAGACTACCTTCCATAATGACAAGGCTAACATCCATTGGAGTAACAAAAATATCGACAATAGACTACCTTCCATAATGAAAAGTCTACCTTTCATTGGAGTAACAAAAATATGAACAGCATACTACCTTCCATAGTGACAAGGCTACCATCCATTGGAGTGACAAAAATCACAACGACATACTACCATCCATAAGGAATAGACTAGCATCCATTGGAGTAACAAAAATCTCGACAACAAACTACCTTCCATAATGACAAGGCTACCATCAATTGGAGTAACAAAAACATCAACCATAGACTATGTTCCATAATGACAAGGATACCATCCATTGGAGTAGCAAAAATCTCGGCAATAGACTACCTTCCATAATGACAAGGCTACCATCCATTGGAGTAACAAAAACATCGACAACAGACTACGTTCCATAATGACAAGGCTACCATCCATTGGAGTAACAAAAATATCGATAACAGACTACCATCCATAATAACAATGATACCATCCATTGGAGAAACTAAAATATCAACAACAGACTACCTTCTATAACGACAAGGCTAACATCCATTGGAGTAACAAAAATCTCGACAACAGACTACCTTCCATAATGACTTGGATACCATCCATTGGAGTAACAAAGATCTCGACAATAGACTACCTTCCATAATGACAAGGATACCATCTATTGGAATAACAAAAATCTCAACAACCGACTTCCTTCCATAATGAAAAGGCTACCATCCATTAGAGTAACAAAAATATCTACAACAAACTATCTTCCATAATGACAAGGCTACAATCCATTGGAGTATTAAAAATCTCGAAAACAGACTACCTTCCATAATGACAAGGCTACCATCCATTAGAGTAATAAAAATCTTGATAACAGAAAACCTTCCATAATGACAAGGCTACCATGCATTGTAGTAACAAAAATCTCGACAACAGACTACCTTCCATAATGACAAGGCTACTATCTGTTGGAGTAACAGAAATATGAACAACAGACTACCTTCAATAATGACAAGGCTACCATCCATTGGAATGACAAAAATCTCGACAACAGACTACATTCCATAGTGACAAGGCTACCATGCATTCGAGTAACAAAAACATCGACATCAGACTACGTTCTATAATGACAAGGAAACCATCAATTAGAGTAAAAAAAATATCGACAACAGACTACCTTTCATAATGACAAGGCTACCATCCATTGTAGTAACAAAAATCTCGACAATAGACTACCTTCCCTAATTACAAGGCTACCATCCATTAGAGTAACAAAAATCTCGACAACAGACTACCTACTATAATGACAAGGCTACCATCCATTGGAGTAACAAAAATCTCGACAATAGACTACCTTCCATAGTGACAAGGCTACCATCCATTGGAGGGACAGAAATCACAACGACAGACTAACTTCCATAATGACAAGGCTAGCATCCATTGTAGTAGCAAAAATCTCGACAACAGACTACCTTCCATAATGACAAGGCTACCATCCATTGGAATGACAAAAATCTCGACAACAGACTACATTCCATAGTGACAAGGCTACCATGCATTTGAGTAACAAAAACATCGACATCAGACTACGTTCTATAATGACAAGGAAACCATCCATTAGAGTAAAAAAATATCGACAATAGACTACCTTTCATAATGACAAGGCTACCATCCATTGTAGTAACAAAAATCTCGACAATAGACTACCTTCCCTAATTACAAGGCTACCATCCATTAAAGTAACAAAAATCTCGACAACAGACTACCTTCTATAATGACAAGGCTACCATCCATTGGAGTAACAAAAATCTCGACAATAGACTACCTTCCATAGTGACAAGGCTACCATCTATTGGAGGGACAAAAATCATAACGACAGACTAACTTCCATAATGACAAGGCTAGCATCCATTGTAGTAACAAAAATCTCGACAACAGACTACCTTCATTAATGACAAGGCTATCATCCATTGGAGTAACAAAAATCTCGACAAAAGACTACCTTCCATAATGACAAGGTTACCATCCATTGGAATAACAAAAATCTGGACAACAGACTACCTTCCATAATGGCAAGGCTACCATACATTGGAGTAACAAAAATATTGACAACAGGCTACCTTCAATAATGACAAGGCTATCATCCATTGGTGTAACAAAGATATCAACAACAGACTACCTTCAATAATGACAAGGCTACCATCCATGGGAGTAACAAAAATCTCGACAACAGACTACCTTCCATAATCACATGGCTATCATCCATTAGAGTAACAAAAATCTTAAGAACAAACTACCTTCCATAATGACAAGGCTACAATCCATTGGAGTAACAGAAATCTCAATGACAGACTACATTCAATAATGACAACGCTACCATCCATTGAAGTAAAAAAGATATCAACAACAGACTACCTTCAATAATGACAAGACTACCATCCATGGGAGTAACAAAAATCTCGACAAAAAACTACCTTCCAAAATGACACGGTCAACATCCATTCGAATAACAAAAATCTATACAACAGACAACCTTCTATAATGACTAGGCTACCATCCATTGGAGTAACAAAAATCTGAACAACAAAATACCTTCCATAATGACAAGGCTACAAGCCATTGGAGTAACAAAAATCTCAACGACATACTACCTTCCATAATTATAAGGCTACCGTCCATTGGAGTAACAGAAATCTCAAAGACAAACTACTTTCCCTAATGACAGGGCTACAATCAATTGGAGTAACAAAAATCTGGACAACAAACTACCTTCTATGATGACAAGGCTACCATCCATTGGAGTAACAAAAATCTCAACAATAGACTACCTTCCTTGATGACAAGGCTATCATCCATTGAAGTATCAAAGATATCGACAATAGACTAACTTTAATAATGACAAGGCTACCATCCATTTGAGTAAAATAATCTCAACAAAAGACTACCTTCCATAATGACAAGGTTACCATCCTTTGGAATAAAAAAAATCTCGACAATAGACTACCTTCCATAATGACAAGACTACCATCAAATGGATTAACAAAAATATCGAGAACATACTACGTTTCATAATGACAAGGCTACCATCCGTTGGAGTAACAAAAATCTGAACAACAACCTACCTTCCAAAATGACAAGGCTACAATCCATTGGAGTAACAGAAATCTCAAAGACAGACTACCTTCCATAATGACAAGGCTACCATCCATTGGAGTAACAAAAATCTGAACAACAGACTACCTTGCATAATGACAAGGCTACCATACATTGTAGTAACAAAAATCTCGACAAAAGACTACGTTCCATAATGACAAGGCTACAATCCATTAGGATAACAAAAATATCGATAATAGACTTCCTTCCATAATGACAAGGCTACCATCCATTGGAGAAACAAAAATCTCAATGACATACTACCTTCCATAATGACAAGGCTACCATCCATTGGAGTAACAAAAATCTCAACGACAGACTACCTTCCATAATGACAAGGCTACCATACATTTGAGTAACAAAAATCTCGACAACAAACTACCTTCCATAACGACAAGGCTACCATCCATTGGAGTAACAGAAATCTCAACGACAGACTACCTTCCATAATGACAAGGCTACCATTCATTGGAGTAATAAAAATCTAGACAATAGACTACCTTCCATAATGACAAGGCTACAGTCCATTGGAGTAACAAAAATCTCAACGACAGACTACCTTCTATAATGACAAGGCTACCATCCATTGGAGTAACAAAAATCTCAACAATAGACTACCTTCCATAATTACAAGGCTACCATCCATTGGGGTAACAAAAATATCGACAACCGACTATCTACGATAATGACAAGGCTACCATCCATTGGAGTAACAAAAATCTGAACAACAGACTACCTTACATAATGACAAGGCTACAATCCATTGGAGTAACAAAATCTCAACGATAGACTACCTTCCATAATGACAAGGCTACCATCCATTGGAGTAACAAAAATCTCGATAACAGACTACCTTCCATAATTACAAGGCTACCATCCATTGGGGTAACAAAAATATCGACAACAGACTACCTTCCATAATGACATGGCTACCATCCATTGTAGTAAAAAAAATCTCGACAACAAACTACCTTTCATAATGACGAGGCTACCATCCATTGGAGTAACAAAAATATGAACAACAGACTACCTTGCATAATGACAAGGCTATCATCCATTGGAGAAACAAAGATATCGATAATATACTACCTTAAATAATGACAAGGCTACCATCCATTGGAGTAACAAAAAACTCGACAAAAGACTACCTTCCATACTGACAAGGTTACCAGCCATTGGAATAACAAAAATCTCGACAATTGACTACCTTCCATAATGACAAGTCTACCATCCAATGGAGTAACAAAAATCTTGATAAAAACCTACCTTCCATAATGATAAGGCTACCATCCATTGGAATAACAAAAATCTCGACAATAGACTACCTTCCATAATGAAAAGGCTACCATCCAATGGAATAACAAATATCTCGACAACAGAATACCTTCCATAATGACAAGGCTACCATCCACTGGAGTAACAAAAATCTAGACAACAAACTACCTTCCATAATGACAAGGCTATCATCCATTGGAGTAACAAAAATCTCAATGATAGACTACCTTCCATAAGGACAAGGCTACCATCCATTTGAGTAACAAAAATCTCGACAACAGACTACCTTCCATAATGACAAGGCTACCATCCATTGGAGTAACAAAAATATGAACAACCGACTACCTTGCATAATGACAAGGCTATCATCCATTGGAGTAACAAAGATATCGACAATAGACTACCTTCAATAATGACAAGGCTACCATCCATTGGTGTAACTAAAATCTCGACAAAAGACTACCTTCCATACTGACAAGGTTACCATCCATTGGAATAACAAAAATCTCGACTACAGACTATCTTCCATAATAACAAGGCTACCATCCATTGGAGTAACAAAAATCTGAACAACACACTACCTTCCATAATGACAAGGCTACAATCCATTGGAGTAACAAAAATCTCAACGACAGACTACCTTCCATAATGACAAGGCTACCATCCATTTGGGTAACAAAAATCTCGACAACATACTACCTTCCATAATGCCAATGCTACCATCCATTGATGTAACAATAATCTTGACAAAAAACTACCTTCCATAATGACAAGGCTACCATCCATTGGAGTAACAAAAATCTCGACAACAGACTACCTTCCATATTGACAAGGCTATCATTCATTGGAGTAACAAAGATATCGACAAAAGACTACCTTCATTAATGACAAGGCTATCATCCATTGGAGTAACAAAAATCTCGACAAAAGACTACCTTCCATAATAACAAGGTTACCATCCATTGGAATAACAAAAATCTGGACAACAGACTACCTTCCATAATGGCAAGGCTACCATACATTGGAGTAACAAAAATATTGACAACAGGCTACCTTCAATAATGACAAGGCTATCATCCATTGGAGTAACAAAGATATCAACAACAGACTACCTTCAATAATGACAAGGCTACCATCCATGGGAGTAACAAAAATCTCTACAACAGACTACCTTTCATAATCACATGGCTATCATCCATTAGAGTAACAAAAATCTTAAGAACAAACTACCTTCCATAATGACAAGGCTACAATCCATTGGAGTAACAGAAATCTCAATGACAGACTACATTCAATACTGACAAGGATACCATTCATTGGAGTAAAAAAAATTTCGACAACAGACTACCTTCCATATTGACAAGGCTACATCCTTTGGGGTAACAAAAATCTCGACAACAGACTACCTTCTATAATGACAACGCTACCATCCATTGAAGTAAAAAAGATATCAACAACAGACTACCTTCAATAATGACAAGACTACCATCCATGGGAGTAACAAAAATCTCAACAAAAAACTACCTTCCAAAATGACACGTTCAACATCCATTCGAATAACAAAAATCTATACAACAGACAACCTTCTATAATGACTAGGCTACCATCCATTGGAGTAACAAAAATCTGAACAACAAAATACCTTCCATAATGACAAGGCTACAAGCCATTGGAGTAACAAAAATCTCAACGACATACTACCTTCCATAATTATAAGGCTACCGTCCATTGGAGTAACAGAAATCTCAAAGACAAACTCCTTTCCCTAATGACAGGGCTACAATCAATTGGAGTAACAAAAATCTGGACAACAAACTACCTTATATGATGACAAGGCTACCATCCATTGGAGTAACAAAAATCTCAACAATAGACTACCTTCCTTAATGACAAGGCTATCATCCATTGAAGTGACAAAGATATCGACAATAGACTAACTTCAATAATGACAAGGCTACCATCCATTTGAGTAAAAAAATCTCAACAAAAGACTACCTTCCATAATGACAAGGTTACCATCCTTTGGAATAACAAAAATCTCAACAACAGACTACCTTCCATAATGACAAGACTACCATCAAATGGATTAACAAAAATATTGAGAACATACTACGTTTCATAATGACAAGGCTACCATCCGTTGGAGTAACAAAAATCTGAACAACAACCTACCTTCCATAATGACAAGGCTATAATCCATTGGAGTAACAGAAATCTCAAAGACAGACTACCTTCCATAATGACAAGGCTACCATCCATTGGAGTAACAAAAATCTGAACAACAGACTACCTTGCATAATGACAAGGCTACCATTCATTGGAGTAACAAAAATCTCGACAAAAGACTACGTTCCATAATGACAAGGCTACAATCCATTAGAATAACAAAAATATCGATAATAGACTACCTTCCATAATGACAAGGCTACCATCCATTGGAGAAACAAAAATCTCAACGACATACTACCTTCCATAATGACAAGGATACCATCCATTGGAGTAACAAAAATCTCAACGACAGACTACCTTCCATAATGACAAGGCTACCATCCATTTGAGTAAAAAAAATCTCGACAACAAACTACCTTCCTTAACGACAAGGCTACCATCCATTGGAGTAACAGAAATCTCAACGACATACTACCTTCGATAATGACAAGGCTACCATCCATTGGAGTAACAAAAATCTGAACAATAGACTACCTTACATAATGACAAGCCTACAATCCATTGGAGTAACAAAAATCTCAACGAAAGACTACCTTCCATAATGACAAGGCTACCATCCATTCAAGTAACAAAAATCTCGATAACAGACTACCTTCCATAATTACAAGGCTACCATCCATTGGGGTAACAAAAATATCGACAACAGACTACCTTCCATAATGACATGGCTACCATCCATTGTAGCAAAAAAATTCTCGACAACAGACTACCTTCCATAATGACGAGGCTACCATCCATTGGAGTAACAAAAATATGAACAACAGACTACCTTGCATAATGACAAGGCTATCATCCATTGGAGTAACAAAGATATCGATAATAGACTAACTTAAATAATGACAAGGCTACCATCCATTGGAGTAACAAAAATCTCGACAAAAGACTACCTTCCATACTGACAAGGTTACGATCCATTAGAATAACAAAAATCTCGACTACAGACTATCTTCCATAATGACAAGGCTATCATCCATTGGAGTAACAAAAATCTGAACAACAGACTACCTTACATAATGACAAGGCTACAATCCATTGTAGTAACAAAAATCTCAACGACATACTACCTTCCATAATGACAAGGCTACCATCCATTGGAGTAACAAAAATCTCGATAACAGACTACCTTCCATAATTACAAGGCTACCATCCATTGGGGTAACAAAAATATCGACAACAGACTACCTTCCATAATGACATGGCTACCATCCATTGTAGTAAAAAAAATCTCGACAACAGACTACCTAACATAATGACGAGGCTACCATCCATTGCAGTAACAAAAATATGAACAATAGACTACCTTGCATAATGACAAGGCTATCATCCATTGGAGTAACAAAGATATCGATAATAGACTACCATAAATAATGACAAGGCTACCATCCATTGGAGTAACAAAAATCTCGACAAAAGACTACCTTCCATACTGACAAGGTTACCATCCATTGGAATAACAAAAATCTTGACAATTGACTACCTTCCATAATGACAAGTCTACCATCCATTGGAGTAACAAAAATCTCAACAAAAGACTACCTTCCATAATGACAAGGTTACCATCCTTTGGAATAACAAAAATCTCGACAACAGACTACCTTCCATAATGATAAGACTACCATCAAATTGATTAACAAAAATATCGAGAACATACTACGTTTCATAATGACAAGGCTACCATCCGTTGGAGTAACAAAAATCTGAACAACAACCTACCTTCCATAATGACAAGGCTACAATCCATTGGAGTAACAGAAATCTCAAAGACAGACTACCTTCCATAATGACAAGGCTACCATCCATTGGAGTAACAAAAATCTGAACAACAGACTACCTTGCATAATGACAAGGCTACCATTCATTGGAGTAAAAAAAATCTCGACAAAAGACTACGTTCCATAATGACAAGGCCGCAATCCAATAGAATAACAAAAATATCGATAATAGACTACCTTCCATAATGACAAGGCTACCATCCATTGGAGAAACAAAAATCTCAACGACATACTACCTTCCATAATGACAAGGTTACCATCCATTGGAGTAACAAAAATCTCAACGACAGACTACCTTCCATAATGACAAGGCTACCATCCATTTGAGTAACAAAAATCTCGACAACAAACTACCTTCCATAACGACAAGGCTACCATCCATTGGAGTAACAGAAATCTCAACGACAGACTACCTTCGATAATGACAAGGCTACCATCCATTGGAGTAACAAAAATCAGAACAATACACTACCTTACATAATGACAAGCCTACAATCCATTGGAGTAACAAAAATTTCAACGAAAGACTACCTTCCATAATGACAAGGCTACCATCCATTCAAGTAACAAAAATCTCGATAACAGACTACCTTCCATAATTACAAGGCTACCATCCATTGGGGTAACAAAAATATCGACAACAGACTACCTTCCATAATGACATGGCTACCATCCATTGTAGTAAAAAAAATCTCGACAACAGACTACCTTCCATAATGACGAGGCTACCATCCATTGGAGTAACAAAAATATGAAAAACGGACTACCTTGCATAATGACAAGGCTATCATCCATTGGAGTAACAAAGATATCGATAATAAACTACCTTTAATAATGACAAGGCTACCATCCATTGGAGTAACAAAAATCTCGGCAAAAGACTACCTTCCATACTGACAAGGTTACGATCCATTAGAATAACAAAAATCTCGACTACAGACTATCTTCCATAATGACAAGGCTACCATTCATTGGAGTAACAAAAATCTGAACAACAGACTACCTTACATAATGACAAGGCTACAATCCATTGGAGTAACAAAAATCTCAACGACAGACTACCTTCCATAATGACAAGGCTACCATCCATTGGAGTAACAAAAATCTCGATAACAGACTACCTTCCATAATTACAAGGCTACCATCCATTGGGGTAACAAAAATATCGACAACAGACTACCTTCCATAATGACATGGCTACCATCCATTGTAGTAAAAAAAATCTCGACAACAGACTACCTTCCATAATGACGAGGCTACCATCCATTGGAGTAACAAAAATATGAACAACAGACTACCTTGCATAATGACAAGGCTATCATCCATTGGAGTAACAAAGATATAGATAATAGACTACCTTAAATAATGACAAGGCTACCATCCATTGGAGTAACAAAAATCTCGACAAAAGACTACCTTCCATACTGACAAGGTTACCATCCTTTGGAATAACAAAAATATCGACAATTGACTACCTTCCATAATGACAAGTCTACCATCCATTGGAGTAACAAAAATCTCGATAAAAACCTACCTTCCATAATAATAAGGCTACCATCCATTGGAATAACAAAAATCTCGACAATAGACTACCTTCCATAATGAAAAGGCTACCATCCAATGGAATAACAAATATCTCGACAACAGAATACCTTCCATAATGACAAGGCTACCATCCATTGGAGTAACAAAAATATCGACAACAAACTACCTTCCATAATGACAAGGCTATCATCCATTGGAGTAACAAAAATCTCAATGACAGACTACCTTCCATAAGGACAAGGCTACCATCCATTTGAGTAACAAAAATCTCGACAACAGACTACCTTCCATAATGACAAGGCTACCATCCATTGGAGTAACAAAAATATGAACAACCGACTACCTTGCATAATGACAAGGCTATCATCCATTGGAGTAACAAAGATATCGATAATAGACTGCCTTCAATAATGACAAGGCTACCATCCATTGGAGTAACTAAAATCTCGATAAAAGACTACCTTCCCTACTGACAAGGTTACCATCCATTGGAATAACAAAATTCTCGACTACAGACTATATTCCATAATGACAAGGCTACCATCCATTGGAGTAACAAAAATCTGAACAACAGACTACCTTACATAATGACAAGGCTACAATCCATTGGAGTAACAAAAATCTCAATGACAGACTACCTTCCATAATGACAAGGTTACCATCCATTGGAATAATAAAAATCTCGACTACAGACTATCTTCCATAATGACAAGGCTACCATCCATTGGAGTAACAAAAATATGAACAACAGACTACCTTGAATAATGACAAGGCTATCATCCATTGGAGTAACAA
Source organism: Vicia faba (assembly GCA_948472305.1). Taxonomy (NCBI): domain Eukaryota; kingdom Viridiplantae; phylum Streptophyta; class Magnoliopsida; order Fabales; family Fabaceae; genus Vicia; species Vicia faba. The sequence goes on along the minus strand of OX451739.1, from coordinate 544,296,020 downwards.
AGATATCGACAATAGACTACTTTAAATAATTACAAGGCTACCATCTATTGGAGTAACAAAAATCTCAACAAAAGACTACCTTCCATACTGACAAGGTTACCATCCATTGGAATAACAAAAATCTCGACAATAGACTACCTTCCATAATGACAACGCTACCATCCATTGGGGTAACAAAAATCTCGACAACTGACTACCTTCCATAATTACAAGGCTACAATCCATTGGGGTCACAAAAATCTCGACAACAGACTACCTTCCATAATGACAAGGCTACCATCCATTGGAGTAAAAAAAATATCGAAATCATACTACCTTCCATAATGACAAGGCTACCATCCATTGGAGTAACAAAAATATGAACAACAGACTACCTTGCATAATGACAAGGCTATCATCCATTGGAGTACCAAAGATATCGACAATAGACTACCTTCCACAATGACAAGGCTACCATGCATTGGAATAACAAAAATCTCGACAAAAGACTATCTTCCATAATGACAAGGCTACCATCCATTGGAGTAACAAAAATCTGAACAACAGACTACCTTACATAATGACAAGGCTACAATCCATTGTAGTAACAAAAATATCAACGACAGACTACCTTCCATAATGACAAGGCTACCATCCATTGGAGTAACAAAAATCTCGATAACAGACTACCTTCCATAATTACAAGGCTACCATCCATTGGGGTAACAAAAATATCGACAACAGACTACCTTCCATAATGACATGGCTACCATCCATTGTAGTAAAAAAAATCTCGACAACAGACTACCTTCCATAATGACGAGGCTACCATCCATTGCAGTAACAAAAATATGAACAATAGACTACCTTGCATAATGACAAGGCTATCATCCATTGGAGTAACAAAGATATCGATAATAGACTACCATAAATAATGACAAGGCTACCATCCATTGGAGTAACAAAAATCTCGACAAAAGACTACCTTCCATACTGACAAGGTTACCATCCATTGGAATAACAAAAATCTTGACAATTGACTACCTTCCATAATGACAAGTCTACCATCCATTGGAGTAACAAAAATCTCAACAAAAGACTACCTTCCATAATGACAAGGTTACCATCCTTTGGAATAACAAAAATCTCGACAACAGACTACCTTCCATAATGATAAGACTACCATCAAATGGATTAACAAAAATATCGAGAACATACTACGTTTCATAATGACAAGGCTACCATCCGTTGGAGTAACAAAAATCTGAACAACAACCTACCTTCCATAATGACAAGGCTACAATCCATTGGAGTAACAGAAATCTCAAAGACAGACTACCTTCCATAATGACAAGGCTACCATCCATTGGAGTAACAAAAATCTGAACAACAGACTACCTTGCATAATGACAAGGCTACCATTCATTGGAGTAAAAAAAATCTCGACAAAAGACTACGTTCCATAATGACAAGGCCGCAATCCATTAGAATAACAAAAATATCGATAATAAACTACCTTCCATAATGACAAGGCTACCATCCATTGGAGAAACAAAAATCTCAACGACATACTACCTTCCATAATGATAAGGTTACCATCCATTGGTGTAACAAAAATCTCAACGACAGACTACCTTCCATAATGACAAGGCTACCATCCATTTGAGTAACAAAAATCTCGACAACAAACTACCTTCCATAACGACAAGGCTACCATCCATTGGATTAACAGAAATCTCAACGACAGACTACCTTCGATAATGACAAGGCTACCATCCATTGGAGTAACAAAAATCAGAACAATAGACTACCTTACATAATGACAAGCCTACAATCCATTGGAGTAACAAAAATTTCAACGAAAGACTATCTTCCATAATGACAAGGCTACCATCCATTCAAGTAACAAAAATCTCGATAACAGACTACCTTCCATAATTACAAGGCTACCATCCATTGGGGTAACAAAAATATCGACAACAGACTACCTTCCATAATGACATGGCTACCATCCATTGTAGTAAAAAAAATCTCGACAACAGACTAACTTCCATAATGACGAGGCTACCATCCATTGGAGTAACAAAAATATGAAAAACGGACTACCTTGCATAATGACAAGGCTATCATCCATTGGAGTAACAAAGATATCGATAATAAACTACCTTTAATAATGACAAGGCTACCATCCATTGGAGTAACAAAAATCTCGGCAAAAGACTACCTTCCATACTGACAAGGTTACGATCCATTAGAATAACAAAAATCTCGACTACAGACTATCTTCCATAATGACAAGGCTACCATCCATTGGAGTAACAAAAATCTGAACAACAGACTACCTTACATAATGACAAGGCTACAATCCATTGGAGTAACAAAAATCTCAACGACAGACTACCTTCCATAATGACAAGGCTAACATCCATTGGAGTAACAAAAATCTCGATAACAGACTACCTTCCATAATTACAAGGCTACCATCCATTAGGGTAACAAAAATATCGACAACAGACTACCTTCCATAATGACATGGCTACCATCCATTGTAGTAAAAAAAATCTCGACAACAGACTACCTTCCATAATGACGAGGCTACCATCCATTGGAGTAACAAAAATATGAACAACAGACTACCTTGCATAATGACAAGGCTATCATCCATTGGAGTAACAAAGATATAGATAATAGACTACCTTAAATAATGACAAGGCTACCATCCATTGGAGTAACAAAAATCTCGACAAAAGACTACCTTCCATACTGACAAGGTTACCATCCATTGGAATAACAAAAATCTGGACAATTGACTACCTTCCATAATGAGAAGTCTACCATCCATTGGAGTAACAAAAATCTCGATAAAAACCTACCTTCCATAATGATAAGGCTACCATCCATTGGAATAACAAAAATCTCGACAATAGACTACCTTCCATAATGAAAAGGCTACCATCCAATGGAATAACAAATATCTCGACAACAGAATACCTTCCATAATGACAAGGCTACCATCCATTGGAGTAACAAAAATCTCGACAACAAACTACCTTCCATAATGACAAGGCTATCATCCATTGGAGTAACAAAAATCTCAATGACAGACTACCTTCCATAAGGACAAGGCTACCATCCATTTGAGTAACAAAAATCTCGACAACAGACTACCTTCCATAATGACAACGCTACCATCCATTGGAGTAACAAAAATATGAACAACCGACTACCTTGCATAATGACAAGGCTATCATCCATTGGAGTAACAAAGATATCGATAATAGGTTACCTTCAATAATGACAAGGCTACCATCCATTGGAGTAACTAAAATCTCGACAAAAGACTACCTTCCCTACTGACAAGGTTACCATCCATTGGAATAACAAAATTCTCGACTACAGACTATATTCCATAATGACAAGGCTACCATCCATTGGAGTAACAAAAATCTGAACAACAGACTACTTTACATAATGACACGGCTACAATCCATTGGAGTAACAAAAATCTCAATGACAGACTACCTTCCATAATGACAAGGTTACCATCCATTGGAATAATAAAAATCTCGACTACAGACTATCTTCCATAATGACAAGGCTACCATCCATTGGAGTAACAAAAATATGAACAACAGACTACCTTGAATAATGACAAGGCTATCATATATTGGAGTAACAAAGATATCGACAATAGACTACTTTAAATAATTACAAGGCTACCATCTATTGGAGTAACAAAAATCTCAACAAAAGACTACCTTCCATACTGACAAGGTTACCATCCATTGGAATAACAAAAATCTCGACAATAGACTACCTTCCATAATGACAACGCTACCATCCATTGGGGTAACAAAAATCTCGACAACTGACTACCTTCCATAATTACAAGGCTACAATCCATTGGGGTAACAAAAATCTCGACTACAGACTACCTTCCATAATGACAAGGCTACCATCCATTGGAGTAAAAAAAATATCGAAATCATACTACCTTCCATAATGACAAGGCTACCATCCATTGGAGTAACAAAAATATGAACAACAGACTACCTTGCATAATGACAAGGCTATCATCCATTGGAGTTCCAAAGATATCGACAATAGACTACCTTCCACAATGACAAGGCTACCATGCATTGGAATAACAAAAATCTCGATAAAAGACTATCTTCCATAATGACAAGGCTACCATCCATTGGAGTAACAAAAATCTGAACAACAGACTACCTTACATAATGACAAGGCTACTATCCATTGGAGTAACAAAAATCTCAACGAAAGACTACCATCCTTAATGACAAGGTTACCATCCATTGGAATAACAAAAATATCGACAATATACTACCTTCCATAATGACAAGGCTACCATCCATTGGAGTAACAAAAATATGAACAACAGACTACCTTGCATAATGACAAGGCTATCATCCATTGTTGTACCAAAGATATCGACAATAGACTACCTTCAATAATGACAAGGCTACCATCCATTTCTGTAACAAAAATCTCGACAATAGAATACCTTCAATAACGACAAGGCTACCATCCATTGGAGTAACAAAAATTTGAACAATAGACTACCTTACATAATGACAAGGCTACAATCCATTGGAGTATGAAAAATCTCAAAAACAGACTACCTTCCATAATGACAAGGTTACCATCCATTGGAATAACAAAAATCTCGACTACAAAATATCTTCCATAATGACAAGGCTACCATCCATTGGAGTAACAAAAATCTGAACAAAAGACTACCTTCCATAATGACAAGGCTACCATCAATTGGAGTAACAAAAATATCGACAATAGACTACCTTCCATAATTATAAGGCTACCATCCATTGAGGTAACAAAAATCTCGACAACAGACTACCTTCCATAATGACAAGGCTACCATCCATTGGAGTAACAAAAATCTCAACGACAGACTACCTTCCATAATGACAAGGTTACCATCCATTGGAATAACAAAAATCTCGACTACAGACTATCTTCCATAATGACAAGGCTATCAACCATTGGAGTAACAAAAATCTTAACAAAAGACTACCTTCCATAATGACAAGGTTACCATCCATTGGAATAACAAAAATCTCGACTATAGACTATCTTCCATAATGACAAGGCACCCATCCATTGGAGTAACAAAAATCTGAACAACAGACTACCTTACATAGTGAGAAGGCTACAATCCATTGGAGTAACAAAAATCTCAACGACAGACTACCTTCCATAATGACAAGGCTACCATCCATTGGAGTAACAAAAATCTCGACAACAGACTACCTTCCATAATTACAAGGCTACCATCCATTGGGGTAACAAAAATATCGACAACAGACTACCTTCCATAATGACATGGCTACCATCCATTGTAGTAAAAAAAATCTCGACAACAGACTACCTTCCATAATGACGAGGCTACCATCCATTGGAGTAACAAAAATATGAACAACAGACTACCTTACATAATGACAAGGCTATCATCCATTGGAGTAACAAAGATATCGCCAGTAGACTACCTTAAATAATGACAATGCTACCATCCATTGGAGTAACAAAAATCTCGACAAAAGACTACCTTCCATACTGAAAAGGTTACCATCCATTGGAATAACAAAAATCTCGACAATAGACTACCTTACAGAATGACAAGGCTACCATCCATTGGAGTAACAAAAATCTCGATAAAAAACTACCTTCCATTATGATAAGGCTACCATCCATTGGAATAACAAAAATCTCAACAATAGACTACCTTCCATAATGACAAGGCTACCATCAATTGGAGTAAAAAAAATCTGAACAACAGACTACCTTGCATAATGACAAGGCTATCATCCATTGGAGTAACAAAGATATCGACAATAGACTACCTTCAATAATGACAAGGCTACCATCCATTGGAGTAACAAAAATATCGACAAAAGACTCCCTTTCATACTGACATGGTTACCATCCATTGGAATAACATAAATCTCGACTATAGACTATCTTCCGTAATGACAAGGTTACCATCCATTAGAGTATCGAAAATCTCGACAACAGACTACCTTCCATAATGACAAGGCTACCATCCATTGGAGTAACAAAAATATGAACAACAGACTACCTTGCATAATGACAAGGATATCATCCATTAGAGTAACAAAGATATTGACAATAGACAACCTTCAATAAAGACAAGGCTACCATCCATTGGAGTAACAAAAATATCGACAAAAGACTACCTTCCATACTGACAAGGTTACCATCCATTAGAATAACAAAAATCTCGACAATAGACTACCTTCCATAATGACAAGGCTACCATCCATTGGAGTAACAAAAATCTCGATAAAAAACTACCTTCCATAATGATAAGGCTACCATCCATTGGAATAACAAAAATATCTAGAATAGACTACCTTCCATAATGACAAGGCTACCATCCATTGGAGTAAAAAAAATCTGAACAACAGACTACCTTGCATAATGACAAGGCTATCATCCATTGGAGTAACAAAGATATCGACAATAGACTACCTTCAATAATGACAAGGCTACCATCCATTGGAGTAACAAAAATATTGACAAAAGACTCCCTTTCATACTGACAAGGTTACCATCAATTGGAATAACATAGATCTCGACTACAGACTATCTTCCGTAATGACAAGGCTACCATCCATTGGAGTAACAAAAATCTGAACAACAGACTACCTTACATAATGACAAGGCTACCATCCATTAGAGTATCGAAAATCTCGACAACAGACTACCTTCCATAATTACAAGGCTACCATCCATTGGGGTAACAAAAATATCGACAACTGACTACCTTCCATAATGACAATGATATCATCCATTAGAGTAACAAAGATATTGACAATAGACAACCTTCAATAATGACAAGGCTACCATCCATTGGAGTAACAAAAATCTGGACAAAAGACTACCTTCCATACTGACAAGGTTACCATCCATTAGAATAACAAAAATCTCGACAATAGACTACCTTCCATAATGACAAGGCTACCATCCATTGGAGTAACAAAAATCTCGATAAAAAACTACCTTCCATAATGATAAGGCTACCATCCATTGGAATAACAAAAATCTCTAGAATAGACTACCTTCCATAATGACAAGGCTACCATCCATTGGAGTAAAAAAAATCTGAACAACAGACTACCTTGCATAATAACAAGGCTATCATCCATTGGAGTAACAAAGATATCGACAATAGACTACCTTCAATAATGACAAGGCTACCATCCATTGGAGTAACAAAAATATCGACAAAAGACTCCCTTTCATACTGACAAGGTTACCATCCATTGGAATAACATAAATCTCGACTATAGACTATCTTCCCTAATGACAAGGTTACCATCCATTAGAGTATCGAAAATCTCGACAACAGACTACCTTCCATAATGACAAGGCTACCATCCATTGGAGTAACAAAAATATGAACAACAGACTACCTTGCATAATGACAAGGATATCATCCATTAGAGTAACAAAGATATTGACAATAGACAACCTTCAATAAAGACAAGGCTACCATCCATTGGAGTAACAAAAATCTCGACAAAAGACTACCTTCCATACTGACAAGGTTACCATCCATTAGAATAACAAAAATCTCGACAATAGACTACCTTTCATAATGACAAGGCTACCATCCATTGGAGTAACAAAAATCTCGATAAAAAACTACCTTCCATAATGATAAGGCTACCATCCATTGGAATAACAAAAATATCTAGAATAGACTACCTTCCATAATGACAAGGCTACCATCCATTGGAGTAAAAAAAATCTGAACAACAGACTACCTTGCATAATGACAAGGCTATCATCCATTGGAGTAACAAAGATATCGACAATAGACTACCTTCAATAATGACAAGGCTACCATCCATTGGAGTAACAAAAATATCGACAAAAGACTCCCTTTCATACTGACAAGGTTACCATCAATTGGAATAACATAAATCTCGACTACAGACTATCTTCCGTAATGACAAGGCTACCATCCATTGGAGTAACAAAAATCTGAACAACAGACTACCTTACATAATGACAAGGCTACCATCCATTAGAGTATCGAAAATCTCGACAACAGACTACCTTCCATAATTACAAGGCTACCATCCATTGGGGTAACAAAAATCTAGACAACTGACTACCTTCCATAATGACAAGGATATCATCCATTAGAGTAACAAAGATATTGACAATAGACAACCTTCAATAATGACAAGGCTACCATCCATTGGAGTAACAAAAATCTGGACAAAAGACTACCTTCCATACTGACAAGGTTACCAACCATTAGAATAAAAAAAATCTCGACAATAGACTACCTTCCATAATGACAAGGCTACCATCCATTGGAGTAACAAAAATCTCGATAAAAAACTACCTTCCATAATGATAATGCTACCATCCATTGGAATAACAAAAATCTCTAGAATAGACTACCTTCCATAATGACAAGGCTACCATCCATTGGAGTAAAAAAAATCTGAACAACAGACTACCTTGCATAATGACAAGGCTATCATCCATTGGAGTAACAAAGATATCGACAATAGACTACCTTCAATAATGACAAGGCTACCATCCATTGGAGTAACAAAAATATCGACAAAAGACTCCCTTTCATACTGACAAGGTTACCATCCATTGGAATAACATAAATCTCGACTATAGACTATATTCCGTAATGACAAGGTTACCATCCATTAGAGTATCGAAAATCTCGACAACAGACTACCTTCCATAATTACAAGGCTACCATCCATTGGGGTAACAAAAATCTCGACAACTGACTACCTTCCATAATGACAAGGCTACCATCCATTGTAGTAAAAAATCTCGACAACAGACTACCTTCCAGACTGACAAGGCTACGATCCATTGGAGTAACAAAAATATGAACAACATACTACCTTGCATAATGACAAGGCTATCATCCATGGGAGTAACAAAGATATCGACAATAGAATACCTTCAATAATGTCAAGGCTAACATCCATTGGAGTAACGAAAATCTCGACAAAAGACTACCTTCAATACTGACAACGTTACCATCCATTGGAATAACAAAAACCATGACAACAGACTATCTTCTGTAATGACAAGGCTACCATCCATTGGAGTAACAAAAATATGAATAACAGACTATCTTCCATAATGACAAGGCTACCATCCATTGGAGTAACAAAAATTTGAACAACAGACTACCTTATATAATGACAAGGCTACCATCCATTGGGGTAACAAAAACCTTGACAATTGACTACCTTCTGTAATGACAAGGCTACCATCCATTGGAGTATCAAAAATATCGACAATAAGTGCCTTCCGTAATGACAAGGCTACCATCCAATGGAATAACAAAAATCTCGACAACATACTACCTTCCATAATGACAAGGCTACCATTCATTGGAGTAACAAAAATATGAACAACAGACTACCTTGCATAATGACAAGGATATCATCCATTGGAGTAACAAAGATATCGATAATAGAAAACCTTCAGTAATGACAAGGCTACCATCCATTGGAGTAACAAAAATCTCGACAAAAGACTACCTTCCATACTGACAAGGTTACCATCCATTGAAATAACAAAAATCTTGACTACAGACTATCTTCCATAATGACAAGGCTACCATCCATTGCAGTAACAAAAATCTGAATAACAGACTATCTTCCATAATGACAAGGCTACCATCCATTGGAGTAACAAAAATTTGAACAACAGACTACCTTATATAATGACAAGGCTACCATCCATTAGGGTAACAAAAACCTTGACAACTGACTACCTTCTGTAATGACAAGGCTACCATCCATTAGAGTATCAAAAATATCGACAATAAGTGCCTTCCGTAATGACAAGGCTACCATCCAATGGAATAACAAAAATCTCGACAACATACTACCTTCCATAATGACAAGGCTACCATTCATTGGAGTAACAAAAATATGAACAACAAACTACCTTCCATAATGACAAGGCTATAATCCATTGGAGTAACAAAAATCATAACGACATACTACCTTCCATATTGACAAGGCTACCATTCATTAGAGTAACAAAAATATCGACAACATACTAACTTCCATAATGACAAGGCTACCATCCATTGGAGTAACAAAAATATGAACAATAGACTACCTTGCATAATGACAAGGCTATCATCCATTGGAGTAACAAAGATATCGACAATAGACTACCTTCAATATTGACAAGGCTAGCATCCATTGGAGTAACAAAAATATCGACAAAAGACTCCCTTTCATACTGACAAGGTTACCATCCATTGGAATAACAAAAATCTCGACTACAGACTATCTTCCATAATGACAAGGCTACCATTCATTGGAGTAACAAAAATCTGAACAAAAGAATACCTTACATTATGACAAGGCTACCATCCATTGGGGTAACAAAAATCTTGACAACAGACTACCTTCCGTAATGACAAGGCTACCATCCATTGGAGTATCAAAAATATCGACAATAAGTGCCTTCCGTAATGACAAGGCTACCATCCAATGGAATAACAAAAATCTCGACAACAGACTACCTTCCATATTGACAAGGCTACCATTCATTGGAGTAACAAAAATATCGACAACAGACTACCTTCCATAATGACAAGGCTACCATCCATTGGAGTAAGAAAAATATGAACAACATACTACCTTGCATAATGACAAGGCTGTCATCCATTGTAGTAACAAATATATCGGCAATAGAATACCTTCAATAATGACAAGGCTACCATCCATTGGAGTAACAAAAATATCGATAAAAGACTCCCTTTCATACTGACAAGGTTACCATCCATTAGAATAACAAAAATCTCGACTACAGACTATCTTCCATAATTATAAGGCTACCATCCATTAGAGTAACAAAAATTTGAACAACAGACTACCTTACATAATGACAAGGCTACAATCAATTAGAGTAACATAAATCTCAATGATATAATACCTTCCATAATGACAAGGTTACCATCCATTGGAGTAACAAAAATCTCAACAACAGACTACCTTCCATAATTACAAGGCTACCATCCATTGGAGTAACAAGAATCTCGACAACAAACTACCTTCCATAATTACAAGGCTACCATCCATTGGGGTGACAAAAATCTCGACAACAGACTACCTTCCATAATTACAAGGCCACCATCCATTGGGGTAACAAAAATATCGAGAATAGACTACCTTCCATAATGACAAGGCTACCATCTATTGGATTAAAAAAAATCTCGACAACAAACTACCTTCCATAATGAAAAGGTTACCATCCATTGGAATAACAAAAATCTCGACAATAGACTATCTCACAAAATGACAAGGCTACCATCCATTGGAGTAACAAAAATCTCGATAAAAAACTACCTTCCATTATGATAAGGCTACCATCCATTGGAATAACAAAAATCTCAACAATAGACTACCTTCCATAATGACAAGGCTACCATCCATTGGAGTAACAAAAATCTGAACAATAGACTACCTTGCATAATGACAAGGCTATCATACATTGGAGTAACAAAGATATCGACAATAGACTACCTTCAATAATGACGAGGCTACCATCCATTGGAGTAACAAAAATCTCGACAAAAGACTTCCTTCCGTACTGACAAGGTTACCATCCATTGTAATAACATAAATCTCGACTACAGACTGTCTTCCGTAATGACAAGGCTACCATCCATTGGAGTAACAAAAGCCTCAACGATAGACTACCTTCCAGAATGACAAGGCTACCATCCATTAGAGTAACGAAAATCTCGACAACAGACTACCTTCCATAATTACAAGGCTACCATCCATTGGGGTAACAAAAATCTCGACAACTGAGTAGCTTCAATAATGACAAGGCTACCATCCATTGTAGTAAAAAAATATCGACAATAGACTACCTTCCATAATGACAAGGCTACCATCCATTGGAGTAACACAAATATGAAAAACAGACTACCTTGCATAATGATAAGGCTATCGTACATTGGAGTAACAAAGATATCGATAATAGAATACCTTCAATAATGACAAGGCTAACATCCATTGGAGTAACAAAAATCTCGACAAAAGACTACCTTCCATACTGACAAGGTTACCATCCATTGGAATAACAAAAATGGTGACAAGAGACTATCTTCCGTAATGACAAGGCTACCATCCATTGGAGTATAAAAAATATCGACAATAAGTGCCTTCCGTAATGACAAGGACACCATCCAATGGAATAACAAAAATCTCGACAACAGACTACCTTCCATAATGACAAGGCTACCATCCATTGGAGTAACAAAAATCTAAACAACAGACTACCTTGCATAATGACAAGGATATCATCCATTAGAGTAACAAAGATATTGACAATAGACAACCTTCAATAATGACAAGGTTACCATCCATTAGAGTAACAAAAATCTCGACAAAAGACTACCTTCCATACTGACAAGGTTACCATCCATTAGAATAACAAAAATCTCGACAATAGACTACCTTCCATAATGACAAGGCTACCATCCATTGGAGTAACAAAAATCTCGATAAAAAACTACCTTCCATAATGATAAGGCTACCATCCATTGGAATAACAAAAATCTCTAGAATAGACTACCTTCCATAATGACAAGGCTACCATCCATTGGAGTAACAAAAATCTGAACAACAGACTACCTTGCATAATGACAAGGCTATCATCCATTGGAGTAACAAAGATATCGACAATAGACTATCTTAAATAATGACAAGGCTACCATCCATTGGAGTAACAAAAATCTCAACGACAGACTACCTTCCATAATGACAAGGCTACCATCCATTGGAATAACAAAAATATCGACAACAGATTACCTTCCATAATTACAAGGCTACCATCCATTGGGGTAACAAAAATCTCGACAACTGACTACCTTTCATAATGACAAGGCTACCATCCATTTTAGTAAACAAATTCTCGACAACAGACTACCTTCCATAATTACAAGGCTACCATCCATTGGAGTAACAAAAATATGAACAACAGACTACCTTGCATAATGACAAGGCTATCACCCTTTGGAGTAACAAAGATATCGACAATAGACTACCTTCAATAATGACAAGGCTACCATCCATTGGAGTAACAAAAATCTCGACAAAAGACTACCTTCCATACTGACAAGGCTACCATCCATTGGAGTAACACAAATCTCGACTACAGACTATCTTCCGTAATGACAAGGCTACCATCGATTGGAGTAACAAAAATATGAACAACAGACTACCTTACATAATGACAAGGCAACAATCCATTGGGGTAACAGAAATCTCAACGACAGAATACCTTCCATAATGACAAGGTTACCATCCATTGGAGTAACAAAAATCTCGACAACAAACTACCTCCCATAATTACAAGGCTAACATCCATTGGGGTAACAAGAATCTCGACAACAGACTACCTTCCATAATGTCAAGGCTACGATCCATTGGAGTAAAAAAAATCTCGACAATAGACTACCTTCCATAATGACAAGGCTATCATCCATTGGAGTAACAAAGATATCGATAACAGACTACATTCAATTTTGACAAGGCTACCTCCATTGGAGTAACAAAAATCTGAACAATAGACTACCTTGCATAATGACAAGGCTATCATCCATTGGAATAACAAAGATATCTACAACAGAATACCTTCAATAATGACAAGGCTACCATCCATTGGAGTAACAAAAATCTCGACAAAAGACTACCTTCCAAACTGACAAGGTTACCATCCATTGGAATAACAAAAATCACGACAATAGACTACCTTCCATAATGACATGGCTACCATCCATTGGAGTAACAAAAATCTCGATAAAAAACTACCTTCCATAATGATAAGGCTACCATCCATTGGAATAACAAAAATCTCTAGAATTGACTACCTTCAATAATGACAAGGCTACCATCCATTGGAGTAACAAAAATCTCCACAAAATACTACCTTCAATAATGACAAGGCTACAATCCATTGGAGTAACAACAATCTGAACAACAGACTACCTTCCATAATGACAAGGCTACCATCCGCTGGAGTAAAAAAAATCTCGACAATAGACTACCTTCCATAATTACAATGCTACCATCCATTAAGGTAACAAAAATCTCGACAACAGACTACCTTCCGTAATGACAGGGCTACCATCCATTGGAGTAAAAAAATTATCGACAACAGACTACCTTCCATAATGACAAGGCTACCATCCATTGGAGTAACAAAAATCTGAACAACAGACTACCTTACATAATGACAAGGCAACAATCCATTGGAGTAACAGAAATCTCAACGACATAATACCTTCCATAATGACAAGGTTACCATCCATTGGAGTAACAAAAATCTCGACAACAGACTACCTTCCATAATTACAAGGCTACCATCCATTGGGGTAACAAGAATCTCGACAACAGACTATCTTCCATAATGTCAAGGCTACCATCCATTGGAGTAACAAAAATATGAACAACAAACTACGTTCCATAATGACAAGGCTATAATCCATTGGAGTAACAAAAATATTAACGACATACTACCTTCCATATTGACAAGGCTACCATTCATTGGAGTAATAAAAATATCTACAACAGACTACCTTCCATAATGACAAGGCTACCATCCATTGGAGTAAGAAAAATATGAACAACATACTACCTTGCATAATGACAAGGCTATCATCCATTGTAGTAACAAAGATATAGACAATAGACTACCTTTAATAATGACAAGGCTACCATCCATTGGAGTAACAAAAACATCGACAAAAGACTCCCTTTCATACTGACAAGGTTACCATTCATTACAATAACAAATATCTCGACTACAGACTATCTTCCATAATGACAAGACTACCATCCATTAGAGTAACAAAAATTTGAACAACAGACTACCTTACATAATGACAAGGATAAAATCAATTGGAGTAACATAAATCTCAACGATAGAATACCTTCCATAATGACAAGGTTACCATCCATTTGAGTAACAAAAATCTCGACAACAAACTACCTTCCATAATTACAAGGCTACCATCCATTGGGGTAACAAAAATCTCGACATCAGACTACCTTCCATAATTACAAGGCCACCATCCATTGGGGTAACAAAAATCTCGAGAATAGACTACCTTCCATAATGACAAGGCTACCATCTATTGGAGTAAAAAAAATCTCGACAACAGACTACCTTCCATAATGACAAGTTTACCATCCATTAGAGTAACGAAAATCTCGACAACAGACTACCTTCCATAATAACAAGGCTACCATCCATTGGGGTAACAAAAATCTCGACAACTGACTAGCTTCCATAATGACAAGGCTACTATCCATTGTAGTAAAAAAATATCGACAATAGACTACCTTCCATATTGACAAGGCTACCATCCATTGGAGTAACAAAAATATGAAGAACAAACTACCTTCCATAATGACAAGGCTATAATCCATTGGAGTAACAAAAATCTTAACGACATACTACCTTCCATATTGACAAGGCTACCATTCATTGGAGTAACAAAAATATCGACAACAGACTACCTTCCATAATGACAAGGCTACCATCCATTGGAGTAAGAAAAATATGAACAACATACTACCTTGCATAATGACAAGGCTATCATCAATTGTAGTAACAAAGATATCGAAAATAGACTACCTTCAATAATGACAAGGCTACCATCCATTGGAGTAACAAAAATATCGACAAAAGACTCCCTTTCATACTGACAAGGTTACCATTCATTACAATAACAAAAATCTCGACTACAGACTATCTTCCATAATGACAAGGCTACCATCCATTAGAGTAACAAAAATTTGAACAACAGACTACCTTACATAATGACAAGGCTACAATCCATTGGAGTAACATAAATCTCAATGATAGAATACCTTCCATAATGACAAGGTTACCATCCATTTGAGTAACAAAAATCTCAACAACAGACTACCTTCCATAATTACAAGGCTACCATCCATTGGAGTAACAAGAATCTCGACAACAAACTACCTTCCATAATTACAAGGCTACCATCCATTGGGGTAACAAAAATCTCGACAACAGACTACCTTCCATAATTACAAGGCCACCATCCATTGGGGTAACAAAAATCTCGAGAATAGACTACCTTCCATAATGACAAGGCTACCATCTATTGGAGTAAAAAAAATCTCGACAACAGACTACCTTCCATAATGACAAGTTTACCATTCATAGGAATAACAAAAATCTCGACAATAGACTACCTCACAAAATGACAAGGCTACCATCCATTGGAGTAACAAAAATCTCGATAAAAAACTACCTTCCATTATGATAAGGCTACCATCCATTGGAATAACAAAAATCTCAACAATAGACTACCTTCCATAATGACAGGGCTACCATACATTGGAGTAACAAAAATCCGAACAATAGACTACCTTGCATAATGACAAGGCTATTATACATTGGAGTAACAAAAATATCGACAATAGACTACCTTCAATAATTACAAGGCTACCATCCATTGGAGTAACAAAAATCTCGACAAAAGACTTCCTTTCGTACTGACAAGGTTACCATCCATTGGAATAACATAAATCTCGACTACAGACTATCTTACGTAATGACAAGGCTATCATCCATTGAAGTAACAAAAATCTGAACAACAGACTACCTTACATATTGACAAGGCTACAATCCATTGGAGTAAGAAAAATATGAAGAACAAACTACCTTCCATAATGACAAGGCTATAATCCATTGGAGTAACAAAAATCTTAACGACATACTACCTTCCATATTGACAAGGCTAACATTCATTGGAGTAACAAAAATATCGACAACAGACTACCTTCCATAATGACAAGGCTACCATCCATTGGAGTAAGAAAAATATGAACAACATACTACCTTGCATAATGACAAGGCTATCATCAATTGTAGTAACAAAGATATCGACAATAGACTACCTTCAATAATGACAAGGATACCATCCATTGGAGTAACAAAAATATCGACAAAAGACTCCCTTTCATACTGACAAGGTTACCATTCATTACAATAACAAAAATCTCAACTACAGACTATCTTCCATATTGACAAGGCTACCATCCATTAGAGTAACAAAAATTTGAACATCAGACTACCTTACATAATGACAAGGCTACAATCCATTGGAGTAACATAAATCTCAACGATAGAATACCTTCCATAATGACAAGGTTACCATCCATTTGAGTAACAAAAATCTCAACAATAGACTACCTTCCATAATTACAAGGCTACCATCCATTAGAGTAACAAGAATCTCGACAACAAACTACCTTCCATAATTACAAGGCTACCATCCATTGGGGTAACAAAAATCTCGACAACAGACTACCTTCCATAATTACAAGGCCACCATCCATTGGGGTAACAAAAATCTCGAGAATAGACTACCTTCCATAATGACAAGGCTACCATCTATTGGAGTAAAAAAAATCTCGACAACAGACTACCTTCCATAATAACAAGTTTACCATTCATTGGAATAACAAAAATCTCGACAATAGACTACCTCACAAAATGACAAGGCTACCATCCATTGGAGTAAAAAAAATCTCGATAAAAAACTACCTTCCATTATGATAAGGCTACCATCCATTGGAATAACAAAAATCTCAACAATAGACTACCTTCCATAATGACAGGGCTACCATACATTGGAGTAACAAAAATCCGAACAATAGACTACCTTGCATAATGACAAGGCTATTATACATTGGAGTAACAAAAATATCGACAATAGACTACCTTCAATAATTACAAGGCTACCATCCATTGGAGTAACAAAAATCTCGACAAAAGACTTCCTTTCGTACTGACAAGGTTACCATCCATTGGAATAACATAAATCTCGACTACAGACTATCTTACGTAATGACAAGGCTATCATCCATTGAAGTAACAAAAATCTGAACAACAGACTACCTTACATATTGACAAGGCTACAATCCATTGGAGTAAGAAAAATATGAAGAACAAACTACCTTCCATAATGACAAGGCTATAATCCATTGGAGTAACAAAAATCTTAACGACATACTACCTTCCATATTGACAAGGCTAACATTCATTGGAGTAACAAAAATATCGACAACAGACTACCTTCCATAATGACAAGGCTACCATCCATTGGAGTAAGAAAAATATGAACAACATACTACCTTGCATAATGACAAGGCTATCATCAATTGTAGTAACAAAGATATCGACAATAGACTACCTTCAATAATGACAAGGATACCATCCATTGGAGTAACAAAAATATCGACAAAAGACTCCCTTTCATACTGACAAGGTTACCATTCATTACAATAACAAAAATCTCAACTACAGACTATCTTCCATATTGACAAGGCTACCATCCATTAGAGTAACAAAAATTTGAACATCAGACTACCTTACATAATGACAAGGCTACAATCCATTGGAGTAACATAAATCTCAACGATAGAATACCTTCCATAATGACAAGGTTACCATCCATTTGAGTAACAAAAATCTCAACAATAGACTACCTTCCATAATTACAAGGCTACCATCCATTAGAGTAACAAGAATCTCGACAACAAACTACCTTCCATAATTACAAGGCTACCATCCATTGGGGTAACAAAAATCTCGACAACAGACTACCTTCCATAATTACAAGGCCACCATCCATTGGGGTAACAAAAATCTCGAGAATAGACTACCTTCCATAATGACAAGGCTACCATCTATTGGAGTAAAAAAAATCTTGACAACAGACTACCTTCCATAATAACAAGTTTACCATTCATTGGAATAACAAAAATCTCGACAATAGACTACCTCACAAAATGACAAGGCTACCATCCATTGGAGTAACAAAAATCTCGATAAAAAACTACCTTCCATTATGATAAGGCTACCATCCATTGGAATAACAAAAATCTCAACAATAGACTACCTTCCATAATGACAGGGCTACCATCCATTGGAGTAACAAAAATCCGAACAATAGACTACCTTGCATAATGACAAGGCTATCATACATTGGAGTAACAAAGATATCGACAATAGACTACCTTCAATAATTACAAGGCTACCATCCATTGGAGTAACAAAAATCTCGACAAAAGACTTCCTTTCGTACTGACAAGGTTACCATCCATTGGAATAACATAAATCTCGACTACAGACTATCTTACGTAATGACAAGGCTACCATCCATTGAAGTAACAAAAATCTGAACAACAGACTACCTTACATATTGACAAGGATACAATCCATTGGAGTAACAAAAATCTCAACGACGTACTACCTTCCATAATGACAAGGCTACCATCCATTAGAGTAACGAAAATCTCGACAACAGACTACCTTCCATAATTACAAGGCTACCATCCATTGGGGTAACAAAAATCTCGACAACTGACTAGCTTCCATAATGACAAGGCTACCATCTATTGTAGTAAAAAAATATCGACAATAGACTACCTTCCATAATGACAAGGCTACCATCCATTGGAGTAACACAAATATGAACAACAGACTACCTTGCATAATGACAAGGCTATCATCCATTGGAGTAACAAAGATATCGATAATAGAATACCTTCAATAATGACAAGGCTAACATCCATTGGAGTAACAAAATTCTCGACAAAAGACTACCTTCTATACTGACAAGGTTACCATCCATTGGAATAACAAAAATCGTGACAAGGGACTATCTTACGTAATGACAAGGCTACCATCCATTGGATTATCAAAAATATCGACAATAAGTGACTTCCGTAATGACAAGGATACCATCTAATGGAATAACAAAAATCTCGACAATAGACTACCTTCCATAATGACAAGGCTACCATCCATTGGAGTAACAAAAATCTGAACAACAGACTACCTTGCATAATGACAAGGATATTATCCATTAGAGTAACAAAGATATTGTCAAAAGACAACCTTCAATAATGACAAGGCTACCATCCATTGGAGTAACAAAAATCTCGACAAAAGACTACCTTCCATACTGACAAGGTTACCATCCATTAGAATAACAAAAATCTCGACAATAGACTACCTTCCATAATGACAAGGCTACCATCCATTGGAGTAACAAAAATCTCGATAAAAAACTACCTTCCATAATGATAAGGCTACCATCCATTGGAATAACAAAAATCTCTAGAATAGACTACCTTCCATAATGACAAGGCTACCATCCATTGGAGTAACAAAAATCTGAACAACAGACTACCTTGCACAATGAAAAGGCTATCATCCATTGGAGTAAGAAAGATATCGACAATAGACTATCTTAAATAATGACAAGGCTACCATCCATTGGAGTAACAAAAATCTCGACAAAAGACTACCTTCCATACTGACAAGGTTACCATCCATTGGAATAACAAAAATATCGACAACAGACTATCTTCCATAATGACAAGGCTACCATCCATTGGACTAACAAAAATCTGAAAAACATACTACCTTACATAATGAAAAGGCTACAATCCATTGGAGTAACAAAAATCCCAACGACATACTACCTTCCATAATGACAAGGCTACCATCCATTAGAGTAACAAAAATCTCAACGACAGACTACCTTCCATAATGACAAGGCTACCATCCATTAGAGTAACAAAAATCTCAACAACAGACTACCTTCCATAATTACAAGTTTACCATTCATTGGAATAACAAAAATCTCGACAATAGACTACCTCACAAAATGACAAGGCTACCATCCATTGGAGTAACAAAAATCTCGATAAAAAACTACCTTCCATTATGATAAGGCTACCATCCATTGGAATAACAAAAATCTCAACAATAGACTACCTTCCATAATGACAGGGCTACCATACATTGGAGTAACAAAAATCCGAACAATAGACTACCTTGCATAATGACAAGGCTATTATACATTGGAGTAACAAAAATATCGACAATAGACTACCTTCAATAATTACAAGGCTACCATCCATTGGAGTAACAAAAATCTCGACAAAAGACTTCCTTTCGTACTGACAAGGTTACCATCCATTGGAATAACATAAATCTCGACTACAGACTATCTTACGTAATGACAAGGCTACCATCCATTGAAGTAACAAAAATCTGAACAACAGACTACCTTACATATTGACAAGGCTACAATCCATTGGAGTAACAAAAATATGAAGAACAAACTACCTTCCATAATGACAAGGCTATAATCCATTGGAGTAACAAAAATCTTAACGACATACTACCTTCCATATTGACAAGGCTAACATTCATTGGAGTAACAAAAATATCGACAACAGACTACCTTCCATAATGACAAGGCTACCATCCATTGGAGTAAGAAAAATATGAACAACATACTACCTTGCATAATGACAAGGCTATCATCAATTGTAGTAACAAAGATATCGACAATAGACTACCTTCAATAATGACAAGGATACCATCCATTGGAGTAACAAAAATATCGACAAAAGACTCCCTTTCATACTGACAAGGTTACCATTCATTACAATAACAAAAATCTCGACTACAGACTATCTTCCATATTGACAAGGCTACCATCCATTAGAGTAACAAAAATTTGAACATCAGACTACCTTACATAATGACAAGGCTACAATCCATTGGAGTAACATAAATCTCAACGATAGAATACCTTCCATAATGACAAGGTTACCATCCATTTGAGTAACAAAAATCTCAACAACAGACTACCTTCCATAATTACAAGGCTACCATCCATTGGAGTAACAAGAATCTCGACAACAAACTACCTTCCATAATTACAAGGCTACCATCCATTGGGGTAACAAAAATCTCGACAACAGACTACCTTCCATAATTACAAGGCCACCATCCATTGGGGTAACAAAAATCTCGAGAATAGACTACCTTCCATAATGACAAGGCTACCATCTATTGGAGTAAAAAAAATCTCCACAACAGACTACCTTCCATAATAACAAGTTTACCATTCATTGGAATAACAAAAATCTCGACAATAGACTACCTCACAAAATGACAAGGCTACCATCCATTGGAGTAACAAAAATCTCGATAAAAAACTACCTTCCATTATGATAAGGCTACCATCCATTGGAATAACAAAAATCTCAACAATAGACTACCTTCCATAATGACAGGGCTACCATCCATTGGAGTAACAAAAATCCGAACAATAGACTACCTTGCATAATGACAAGGCTATCATACATTGGAGTAACAAAGATATCGACAATAGACTACCTTCAATAATTACAAGGCTACCATCCATTGGAGTAACAAAAATCTCGACAAAAGACTTCCTTTCGTACTGACAAGGTTACCATCCATTGGAATAACATAAATCTCGACTACAGACTATCTTACGTAATGACAAGGCTACCATCCATTGAAGTAACAAAAATCTGAACAACAGACTACCTTACATATTGACAAGGATACAATCCATTGGAGTAACAAAAATCTCAACGACATACTACCTTCCATAATGACAAGGCTACCATCCATTAGAGTAACGAAAATCTCGACAACAGACTACCTTCCATAATTATAAGGCTACCATCCATTGGGGTAACAAAAATCTCGACAACTGACTAGCTTCCATAATGACAAGGCTACCATCTATTGTAGTAAAAAAATATCGACAATAGACTACCTTCCGTAATGACAAGGCTACCATCCATTGGAGTAACACAAATATGAACAACAGACTACCTTGCATAATGACAAGGCTATCATCCATTGGAGTAACAAAGATATCGATAATAGAATACCTTCAATAATGACAAGGCTAACATCCATTGGAGTAACAAAATTCTCGACAAAAGACTACCTTCTATACTGACAAGGTTACCATCCATTGGAATAACAAAAATCGTGACAAGGGACTATCTTCCGTAATGACAAGGCTACCATCCATTGGATTATCAAAAATATCGACAATAAGTGACTTCTGTAATGACAAGGATACCATCCAATGGAATAACAAAAATCTCGACAATAGACTACCTTCCATAATGACAAGGCTACCATCCATTGGAGTAACAAAAATCTGAACAACAGACTACCTTGCATAATGACAAGGATATTATCCATTAGAGTAACAAAGATATTGTCAATAGACAACCTTCAATAATGACAAGGCTACCATCCATTGGAGTAACAAAAATCTCGACAAAAGACTACCTTCCATACTGACAAGGTTACCATCCATTAGAATAACAAAAATCTCGACAATAGACTACCTTCCATAATGACAAGGCTACCATCCATTGGAGTAACAAAAATCTCGATAAAAAACTACCTTCCATAATGATAAGGCTACCATCCATTGGAATAACAAAAATCTCTAGAATAGACTACCTTCCATAATGACAAGGCTACCATCCATTGGAGTAACAAAAATCTGAACAACAGACTACCTTGCACAATGAAAAGGCTATCATCCATTGGAGTAAGAAAGATATCGACAATAGACTATCTTAAATAATGACAAGGCTACAATCCATTGGAGTAACAAAAATCTCGACAAAAGACTACCTTCCATACTGACAAGGTTACCATCCATTGGAATAACAAAAATATCGACAACAGACTATCTTCCATAATGACAAGGCTACCATCCATTGGACTAACAAAAATCTGAAAAACATACTACCTTACATAATGAAAAGGCTACAATCCATTGGAGTAACAAAAATCCCAACGACATACTACCTTCCATAATGACAAGGCTACCATCCATTAGAGTAACAAAAATCTCAACGACAGACTACCTTCCATAATGACAAGGCTACCATCCATTAGAGTAACAAAAATCTCAACAACAGACTACCTTCCATAATTACAAGGCTACCATCCATTGGGGTAACAAAAATCTCGACAACTGACTACCTTCCATAATGACAAGGCTACCATCCATTTTAGTAAAAAAATTCTCGACAATAGACTACCTTCCATAATGACAAGGCTACCACCCATTGGAGTAACAAAAATATGAACAACAGGCTACCTTGCATAATGACAAGGCTATCACCCTTTGGAGTAACAAAGATATCGACAATAGACTACCTTCAATAATGACAAGGCTACCATCCATTGGAGTAACCAAAATCTCGACAAAAGACTACCTTCCATACTGACAAGGCTACCATCCATTGGAGTAACAAAAATCTCGACTATAGACTATCTTCCGTAATAACAAGGCTACCATCCATTGGAGTAACAAAAATCTGAACAACAGACTACCTTACATATTGACAAGGCAACAATCCATTGGAGTAACAGAAATCTCAACGACAGAATACCTTCCATAATGACGAGGTTACCATCCATTGGAGTAACAAAAATCTCGACAACAAACTACCTTCCATAATTACAAGGCTACAATCCATTGGGGTAACCAGAATCTCGACAACAGACTACCTTCCATAATGTCAAGGCTACAATCCATTGGAGTAAAAAAAATCTCGACAATAGACTGCCTTCCATAATGAAAAGGCTATCATCCATTAGAGTAAAAAAGATATCGATAACAGACTACCTTCAATAATGACAAGGCTACCATCCATTGGAGTAACAAAAATCTCCACAAAATACTACCTTCAATAATGACAAGGCTAGAATCCATTGGAGTAACAACAATCTGAACAACAGACTACCTTCCATAATGACAAGGCTACCATCCTTTGGAGTAACAAAGATATCGATAATAGACTACCTTCGATAATGAAAAGGCTACCATCCATTGGAATAACAAAAATATCGACAAAAGACTACCTTGCAAACTGACAAGGTTACCATCCACTAGAATAACAAAAAACTCGACAAAAGACTACCTTCCATAATGACAAGGCTACCATCCATTGGAGTATCAAAAATCTCAATAAAAAACTATCTTCCATAATGATAAGGCTACCATCCATTGGAATGACAAAAATTCTCGACAAAAGACTACCTTCCATAATGACAAGGCTATCATCCATTGGAGTAACAAAAATCTGAACAACAGACTACCTTGCATAATGACAAGGCTATCATCCATTGGAGTAACAAAGATATTAACAATAGACTACCTTAAATAATGACAAGGCTACTATCCATTGGAGTAACAAAAATCTGGACAAAAGACTACCTTCCATACTGACAAGGTTACCATCCTTTGGAATAACAAAAATCTCGAAAACAGACTATCTTCCATAATGACAAGGCTACCATCCATTGGATTAACAAAAATATGAACAACAGACTACCTTACATAATTACAAGGCTACAATCCATTGGAGTAACAAAAATGTCAACGACAGACTACCTTCCATAATGACAAGGCTACCATCCATTGGAGTAACAAAAATCTCGACAATAAACTACCTTCCATAATTACAAGGCTACCATCCATTGGGGTAACAAAAATCTCGACAACTGACTACCTTCCATAATGACAAGGCTACCATCCATTGTAGTAAAACAAATCTCGACAACAAACTACCTTCCATAATGACAAGGCTACCATCCATTGGAGTAACAAAAATATGAACAACAGACTAACTTGCATAATGACAAGGCTATCATCCATTAGAGTAACAAAGATATCGACAATAGACTTCCTTCAATAATGAAAAGGCTACCATCAATTGGAGTAACAAAAATCTCGACAAAAGACTACCTTCCATACTGACAAGGTTACCATCCATTTGAATAACAAAAATCCTGACTACATACTTCCTTCCGTAATGACAAGGCTACCATCCATTGGAGTAACAAAAATATGAACAACAGACTACCTTACATATTGATAAGGCTACAATCCATTGGAGTAACAGAAATCTCAACTAAAGACTACCTTCCATAATGACAAGGTTACCATCCATTGGAGTAAAAAAAATTTCGACAACAGACTACCTTCCATAATTACAAGGCTACCATCCATTGGAGTAAAAAAAATCTCGACAATAGACTACCTTCCATAATGACAAGGCCATCATCCATTAGAGTAATTTAGATATCGATAACAGACTAACTTCAATAATTACAAGGCTACCATCCATTGGAGTAACAAAAATCTCGTCAACAGACTACCTTCCATAATGAAAAGGCTACCATCCAATGGAATAAAAAAATTCTGGACAACAGACTACCTTTCATAATGACAAGGCTACCATCCATTGGAGTAAAAAAAATCTGAACAACAAACTACCTTCCATAATGACAAGGCTACAATCCATTGGAGTAACAGAAATCTCAACAACCGACTACCTTCCATGATGACAAGGCTACCATCCATTGGACTAACAAAAATTTTCGACAACAGACTACCTTCCATAATTACAAGGCTACCATCCATTGGAGTAACAAAAATCTCGACAACAGACTACCTTGCAAAATTACAAGGCTATCATCCATTGGGTTAACAAAAATCTCGACAATAGACTACCTTCCATAATGACAAGGCTACCATCCATTGGGGTAACAAAAATCTCGACAACTGACTACCTTCCATAATGACAAGGCTACCATCCATTGGAGTTAAAGAAATCTCGACAACAAACTACCTTCCATAATAATAAGGCTACCATCCATTGGAGTAACAAAAATATGAACAACATACTACCTTGCATAATGACAAGGCTATCATCCATTGTAGTAACAAAGATATCAACAATAGACTACCTTCAATAATGACAAGGCTACCATCCACTGGAGTAACAAAAATCTTGATAAAAGAGTACCTTCCATACTGACAAGGTTACCATCCATTAGAATAACAAAATTCTCGACTACAAACTATCTTCCATAATGACTAGCCTACCATCCATTGGAGTAACAAAAATCTGAACAACAGACTACCTTACATAATGACAAGGCTACAATCCATTGGACAAACAAAAATCTCAACGACAAAAAACCTTCCATAATGACAAGGTTACCATCCAATGGAGTAACAAAAATCTCGACAACATACTACCTTCCATAATTACAAGGCTACCATCCATTGGGTTAACAAAAATCTCAACAATAGACGACCTTCCATAATTACAAGTCTACCATCCATTGGAGTATAAAAAATCCCGACAATAGACTACTTTCCATAATGACAAGGCTATCATCCATTGGAGTAACAAAGATATCGATAACAAACTACCTTCAATAATGACAAGGCTACCATCCATTGGAGTAACAGAAATCTCGACAAAATACTACCTTCCATAATGACAAGGCTACCATCCATTGGAGTAACAAAGATATCAACAACAGACTACCTTTAATAATGACAAGGCTACTATTTATTGGAGTAACAAAATACTACCTTCCATAATGACAAGGCTATCATCCATTGGAGTAACAAAAATCTCAATAAAAAACTACCTTTCATAATGATAAGGATAACATCCATTACAATAACAAAAATATCAACAATAGACTATCTTCCATAATGACAAGGCTACCATCCATTGGAGTAACAAAAATCTGAACAACAGACTACCTTGCAAAATGACAAGGCTATCATCCATTGGAGTAACAAAGATATCGACAATAGAATGCCTTAAATAATGACAAGGCTACCATCCATTGGAGTAACAAAAATCTCGACAAAAGACTACCTTCCACACTGACAAGGTTACCATCCATTGGAATAACAAAAATCTCGAAAATAGACTATTTTCCATAATGACAAGGTTACCATCCATTGGACTAACAAAAATCTGAACAACAGACTACTTTACATAATGACAAGGCTACAATCCATTGGAGTAACAAAAATCTCAACGACAGACTACCTTCCATAATGACAAGGCTACCATCCTTTGGAGTAACAAAAATATCGACAATAGACTACCTTCCATAATTACAAGGCTACCATCCATTGGGGTAACAAAAATCTCGACAACAAACTACCTTCCATAATGACAATGCTACCATCCATTGTAGTAAATAAAATCTTGACAACAGACTACCTTCCATAATGACAAGGCTACCATCCATTGGAGTAACAAAAATATGAACAACAGACTACCTTGCATAATGACTAGGATATCATCCATTGGAGTAACAAAGATATTGATAACAGACTAACTTCAATAATGACAAGGCTACCATCCATTGGAGTAACAAAAATCTCGATAACAGACTACCTTCCATAATTACAAGACTACCATCCATTGGTTTAACAAAAATCTTGACAACAGACTACCTTCCATAATTACAAGGCTACCATCCATCGAGTAAAAAAAATCTCGACAATAGAGTACCTTCCATAATGAGAAGGCTATCATCCATTGGAGTAACAAAGATATCGATAACAAACTACCTTCAATAATGACAAGGCTACCAACCATTGGAGTAACAGAAATCTCGACAAAATACTACCTTCCATAATGACAAGGCTACCATCCATTGGAGTAAAAAAGATATCAACAACAGGCTACCATTAATAACGACAAGGCTACCTTCCATTGGAGTAACAAAAATCTCAACAAAAGACTACCTTCCATAATGACAAGGTTACCATCCATTGGAATAACAGAAATCTCGACAATAGACTACCTTTCATAATGACAAGGAAACCATCCATTGGAGTAACAAAAATCTCGATAAAAAACTACCTTCCATAATGATAAGGCTACCATCCATTACAATAACAAAAATTTCGACAATAGACTATCTTCCATAATGACAAGGCTACCATCCATTGGAGTAACAAAAATCTGAACAATAGACTACCTTGCATAATGACAAGGCTATCATCCATTGGAGTAACAAAAATCTCGACAAAAGACTACCTTCCATACTGACAAGGTTACCATCCATTGGAATAACAAAAATCTCGAAAACAGACTATCTTCCATATTGACAAGGCTACCATCCATTGGAATAACAAAAATCTAAACAACAAACTACCTTACATAATGACAAGGCTATAATCCATAGGAGTAACAAAAATATCAACGACATACTACCTTCCATAATGACAAGGCTACCATCCATTGGAGTCACAAAAATCTCCACAACAGACTACCTTCCATAATGACAAGGCTACCATCCATTGTAGTAAAAAAAATCTCGACAACAGACTACCTTGCATAATGACAAGGCTATCATATATTGGAGTAACAAAGATATAGAAAATAGACTACCTTCGATAATGACAAGGCTACCATCCATTGAAGTAACAAAAATCTCGACAAAAGACTACCTTCCATACTGACAAGGTTACCATCCACTAGAATAACAAAAAACTCGACAATAGACTACCTTCCATAATGACAAGGCTACCATCCATTGGAGTAAAAAAAATCTCGATAAAAAACTACCTTCCATAATGATAAGGCTACCATCCATTGGAATAACAAAAATTCTCGACAATAGACTACCTTCCATAATCACAAGGTTACCATCCATTGGAGTAACAAAAATCTGAACAACAGACTACCTTGCATAATGACAAGGCTATCATCCATTGGAGTAACAAAGATATCGACAATAGACTACCTTAAATAATGACAAGGCTACCATCCATTGGTGTAAAAAAAATCTCGACAAATGACTACCTTCCATACTGACAAGGTTACCATCCATTGGAATAACAAAAATCTCGAAAACAGACTATTTTCCATAATGACAAGGCTACCATCCATTGGACAAACAAAAATCTGAACAATAGACTACCTTACATAATGAAAAGGCTACAATCCATTGGAGTAACAAAAATCTCATCGACAGACTACCTTCCATAATGACAAGGTTACCATCCAATGGAGTAACAAAAATCTCGACAACATACTACCTTCCATAATTACAAGGCTACCATCCATTGGGTTAACAAAAATCTCAACAATAGACTACCTTCCATAATTACAAGGCTACCATCCATTGGAGTATAAAAAATCCCGACAATAGACTACTTTCCATAATGACAAGGCTATCATCCATTGGAGTAACAAAGATATCGATAACAAACTACCTTCAATAATGACAAGGCTACCATCCATTGGAGTAACAGAAATCTCGACAAAATACTACCTTCCATAATGACAAGGCTACCATCCATTGGAGTAACAAAGATATCAACAACAGACTACCTTTAATAATGACAAGGCTACTATTTATTGGAGTAACAAAATACTACCTTCCATAATGACAAGGCTATCATCCATTGGAGTAACAAAAATCTCAATAAAAAACTACCTTTCATAATGATAAGGATAACATCCATTACAATAACAAAAATATCAACAATAGACTATCTTCCATAATGACAAGGCTACCATCCATTGGAGTAACAAAAATCTGAACAACAGACTACCTTGCAAAATGACAAGGCTATCATCCATTGGAGTAACAAAGATATTGACAATAGAATGCCTTAAATAATGACAAGGCTACCATCCATTGGAGTAACAAAAATCTCGACAAAAGACTACCTTCCACACTGACAAGGTTACCATCCATTGGAATAACAAAAATCTCGAAAATAGACTATTTTCCATAATGACAAGGTTACCATCCATTGGACTAACAAAAATCTGAACAACAAACTACTTTACATAATGACAAGGCTACAATCCATTGGAGTAACAAAAATATCAACGACAGACTACCTTCCATAATGACAAGGCTACCATCCTTTGGAGTAACAAAAATATCGACAATAGACTACCTTCCATAATTACAAGGCTACCATCCATTGGGGTAACAAAAATCTCGACAACAAACTACCTTCCATAATGACAATGCTACCATCCATTGTAGTAAATAAAATCTTGACAACAGACTACCTTCCATAATGACAAGGCTACCATCCATTGGAGTAACAAAAATATGAACAACAGACTACCTTGCATAATGACTAGGATATCATCCATTGGAGTAACAAAGATATTGATAACAGACTAACTTCAATAATGACAAGGCTACCATCCATTGGAGTAACAAAAATCTCGATAACAGACTACCTTCCATAATTACAAGACTACCATCCATTGGTTTAACAAAAATCTTGACAACAGACTACCTTCCATAATTACAAGGCTACCATCCATCGAGTAAAAAAAATCTCGACAATAGACTACCTTCCATAATGAGAAGGCTATCATCCATTGGAGTAACAAAGATATCGATAACAAACTACCTTCAATAATGACAAGGCTACCAACCATTGGAGTAACAGAAATCTCGACAAAATACTACCTTCCATAATGACAAGGCTACCATCCATTGGAGTAAAAAAGATATCAATAACAGGCTACCTTTAATAACGACAAGGCTACCTTCCATTGGAGTAACAAAAATCTCAACAAAAGACTACCTTCCATAATGACAAGGTTACCATCCATTGGAATAACAGAAATCTCGACAATAGACTACCTTTCATAATGACAAGGAAACCATCCATTGGAGTAACAAAAATCTCGATAAAAAACTACCTTCCATAATGATAAGGCTACCATCCATTACAATAACAAAAATTTCGACAATAGACTATCTTCCATAATGACAAGGCTACCATCCATTGGAGTAACAAAAATCTGAACAATAGACTACCTTGCATAATGACAAGGCTATCATCCATTGGAGTAACAAAAATCTCGACAAAAGACTACCTTCCATACTGACAAGGTTACCATCCATTGGAATAACAAAAATCTCGAAAACAGACTATCTTCCATATTGACAAGGCTACCATCCATTGGAATAACAAAAATCTAAACAACAAACTACCTTACATAATGACAAGGCTATAATCCATAGGAGTAACAAAAATATCAACGACATACTACCTTCCATAATGACAAGGCTACCATCCATTGGAGTCACAAAAATCTCCACAACAGACTACCTTCCATAATGACAAGGCTACCATCCATTGTAGTAAAAAAAATCTCGACAACAGACTACCTTGCATAATGACAAGGCTATCATATATTGGAGTAACAAAGATATAGAAAATAGACTACCTTCGATAATGACAAGGCTACCATCCATTGAAGTAACAAAAATCTCGACAAAAGACTACCTTCCATACTGACAAGGTTACCATCCACTAGAATAACAAAAAACTCGACAATAGACTACCTTCCATAATGACAAGGCTACCATCCACTGGAGTAAAAAAAATCTCGATAAAAAACTACCTTCCATAATGATAAGGCTACCATCCATTGGAATAACAAAAATTCTCGACAATAGACTACCTTCCATAATCACAAGGTTACCATCCATTGGAGTAACAAAAATCTGAACAACAGACTACCTTGCATAATGACAAGGCTATCATCCATTGGAGTAACAAAGATATCGACAATAGACTACCTTAAATAATGACAAGGCTACCATCCATTGGTGTAAAAAAAATCTCGACAAATGACTACCTTCCATACTGACAAGGTTACCATCCATTGGAATAACAAAAATCTCGAAAACAGACTATTTTCCATAATGACAAGGCTACCATCCATTGGACAAACAAAAATCTGAACAATAGACTACCTTACATAATGAAAAGGCTACAATCCATTGGAGTAACAAAAATCTCATCGACAGACTACCTTCCATAATGACAAGGTTACCATCCAATGGAGTAACAAAAATCTCGACAACATACTACCTTCCATAATTACAAGGCTACCATCCATTGGGTTAACAAAAATCTCAACAATAGACTACCTTCCATAATTACAAGGCTACCATCCATTGGAGTATAAAAAATCCCGACAATAGACTACTTTCCATAATGACAAGGCTATCATCCATTGGAGTAACAAAGATATCGATAACAAACTACCTTCAATAATGACAAGGCTACCATCCATTGGAGTAACAGAAATCTCGACAAAATACTACCTTCCATAATGACAAGGCTACCATCCATTGGAGTAACAAAGATATCAACAACAGACTACCTTTAATAATGACAAGGCTACTATTTATTGGAGTAACAAAATACTACCTTCCATAATGACAAGGCTATCATCCATTGGAGTAACAAAAATCTCAATAAAAAACTACCTTTCATAATGATAAGGATAACATCCATTACAATAACAAAAATATCAACAATAGACTATCTTCCATAATGACAAGGCTACCATCCATTGGAGTAACAAAAATCTGAACAACAGACTACCTTGCAAAATGACAAGGCTATCATCCATTGGAGTAACAAAGATATTGACAATAGAATGCCTTAAATAATGACAAGGCTACCATCCATTGGAGTAACAAAAATCTCGACAAAAGACTACCTTCCACACTGACAAGGTTACCATCCATTGGAATAACAAAAATCTCGAAAATAGACTATTTTCCATAATGACAAGGTTACCATCCATTGGACTAACAAAAATCTGAACAACAGACTACTTTACATAATGACAAGGCTACAATCCATTGGAGTAACAAAAATCTCAACGACAGACTACCTTCCATAATGACAAGGCTACCATCCTTTGGAGTAACAAAAATATCGACAATAGACTACCTTCCATAATTACAAGGCTACCATCCATTGGGGTAACAAAAATCTCGACAACAAACTACCTTCCATAATGACAATGCTACCATCCATTGTAGTAAATAAAATCTTGACAACAGACTACCTTCCATAATGACAAGGCTACCATCCATTGGAGTAACAAAAATATGAACAACAGACTACCTTGCATAATGACTAGGATATCATCCATTGGAGTAACAAAGATATTGATAACAGACTAACTTCAATAATGACAAGGCTACCATCCATTGGAGTAACAAAAATCTCGATAACAAACTACCTTCCATAATTACAAGACTACCATCCATTGGTTTAACAAAAATCTTGACAACAGACTACCTTCCATAATTACAAGGCTACCATCCATCGAGTAAAAAAAATCTCGACAATAGACTACCTTCCATAATGAGAAGGCTATCATCCATTGGAGTAACAAAGATATCGATAACAAACTACCTTCAATAATGACAAGGCTACCAACCATTGGAGTAACAGAAATCTCGACAAAATACTACCTTCCATAATGACAAGGCTACCATCCATTGGAGTAAAAAAGATATCAATAACAGGCTACCTTTAATAACGACAAGGCTACCTTCCATTGGAGTAACAAAAATCTCAACAAAAGACTACCTTCCATAATGACAAGGTTACCATCCATTGGAATAACAGAAATCTCGACAATAGACTACCTTTCATAATGACAAGGAAACCATCCATTGGAGTAACAAAAATCTCGATAAAAAACTACCTTCCATAATGATAAGGCTACCATCCATTACAATAACAAAAATTTCGACAATAGACTATCTTCCATAATGACAAGGCTACCATCCATTGGAGTAACAAAAATCTGAACAATAGACTACCTTGCATAATGACAAGGCTATCATCCATTGGAGTAACAAAAATCTCGACAAAAGACTACCTTCCATACTGACAAGGTTACCATCCATTGGAATAACAAAAATCTCGAAAACAGACTATCTTCCATATTGACAAGGCTACCATCCATTGGAATAACAAAAATCTAAACAACAAACTACCTTACATAATGACAAGGCTATAATCCATAGGAGTAACAAAAATATCAACGACAGACTACCTTCCATAATGACAAGGCTACCATCCATTGGAGTCACACAAATCTCCACAACAGACTACCTTCCATAATGACAAGGCTACCATCCATTGTAGTAAAAAAAATCTCGACAACAGACTACCTTGCATAATGACAAGGCTATCATATATTGGAGTAACAAAGATATAGAAAATAGACTACCTTCGATAATGACAAGGCTACCATCCATTGAAGTAACAAAAATCTCGACAAAAGACTACCTTCCATACTGACAAGGTTACCATCCACTAGAATAACAAAAAACTCGACAATAGACTACCTTCCATAATGACAAGGCTACCATCCATTGGAGTAAAAAAAATCTCGATAAAAAACTACCTTCCGTAATGATAAGGCTACCATCCATTGGAATAACAAAAATTCTCGACAATAGACTACCTTCCATAATCACAAGGTTACCATCCATTGGAGTAACAAAAATCTGAACAACAGACTACCTTGCATAATGACAAGGCTATCATCCATTGGAGTAACAAAGATATCGACAATAGACTACCTTAAATAATGACAAGGCTACCATCCATTGGTGTAAAAAAAATCTCGACAAATGACTACCTTCCATACTGACAAGGTTACCATCCATTGGAATAACAAAAATCTCGAAAACAGACTATTTTCCATAATGACAAGGCTACCATCCATTGGACAAACAAAAATCTGAACAATAGACTACCTTACATAATGAAAAGGCTACAATCCATTGGAGTAACAAAAATCTCATCGACAGACTACCTTCCATAATGACAAGGTTACCATCCAATGGAGTAACAAAAATCTCGACAACATACTACCTTCCATAATTACAAGGCTACCATCCATTGGGTTAACAAAAATCTCAACAATAGACTACCTTCCATAATTACAAGGCTACCATCCATTGGAGTATAAAAAATCCCGACAATAGACTACTTTCCATAATGACAAGGCTATCATCCATTGGAGTAACAAAGATATCGATAACAAACTACCTTCAATAATGACAAGGCTACCATCCATTGGAGTAACAGAAATCTAGACAAAATACTACCTTCCATAATGACAAGGCTACCATCCATTGGAGTAACAAAGATATCAACAACAGACTACCTTTAATAATGACAAGGCTACTATTTATTGGAGTAACAAAATACTACCTTCCATAATGACAAGGCTATCATCCATTGGAGTAACAAAAATCTCAATAAAAAACTACCTTTCATAATGATAAGGATAACATCCATTACAATAACAAAAATATCAACAATAGACTATCTTCCATAATGACAAGGATACCATCCATTGGAGTAACAAAAATCTGAACAACAGACTACCTTGCAAAATGACAAGGCTATCATCCATTGGAGTAACAAAGATATCGACAATAGAATGCCTTAAATAATGACAAGGCTACCATCCATTGGAGTAACAAAAATCTCGACAAAAGACTACCTTCCACACTGACAAGGTTACCATCCATTGGAATAACAAAAATCTCGAAAATAGACTATTTTCCATAATGACAAGGCTACCATCCATTGGACTAACAAAAATCTGAACAACAGACTACTTTACATAATGACAAGGCTACAATCCATTGGAGTAACAAAAATCTCAACGACAGACTACCTTCCATAATGACAAGGCTACCATCCTTTGGAGTAACAAAAATAT
Organism: Vicia faba; assembly: GCA_948472305.1. Taxonomy (NCBI): domain Eukaryota; kingdom Viridiplantae; phylum Streptophyta; class Magnoliopsida; order Fabales; family Fabaceae; genus Vicia; species Vicia faba. Next base: position 544,259,670 of record OX451739.1, on the reverse strand, counting down.
CGACAATAGACTACCTTCCATAATTACAAGGCTACCATCCATTGGGGTAACAAAAATCTCGACAACAAACTACCTTCCATAATGACAATGCTACCATCCATTGTAGTAAAAAAAATCTTGACAACAGACTACCTTCCATAATGACAAGGCTACCATCCATTGGAGTAACAAAAATATGAACAACAGACTACCTTGCATAATGACTAGGATATCATCCATTGGAGTAACAAAGATATTGATAACAGACTAACTTCAATAATGACAAGGCTACCATCCATTGGAGTAACAAAAATCTCGATAACAGACTACCTTCCATAATTACAAGACTACCATCCATTGGTTTAACAAAAATCTTGACAACAGACTACCTTCCATAATTACAAGGCTACCATCCATCGAGTAAAAAAAATCTCGACAATAGACTACCTTCCATAATGAGAAGGCTATCATCCATTGGAGTAACAAAGATATCGATAACAAACTACCTTCAATAATGACAAGGCTACCAACCATTGGAGTAACAGAAATCTCGACAAAATACTACCTTCCATAATGACAAGCCTACCATCCATTGGAGTAAAAAAGATATCAACAACAGGCTACCTTTAATAACGACAAGGCTACCTTCCATTGGAGTAACAAAAATCTCAACAAAAGACTACCTTCCATAATGACAAGGTTACCATCCATTGGAGTAACAAAAATCTCGATAAAAAACTACCTTCCATAATGATAAGGCTACCATCCATTACAATAACAAAAATTTCGACAATAGACTATCTTCCATAATGACAAGGCTACCATCCATTGGAGTAACAAAAATCTGAACAATAGACTACCTTGCATAATGACAAGGCTATCATCCATTGGAGTAACAAAAATCTCGACAAAAGACTACCTTCCATACTGACAAGGTTACCATCCATTGGAATAACAAAAATCTCGAAAACAGACTATCTTCCATATTGACAAGGCTACCATCTATTGGAATAACAAAAATCTAAACAACAAACTACCTTACATAATGACAAGGCTATAATCCATAGGAGTAACAAAAATATCAACGACAGACTACCTTCCATAATGACAAGGCTACCATCCATTGGAGTCACAAAAATCTCCACAACAGACTACCTTCCATAATGACAAGGCTACCATCCATTGTAGTAAAAAAAATCTCGACAACAGACTACCTTGCATAATGACAAGGCTATCATATATTGGAGTAACAAAGATATAGAAAATAGACTACCTTCGATAATGACAAGGCTACCATCCATTGAAGTAACAAAAATCTCGACAAAAGACTACCTTCCATACTGACAAGGTTACCATCCACTAGAATAACAAAAAACTCGACAATAGACTACCTTCCATAATGACAAGGCTACCATCCATTGGAGTAAAAAAATCTCGATAAAAAACTACCTTCCATAATGATAAGGCTACCATCCATTGGAATAACAAAAATTCTCGACAATAGACTACCTTCCATAATCACAAGGTTACCATCCATTGGAGTAACAAAAATCTGAACAACAGACTACCTTGCATAATGACAAAGCTATCATCCATTGGAGTAACAAAGATATCGACAATAGACTACCTTAAATAATGACAAGGCTACCATCCATTGGTGTAAAAAAAATCTCGACAAATGACTACCTTCCATACTGACAAGGTTACCATCCATTGGAATAACAAAAATCTCGAAAACAGACTATTTTCCATAATGACAAGGCTACCATCCATTGGACAAACAAAAATATGAACAACAGACTACCTTACATAATGAAAAGGCTACAATCCATTGGAGTAACAAAAATCTCAACGACAGACTACCTTGCATAATGACAAGGCTACCATCCATTGGAGTAACAAAAATCTCGACAATAAACTACCTTCCATATATACAAGGCTACCATCCATTGTAGTAAAACAAATCTCGACAACAGACTACCTTCCATAATGACAAGGCTACCATCCATTGGAGTAACAAAAATATGAACAACAGACTACCTTGCATAATGACAAGGCTATCATCCATTAGAGAAACAAAGATATCAACAATAGACTTCCTTCAATAATGACAAGGCTACCATCCATTGGAGTACCAAAAATCTCGAGAAAAGACTACCTTCCATACTGACAAGGTTACCATCCATTGGAGTAACAAAGATATCGATAACAGACTGACTTCAATAATGACAAGGTTACCATCCATTGGAGTAACAAAAATCTCGTCAATAGACTACCTTGCATAATTACAAGGCTACCATCTATTGGGGTAACAAAAAGGTCGACAATAGACTACCTTCCATAATGACAAGGCTACCATCCATTGGAATAACAAAAATCTGGATAACAAACTACTTTCCATAATGACAAGGCTACCATCCATTGGAAAAACAAAAATATCGACAACAAACTACGTTCCATAATGACAAGGCTACCATCCATTGGAGTAAAAATAATATCGACAACAGACTACCTTCCATAGTGACAAGGCTATGATCCATTAGAATAACAAAAATCTCGACAATAGACTACCTTCCATAATGACAAGGGTACCATCCATTGGAGTAACAAAAATCTCGACATCAGACTACCTTCCATAATGACAAGGCTACCATGCATTGGAGTAATGAAAATATCAACAACAGTCTACCTTCCATAATGACAAGGCTACCATCCATTGGAGTAACAAAAATCTCGACATCAGACTACCTTCCATAATGACAAGGTTACCATGCATTGGAGTAATGAAAATATCAACAAGAGACTACCTTCCATAATGACAAGGCTACCATCCATTGGAGTAACAAAAATTTCGCCAACAAACTACCTTCCATAATGACAAGGCTACCATCCATTGGAGTGACAAAAATCTTGACAACAGACTACCTTCCATAATGACAAGGCTACCATCCATTGGAGTAACAAAATCTCAACAACAAACTACCTTCCATAATGACAAGGCTACCATCCATTGGAGTAACAAAAATATCGACAACAAACTACCTTCCATAATGACAAGGCTACCAAACATTGGAATAACAAAAATATTGACCACATTCTACGTTCCATAATGACAACGCTACCATCCATTGGAGTAACAAAAATATCGACAAAAGACTAACTTCCATAATGACAAGGCTACCATCCATTGGAGTAACAAAAATATCGACAACAGACTACCTTACATAATGAAAAGCCTACCATCCATTGGAGTAACAAAAATCTCGACAACAAAATACCTTCCATAATGACTAGGCTACCATCCATTGGATTAACAAAGATATCGACAATAGACTACCTTCCATAATGACAAGGGTACCATCCATTGGAGTGACAAAAATCTTGACAACAGACCACCTTCCATAATGACAAGGCTACCATCCATTGGAGTGACAAAAATCTCGAAAATAGACTACCTTCCATAATGACAAGGCTAAAATCCATTGGAGTAACAAAGATATCGACAACAGACTACCTTCTATAATGACAAGGCTACCATCTATTGGAATAACAAAAATCTCGAGAACAGACTACCTTCCATAATGACAAGGCTACCATCAATTGTAGTAACCAAAATCTCGACAACAGACTACCTTCCATAATGACAAGGCTACCATCCATTGTAGTAACAAAAATCAAGACAACAAACTACCTTCCATAATGACAATGCTACCATCCATTGGAGTAACAAAAATCTCGACAACAGACTACCTTCCATAATGACAAGGCTACCATCCATTGTAGTAACAAAAATCTCGATAACAGACTACCTTCCATAATGACAAGGCTACCATCCATTGGAGTAACAAAAATCTCGACAATAGACTACCTTCCATAATGACAAGGCTACCATCCATTGGAGTAAAAAAATTCTGACAACAAACTACCTTCGATAATGACAAGGCTAACATCCATTGGAGTAACAAAAATCTCGACAACAGACTACCTTCCATAATGACAAGGCTACCATCCATTGGAGTAACAAAAATCTCGCCAACAGATTACCTTCCATAATGACAAGGCTACCATCCATTGGAGTAACAAAAATATCGACAACAAACTACCGTCCATAATGACAAGGCTACCATCCATTGGAGTAATAAAATATAAAAAACAAACTACCTTCCATAATGACAAGGCTACCATCCATTGGAATAACAAAAATCTGGATAACAAACTACTTTCCATAATGACAAGGCTACCATCCATTGGAAAAACAAAAATATCGACAACAAACTACGTTCCATAATGACAAGGCTACCATCCATTGGAGTAACAAAAATATCTACAACAGACTACCTTCCATAGTGACAAGGCTATGATCCATTAGAATAACAAAAATCTCGACAATAGACTACCATCCATAATGACAAGGCTACCATCCATTGGAGTAACAAAAATCTCGACATCAGACTACCTTTTATGATGACAAGGCTACCATGCATTGGAGTAATGAAAATATCAACAAGAGACTACCTTCCATAATGACAAGGCTACCATCCATTGGAGTAACAAAAATTTCGCCAACAGACTACCTTCCATAATGACAAGGCTACCATCCATTGGAGTAACAAAATCTCAACAACAAACTACCTTCCATAATGACAAGGCTACCATCCATTGGAGTAACAAAAATATCGACAACAAACTACCTTCCATTATGACAAGGCTACCATCCATTGGAATAACAAAAATATTGACCACATTCTACGTTCCATAATGACAACGCTACCATCCATTGGAGTAACAAAAATATCGACAAAAGACTACCTTCCATAATGACAAGGCTACCATCCATTGGAGTAACAAAAATATCGACAACAGACTACCTTACATAATGAAAAGCCTACCATCCATTGGAGTAACAAAAATCTCGACAACAAAATACCTTCCATAATGACTAGGCTACCATCCATTGGATTAACAAAGATATCGACAATAGACTACCTTCCATAATGACAAGGGTACCATCCATTGGAGTGACAAAAATCTTGACAACAGACCACCTTCCATAATGACAAGGCTACCATCCATTGGAGTGACAAAAATCTAGAAAAGTGACTACCTTCCATAATGACAAGGCTAAAATCCATTGGAGTAACAAAGATATCGACAACAGACTACCTTCTATAATGACAAGGCTACCATCTATTGGAATAACAAAAATCTCGAGAACAGACTACCTTCCATAATGACAAGGCTACCATCAATTGTAGTAACCAAAATCTCGACAACAGACTACCTTCCATAATGACAAGGCTACCATCCATTGTAGTAACAAAAATCAAGACAACAAACTACCTTCCATAATGACAATGCTACCATCCATTGGAGTAACAAAAATCTCGACAACAGACTACCTTCCATAATGACAAGGCTACCATCCATTGTAGTAACAAAAATCTCGATAACAGACTACCTTCCATAATGACAAGGCTACCATCCATTGGAGTAATAAAAATCTCGACAATAGACTACCTTCCATAATGACAAGGCTACCATCCATTGGAGTAAAAAAATTCTGACAACAAACTACCTTCGATAATGACAAGGCTAACATCCATTGGAGTAACAAAAATCTCGACAACAGACTACCTTCCATAATGACAAGGCTACCATCCATTGGAGTAACAAAAATCTCGCCAACAGACTACCTTCCATAATGACAAGGCTACCATCCATTGGAGTAACAAAAATATCGACAACAAACTACCGTCCATAATGACAAGGCTACCATCCATTGGAGTAATAAAATATAAAAAACAAACTACCTTCCATAATAACAAGGCTACCATCCATTGGAATAACAAAAATCTGGATAACAAACTACTTTCCATAATGACAAGGCTACCATCCATTGGAAAAACAAAAATATCGACAACAAACTACGTTCCATAATGACAAGGCTACCATCCATTGGAGTAACAAAAATATCGACAACAGACTACCTTCCATAGTGACAAGGCTATGATCCATTAGAATAACAAAAATCTCGACAATAGACTACCATCCATAATGACAAGGCTACCATCCATTGGAGTAACAAAAATCTCGACATCAGACTACCTTTTATAATGACAAGGCTACCATGCATTGGAGTAATGAAAATATCAACAAGAGACTACCTTCCATAATGACAAGGCTACCATCCATTGGAGTAACAAAAATTTCGCCAACAGACTACCTTCCATAATGACAAGGCTACCATCCATTGGAGTGACAAAAATCTCGACAACAGACTACCTTCCATAATGACAAGGCTACCATCCATTGGAGTAACAAAATCTCAACAACAAACTACCTTCCATAATGACAAGGCTACCATCCATTGGAGTAACAAAAATATCGACAACAAACTACCTTCCATTATGACAAGGCTACCATCCATTGGAATAACAAAAATATTGACCACATTCTACGTTCCATAATGACAACGCTACCATCCATTGGAGTAACAAAAATATCGACAAAAGACTACCTTCCATAATGACAAGGCTACCATCCATTGGAGTAACAAAAATATCGACAATAGACTACTTTACATAATGAAAAGCCTACCATCCATTGGAGTAACAAAAATCTCGACAACAAAATACCTTCCATAATTACTAGGCTACCATCCATTGGATTAACAAAGATATCGACAATAGACTACCCTCTATAATGACAAGGGTACCATCCATTGGAGTGACAAAAATCTTGACAACAGACCACCTTCCATAATGACAAGGCTACCATCCATTGGAGTGACAAAAATCTCGAAAAGAGACTACCTTCCATAATGACAAGGCTAAAATCCATTGGAGTAACAAAGATATCGACAACAGACTACCTTCTATAATGACAAGGCTACCATCTATTGGAATAACAAAAATCTCGAGAACAGACTACCTTCCATAATGACAAGGCTACCATCAATTGTAGTAACCAAAATCTCGACAACAGACTACCTTCCATAATGACAAGGCAACCATCCATTGTAGTAACAAAAATCAAGACAACAAACTACCTTCCATAATGATAATGCTACCATCCATTGGAGTAACAAAAATCTCGACAACAGACTACCTTCCATAATGACAAGGCTACCATCCATTGTAGTAACAAAAATCTCGATAACAGACTACCTTCCATAATGACAAGGCTACCATCCATTGGAGTAACAAAAATCTCGACAACATACTACCTTCTATAATGACAAGGCTAGCATCTATTGGAATAACAAAAATCTCGAGAATAGGCTACCTTCCATAATGACAAGGATACCATCCATTGGAGTAACAAAAATATTGACAACAAACTACCTTACATAAAGAAAAGCCTACCATCCATTGGAGTAACAAAAATCTCGAGAACAAAATACCTTCCATAATGACTAGGCTACCATCCATTGGAGTAAAAAAGATATCGGCAACAGACTACCTTCGATAATAACAAGGGTACCATCCATTGGAGTGACAAAAATATCGACAACAGATTACCTTACATAATGACAAGGCTACCATCCATTGGAGTGACAAAAATATCGAAAACAGACTGCCTTACATAATGACAAGGCTAACATCCATTGGAGTAACAAAGATATCGACAACAGACTACCCTCTATAATGACAAGGCTACCATCAATTGTTGTAACCAAAATCTCGACAACAGACTACCTTCCATAATGACGAGGCTACCTTCCATTGTAGTAACAAAAATCAAGACAACAAACTACCTTCCATAATGACAATGCTACCATCCATTGGAGTAACAAAGATATCGACAAAAGACTACCTTCTATAATGACAAGGCTACCATCTATTGGAATAACAAAAATCTCGAGAACAGACTACCTTCCATAATGACAAGGCTACCATCCAATGGAATAACAAAAATCTCGACAACATACTACCTTCCATAATGACAAGGCTAACATCTATTGGAATAACAAAAATCTCGAGAATAGGCTACCTTCCATAATGACAAGGCTACCATCCATTGGAATAACAAAAATATCAATAACAAACTACGTTCCATAATGACAAGGCTACCATCCATTGGAGTAACAAAAATATCGACAAAAGACTACCTTCCATAATGACAAGACTACCATCCATTGGAGTAACAAAAATATCGACAACAAACTACCTTACATAATGAAAAGCCTACCATCCATTGGAGTAACAAAAGTCTCGACAACAAAATACCTTCCATAATGACTAGGCTACCATCAATTGGAGTAACTAAGATATCGACAACACACTACCTTCCATAATTACAAGGGTACCATCCATAGGAGTGACAAAAATTCCAACAACAGACTACCTTACATAATGACAAGGCTACCATCCATTGGAGTGACAAAAATATCGAAAACAGACTACCTTCCATAATGACAAGGCTAAAACCATTGGAGTAACAAAGATATCGACAATAGACTACCTTCTATAATGACAAGGCTACCATCTATTGGAATAACAAAAATCTCAAGAACAGACTACCTTCCATAATGACAAGGCTACCATCCAATGGAATAACAAAAATCTCGACAACATACTACCTTCCATAATGACAAGGCTACCATCAATTGTAGTAACCAAAATCTCGACAACAGACTACCTTCCATAATGACAAGGCTACCGTCCATTGTAGTAACAAAAATCTCGACAACAGACTACCTTCCATAATGACAATGCTACCATCTGTTGGAATAACAAAAATCTCGAGAACAGACTACCATCCATAATGACAAGGCTACCATCAATTGTAGTAACCAAAATCTCGACAACAGACTACCTTCCATAATGACAAGGCTACCATCCATTGTAGTAACAAAAATCAAGACAACAAACTACCTTCCATAATGACAATGCTACCATCCATTAGAATAACAAAAATCTCGACAACAGACTACCTTCCATAATGACAAGGCTACCATCCATTGTAGTAACAAAAATCTCGATAACAGACTACCTTCCATAATGACAAGGCTACCATCCATTGGAGTAACAAAAATATCGACAACATACTACCTTCTATAATGACAAGGCTAGAATCTGTTGGAATAACAAAAATCTCGAGAATAGGCTACCTTCCATAATGACAAGGCAACCATCCATTGTAGTAACAAAAATCAAGACAACAAACTACCTTCCATAATGATAATGCTACCATCCATTGGAGTAACAAAAATCTCGACAACAGACTACCTTCCATAATGACAAGGCTACCATCCATTGTAGTAACAAAAATCTCGATAACAGACTACCTTCCATAATGACAAGGCTACCATCCATTGGAGTAACAAAAATCTCGACAACATACTACCTTCTATAATGACAAGGCTAGCATCTATTGGAATAACAAAAATCTCGAGAATAGGCTACCTTCCATAATGACAAGGATACCATCCATTGGAGTAACAAAAATATTGACAACAAACTACCTTACATAAAGAAAAGCCTACCATCCATTGGAGTAACAAAAATCTCGAGAACAAAATACCTTCCATAATGACTAGGCTACCATCCATTGGAGTAAAAAAGATATCGGCAACAGACTACCTTCGATAATAACAAGGGTACCATCCATTGGAGTGACAAAAATATCGACAACAGATTACCTTACATAATGACAAGGCTACCATCCATTGGAGTGACAAAAATATCGAAAACAGACTGCCTTACATAATGACAAGGCTAACATCCATTGGAGTAACAAAGATATCGACAACAGACTACCCTCTATAATGACAAGGCTACCATCAATTGTTGTAACCAAAATCTCGACAACAGACTACCTTCCATAATGACGAGGCTACCTTCCATTGTAGTAACAAAAATCAAGACAACAAACTACCTTCCATAATGACAATGCTACCATCCATTGGAGTAACAAAGATATCGACAAAAGACTACCTTCTATAATGACAAGGCTACCATCTATTGGAATAACAAAAATCTCGAGAACAGACTACCTTCCATAATGACAAGGCTACCATCCAATGGAATAACAAAAATCTCGACAACATACTACCTTCCATAATGACAAGGCTAACATCTATTGGAATAACAAAAATCTCGAGAATAGGCTACCTTCCATAATGACAAGGCTACCATCCATTGGAATAACAAAAATATCAATAACAAACTACGTTCCATAATGACAAGGCTACCATCCATTGGAGTAACAAAAATATCGACAAAAGACTACCTTCCATAATGACAAGACTACCATCCATTGGAGTAACAAAAATATCGACAACAAACTACCTTACATAATGAAAAGCCTACCATCCATTGGAGTAACAAAAGTCTCGACAACAAAATACCTTCCATAATGACTAGGCTACCATCAATTGGAGTAACTAAGATATCGACAACACACTACCTTCCATAATTACAAGGGTACCATCCATAGGAGTGACAAAAATTCCAACAACAGACTACCTTACATAATGACAAGGCTACCATCCATTGGAGTGACAAAAATATCGAAAACAGACTACCTTCCATAATGACAAGGCTAAAACCATTGGAGTAACAAAGATATCGACAATAGACTACCTTCTATAATGACAAGGCTACCATCTATTGGAATAACAAAAATCTCAAGAACAGACTACCTTCCATAATGACAAGGCTACCATCCAATGGAATAACAAAAATCTCGACAACATACTACCTTCCATAATGACAAGGCTACCATCAATTGTAGTAACCAAAATCTCGACAACAGACTACCTTCCATAATGACAAGGCTACCGTCCATTGTAGTAACAAAAATCTCGACAACAGACTACCTTCCATAATGACAATGCTACCATCTGTTGGAATAACAAAAATCTCGAGAACAGACTACCATCCATAATGACAAGGCTACCATCAATTGTAGTAACCAAAATCTCGACAACAGACTACCTTCCATAATGACAAGGCTACCATCCATTGTAGTAACAAAAATCAAGACAACAAACTACCTTCCATAATGACAATGCTACCATCCATTAGAATAACAAAAATCTCGACAACAGACTACCTTCCATAATGACAAGGCTACCATCCATTGTAGTAACAAAAATCTCGATAACAGACTACCTTCCATAATGACAAGGCTACCATCCATTGGAGTAACAAAAATATCGACAACATACTACCTTCTATAATGACAAGGCTAGAATCTGTTGGAATAACAAAAATCTCGAGAATAGGCTACCTTCCATAATGACAAGGCTACCATCCATTGGAGTAACAAAAATATTGACAACAGACTACCTTACATAATGAAAAGCCTACCATCCATTGGAGTAACAAAAATCTCGAGAACAAAATACCTTCCATAATGACTAGGCTACCATCCATTGGAGTAAAAAAGATATCGGCAACAGACTACCTTCGATAATAACAAGGGTACCATCCATTGGAGTGACAAAAATATCGACAACAGACTACCTTACATAATGACAAGGCTACCATCCATTGGAGTGACAAAAATATCGAAAACAGACTGCCTTACATAATGACAAGGCTAACATCCATTGGAGTAACAAAGATATCGACAACAGACTACCCTCTATAATGACAAGGCTACCATCAATTGTTGTAACCAAAATCTCGACAACAGACTACCTTCCATAATGACGAGGCTACCTTCCATTGTAGTAACAAAAATCAAGACAACAAACTACCTTCCATAATGACAATGCTACCATCCATTGGAGTAACCAAAATCTCGACAACAGACTACCTTCCATAATGACAAGGCTACAATCCATTGTAGTAAAAAAAATCTCGATAACAGACTACCTTCCATAATGACAAGGCTACCATCAATTAGAGTAACAAAAAACTCGACAACATACTACCTTCCATAATGACAAGGCTAACATCTATTGGAATAACAAAAATCTCGAGAATAGGCTACCTTCCATAATGACAAGGCTACCATCCATTGGAATAACAATAATATCAATAACAAACTACGTTCCATAATGACAAGGCTACCATCCATTGGAGTAACAAAAATATCGACAAAAGACTACCTTCCATAATGACAAGACTACCATCCATTGGAGTAACAAAAATATCGACAACAAACTACCTTACATAATGAAAAGCCTACCATCCATTGGAGTAACAAAAGTCTCGACAACAAAATACCTTCCATAATGACATGGCTACCATCAATTGGAGTAACTAAGATATCGACAACACACTACCTTCCATAATTACAAGGGTACCATCCATAGGAGTGACAAAAATTCCAACAACAGACTAGCTTACATAATGACAAGGCTACCATCCATTGGAGTGACAAAAATATCGAAAACAGACTACCTTCCATAATGACAAGGCTAAAATCCATTGGAGTAACAAAGATATCGACAATAGACTACCTTCTATAATGACAAGGCTACCATCTATTGGAATAACAAAAATCTCGAGAACAGACTACCTTCCAAAATGACAAGGCTACCATCCAATGGAATAACAAAAATCTCGACAACATACTACCTTCCATAATGACAAGGCTACCATCTATTGGAATAACAAAAATCTCGAGAATAGGCTACCTTCCATAATGACAAGGCTACCATCCATTGGAATAACAAAAATATCAATAACAAACTACGTTCCATAATGACAAGGCTACCATCCATTGGAGTAACAAAAATATCGACAAAAGACTACCTTCCATAATGACAAGACTACCATCCATTGGAGTAACAAAGATATCGACAATAGACTACCTTCTATAATGACAAGGCTACCATCTATTGGAATAACAAAAATCTCGAGAATAGGCTACCTTCCATAATGACAAGGCTACCATCCATTGGAATAACAATAATATCAATAACAAACTACGTTCCATAATGACAAGGCTACCATCCATTGGAGTAACAAAAATATCTACAAAAGACTACCTTCCATAATGACAAGACTACCATCCATTGGAGTAACAAAAATATCGACAACAAACTACCTTACATAATGAAAAGCCTACCATCCATTGGAGTAACAAAAGTCTCGACAACAAAATACCTTCCATAATGACATGGCTACCATCAATTGGAGTAACTAAGATATCGACAACACACTACCTTCCATAATTACAAGGGTACCATCCATAGGAGTGACAAAAATTCCAACAACAGACTAGCTTACATAATGACAAGGCTACCATCCATTGGAGTGACAAAAATATCGAAAACAGACTACCTTCCATAATGACAAGGCTAAAATCCATTGGAGTAACAAAGATATCGACAATAGACTACCTTCTATAATGACAAGGCTACCATCTATTGGAATAACAAAAATCTCGAGAACAGACTACCTTCCATAATGACAAGGCTACCATCCAATGGAATAACAAAAATCTCGACAACATACTACCTTCCATAATGACAAGGCTACCATCTATTGGAATAACAAAAATCTCGAGAATAGGCTACCTTCCATAATGACAAGGCTACCATCCATTGGAATAACAAAAATATCAATAACAAACTACGTTCCATAATGACAAGGCTACCATCCATTGGAGTAACAAAAATATCGACAAAAGACTACCTTCCATAATGACAAGACTACCATCCATTGGAGTAACAAAGATATCGACAATAGACTACCTTCTATAATGACAAGGCTACCATCTATTGGAATAACAAAAATCTCGAGAATAGGCTACCTTCCATAATGACAAGGCTACCATCCATTGGAATAACAAAAATATCAATAACAAACTACGTTCCATAATGACAAGGCTACCATCCATTGGAGTAAAAAAAATATCGACAAAAGACTACCTTCCATAATGACAAGACTACCATCCATTGGAGTAACAAAAATATCGACAACAAACTACCTTCTATAATGACAAGGCTACCATCCATTGGAATAACAAAAATCTCGAGAACAGACTACCATCCATAATGACAAGGCTACCATCAATTGTAGTAACCAAAATCTCGACAACAGACTACCTTCCATAATGACAAGGCTACCATCCATTGTAATAACAAAAATCAAGTCAACAAACTACCTTCTATAATGACAATGCTACCATCCATTAGAGTAACAAAAATCTCGACAACAGACGACCTTCCATAATGACAAGGCTACCATCCATTGTAGTAACAAAAATCTCGATAACAGACTACCTTCCATAATGACAAGGCTACCATCCATTGGAGTAACAAAAATATCGACAACATACTACCTTCTATAATGACAAGGCTAGAATCTGTTGGAATAACAAAAATCTCGAGAATAGGCTACCTTCCATAATGACAAGGCTACCATCCATTGGAGTAACAAAAATATTGACAACAGACTACCTTACATAATGAAAAGCCTACCATCCATTGGAGTAACAAAAATCTCGAGAACAAAATACCTTCCATAATTACTAGGCTACCATCCATTGGAGTAAAAAAGATATCGACAATAGACTACCTTCCATAATTACAAGGGTACCATCCATTGGAGTGACAAAAATCTCGACAACAAACTACCTTACATAATGACAAGGCTACCATCCATTGGAGTGACAAAAATATCGAAAACATACAACCTTCCATAATGACAAGGCTAAAATCAATTGGAGTAACAAAGATATCGACAACAGACTACCTTCCATAATGACAAGGCTACCATCCATTGGAGTAACAAAAATCTCGGCAACATACAACATTTCATAATGACAAGGCTAGCATCTATTGGAATAACAAAAATCTAGAGAATAGGCTACCTTCCATTATGACAAGGCAACCATCCATTGGAATAACAAAAATATCGACAACAAACTACGTTCCATAATGACAATGCTACCATCCATTGGAGTAACAAAAATATCGACAAAAGACTACCTTCCATAATGACAAGGCTACCATCCATTGTAGTAACAAAAATCAAGACAACAAACTACCTTCCATAATGACAATGCTACCATTCATTGGAGTAACAAAAATCTCGACAACAGACTACCTTCCATAATGACAAGGCTACCATCCATTGTAGTAACAAAAATCAAGACAACAAACTACTTTCCATAATGACAATGCTACCATCCATTGGAGTAACCAAAATCTCGACAACAGACTACCTTCCATAATGACAAGGCTACCATCCATTGTAGTAACCAAAATCTCGACAACAGACTACCTTCCATAATGACAAGGCTACCATCCATTGGAGTAACAAAAATCTTGACAACATACTACCTTCCATAATGACAAGGCTAGCATCTATTGGAATAACAAAAATCTCGAGAATAGACTACCTTCCATAATGACAAGGCTACCATCCAATGGAATAACAAAAATCTCGACAACATACTACCTTCCATAATGACAAGGCTACCATCCATTAGAGTGACAAATATCTCGATAATAGACTAACTTCCATAATGACTAGGATACCATCCATTAGAGTAACAAAGATATCGATAAAAGACTACCTTCTATAATGAAAAGGCTACCATACATTGTAATTACAAAAATCTCGACAACAAACTACCTTCCACAATGACAAAGGCTACCATACATTATAGTAACAAAAATCTTGACAACAGCCTACCTTCCATAATGACAAGGCTACAATCCATTGGAGTAACAAAAATATCGACAATAGACTACCTTCGATAATCACAAGGCTATTATCCATTGGAGTAACAAAAATCTCGACAACAAACTACCTTCCATAATGACAAGGCTACCATCCATTAGATTAACAAAAATCTCGAGAACAGACTACCTTCCATAATGACAAGGCTACCATCCAATGGAATAACAAAAATCTCGACAACATACTACCTTCCATAATGACAAGGCTACCATCCATTAGAGTGACAAAAATCTCAACAATAGACTACCTTCCATAATGACTAGGATACCATCCATTAGAGTAACAAAGATATCGATAAAAGACTATCTTCTATAATGAAAAGGCTACCATACATTGTAATTACAAAAATCTCGACAACAAACTACCTTCCACAATGACAAAGGCTAACATACATTATAGTAACAAAAATATCGACAATAGTCTACCTTCCATAATGACAAGGCTACCATCCATTGGAGTAACAAAAATATCGACAATAGACTACCTTCGATAATCACAAGGCTACTATCCATTGGAGTAACAAAAATCTCGACAACAAACTACCTTCCATAATGACAAGGCTACCATCCATTAGAGTAACAAAAATCTCGAGAACAGACAACCTTCCATAATGACAAGGCTACCATCCAATGGAATAACAAAAATCTCGACAACATACTACCTTCCATAATTATAAGGCTACCATCCATTAGAGTGACCAAAATCTCGACAATAGACTTGCTTTCATAATGACTAGGCTAACATCCATTAGAGTAACAAAGATATCGACAACAAACTACCTTCTATAATGACAACGCTACCATACATTGTAATAACAAAAATCTCGACAACAAACTACCTTCCATAATGACAAGGCTACCATACATTGCAGTAACAAAAATCTCGACAATGGTCTACCTTCCATAATGACAAGGCTACCATCCATTGGAGTAACAAAAATCTCGACAATAGACTACCTTCATTAATGACAAGGCTACCATCCATTGGAGTAACAAAAATCTCGACAACAGTCTACCTTCCATAATGACAAGGCCACAATCCAATGGAGTGACAAAAATATCGACAATAGACTACCTTCCATAATGACAAGGCTACCATCCATTGGAGTTATAAAATCACGACAACAGACTACCTTCCATAATGACAAGGCTACCATCCATTGTAGTTACAAAAATCTCGAGAACAGACTACCTTCCATAATGACAAGGCTACCATCCAATGGAATAACAAAAATCTCGACAACATACTACCTTCCATAATGACAAGGCTACCATCCATTAGAGTGACAAAAATCTCAACAATAGACTACCTTCCATAATGACTAGGATACCATCCATTAGAGTAACAAAGATATCGATAAAAGACTATCTTCTATAATGAAAAGGCTACCATACATTGTAATTACAAAAATCTCGACAACAAACTACCTTCCACAATGACAAAGGCTAACATACATTATAGTAACAAAAATATCGACAATAGTCTACCTTCCATAATGACAAGGCTACCATCCATTGGAGTAACAAAAATATCGACAATAGACTACCTTCGATAATCACAAGGCTACTATCCATTGGAGTAACAAAAATCTCGACAACAAACTACCTTCCATAATGACAAGGCTACCATCCATTAGAGTAACAAAAATCTCGAGAACAGACTACCTTCCATAATGACAAGGCTACCATCCAATGGAATAACAAAAATATCGACAACATACTACCTTCCATAATTATAAGGCTACCATTCATTAGAGTGACAAAAATCTCGACAATAGACTTGCTTTCATAATGACTAGGCTAACATCCATTAGAGTAACAAAGATATCGACAACAAACTACCTTCTATAATGACAACGCTACCATACATTGTAATAACAAAAATCTCGACAACAAACTACCTTCCATAATGACAAGGCTACCATACATTGCAGTAACAAAAATCTCGACAATGGTCTACCTTCCATAATGACAAGGCTACCATCCATTGGAGTAACAAAAATCTCGACAATAGACTACCTTCATTAATGACAAGGCTACCATCCATTGGAGTAACAAAAATCTCGACAACAGTCTACCTTCCATAATGACAAGGCCACAATCCAATGGAGTGACAAAAATATCGACAATAGACTACCTTCCATAATGACAAGGCTACCATCCATTGGAGTTATAAAATCACGACAACAGACTACCTTCCATAATGACAAGGCTACCATCCATTATAGTAACAAAAATATCGATAACAGACTACCTTCCATAATGACAAGGCTACCATCCATTGGAGTAACAAAAATCTTGACAACATACTACCTTCCATAATGACAAGGCTAGCATCTATTGGAATAACAAAAATCTCGAGAATAGACTACCTTCCATAATGATAAGGCTACCATCCAATGGAATAACAAAAATCACGACAACATACTACCTTCCATAATGACAAGGCTACCATCCATTAGAGTGACAAAAATCTCGACAATAGACTACCTTCCATAATGACTAGGATACCATCCATTAGAGTAACAAAGATATCGATAAAAGACTATCTTCTATAATGAAAAGGCTACCATACATTGTAATTACAAAAATCTCGACAACACACTACCTTCCACAATGACAAAGGCTACCATACATTATAGTAACAAAAATCTCGACAACAGTCTACCTTCCATAATGACAAGGCTACCATCCATTGGAGTAATAAAAATATCGACAATAGACTACCTTCGATAATCACAATGCTACTATCCATTGGAGTAACAAAAATCTCGACAACAAACTACCTTCCATAATGACAAGGCTACCATCCATAAGAGTAACAAAAATCTCGAGAACAGACTACCTTCCATAATGACAAGGCTACCATCCAATGGAATAACAAAAATATCGACAACATACTACCTTCCATAATGACAAGGCTACCATCCATTAGAGTGACAAAAATCTCGACAATAGACTAGCTTTCATAATGACTAGGCTAACATCCATTAGAGTAACAAAGATATCGACAACAGACTACCTTCTATAATGACAACGCTGCCATACATTGTAATAACAAAAATCTCGACAACAAACTACCTTCCATAATGACAAGGCTACCATACATTGCAGTAACAAAAATCTCGACAATGGTCTACCTTCCATAATGACAAGGCTACCATCCATTGGAGTAACAAAAATCTCGACAATAGACTACCTTCCATAATGACAAGGCCACAATCCAATGGAGTGACAAAAATATCGACAATAGACTACCTTCCATAATGACAAGGCTACCATCCATTAGAGTTATAAAATCTCGACAACAAACTACCTTCCATAATGACTAGGCTACCACACATTGGGGGAACAAAGATATCGAGAACAGACTACCTTCCATAATGACAAGGCTACTATCCATTGGAGTGACAAAAATCTCGAAAATAGACTACCTTCCATAATGACAAGGCTAAAATCCATTGGAGTAACAAAGATATCGACAACAAACTACCTTCTATAATGACAAGGCTACCATCTATTGGAATAACAAAAATCTCGAGAACAAAGAATCTTCCATAATGACAAGGCTACCATCCAATGGAATAACAAAAATCTCGACAACATACTACCTTCCATAATGACAAGGCTACCATCAATAGTAGTAACCAAAATCTCGACAACAGACTACCTTCCATAATGACAAGGCTACCGTCCATTGTAGTAACAAAAATCTTGACAACAGACTACCTTCCATAATGACAATGCTACCATCCATTGGAGTAACAAAAATCACGACAACAGACTACCTTCCATAATGACAAGGCTACCATCCATTGTAGTAACAAAAATCTCGATAACAGACTAACTTCCATAATGACAAGGCTACCATCCATTGGAGTAACAAAAATCTTGAGAACATACTACCTTCCATAACGACAAGGCTAGCATCTATTGGAATAACAAAAATCTCGACAACAGTCTACCTTCCATAATGACAAGGCTACCATCCATTGGAGTAACAAAAATATCGACAATAGATTACCTTCGATAATCACAAGGCTACTATCCATTGGAGTAACAAAAATCTCGACAACAAACTACCTTCCATAATGACAATGCTACCATCCATTAGAGTAACAAAAATCTCGAGAACAGACTACCTTCCATAATGACAAGGCTACCATCCAATGGAATAACAAAAATATCGACAACATACTACCTTCCATAATTATAAGGCTACCATCCATTAGAGTGACAAAAATCTCGACAATAGACTTGCTTTCATAATGACTAGGCTAACATCCATTAGAGTAACAAAGATATCGACAATAAACTACCTTCTATAATGACAACGCTACCATACATTGTAATAACAAAAATCTCGACAACAAACTACCTTCCATAATGACAAGGCTACCATACATTGCAGTAACAAAAATCTCGACAATGGTCTACCTTCCATAATGACAAGGCTACCATCCATTGGAGTAACAAAAATCTCGACAATAGACTACCTTCCATAATGACAAGGCTACCATCCATTGGAGTAACAAAAATCTCGACAACAGTCTACCTTCCATAATGACAAGGCCACAATCCAATGGAGTGACAAAAATATCGACAATAGACTACCTTCCATAATGACAAGGCTACCATCCATTGGAGTTATAAAATCACGACAACAGACTACCTTCCATAATGACAAGGCTACCATCCATTGTAGTAACAAAAATCTCGATAACAGACTACCTTCCATAATGACAAGGCTACCATCCATTGGAGTAACAAAAATCTTGACAACATACTACCTTCCATAATGACAAGGCTAGCATCTATTGGAATAACAAAAATCTCGAGAATAGACTACCTTCCATAATGATAAGGCTACCATCCAATGGAATAACAAAAATCTCGACAACATACTACCTTCCATAATGACAAGGCTACCATCCATTAGAGTGACAAAAATCTCGACAATAGACTACCTTCCATAATGACTAGGATACCATCCATTAGAGTAACAAAGATATCGATAAAAGACTATCTTCTATAATGAAAAGGCTACCATACATTGTAATTACAAAAATCTCGACAACAAACTACCTTCCACAATGACAAAGGCTACCATACATTATAGTAACAAAAATCTCGACAACAGTCTACCTTCCATAATGACAAGGCTACCATCCATTGGAGTAATAAAAATATCGACAATAGACTACCTTCGATAATCACAATGCTACTATCCATTGGAGTAACAAAAATCTCGACAACAAACTACCTTCCATAATGACAAGGCTACCATCCATAAGAGTAACAAAAATCTCGAGAACAGACTACCTTCCATAATGACAAGGCTACCATCCAATGGAATAACAAAAATATCGACAACATACTACCTTCCATAATGACAAGGCTACCATCCATTAGAGTGACAAAAATCTCGACAATAGACTAGCTTTCATAATGACTAGGCTAACATCCATTAGAGTAACAAAGATATCGACAACAGACTACCTTCTATAATGACAACGCTACCATACATTGTAATAACAAAAATCTCGACAACAAACTACCTTCCATAATGACAAGGCTACCATACATTGCAGTAACAAAAATCTCAACAATGGTCTACCTTCCATAATGACAAGGCTACCATCCATTGGAGTAACAAAAATCTCGACAATAGACTACCTTCCATAATGACAAGGCCACAATCCAATGGAGTGACAAAAATATCGACAATAGACTACCTTCCATAATGACAAGGCTACCATCCATTGGAGTTATAAAATCTCGACAACAAACTACCTTCCATAATGACTAGGCTACCACACATTGGGGGAACAAAGATATCGAGAACAGACTACCTTCCATAATGACAAGGCTACTATCCATTGGAGTGACAAAAATCTCGAAAATAGACTACCTTCCATAATGACAAGGCTAAAATCCATTGGAGTAACAAAGATATCGACAACAAACTACCTTCTATAATGACAAGGCTACCATCTATTGGAATAACAAAAATCTCGAGAACAAAGAATCTTCCATAATGACAAGGCTACCATCCAATGGAATAACAAAAATCTCGACAACATACTACCTTCCATAATGACAAGGCTACCATCAATAGTAGTAACCAAAATCTCGACAACAGACTACCTTCCATAATGACAAGGCTACCGTCCATTGTAGTAACAAAAATCTTGACAACAGACTACCTTCCATAATGACAATGCTACCATCCATTGGAGTAACAAAAATCACGACAACAGACTACCTTCCATAATGACAAGGCTACCATCCATTGTAGTAACAAAAATCTCGATAACAGACTAACTTCCATAATGACAAGGCTACCATCCATTGGAGTAACAAAAATCTTGACAACATACTACCTTCCATAACGACAAGGCTAGCATCTATTGGAATAACAAAAATCTCGACAACAGTCTACCTTCCATAATGACAAGGCTACCATCCATTGGAGTAACAAAAATATCGACAATAGATTACCTTCGATAATCACAAGGCTACTATCCATTGGAGTAACAAAAATCTCGACAACAAACTACCTTCCATAATGACAATGCTACCATCCATTAGAGTAACAAAAATCTCGAGAACAGACTACCTTCCATAATGACAAGGCTACCATCCAATGGAATAAAAAAAATATCGACAACATACTACCTTCCATAATGACAAGGCTACCATCCATTAGAGTGACAAAAATCTCGACAATAGACTAGCTTTCATAATGACTAGGCTAACATCCATTAGAGTAACAAAGATATCGACAACAGACTACCTTCTATAATGACAACGCTACCATACATTGTAATAACAAAAATCTTGACAACAAACTACCTTCCATAATGAAAAGGCCACCATACATTGCAGTAACAAAAATCTCGACAATAGTCTACCTTCCATAATGACAAGGCTACCATCCATTGGAGTAACAAAAATCTCGACAATAGACTACCTTCCATAATGATAAGGCTACCATCCATTGGAGTAACAAAAATCTCAACAACATTCTACCTTCCATAATGACAAGGCTACAATCCAATGGAGTGACAAAAATATCGACAATAGACTACCTTCCATAATGACAAGGCTACCATCCATTGGAGTTATAAAATCTCGACAACAAACTACCTTCCATAATGACTAGGCTACCATCCATTGGGGGAACAAAGATATCGAGAACAGACTACCTTCCATAATGACAAGGCTACTATCCATTGGAGTGACAAAAATCTCGAAAATAGACTACCTTCCATAATGACAAGGCTAAAATCCATTGGAGTAACAAAGATATCGACAACAAACTACCTTCTATAATGACAAGGCTACCATCTATTGGAATAACAAAAATCTCGAGAACAAAGAATCTTCCATAATGACAAGGCTACCATCCAATGGAATAACAAAAATCTCGACAACATACTACCTTCCATAATGACAAGGCTACCATCAATTGTAGTAACCAAAATCTCGACAACAGACTACCTTCCATAATGACAAGGCTACCGTCCATTGTAGTAACAAAAATCTTGACAACAGACTACCTTCCATAATGACAATGCTACCATCCATTGGAGTAAGAAAAATCACGACAACAGACTACCTTCCATAATGACAAGGCTACCATCCATTGTAGTAACAAAAATCTCGATAACAGACTAACTTCTATAATGACAAGGCTACCATCCATTAGAGTAACAAAAATCTTGACAACATACTACCTTCAATAATGACAAGGCTAGCATCTATTGGAATAACAAAAATCTCGAGAACAGACTACCTTAAATAATGACAAGGCTACCATCCAATGAAATAACAAAAATCTCGACAACATACTACCTTCCATAATGACAAGGCTACCATCCATTAGAGTGACAAAAATCTCAACAATAGACTACCTTCCATAATGACTAGGATACCATCCATTAGAGGAACAAAGATATCGATAAAAGACTATCTTCTATAATGAAAAGGCTACCATACATTGTAATTACAAAAATCTCGACAACAAACTACCTTCCACAATGACAAAGGCTACCATACATTATAGTAATAAAAATCTCGACAACAGTCTACCTTCCATAATTACAAGGCTACCATCCATTGGAGTAACAAAAATATCGACAATAGACTACCTTCGATAATCACAAGGCTATTATCCATTGGATAAACAAAAATCTCGACAACAAACTACCTTCCATAATGACAAGGCTACCATCCATTAGAGTAACAAAAATCTCGAGAACAGACTACCTTCCATAATGACAAGGCTACCATCCAATGGAATAACAAAAATATCGACAACATACTACCTTCCATAATGACAAGGCTACCATCCATTAGAGTGACAAAAATCTCGATAATAGACTAGCTTTCATAATGACTAGGCTAACATCCATTAGAGTAACAAAGATATCGACAACAGACTACCTTCTATAATGACAACGCTACCATCCATTGTAATAACAAAAATCTCGACAACAAACTACCTTCCATAATGACAAGGCTACAATACATTGCAGTAACAAAAATCTCGATAATAGTCTATCTTCCATAATGACAAGGCTACATTCCATTGGAGTAACAAAAATATCGACAATAGTCTACCTTCCATAATGATAAGGCTTCCATCCATTGGAGTAACAAAAATCTCGACAACAGTCTACCTTCCATAATGACAAGGCTACAATCCAATGGAGTGACAAAAATATCGACAATAGACTACCTTCCATAATGACAAGGCTACCATCCATTGGAGTTATAAAATCTCGACAACAAACTACCTTCCATAATGACAAGGCTACCATCCATTGGAATAACAAAAATATCAACAACAAATTACGTTCCATA
The DNA here is from genome assembly GCA_948472305.1 of Vicia faba. Classification (NCBI taxonomy): domain Eukaryota; kingdom Viridiplantae; phylum Streptophyta; class Magnoliopsida; order Fabales; family Fabaceae; genus Vicia; species Vicia faba. The sequence goes on along the minus strand of OX451739.1, from coordinate 544,235,174 downwards.
ATGACAAGGCTACCATCCATTGGAGTAACAAAAATATCGACAAAAGACTACCTTCCATAATGACAAGGCTACCATCCATTGGAGTAACAAAAATATCGACAACAGACTACCTTCAATAATTAAAAGCCTACCATCCATTGGAGTAACAAAAATCTCGACAACAAAATACCTTCCATAATGACTAGGCTACCATCCATTGGAGGAACAAAGATATCGAGAACAGACTACCTTCCATAATGACAAGGCTACTATCCATTGGATTGACAAAAATCTCGAAAATAGACTACCTTCCATAATGACAAGGCTAAAATCCATTGGAGTAACAAAGATATCGACAACAAACTACCTTCTATAATGACAAGGCTACCATCTATTGGAATAACAAAAATCTCGAGAACAAAGAACCTTCCATAATGACAAGGCTACCATCCAATGGAATAACAAAAATCTCGACAACATACTACCTTCCATAATGACAAGGCTACCATCAATTGTAGTAACCAAAATCTCGACAACAGACTACCTTCCATAATGACAATTCTACCGTCCATTGTAGTAACAAAAATCTTGACAACAGACTACCTTCCATAATGACAATGCTACCATCCATTGGAGTAACAAAAATCACGACAACAGACTACCTTCCATAATGACAAGGCTACCATCCATTGTAGTAACAAAAATCTCGATAACAGACTAACTTCCATAATGACAAGGCTACCATCCATTGGAGTAACAAAAATCTTGACAACATACTACCTTCCATAATGACAAGGCTAGCATCTATTGGAATAACAAAAATCTCGAGAACAGACTACCTTCCATAATAACAAGGCTACCATCCAATGGAATAACAAAAATCTCGACAACATACTACCTTCCATAATGACAAGGCTACCATCCATTAGAGTGACAAAAATCTCAACAATAGACTACCTTCCATAATGACTAGGATACCATCCATTAGAGTAACAAAGATATCGATAAAAGACTATCTTCTATAATGAAAAGGCTACCATACATTGTAATTACAAAAATCTCGACAACAAACTACCTTCCATAATGACAAAGGCTACCATACATTATAGTAACAAAAATCTCGACAACAGTCTACCTTCCATAATTACAAGGCTACCATCCATTGGAGTAACAAATATATCGACGATAGACTACCTTCGATAATCACAAGGCTATTATCCATTGGATAAACAAAAATCTCGACAACAAACTACCTACCATAATGACAAGGCTACCATCCATTAGAGTAACAAAAATCTCGAGAACAGACTACCTTCCATAATGACAAGGCTACCATCCAATGGAATAACAAAAATATCGACAACATACTACCTTCCATAATGACAAGGCTACCATCCATTAGAGTGACAAAAATCTCGACAATAGACTAGCTTTCATAATGACTAGGCTAACATCCATTAGAGTAACAAAGATATCGACAACAGACTACCTTCTATAATGACAATGCTACCATCCATTGTAATAACAAAAATCTCGACAACAAACTACCTTCCATAATGACAAGGCTACAATACATTGTAGTAACAAAAATCTCGATAATAGTCTACCTTCCATAATGACAAGGCTACATTCCATTGGAGTAACAAAAATCTCGACAATAGACTACCTTCCATAATGATAAGGCTTCCATCCATTGGAGTAACAAAAATCTCGACAACAGTCTACCTTCCATAATGACAAGGCTACAATCCAATGGAGTGACAAAAATATTGACAATAGACTACCTTCCATAATGACAAGGCTACCATCCATTGGAGTTATAAAATCTCGACAACAAACTACCTTCCATAATGAAAAGGCTACCATCCATTGGAATAACAAAAATATCAACAACAAATTACGTTCCATAATGACAAGGCTACCATCCATTGGAGTAACAAAAATATCGACAAAAGACTACCTTCCATAATGACAAGGCTACCATCCATTGGAGTAACAAAAATATCGACAACAGACTACCTTCAATAATGAAAAGCCTACCATCCATTGGAGTAACAAAAATCTCGACAACAAAATACCTTCCATAATGACTAGGCTACCATCCATTGGAGGAACAAACATATCGAGAACATACTACCTTCCATAATGACAAGGCTACTATCCATTGGAGTGACAAAAATCTTAAAAATAGACTACCTTCCATAATGACAAGGCTTAAATCCATTGGAGTAACAAAGATATCGACAACAAACTACCTTCTATAATGACAAGGATACCATCTATTGGAATAACAAAAATCTCGAGAACAAAGAACCTTCCATAATGACAAGGCTACCATCCAATGGAATAACAAAAATCTTGACAACATACTACCTTCCATAATGACAAGGCTACCATCAATTGTAGTAACCAAAATCTCAACAACAGACTACCTTCCATAATGACAAGGCTACCGTCCATTGTAGTAACAAAAATCTTGACAACAGACTACCTTCCATAATGACAATGCTACCATCCATTGGAGTAACAAAAATCACGACAACAAACTACCTTCCATAATGACAAGGCTACCATCCATTGTAGTAACAAAAATCTCGATAACAGACTAACTTCCATAATGACAAGGCTACCATCCATTGGAGTAACAAAAATCTTGACAACATACTACCTTCCATAATGACAAGGCTAGCATCTATTGGAATAACAAAAATCTCGAGAACAGACTACCTTCCATAATGACAAGGCTACCATCCAATGGAATAACAAAAATCTCGACAACATACTACCTTCCATAATGACAAGGCTACCATCCATTAGAGTGACAAAAATCTCAACAATAGACTACCTTCCATAATGACTAGGATACCATCCATTAGAGTAACAAAGATATCGATAAAAGACTATCTTCTATAATGAAAAGGCTACCATACATTGTAATTACAAAAATCTCGACAACAAACTACCTTCCATAATGACAAAGGCTACCATACATTATAGTAACAAAAATCTCGACAACAGTCTACCTTCCATAATTACAAGGCTACCATCCATTGGAGTAACAAATATATCGACAATAGACTACCTTCGATAATCACAAGGCTATTATCCATTGGATAAACAAAAATCTCGACAACAAACTACCTACCATAATGACAAGGCTACCATCCATTAGAGTAACAAAAATCTCGAGAACAGACTACCTTCCATAATGACAAGGCTACCATCCAATGGAATAACAAAAATATCGACAACATACTACCTTCCATAATGACAAGGCTACCATCCATTAGAGTGACAAAAATCTCGACAATAGACTAGCTTTCATAATGACTAGGCTAACATCCATTAGAGTAAAAAAAAGATATCGACAACAGACTACCTTCTATAATGACAATGCTACCATCCATTGTAATAACAAAAATCTCGACAACAAACTACCTTCCATAATGACAAGGCTACAATACATTGTAGTAACAAAAATCTCGATAATAGTCTACCTTCCATAATGACAAGGCTACATTCCATTGGAGTAACAAAAATCTCGACAATAGACTACCTTCCATAATGATAAGGCTTCCATCCATTGGAGTAACAAAAATCTCGACAACAGTCTACCTTCCATAATGACAAGGCTACAATCCAATGGAGTGACAAAAATATCGACAATAGACTACCTTCCATAATGACAAGGCTACCATCCATTGGAGTTATAAAATCTCGACAACAAACTACCTTCCATAATGAAAAGGCTACCATCCATTGGAATAACAAAAATATCAACAACAAATTACGTTCCATAATGACAAGGCTACCATCCATTGGAGTAACAAAAATATCGACAAAAGACTACCTTCCATAATGACAAGGCTACCATCCATTGGAGTAACAAAAATATCGACAACAGACTACCTTCAATAATGAAAAGCCTACCATCCATTGGAGTAACAAAAATCTCGACAACAAAATACCTTCCATAATGACTAGGCTACCATCCATTGGAGGAACAAACATATCGAGAACATACTACCTTCCATAATGACAAGGCTACTATCCATTGGAGTGACAAAAATCTTGAAAATAGACTACCTTCCATAATGACAAGGCTTAAATCCATTGGAGTAATAAAGATATCGACAACAAACTACCTTCTATAATGACAAGGATACCATCTATTGGAATAACAAAAATCTCGAGAACAAAGAACCTTCCATAATGACAAGGCTACCATCCAATGGAATAACAAAAATCTCGACAACATTCTACCTTCCATAATGACAAGGCTACCATCAATTGTAGTAACCAAAATCTCGACAACAGACTACCTTCCATAATGACAAGGCTACCGTCCATTGTACTAACAAAAATCTTGACAACAGACTACCTTCCATAATGACAATGCTACCATCCATTGGAGTAACAAAAATCACGACAACAAACTACCTTCCATAATGACAAGGCTACCATCCATTGTAGTAACAAAAATCTCGATAACAGACTAACTTCCATAATGACAAGGCTACCATCCATTGGAGTAACAAAAATCTTGACAACATACTACCTTCCATAATGACAAGGCTAGCATCTATTGGAATAACAAAAATCTCGAGAACAGACTACCTTCCATAATGACAAGGCTACCATCCAATGGAATAACAAAAATCTCGACAACATACTACCTTCCATAATGACAAGGCTACCATCCATTAGAGTGACAAAAATCTCAACAATAGACTACCTTCCATAATGACTAGGATACCATCCATTAGAGTAACAAAGATATCGATAAAAGACTATCTTCTATAATGAAAAGGCTACCATACATTGTAATTACAAAAATCTCGACAACAAACTACCTTCCATAATGACAAAGGCTACCATACATTATAGTAACAAAAATCTCGACAACAGTCTACCTTCCATAATTACAAGGCTACCATCCATTGGAGTAACAAATATATCGACAATAGACTACCTTCGATAATCACAAGGCTATTATCCATTGGATAAACAAAAATCTCGACAACAAACTACCTACCATAATGACAAGGCTACCATCCATTAGAGTAACAAAAATCTCGAGAACAGACTACCTTCCATAATGACAAGGCTACCATCCAATGGAATAACAAAAATATCGACAACATACTACCTTCCATAATGACAAGGCTACCATCCATTAGAGTGACAAAAATCTCGACAATAGACTAGCTTTCATAATGACTAGGCTAACATCCATTAGAGTAACAAAGATATCGACAACAGACTACCTTCTATAATGACAATGCTACCATCCATTGTAATAACAAAAATCTCGACAACAAACTACCTTCCATAATGACAAGGCTACAATACATTGCAGTAACAAAAATCTCGATAATAGTCTACCTTCCATAATGACAAGGCTACATTCCATTGGAGTAACAAAAATCTCGACAATAGACTACCTTCCATAATGATAAGGCTTCCATCCATTGGAGTAACAAAAATCTCGACAACAGTCTACCTTCCATAATGACAAGGCTACAATCCAATGGAGTGACAAAAATATCGACAATAGACTACCTTCCATAATGACAAGGCTACCATCCATTGGAGTTATAAAATCTCGACAACAAACTACCTTCCATAATGAAAAGGCTACCATCCATTGGAATAACAAAAATATCAACAACAAATTACGTTCCATAATGACAAGGCTACCATCCATTGGAGTAACAAAAATATCGACAAAAGACTACCTTCCATAATGACAAGGCTACCATCCATTGGAGTAACAAAAATATCGACAACAGACTACCTTCAATAATGAAAAGCCTACCATCCATTGGAGTAACAAAAATCTCGACAACAAAATACCTTCCATAATGACTAGGCTACCATCCATTGGAGGAACAAACATATCAAGAACATACTACCTTCCATAATGACAAGGCTACTATCCATTGGAGTGACAAAAATCTTGAAAATAGACTACCTTCCATAATGACAAGGCTTAAATCCATTGGAGTAACAAAGATATCGACAACAAACTACCTTCTATAATGACAAGGCTACCATCTATTGGAATAACAAAAATCTCGAGAACAAAGAACCTTCCATAATGACAAGGCTACCATCCAATGGAATAACAAAAATCTCGACAACATACTACCTTCCATAATGACAAGACTACCATCAATTGTAGTAACCAAAATCTCGACAACAGACTACCTTCCATAATGACAAGGCTACCATCCATTAGAGTGACAAAAATCTCAACAATAGACTACCTTCCATAATGACTAGGATACCATCCATTAGAGTAACAAAGATATCGATAAAAGACTATCTTCTATAATGAAAAGGCTACCATACATTGTAATTACAAAAATCTCGACAACAAACTACCTTCCACAATGACAAAGGCTACCATACATTATAGTAACAAAAATCTAGACAACAGTCTACCTTCCATAATTACAAGGCTACCATCCATTGGAGTAACAAAAATATCGACAATAGACTAGCTTCGATAATCACAAGGCTATTATCCATTGGATAAACAAAAATCTCGACAACAAACTACCTTCCATAATGACAAGGCTACCATCCATTAGAGTAACAAAAATCTCGAGAACAGACTACCTTCCATAATGACAAGGCTACCATCCAATGGAATAACAAAAATATCGACAACATACTACCTTCCATAATGACAAGGCTACCATCCATTAGAGTGACAAAAATCTCGACAATAGACTAGCTTTCATAATGACTAGGCTAACATCCATTAGAGTAACAAAGATATCGACAACAGACTACCTTCTATAATGACAACGCTACCATCCATTGTAATAACAAAAATCTCGACAACAAACTACCTTCCATAATGACAAGGCTACAATACATTGCAGTAACAAAAATCTCGATAATAGTCTACCTTCCATAATGACAAGGCTACATTCCATTGGAGTAACAAAAATATCGACAATAGTCTACCTTCCATAATGATAAGGCTTCCATCCATTGGAGTAACAAAAATCTCGACAACAGTCTACCTTCCATAATGACAAGGCTACAATCCAATGGAGTGACAAAAATATCGACAATAGACTACCTTCCATAATGACAAGGCTACCATCCATTGGAGTTATAAATTCTCGACAACAAACTACCTTCCATAATGACAAGGCTACCATCCATTGGAATAACAAAAATATCAACAACAAATTACGTTCCATAATGACAAGGCTACCATCCATTGGAGTAACAAAAATATCGACAAAAGACTACCTTCCATAATGACAAGGCTACCATCCATTGGAGTAACAAAAATATCGACAACAGACTACCTTCAATAATGAAAAGCCTACCATCCATTGGAGTAACAAAAATCTCGACAACAAAATAACTTCCATAATGACTAGGCTACCATCCATTGGAGGAACAAAGATATCGAGAACAGACTACCTTCCATAATGACAAGGCTACTATCCATTGGAGTGACAAAAATCTCGAAAATAGTCTACCTTCCATAATGACAAGGCTAAAATCCATTGGAGTAACAAAGATATCGACAACAAACTACCTTCTATAATGACAAGGCTACCATCTATTGGAATAACAAAAATCTCGAGAACAAAGAACCTTCCATAATGACAAGGCTACCATCCAATGGAATAACAAAAATCTCGACAACATACTACCTTCCATAATGACAAGACTACCATCAATTGTAGTAACCAAAATCTCGACAACAGACTACCTTCCATAATGACAAGGCTACCATCCATTGTAGTAACAAAAATCTCGATAACAGACTAACTTCCATAATGACAAGGCTACCATCCATTGGAGTAACAAAAATCTTGACAACATACTACCTTCCATAATGACAAGGCTAGCATCTATTGGAATAACAAAAATCTCGAGAACAGACTACCTTCCATAATGACAAGGCTACCATCCAATGGAATAACAAAAATCTCGACAACATACTACCTTCCATAATGACAAGGCTACCATCCATTAGAGTGACAAAAATCTCAACAATAGACTACCTTCCATAATGACTAGGATACCATCCATTAGAGTAACAAAGATATCGATAAAAGACTATCTTCTATAATGAAAAGGCTACCATACATTGTAATTACAAAAATCTCGACAACAAACTACCTTCCACAATGACAAAGGCTACCATACATTATAGTAACAAAAATCTAGACAACAGTCTACCTTCCATAATTACAAGGCTACCATCCATTGGAGTAACAAAAATATCGACAATAGACTACCTTCGATAATCACAAGGCTATTATCCATTGGATAAACAAAAATCTCGACAACAAACTACCTTCCATAATGACAAGGCTACCATCCATTAGAGTAACAAAAATCTCGAGAACAGACTACCTTCCATAATGACAAGGCTACCATCCAATGGAATAACAAAAATATCGACAACATACTACCTTCCATAATGACAAGGCTACCATCCATTAGAGTGACAAAAATCTCGACAATAGACTAGCTTTCATAATGACTAGGCTAACATCCATTAGAGTAACAAAGATATCGACAACAGACTACCTTCTATAATGACAACGCTACCATCCATTGTAATAACAAAAATCTCGACAACAAACTACCTTCCATAATGACAAGGCTACAATACATTGCAGTAACAAAAATCTCGATAATAGTCTACCTTCCATAATGACAAGGCTACATTCCATTGGAGTAACAAAAATATCGACAATAGTCTACCTTCCATAATGATAAGGCTTCCATCCATTGGAGTAACAAAAATCTCGACAACAGTCTACCTTCCATAATGACAAGGCTACAATCCAATGGAGTGACAAAAATATCGACAATAGACTACCTTCCATAATGACAAGGCTACCATCCATTGGAGTTATAAATTCTCGACAACAAACTACCTTCCATAATGACAAGGCTACCATCCATTGGAATAACAAAAATATCAACAACAAATTACGTTACATAATGACAAGGCTACCATCCATTGGAGTAACAAAAATATCGACAAAAGACTACCTTCCATAATGACAAGGCTACCATCCATTGGAGTAACAAAAATATCGACAACAGACTACCTTCAATAATGAAAAGCCTACCATCCATTGGAGTAACAAAAATCTCGACAACAAAATAACTTCCATAATGACTAGGCTACCATCCATTGGAGGAACAAAGATATCGAGAACAGACTACCTTCCATAATGACAAGGCTACTATCCATTGGAGTGACAAAAATCTCGAAAATAGTCTACCTTCCATAATGACAAGGCTAAAATCCATTGGAGTAACAAAGATATCGACAACAAACTACCTTCTATAATGACAAGGCTACCATCTATTGGAATAACAAAAATCTCGAGAACAAAGAACCTTCCATAATGACAAGGCTACCATCCAATGGAATAACAAAAATCTCGACAACATACTACCTTCCATAATGACAAGACTACCATCAATTGTAGTAACCAAAATCTCGACAACAGACTACCTTCCATAATGACAAGGCTACCATCCATTGTAGTAACAAAAATCTCGATAACAGACTAACTTCCATAATGACAAGGCTACCATCCATTGGAGTAACAAAAATCTTGACAACATACTACCTTCCATAATGACAAGGCTAGCATCTATTGGAATAACAAAAATCTCGAGAACAGACTACCTTCCATAATGACAAGGCTACCATCCAATGGAATAACAAAAATCTCGACAACATACTACCTTCCATAATGACAAGGCTACCATCCATTAGAGTGACAAAAATCTCAACAATAGACTACCTTCCATAATGACTAGGATACCATCCATTAGAGTAACAAAGATATCGATAAAAGACTATCTTCTATAATGAAAAGGCTACCATACATTGTAATTACAAAAATCTCGACAACAAACTACCTTCCACAATGACAAAGGCTACCATACATTATAGTAACAAAAATCTAGACAACAGTCTACCTTCCATAATTACAAGGCTACCATCCATTGGAGTAACAAAAATATCGACAATAGACTACCTTCGATAATCACAAGGCTATTATCCATTGGATAAACAAAAATCTCGACAACAAACTACCTTCCATAATGACAAGGCTACCATCCATTAGAGTAACAAAAATCTCGAGAACAGACTACCTTCCATAATGACAAGGCTACCATCCAATGGAATAACAAAAATATCGACAACATACTACCTTCCATAATGACAAGGCTACCATCCATTAGAGTGACAAAAATCTCGACAATAGACTAGCTTTCATAATGACTAGGCTAACATCCATTAGAGTAACAAAGATATCGACAACAGACTACCTTCTATAATGACAACGCTACCATCCATTGTAATAACAAAAATCTCGACAACAAACTACCTTCCATAATGAAAAGGCTACAATACATTGCAGTAACAAAAATCTCGATAATAGTCTACCTTCCATAATGACAAGGCTACATTCCATTGGAGTAACAAAAATATCGACAATAGTCTACCTTCCATAATGATAAGGCTTCCATCCATTGGAGTAACAAAAATCTCGACAACAGTCTACCTTCCATAATGACAAGGCTACAATCCAATGGAGTGACAAAAATATCGACAATAGACTACCTTCCATAATGACAAGGCTACCATCCATTGGAGTTATAAAATCTCGACAACAAACTACCTTCCATAATGACAAGGCTACCATCCATTGGAATAACAAAAATATCAACAACAAATTACGTTCCATAATGACAAGGCTACCATCCATTGGAGTAACAAAAATATCGACAAAAGACTACCTTCCATAATGACAAGGCTACCATCCATTGGAGTAACAAAAATATCGACAACAGACTACCTTCAATAATGAAAAGCCTACCATCCATTGGAGTAACAAAAATCTCGACAACAAAATACCTTCCATAATGACTAGGCTACCATCCATTGGAGGAACAAAGATATCGAGAACAGACTACCTTCCATAATGACAAGGCTACTATCCATTGGAGTGACAAAAATCTCGAAAATAGTCTACCTTCCATAATGACAAGGCTAAAATCCATTGGAGTAACAAAGATATCGACAACAAACTACCTTCTATAATGACAAGGCTACCATCTATTGGAATAACAAAAATCTCGAGAACAAAGAACCTTCCATAATGACAAGGCTACCATCCAATGGAATAACAAAAATCTCGACAACATACTACCTTCCATAATGACAAGACTACCATCAATTGTAGTAACCAAAATCTCGACAACAGACTACCTTCCATAATGACAAGGCTACCGTCCATTGTAGTAACAAAAATCTTGACAACAGACTACCTTCTATAATGACAATGCTACCATCCATTGGAGTAACAAAAATCACGACAACAGACTACCTTCCATAATGACAAGGCTACCATCCATTGTAGTAACAAAAATCTCGATAACAGACTAACTTCCATAATGACAAGGCTACCATCCATTGGAGTAACAAAAATCTTGACAACATACTACCTTCCATAATGACAAGGCTAGCATCTATTGGAATAACAAAAATCTCGAGAACAGACTACCTTCCATAATGACAAGGCTACCATCCAATGGAATAACAAAAATCTCGACAACATACTACCTTCCATAATGACAAGGCTACCATCCATTAGAGTGAAAAAAATCTCAACAATAGACTACCTTCCATAATGACTAGGATACCATCCATTAGAGTAACAAAGATATCGATAAAAGACTATCTTCTATAATGAAAAGGCTACCATACATTGTAATTACAAAAATCTCGACAACAAACTACTTTCCATAATGACAAAGGCTACCATACATTATAGTAACAAAAATCTCGACAACAGTCTACCTTCCATAATTACAAGGCTACCATCCATTGGAGTAACAAATATATCGACAATAGACTACCTTCGATAATCACAAGGCTATTATCCATTGGATAAACAAAAATCTTGACAACAAACTACCTACCATAATGACAAGGCTACCATCCATTAGAGTAACAAAAATCTCGAGAACAGACTACCTTCCATAATGACAAGGCTACCATCAAATGGAATAACAAAAATATCGACAACATACTACCTTCCATAATGACAAGGCTACCATCCATTAGAGTGACAAAAATCTCGACAATAGACTAGCTTTCATAATGACTAGGCTAACATCCATTAGAGTAACAAAGATATCGACAACAGACTACCTTCTATAATGACAATGCTACCATCCATTGTAATAACAAAAATCTCGACAACAAACTACCTTCCATAATGACAAGGCTACAATACATTGCAGTAACAAAAATCTCGATAATAGTCTACCTTCCATAATGACAAGGCTACATTCCATTGGAGTAACAAAAATCTCGACAATAGACTACCTTCCATAATGATAAGGCTTCCATCCATTGGAGTAACAAAAATCTCGACAACAGTCTACCTTCCATAATGACAAGGCTACAATCCAATGGAGTGACAAAAATATCGACAATAGACTACCTTCCATAATGACAAGGCTACCATCCATTGGAGTTATAAAATCTCGACAACAAACTACCTTCCATAATGACAAGGCTACCATCCATTGGAATAACAAAAATATCAACAACAAATTACGTTCCATAATGACAAGGCTACCATCCATTGGAGTAACAAAAATATCGACAAAAGACTACCTTCCATAATGACAAGGCTACCATCCATTGGAGTAACAAAAATATCGACAACAGACTACCTTCAATAATGAAAATCCTACCATCCATTGGAGTAACAAAAATCTCGACAACAAAATACCTTCCATAATGACTAGGCTACCATCCATTGGAGGAACAAACATATCGAGAACATACTACCTTCCATAATGACAAGGCGACTATCCATTGGAGTGACAAAAATCTTGAAAATAGACTACCTTCCATAATGACAAGGCTTAAATCCATTGTAGTAACAAAGATATCGACAACAAACTACCTTCTATAATGACAAGGCTACCATCTATTGGAATAACAAAAATCTCGGGAACAAAGAACCTTCCATAATGACAAGGCTACCATCCAATGGAATAACAAAAATCTCGACAACATACTACCTTCCATAATGACAAGGCTACCATCAATTGTAGTAACCAAAATCTCGACAACAGACTACCTTCCATAATGACAAGGCTACCGTCCATTGTACTAACAAAAATCTTGACAACAGACTACCTTCCATAATGACAATGCTACCATCCATTGGAGTAACAAAAATCACGACAACAGACTACCTTCCATAATGACAAGGCTACCATCCATTGTAGTAACAAAAATCTCGATAACAGACTAACTTCCATAATGACAAGGCTACCATCCATTGGAGTAACAAAAATCTTGACAACATACTACCTTCCATAATGACAAGGCTAGCATCTATTGGAATAACAAAAATCTCGAGAACAAACTACCTTCCATAATGACAAGGCTACCATCCAATGGAATAACAAAAATCTCGACAACATACTACCTTCCATAATGACAAGGCTACCATCCATTAGAGTGACAAAAATCTCAACAATAGACTACCTTCCATAATGACTAGGATACCATCCATTAGAGTAACAAAGATATCGATAAAAGACTATCTTCTATAATGAAAAGGCTACCATACATTGTAATTACAAAAATCTCGACAACAAACTACCTTCCACAATGACAAAGGCTACCATACATTATAGTAACAAAAATCTAGACAACAGTCTACCTTCCATAATTACAAGGCTACCATCCATTGGAGTAACAAAAATATCGACAATAGACTACCTTCGATAATCACAAGGCTATTATCCATTGGATAAACAAAAATCTCGACAACAAACTACCTTCCATAATGACAAGGCTACCATCCATTAGAGTAACAAAAATCTCGAGAACAGACTACCTTCCATAATGACAAGGCTACCATCCAATGGAATAACAAAAATATCGACAACATACTACCTTCCATAATGACAAGGCTACCATCCATTAGAGTGACAAAAATCTCGACAATAGACTAGCTTTCATAATGACTAGGCTAACATCCATTAGAGTAACAAAGATATCGACAACAGACTACCTTCTATAATGACAACGCTACCATCCATTGTAATAACAAAAATCTCGACAACAAACTACCTTCCATAATGACAAGGCTACAATACATTGCAGTAACAAAAATCTCGATAATAGTCTACCTTCCATAATGACAAGGCTACATTCCATTGGAGTAACAAAAATATCAACAATAGTCTACCTTCCATAATGATAAGGCTTCCATCCATTGGAGTAACAAAAATCTCGACAACAGTCTACCTTCCATAATGACAAGGCTACAATCCAATGGAGTGACAAAAATATCGACAATAGACTACCTTCCATAATGACAAGGCTACCATCCATTGGAGTTATAAAATCTCGACAACAAACTACCTTCCATAATGACAAGGCTACCATCCATTGGAATAACAAAAATATCAACAACAAATTACGTTCCATAATGACAAGGCTACCATCCATTGGAGTAACAAAAATATCGACAAAAGACTACCTTCCATAATGACAAGGCTACCATCCATTGGAGTAACAAAAATATCGACAACAGACTACCTTCAATAATGAAAAGCCTACCATCCATTGGAGTAACAAAAATCTCGACAACAAAATACCTTCCATAATGACTAGGCTACCATCCATTGGAGGAACAAAGATATCGAGAACAGACTACCTTCCATAATGACAAGGCTACTATCCATTGGAGTGACAAAAATCTCGAAAATAGTCTACCTTCCATAATGACAAGGCTAAAATCCATTGGAGTAACAAAGATATCGACAACAAACTACCTTCTATAATGATAAGGCTACCATCTATTGGAATAACAAAAATCTCGAGAACAAAGAACCTTCCATAATGACAAGGCTACCATCCAATGGAATAACAAAAATCTCGACAACATACTACCTTCCATAATGACAAGACTACCATCAATTGTAGTAACCAAAATCTCGACAACAGACTACCTTCCATAATGACAAGGCTACCGTCCATTGTAGTAACAAAAATCTTGACAACAGACTACCTTCCATAATGACAATGCTACCATCCATTGGAGTAACAAAAATCACGACAACAGACTACCTTCCATAATGACAAGGCTACCATCCATTGTAGTAACAAAAATCTCGATAACAGACTAACTTCCATAATGACAAGGCTACCATCCATTGGAGTAACAAAAATCTTGACAACATACTACCTTCCATAATGACAAGGCTAGCATCTATTGGAATAACAAAAATCTCGAGAACAGACTACCTTCCATAATGACAAGGCTACCATCCAATGGAATAACAAAAATCTCGACAACATACTACCTTCCATAATGACAAGGCTACCATCCATTAGAGTGACAAAAATCTCAACAATAGACTACCTTCCATAATGACTAGGATACCATCCATTAGAGTAACAAAGATATCGATAAAAGACTATCTTCTATAATGAAAAGGCTACCATACATTGTAATTACAAAAATCTCGACAACAAACTACCTTCCATAATGACAAAGGCTACCATACATTATAGTAACAAAAATCTCGACAACAGTCTACCTTCCATAATTACAAGGCTACCATCCATTGGAGTAACAAAAATATCGACAATAGACTAACCTCGATAATCACAAGGCTATTATCCATTGGATAAACAAAAATCTCGACAACAAACTACCTTCCATAATGACAAGGCTACAATCCATTAGAGTAACAAAAATCTCGAGAACAGACTACCTTCCATAATGACAAGGCTACCATCCAATGGAATAACAAAAATATCGACAACATACTACCTTCCATAATGACAAGGCTACCATCCATTAGAGTGACAAAAATCTCGACAATAGACTAGCTTTCATAATGACTAGGCTAACATCCATTAGAGTAACAAAGATATCGACAACAGACTACCTTCTATAATGACAATGCTACCATCCATTGTAATAACAAAAATCTCGACAACAAACTACCTTCCATAATGACAAGGCTACAATACATTGCAGTAACAAAAATCTCGATAATAGTCTACCTTCCATAATGACAAGGATACATTCCATTGGAGTAACAAAAATCTCGACAATAGACTACCTTCCATAATGATAAGGCTTCCATCCATTGGAGTAACAAAAATCTCGACAACAGTCTACCTTCCATAATGACAAGGCTACAATCCAATGGAGTGACAAAAATATCGACAATAGACTACCTTCCATAATGACAAGGCTACCATCCATTGGAGTTATAAAATCTCGACAACAAACTACCTTCCATAATGACAAGGCTACCATCCATTGGAATAACAAAAATATCAACAACAAATTACGTTCCATAATGACAAGGCTACCATCCATTGGAGTAACAAAAATATCGACAAAAGACTACCTTCCATAATGACAAGGCTACCATCCATTGGAGTAACAAAAATATCGACAACAGACTACCTTCAATAATGAAAAGCCTACCATCCATTGGAGTAACAAAAATCTCGACAACAAAATACCTTCCATAATTACTAGGCTACCATCCATTGGAGGAACAAACATATCGAGAACATACTACCTTCCATAATGACAAGGCTACTATCCATTGGAGTGACAAAAATCTTGAAAATAGACTACCTTCCATAATGACAAGGCTTAAATCCATTGGAGTAACAAAGATATCGACAACAAACTACCTTCTATAATGACAAGGCTACCATCTATTGGAATAACAAAAATCTCGGGAACAAAGAACCTTCCATAATGACAAGGCTACCATCCAATGGAATAACAAAAATCTCGACAACATACTACCTTCCATAATGACAAGGCTACCATCAATTGTAGTAACCAAAATCTCGACAACAGACTACCTTCCATAATGACAAGGCTACCGTCCATTGTACTAACAAAAATCTTGACAACAGACTACCTTCCATAATGACAATGCTACCATCCATTGGAGTAACAAAAATCACGACAACAGACTACCTTCCATAATGACAAGGCTACCATCCATTGTAGTAACAAAAATCTCGATAACAGACTAACTTCCATAATGACAAGGCTACCATCCATTGGAGTAACAAAAATCTTGACAACATACTACCTTCCATAATGACAAGGCTAGCATCTATTGGAATAACAAAAATCTCGAGAACAAACTACCTTCCATAATGACAAGGCTACCATCCAATGGAATAACAAAAATCTCGACAACATACTACCTTCCATAATGACAAGGCTACCATCCATTAGAGTGACAAAAATCTCAACAATAGACTACCTTCCATAATGACTAGGATACCATCCATTAGAGTATCAAAGATATCGATAAAAGACTATCTTCTATAATGAAAAGGCTACCATACATTGTAATTACAAAAATCTCGACAACAAACTACCTTCCACAATGACAAAGGCTACCATACATTATAGTAACAAAAATCTAGACAACAGTCTACCTTCCATAATTACAAGGCTACCATCCATTGGAGTAACAAAAATATCGACAATAGACTACCTTCGATAATTACAAGGCTATTATCCATTGGATAAACAAAAATCTCGACAACAAACTACCTTCCATAATGACAAGGCTACCATCCATTAGAGTAACAAAAATCTCGAGAACAGACTACCTTCCATAATGACAAGGCTACCATCCAATGGAATAAAAAAAATATCGACAACATACTACCTTCCATAATGACAAGGCTACCATCCATTAGAGTGACAAAAATCTCGACAATAGACTAGCTTTCATAATGACTAGGCTAACATCCATTAGAGTAACAAAGATATCGACAACAGACTACCTTCTATAATGACAACGCTACCATCCATTGTAATAACAAAAATCTCGACAACAAACTACCTTCCATAATGACAAGGTTACAATACATTGCAGTAACAAAAATCTCGATAATAGTCTACCTTCCATAATGACAAGGCTACATTCCATTGGAGTAACAAAAATATCGACAATAGTCTACCTTCCATAATGATAAGGCTTCCATCCATTGGAGTAACAAAAATCTCGACAACAGTCTACCTTCCATAATGACAAGGCTACAATCCAATGGAGTGACAAAAATATCGACAATAGACTACCTTCCATAATGACAAGGCTACCATCCATTGGAGTTATAAAATCTCGACAACAAACTACCTTCCATAATGACAAGGCTACCATCCATTGGAATAACAAAAATATCAACAACAAATTACGTTCCATAATGACAAGGCTACCATCCATTGGAGTAACAAAAATATCGACAAAAGACTACCTTCCATAATGACAAGGCTACCATCCATTGGAGTAACAAAAATATCGACAACAGACTACCTTCAATAATGAAAAGCCTACCATCCATTGGAGTAACAAAAATCTCGACAACAAAATACCTTCCATAATGACTAGGCTACCATCCATTGGAGGAACAAAGATATCGAGAACAGACTACCTTCCATAATGACAAGGCTACTATCCATTGGAGTGACAAAAATCTCGAAAATAGTCTACCTTCCATAATGACAAGGCTAAAATCCATTGGAGTAACAAAGATATCGACAACAAACTAGCTTCTATAATGATAAGGCTACCATCTATTGGAATAACAAAAATCTCGAGAACAAAGAACCTTCCATAATGACAAGGCTACCATCCAATGGAATAACAAAAATCTCGACAACATACTACCTTCCATAATGACAAGACTACCATCAATTGTAGTAACCAAAATCTCGACAACAGACTACCTTCCATAATGACAAGGCTACCGTCCATTGTAGTAACAAAAATCTTGACAACAGACTACCTTCCATAATGACAATGCTACCATCCATTGGAGTAACAAAAATCACGACAACAGACTACCTTCCATAATGACAAGGCTACCATCCATTGTAGTAACAAAAATCTCGATAACAGACTAACTTCCATAATGACAAGGCTACCATCCATTGGAGTAACAAAAATCTTGACAACATACTACCTTCCATAATGACAAGGCTAGCATCTATTGGAATAACAAAAATCTCGAGAACATACTACCTTCCATAATGACAAGGCTACCATCCAATGGAATAACAAAAATCTCGACAACATACTACCTTCCATAATGACAAGGCTACCATCCATTAGAGTGACAAAAATCTCAACAATAGACTACCTTCCATAATGACTAGGATACCATCCATTAGAGTAACAAAGATATCGATAAAAGACTATCTTCTATAATGAAAAGGCTACCATACATTGTAATTACAAAAATCTCGACAACAAACTACCTTCCATAATGACAAAGGCTACCATACATTATAGTAACAAAAATCTCGACAACAGTCTACCTTCCATAATTACAAGGCTACCATCCATTGGAGTAACAAAAATATCGACAATAGACTACCTTCGATAATCACAAGGCTATTATCCATTGGATAAACAAAAATCTCGACAACAAACTACCTTCCATAATGACAAGGCTACCATCCATTAGAGTAATAAAAATCTCGAGAACAGACTACCTTCCATAATGACAAGGCTACCATCCAATGCAATAACAAAAATATCGACAACATACTACCTTCCATAATGACAAGGCTACCATCCATTAGAGTGACAAAAATCTCGACAATAGACTAGCTTTCATAATGACTAGGCTAACATCCATTAGAGTAACAAAGATATCGACAACAGACTACCTTCTATAATGACAACGCTACCATCCATTGTAATAACAAAAATCTCGACAACAAACTACCTTCCATAATGACAAGGCTACAATACATTGCAGTAACAAAAATCTCGATAATAGTCTACCTTCCATAATGACAAGGCTACATTCCATTGGAGTAACAAAAATCTCGACAATAGACTACCTTCCATAATGATAAGGCTTCCATCCATTGGAGTAACAAAAATCTCGACAACAATCTACCTTCCATAATGACAAGGCTACAATCCAATGGAGTGACAAAAATATCGACAATAGACTACCTTCCATAATGACAAGGCTACCATCCATTGGAGTTATAAAATCTCGACAACAAACTACCTTCCATAATGACAAGGCTACCATCCATTGGAATAACAAAAATATCAACAACAAATTACGTTCCATAATGACAAGGCTACCATCCATTGGAGTAACAAAAATATCGACAAAAGACTACCTTCCATAATGACAAGGCTACCATCCATTGGAGTAACAAAAATATCGACAACAGACTACCTTCAATAATGAAAAGCCTACCATCCATTGGAGTAACAAAAATCTCGACAACAAAATACCTTCCATAATGACTAGGCTACCATCCATTGGAGGAACAAAGATATCGAGAACAAACTACCTTCCATAATGACAAGGCTACTATCCATTGGAGTGACAAAAATCTTGAAAATAGACTACCCTCCATAATGACAAGGCTTAAATCCATTGGAGTAACAAAGATATCGACAACAAACTACCTTCTATAATGACAAGGCTACCATCTATTGGAATAACAAAAATCTCGAGAACAAAGAACCTTCCATAATGATAAGGCTACCATCCAATGGAATAACAAAAATCTCGACAACATACTACCTTCCATAATGACAAGGCTACCATCAATTGTAGTAACCCAAATCTCGACAACAGACTACCTTCCATAATGACAAGGCTACCGTCCATTGTAGTAACAAAAATCTTGACAACAGACTACCTTCCATAATGACAATGCTACCATCCATTGTAGTAACAAAAATCACGACAACAGACTACCTTCCATAATGACAAGGCTACCATCCATTGTAGTAACAAAAATCTCGATAACAGACTAACTTCCATAATGACAAGGCTACCATCCATTGGAGTAACAAAAATCTTGACAACATACTACCTTCCATAATGACAAGGCTAGCATCTATTGGAATAACAAAAATCTCGAGAACAGACTACCTTCCATAATGACAAGGCTACCATCCAATGGAATAACAAAAATCTCGACAACATACTACCTTCCATAATGACAAGGCTACCATCCATTAGAGTGACAAAAATCTCGACAATAGACTAGCTTTCATAATGACTAGGCTAACATCCATTAGAGTAACAAAGATATCGACAACAGACTACCTTCTATAATGACAATGCTACCATACATTGTAATAACAAAAATCTCGACAACAAACTGCCTTCCATAATGACAAGGCTACAATACATTGCAGTAACAAAAATCTCGATAATAGTCTACCTTCCATAATGACAAGGCTACATTCCATTGGAGTAACAAAAATCTCGACAATAGACTACCTTCCATAATGATAAGGCTTCCATCCATTGGAGTAACAAAAATCTCGACAACAGTCTACCTTCCATAATGACAAGGCTACAATCCAATATAGTGACAAAAATATCGACAATAGACTACCTTCCATAATGACAAGGCTACCATCCATTGGAGTTATAAAATCTCGACAACAAACTACCTTCCATAATGACAAGGCTACCATCCATTGGAATAACAAAAATATCAACAACAAATTACGTTCCATAATGACAAGGCTACCATCCATTAGAGTAACAAAAATATCGACAGAAGACTACCTTCCATAATGACAAGGCTACCATCCATTGGAGTAACAAAAATATCGACAACAGACTACCTTCAATAATGAAAAGCCTACCATCCATTGGAGTAACAAAAATCTCGACAACAAAATACCTTCCATAATGACTAGGCTACCATCCATTGGAGGAACAAAGATATCGAGAACAGACTACCTTCCATAATGACAAGGCTACTATCCATTGGAGTGACAAAAATCTCGAAAATAGACTACCTTCCATAATGACAAGGCTAAAATCCATTGGAGTAACAAAGATATCGACAACAAACTACCTTCTATAATGACAAGGCTACCATCTATTGGAATAACAAAAATCTCGAGAACAAAGAACCTTCCATAATGACAAGGCTACCATCCAATGGAATAACAAAAATCTCGACAACATACTACCTTCCATAATGACAAGGCTACCATCAATTGTAGTAACCAAAATCTCGACAACAGACTACCCTCCATAATGACAAGGCTACCGTCCATTGTAGTAACAAAAATCTTGACAACATACTACCTTCCATAATGACAATGCTACCATCCATTGGAGTAACAAAAATCACGACAACAGACTACCTTCCATAATGACAAGGCTACCATCCATTGTAGTAACAAAAATCTCGATAACAGACTAACTTCCATAATGACAAGGCTACCATCCATTGGAGTAACAAAAATCTTGACAACATACTACCTTCCATAATGACAAGGCTAGCATCTATTGGAATAACAAAAATCTCGAGAACATACTACCTTCCATAATGACAAGGCTACCATCCAATGGAATAACAAAAATCTCGACAACATACTACCTTCCATAATGACAAGGCTACCATCCATTAGAGTGACAAAAATCTCAACAATAGACTACCTTCCATATTGACTAGGATACCATCCATTAGAGTAACAAAGATATCGATAAAAGACTATCTTCTATAATGAAAAGGCTACCATACATTGTAATTACAAAAATCTCGACAACAAACTACCTTCCACAATGACAAAGGCTACCATACATTATAGTAACAAAAATCTCGACAACAGTCTACCTTCCATAATTACAAGGCTACCATCCATTGGAGTAACAAAAATATCGACAATAGACTACCTTCGATAATCACAAGGCTATTATCCATTGGAGTAACAAAAATGTCGACAACAAACTACCTTCCATAATGACAAGGCTACCATTCATTAGAGTAACAAAAATCTCGAGAACAGACTACCTTCAATAATGACAAGGCTACCATCCAATGGAATAACAAAAATATCGACAACATACTACCTTCCATAATGATAAGGCTACCATCCATTAGAGTGACAAAAATCTCGACAATAGACTAGCTTTCATAATGACTAGGCTAACATCCATTAGAATAACAAAGATATCGACAACATACTACCTTCTATAATGACAACGCTACCATACATTGTAATAACAAAAATCTCGACAACAAACTACCTTCCATAATGACAAGGCAACAATACATTGCAGTAACAAAAATCTCGACAATAGTCTACCTTCCATAATGACAAGGCTACCATCCATTGGAGTAACAAAAATCTCGACAATAGACTACCTTCCATAATGATAAGGCTACCATCCATTGGAGTAACAAAAATCTCAACAACAGTCTACCTTCCATAATGACAAGGCTACAATCCAATGGAGTGACAAAAATATCGACAATAGACTACCTTCCATAATGACAAGGCTACCATCCATTGGAGTTATAAAATCTCGACAACAAACTACCTTCCATAATGACTAGGCTACCATCCATTGGGGGAACAAAGATATCGAGAACAGACTACCTTCCATAATGACAAGGCTACTATCCATTGGAGTGACAAAAATCTCGAAAATAGACTACCTTCCATAATGACAAGGCTAAAATCCATTGGAGTAACAAAGATATCGACAACAAACTACCTTCTATAATGACAAGGCTACCATCTATTGGAATAACAAAAATCTCGAGAACAAAGAATCTTCCATAATGACAAGGCTACCATCCAATGGAATAACAAAAATCTCGACAACATACTACCTTCCATAATGACAAGGCTACCATCAATTGTAGTAACCAAAATCTCGACAACAGACTACCTTCCATAATGACAAGGCTACCGTCCATTGTAGTAACAAAAATCTTGACAACAGACTACCTTCCATAATGACAATGCTACCATCCATTAGAGTAACAAAAATCACGACAACAGACTACCTTCCATAATGACAAGGCTACCATCCATTGTAGTAACAAAAATCTCGATAACAGACTAACTTCCATAATGACAAGGCTACCATCCATTGGAGTAACAAAAATCTTGACAACATACTACCTTCAATAATGACAAGGCTAGCATCTATTGGAATAACAAAAATCTCGAGAACAGACTACCTTAAATAATGACAAGGCTACCATCCAATGGAATAACAAAAATCTCGACAACATACTACCTTCCATAATGACAAGGCTACCATCCATTAGAGTGACAAAAATCTCAACAATAGACTACCTTCCATAATGACTAGGATACCATCCATTAGAGGAACAAAGATATCGATAAAAGACTATCTTCTATAATGAAAAGGCTACCATACATTGTAATTACAAAAATCTCGACAACAAACTACCTTCCATAATGACAAAGGCTACCATACATTATAGTAACAAAAATCTCGACAACAGTCTACCTTCCATAATTACAAGGCTACCATCCATTGGAGTAACAAATATATCGACAATAGACTACCTTCGATAATCACAAGGCTATTATCCATTGGATAAACAAAAATCTCGACAACAAACTACCTACCATAATGACAAGGCTACCATCCATTAGAGTAACAAAAATCTCGAGAACAGACTACCTTCCATAATGACAAGGCTACCATCCAATGGAATAACAAAAATATCGACAACATACTACCTTCCATAATGACAAGGCTACCATCCATTAGAGTGACAAAAATCTCGACAATAGACTAGCTTTCATAATGACTAGGCTAACATCCATTAGAGTAACAAAGATATCGACAACAGACTACCTTCTATAATGACAATGCTACCATCCATTGTAATAACAAAAATCTCGACAACAAACTACCTTCCATAATGACAAGGCTACAATACATTGCAGTAACAAAAATCTCGATAATAGTCTACCTTCCATAATGACAAGGCTACATTCCATTGGAGTAACAAAAATCTCGACAATAGACTACCTTCCATAATGATAAGGCTTCCATCCATTGGAGTAACAAAAATCTCGACAACAGTATACCTTCCATAATGACAAGGCTACAATCCAATGGAGTGACAAAAATATCGACAATAGACTACCTTCCATAATGACAAGGCTACCATCCATTGGAGTTATAAAATCTCGACAACAAACTACCTTCCATAATGACAAGGCTACCATCCATTGGAATAACAAAAATATCAACAACAAATTACGTTCCATAATGACAAGGCTACCATCCATTGGAGTAACAAAAATATCGACAAAAGACTACCTTCCATAATGACAAGGCTACCATCCATTGGAGTAACAAAAATATCGACAACAGACTACCTTCAATAATGAAAAGCCTACCATCCATTGGAGTAACAAAAATCTCGACAACAAAATACCTTCCATAATGACTAGGCTACCATCCATTGGAGGAACAAACATATCGAGAACATACTACCTTCCATAATGACAAGGCTACTATCCATTGGAGTGACAAAAATCTTGAAAATAGACTACCTTCCATAATGACAAGGCTTAAATCCATTGGAGTAACAAAGATATCGACAACAAACTACCTTCTATAATGACAAGGCTACCATCTATTGGAATAACAAAAATCTCGAGAACAAAGAACCTTCCATAATGACAAGGCTACCATCCAATGGAATAACAAAAATCTCGACAACATACTACCTTCCATAATGACAAGGCTACCATCAATTGTAGTAAACAAAATCTCGACAACAGACTACCTTCCATAATGACAAGGCTACCGTCCATTGTAGTAACAAAAATCTTGACAACAGACTACCTTCCATAATGACAATGCTACCATCCATTGGAGTAACAAAAATCACGACAACAGACTACCTTCCATAATGACAAGGCTACCATCCATTGTAGTAACAAAAATCTCGATAACAGACTACCTTCCATAACGACAAGGCTACCATCCATTGGAGTAACAAAAATCTTGACAACATACTACCTTCCATAATGACAAGGCTAGCATCTATTGGAATAACAAAAATCTCGAGAACATACTACCTTCCATAATGACAAGGCTACCATCCAATGGAATAACAAAAATCTCGACAACATACTACCTTCCATAATGACAAGGCTACCATCCATTAGAGTGACAAAAATCTCAACAATAGACTACCTTCCATAATGACTAGGATACCATCCATTAGAGTAACAAAGATATCGATAAAAGACTATCTTCTATAATGAAAAGGCTACCATACATTGTAATTACAAAAATCTCGACAACAAACTACCTTCCATAATGACAAAGGCTACCATACATTATAGTAACAAAAATCTCGACAACAGTCTACCTTCCATAATTACAAGGCTACCATCCATTGGAGTAACAAATATATCGACAATAGACTACCTTCGATAATCACAAGGCTATTATCCATTGGATAAACAAAAATCTCGACAACAAACTACCTACCATAATGACAAGGCTACCATCCATTAGAGTAACAAAAATCTCGAGAACAGACTACCTTCCATAATGACAAGGCTACCATCCAATGGAATAACAAAAATATCGACAACATACTACCTTCCATAATGACAAGGCTACCATCCATTAGAGTGACAAAAATCTCGACAATAGACTAGCTTTCATAATGACTAGGCTAACATCCATTAGAGTAACAAAGATATCGACAACAGACTACCTTCTATAATGACAATGCTACCATCCATTGTAATAACAAAAATCTCGACAACAAACTACCTTCCATAATGACAAGGCTACAATACATTGCAGTAACAAAAATCTCGATAATAGTCTACCTTCCATAATGACAAGGCAACATTCCATTGGAGTAACAAAAATCTCGACAATAGACTACCTTCCATAATGATAAGGCTTCCATCCATTGGAGTAACAAAAATCTCGACAACAGTCTACCTTCCATAATGACAAGGCTACAATCCAATGGAGTGACAAAAATATCGACAATAGACTACCTTCCATAATGACAAGGCTACCATCCATTGGAGTTATAAAATCTCGACAACAAACTACCTTCCATAATGACAAGGCTACCATCCATTGGAATAACAAAAATATCAACAACAAATTACGTTCCATAATGACAAGGCTACCATCCATTGGAGTAACAAAAATATCGACAAAAGACTACCTTCCATAATGACAAGGCTACCATCCATTGGAGTAACAAAAATATCGACAACAGACTACCTTCAATAATGAAAAGCCTACCATCCATTGGAGTAACAAAAATCTCGACAACAAAATACCTTCCATAATGACTAGGCTACCATCCATTGGAGGAACAAACATATCGAGAACATACTACCTTCCATAATGACAAGGCTACTATCCATTGGAGTGACAAAAATCTTGAAAATAGACTACCTTCCATAATGACAAGGCTTAAATCCATTGGAGTAACAAAGATATCGACAACAAACTACCTTCTATAATGACAAGGCTACCATCTATTGGAATAACAAAAATCTCGAGAACAAAGAACCTTCCATAATGACAAGGCTACCATCCAATGGAATAACAAAAATCTCGACAACATACTACCTTCCATAATGACAAGGCTACCATCAATTGTAGTAAACAAAATCTCGACAACAGACTACCTTCCATAATGACAAGGCTACCGTCCATTGTAGTAACAAAAATCTTGACAACAGACTACCTTCCATAATGACAATGCTACCATCCATTGGAGTAACAAAAATCACGACAACAGACTACCTTCCATAATGACAAGGCTACCATCCATTGTAGTAACAAAAATCTCGATAACAGACTAACTTCCATAATGACAAGGCTACCATCCATTGGAGTAACAAAAATCTTGACAACATACTACCTTCCATAATGACAAGGCTAGCATCTATTGGAATAACAAAAATCTCGAGAACAGACTACCTTCCATAATGACAAGGCTACCATCCAATGGAATAACAAAAATCTCGACAACATACTACCTTCCATAATGACAAGGCTACCATCCATTAGAGTGACAAAAATCTCAACAATAGACTACCTTCCATAATGACTAGGATACCATCCATTAGAGTAACAAAGATATCGATAAAAGACTATCTTCTATAATGAAAAGGCTACCATACATTGTAATTACAAAAATCTCGACAACAAACTACCTTCCATAATGACAAAGGCTACCATACATTATAGTAACAAAAATCTCGACAACAGTCTACCTTCCATAATTACAAGGCTACCATCCATTGGAGTAACAAATATATCGACAATAGACTACCTTCGATAATCACAAGGCTATTATCCATTGGATAAACAAAAATCTCGACAACAAACTACCTACCATAATGACAAGGCTACCATCCATTAGAGTAACAAAAATCTCGAGAACAGACTACCTTCCATAATGACAAGGCTACCATCCAATGGAATAACAAAAATATCGACAACATACTACCTTCCATAATGACAAGGCTACCATCCATTAGAGTGACAAAAATCTCGACAATAGACTAGCTTTCATAATGACTAGGCTAACATCCATTAGAGTAACAAAGATATCGACAACAGACTACCTTCTATAATGACAATGCTACCATCCATTGTAATAACAAAAATCTCGACAACAAACTACCTTCCATAATGACAAGGCTACAATACATTGCAGTAACAAAAATCTCGATAATAGTCTACCTTCCATAATGACAAGGCAACATTCCATTGGAGTAAAAAAAATCTCGACAATAGACTACCTTCCATAATGATAAGGCTTCCATCCATTGGAGTAACAAAAATCTCGACAACAGTCTACCTTCCATAATGACAAGGCTACAATCCAATGGAGTGACAAAAATATCGACAATAGACTACCTTCCATAATGACAAGGCTACCATCCATTGGAGTTATAAAATCTCGACAACAAACTACCTTCCATAATGACAAGGCTACCATCCATTGGAATAACAAAAATATCAACAACAAATTACGTTCCATAATGACAAGGCTACCATCCATTGGAGTAACAAAAATATCGACAAAAAACTACCTTCCATAATGACAAGGCTACCATCCATTGGAGTAACAAAAATATCGACAACAGACTACCTTCAATAATGAAAAGCCTACCATCCATTGGAGTAACAAAAATCTCGACAACAAAATACCTTCCATAATGACTAGGCTACCATCCATTGGAGGAACAAACATATCGAGAACATACTACCTTCCATAATGACAAGGCTACTATCCATTGGAGTGACAAAAATCTTGAAAATAGACTACCTTCCATAATGACAAGGCTTAAATCCATTGGAGTAAGAAAGATATCGACAACAAACTACCTTCTATAATGACAAGGCTACCATCTATTGGAATAACAAAAATCTCGAGAACAAAGAACCTTCCATAATGACAAGGCTACCATCCAATGGAATAACAAAAATCTCGACAACATACTACCTTCCATAATGACAAGGCTACCATCAATTGTAGTAAACAAAATCTCGACAACAGACTACCTTCCATAATGACAAGGCTACCGTCCATTGTAGTAACAAAAATCTTGACAACAGACTACCTTCCATAATGACAATGCTACCATCCATTGGAGTAACAAAAATCACGACAACAGACTACCTTCCATAATGACAAGGCTACCATCCATTGTAGTAACAAAAATCTCGATAACAGACTAACTTCCATAATGACAAGGCTACCATCCATTGGAGTAACAAAAATCTTGACAACATACTACCTTCCATAATGACAAGGCTAGCATCTATTGGAATAACAAAAATCTCGAGAACAGACTACCTTCCATAATGACAAGGCTACCATCCAATGGAATAACAAAAATCTCGACAACATACTACCTTCCATAATGACAAGGCTACCATCCATTAGAGTGACAAAAATCTCAACAATAGACTACCTTCCATAATGACTAGGATACCATCCATTAGAGTAACAAAGATATCGATAAAAGACTATCTTCTATAATGAAAAGGCTACCATACATTGTAATTACAAAAATCTCGACAACAAACTACCTTCCATAATGACAAAGGCTACCATACATTATAGTAACAAAAATCTCGACAACAGTCTACCTTCCATAATTACAAGGCTACCATCCATTGGAGTAACAAATATATCGACAATAGACTACCTTCGATAATCACAAGGCTATTATCCATTGGATAAACAAAAATCTCGACAACAAACTACCTACCATAATGACAAGGCTACCATCCATTAGAGTAACAAAAATCTCGAGAACAGACTACCTTCCATAATGACAAGGCTACCATCCAATGGAATAACAAAAATATCGACAACATACTACCTTCCATAATGACAAGGCTACCATCCATTAGAGTGACAAAAATCTCGACAATAGACTAGCTTTCATAATGACTAGGCTAACATCCATTAGAGTAACAAAGATATCGACAACAGACTACCTTCTATAATGACAATGCTACCATCCATTGTAATAAATAAAATCTCGACAACAAACTACCTTCCATAATGACAAGGCTACAATACATTGCAGTAACAAAAATCTCGATAATAGTCTACCTTCCATAATGACAAGGCTACATTCCATTGGAGTAACAAAAATCTCGACAATAGACTACCTTCCATAATGATAAGGCTTCCATCCATTGGAGTAACAAAAATCTCGACAACAGTCTACTTTCCATAATGACAAGGCTACAATCCAATGGAGTGACAAAAATATCGACAATAGACTACCTTCCATAATGACAAGGCTACCATCCATTGGAGTTATAAAATCTCGACAACAAACTACCTTCCATAATGACATGGCTACCATCCATTGGAATAACAAAAATATCAACAACAAATTACGTTCCATAATGACAAGGCTACCATCCATTGGAGTAACAAAAATATCGACAAAAGACTACCTTCCATAATGACAAGGCTACCATCCATTGGAGTAACAAAAATATCGACAACAGACTACCTTCAATAATGAAAAGCCTACCATCCATTGGAGTAACAAAAATCTCGACAACAAAATACCTTCCATAATGACTAGGCTACCATCCATTGGAGGAACAAACATATCGAGAACATACTACCTTCCATAATGACAAGGCTACTATCCATTGGAGTGACAAAAATCTTGAAAATAGACTACCTTCCATAATGACAAGGCTTAAATCCATTGGAGTAACAAAGATATCGACAACAAACTACCTTCTATAATGACAAGGCTACCATCTATTGGAATAACAAAAATCTCGAGAACAAAGAACCTTCCATAATGACAAGGCTACCATCCAATGGAATAACAAAAATCTCGACAACATACTACCTTCCATAATGACAAGGCTACCATCAATTGTAGTAACCAAAATCTCGACAACAGACTACCTTCCATAATGACAAGGCTACCGTCCATTGTACTAACAAAAATCTTGACAACAGACTACCTTCCATAATGACAATGCTACCATCCATTGGAGTAACAAAAATCACGACAACAGACTACCTTCCATAATGACAAGGCTACCATCCATTGTAGTAACAAAAATCTCGATAACTGACTAACTTCCATAATGACAAGGCTATCATCCATTGGAGTAACAAAAATCTTGACAACATACTACCTTCCATAATGACAAGGCTAGCATCTATTGGAATAACAAAAATCTCGAGAACAGACTACCTTCCATAATGACAAGGCTACCATCCAATGGAATAACAAAAATCTCGACAACATACTACCTTCCATAATGACAAGGCTACCATCCATTAGAGTGACAAAAATCTCAACAATAGACTACCTTCCATAATGACTAGGATACCATCCATTAGAGTAACAAAGATATCGATAAAAGACTATCTTCTATAATGAAAAGGCTACCATACATTGTAATTACAAAAATCTCGACAACAAACTACCTTCCACAATGACAAAGGCTACCATACATTATAGTAACAAAAATCTAGACAACATTCTACCTTCCATAATTACAAGGCTACCATCCATTGGAGTAACAAAAATATCGACAATAGACTACCTTCGATAATCACAAGGCTATTATCCATTGGATAAACAAAAATCTCGACAACAAACTACCTTCCATAATGACAAGGCTACCATCCATTAGAGTAACAAAAATCTCGAGAACAGACTACCTTCCATAATGACAAGGCTACCATCCAATGGAATAACAAAAATATCGACAACATACTACCTTCCATAATGACAAGGCTACCATCCATTAGAGTGACAAAAATCTCGACAATAGACTAGCTTTCATAATGACTAGGCTAACATCCATTAGAGTAACAAAGATATCGACAACATACTACCTTCTATAATGACAACGCTACCATCCATTGTAATAACAAAAATCTCGACAACAAACTACTTTCCATAATGACAAGGCTACAATACATTGCAGTAACAAAAATCTCGATAATAGTCTACGTTCCATAATGACAAGGCTACATTCCATTGGAGTAACAAAAATATCGACAATAGTCTACCTTCCATAATGATAAGGCTTCCATCCATTGGAGTAACAAAAATCTCGACAACAGTCTACCTTCCATAATGACAAGGCTACAATCCAATGGAGTGACAAAAATATCGACAATAGACTACCTTCCATAATGACAAGGCTACCATCCATTGGAGTTATAAAATCTCGACAACAAACTACCTTCCATAATGACAAGGCTACCATCCATTGGAATAACAAAAATATCAACAACAAATTACGTTCCATAATGACAAGGCTACCATCCATTGGAGTAACAAAAATATCGATAAAAGACTACCTTCCATAATGACAAGGCTACCATCCATTGGAGTAACAAAAATATCGACAACAGACTACCTTCAATAATGAAAAGCCTACCATCCATTGGAGTAACAAAAATCTCGACACCAAAATACCTTCCATAATGACTAGGCTACCATCCATTGGAGGAACAAAGATATCGAGAACAGACTACCTTCCATAATGACAAGGCTACTATCCATTGGAGTGACAAAAATCTCTAAAATAGTCTACCTTCCATAATGACAAGGCTAAAATCCATTGGAGTAACAAAGATATCGACAACAAACTACCTTCTATAATGACAAGGCTACCATCTATTGGAATAACAAAAATCTCGAGAACAAAGAACCTTCCATAATGACAAGGCTACCATCCAATGGAATAACAAAAATCTCGACAACATACTACCTTCCATAATGACAAGACTACCATCAATTGTAGTAACCAAAATCTCGACAACAGACTACCTTCCATAATGACAAGGCTACCGTCCATTGTAGTAACAAAAATCTTGACAACAGACTACCTTCCATAATGACAATGCTACCATCCATTGGAGTAACAAAAATCACGACAACAGACTACCTTCCATAATGACAAGGCTACCATCCATTGTAGTAACAAAAATCTCGATAACAGACTAACTTCCATAATGACAAGGCTACCATCCATTGGAGTATCAAAAATCTTGACAACATACTACCTTCCATAATGACAAGGCTAGCATCTATTGGAATAACAAAAATCTCGAGAACAGACTACCTTCCATAATGACAAGGCTACCATCCAATGGAATAACAAAAATCTCGACAACATACTACCTTCCATAATGACAAGGCTACCATCCATTAGAGTGACAAAAATCTCAACAATAGACTACCTTCCATAATGACTAGGATACCATCCATTAGAGTAACAAAGATATCGATAAAAGACTATCTTCTATAATGAAAAGGCTACCATACATTGTAATTACAAAAATCTCGACAACAAACTACCTTCCATAATGACAAAGGCTACCATACATTATAGTAACAAAAATCTCGACAACAGTCTACCTTCCATAATTACAAGGCTACCATCCATTGGAGTAACAAAAATATCGACAATAGACTACCTTCGATAATCACAAGGCTATTATCCATTGGATAAACAAAAATCTCGACAACAAACTACCTTCCATAATGACAAGGCTACCATCCATTAGAGTAACAAAAATCTCGAGAACAGACTACCTTCCATAATGACAAGGCTACCATCCAATGCAATAACAAAAATATCGACAACATACTACCTTCCATAATGACAAGGCTACCATCCATTAGAGTGACAAAAATATCGACAATAGACTAGCTTTCATAATGACTAGGCTAACATCCATTAGAGTAACAAAGATATCGACAACAGACTACCTTCTATAATGACAACGCTACCATCCATTGTAATAACAAAAATCTCGACAACAAACTACCTTCCATAATGACAAGGCTACAATACATTGCAGTAACAAAAATCTCGATAATAGTCTACCTTCCATAATGACAAGGCTACATTCCATTGGAGTAACAAAAATCTCGACAATAGACTACCTTCCATAATGATAAGGCTTCCATCCATTGGAGTAACAAAAATCTCGACAACAGTCTACCTTCCATAATGACAAGGCTACAATCCAATGGAGTGACAAAAATATCGACAATAGACTACCTTCCATAATGACAAGGCTACCATCCATTGGAGTTATAAAATCTCGACAACAAACTACCTTCCATAATGACAAGGCTACCATCCATTGGAATAACAAAAATATCAACAACAAATTACATTCCATAATGACAAGGCTACCATCCATTGGAGTAACAAAAATATCGACAAAAGACTACCTTCCATAATGACAAGGCTACCATCCATTGGAGTAACAAAAATATCGACAACAGACTACCTTCAATAATGAAAAGCCTACCATCCATTGGAGTAACAAAAATCTCGACAACAAAATACCTTCCATAATGACTAGGCTACCATCCATTGGAGGAACAAAGATATCGAGAACAGACTACCTTCCATAATGACAAGGCTACTATCCATTGGAGTGACAAAAATCTTGAAAATAGACTACCTTCCATAATGACAAGGCTTAAATCCATTGGAGTAACAAAGATATCGACAACAAACTACCTTCTATAATGACAAGGCTACCATCTATTGGAATAACAAAAATCTCGAGAACAAAGAACCTTCCATAATGACAAGGCTACCATCCAATGGAATAACAAAAATCTCGACAACATACTACCTTCCATAATGACAAGGCTACCATCAATTGTAGTAACCAAAATCTCGACAACAGACTACCTTCCATAATGACAAGGCTACCGTCCATTGTAGTAACAAAAATCTTGACAACAGACTACCTTCCATAATGACAATGCTACCATCCATTGGAGTAACAAAAATCACGACAACAGACTACCTTCCATAATGACAAGGCTACCATCCATTGTAGTAACAAAAATCTCGATAACAGACTAACTTCCATAATGACAAGGCTACCATCCATTGGAGTAACAAAAATCTTGACAACATACTACCTTCCATAATGACAAGGCTAGCATCTATTGGAATAACAAAAATCTCGAGAACAGACTACCTTCCATAATGACAAGGCTACCATCCAATGGAATAACAAAAATCTCGACAACATACTACCTTCCATAATGACAAGGCTACCATCCATTAGAGTGACAAAAATCTCGACAATAGACTAGCTTTCATAATGACTAGGCTAACATCCATTAGAGTAACAAAGATATCGACAACAGACTACCTTCTATAATGACAATGCTACCATACATTGTAATAACAAAAATCTCGACAACAAACTACCTTCCATAATGACAAGGCTACAATACATTGCAGTAACAAAAATCTCGATAATAGTCTACCTTCCATAATGACAAGGCTACATTCCATTGGAGTAACAAAAATCTCGACAATAGACTACCTTCCATAATGATAAGGCTTCCATCCATTGGAGTAACAAAAATCTCGACAACAGTCTACCTTCCATAATGACAAGGCTACAATCCAATATAGTGACAAAAATATCGACAATAACTACCTTCCATAATGACAAGGCTACCATCCATTGGAGTTATAAAATCTCGACAACAAACTACCTTCCATAATGACAAGGCTACCATCCATTGGAATAACAAAAATATCAACAACAAATTACGTTCCATAATGACAAGGCTACCATCCATTAGAGTAACAAAAATATCGACAAAAGACTACCTTCCATAATGACAAGGCTACCATCCATTGGAGTAACAAAAATATCGACAACAGACTACCTTCAATAATGAAAAGCCTACCATCCATTGGAGTAACAAAAATCTCGACAACAAAATACCTTCCATAATGACTAGGCTACCATCCATTGGAGGAACAAAGATATCGAGAACAGACTACCTTCCATAATGACAAGGCTACTATCCATTGGAGTGACAAAAATCTCGAAAATAGACTACCTTCCATAATGACAAGGCTAAAATCCATTGGAGTAACAAAGATATCGACAACAAACTACCTTCTATAATGACAAGGCTACCATCTATTGGAATAACAAAAATCTCGAGAACAAAGAACCTTCCATAATGACAAGGCTACCATCCAATGGAATAACAAAAATCTCGACAACATACTACCTTCCATAATGACAAGGCTACCATCAATTGTAGTAACCAAAATCTCGACAACAGACTACCCTCCATAATGACAAGGCTACCGTCCATTGTAGTAACAAAAATCTTGACAACATACTACCTTCCATAATGACAATGCTACCATCCATTGGAGTAACAAAAATCACGACAACAGACTACCTTCCATAATGACAAGGCTACCATCCATTGTAGTAACAAAAATCTCGATAACAGACTAACTTCCATAATGACAAGGCTACCATCCATTGGAGTAACAAAAATCTTGACAACATACTACCTTCCATAATGACAAGGCTAGCATCTATTGGAATAACAAAAATCTCGAGAACATACTACCTTCCATAATGACAAGGCTACCATCCAATGGAATAACAAAAATCTCGACAACATACTACCTTCCATAATGACTAGGATACCATCCATTAGAGTAACAAAGATATCGATAAAAGACTATCTTCTATAATGAAAAGGCTACCATACATTGTAATTACAAAAATCTCGACAACAAACTACCTTCCACAATGACAAAGGCTACCATACATTATAGTAACAAAAATCTCGACAACAGTCTACCTTCCATAATTACAAGGCTACCATCCATTGGAGTAACAAAAATATCGACAATAGACTACCTTCGATAATCACAAGGCTATTATCCATTGGAGTAACAAAAATCTCGACAACAAACTACCTTCCATAATGACAAGGCTACCATCCATTAGAGTAACAAAAATCTCGAGAACAGACTACCTTCCATAATGACAAGGCTACCATCCAATGGAATAACAAAATTCTCGACAACATACTACCTTCCATAATGACAAGGCTACCATCCATTAGATTGACAAAGATATCGATAAAAGACTATCTTCTATAATGAAAAGGCTACCATACATTGTAATTACAAAAATCTCGACAACAAACTACCTTCCACAATGACAAAGGCTACCATACATTATAGTAACAAAAATCTCGACAACAGTCTACCTTCCATAATTACAAGGCTACCATCCATTGGAGTAACAAAAATATCGACAATAGACTACCTTCGATAATCACAAGGCTGTTATCCATTGGAGTAACAAAAATCTCGACAACAAACTACCTTCCATAATGACAAGGCTACCATCCATTAGAGTAACAAAAATCTCGAGAACAGACTACCTTCCATAATGACAAGGCTACCATCCAATGGAATAACAAAAATATCGACAACATACTACCTTCCATAATGACAAGGCTACCTTCCATTAGAGTGACAAAAATCTCGACAATAGACTAGCTTTCATAATGACTAGGCTAACATCCATTAGAGTAACAAAGATATCGACAATAGACTACCTTCTATAATGACAACGCTACCATACATTGTAATAACAAAAATCTCGACAACAAACTACCTTCCATAATGACAAGGCTACAATACATTGCAGTAACAAAAATCTCGACAATAGTCTACCTTCCATAATGACGAGGCTACCATCCATTGGAGTAACAAAAATCTCGACAATAGACTACCTTCCATAATGATAAGGCTTCCATCCATTGGAGTGACAAAAATCTCGACAACAGTCTACCTTCCATAATGACAAGGCTACAATCCAATGGAGTGACAAAAATATCGACAATAGACTACCTTCCATAATGACATGGCTACCATCCATTGGAGTTATAAAATCTCGACAACAAACTACCTTCCATAATGACAAGGCTACCATCCATTGGAATAACAAAAATATCAACAACAAATTACGTTCCATAATGAAAAGGCTACCATCCATTGGAGTAACAAAAATATCGACAAAAGACTACCTTCCATAATGACAAGGCTACCATCCATTGGAGTAACAAAAATATCGACAACAAACTACCTTCAATAATGAAAAGCCTACCATCCATTGGAGTAACAAAAATCTCGACAACAAAATACCTTCCATAATGACTAGGCTACCATCCATTGGAGGAACAAAGATATCGAGAACAGACTACCTTCCATAATGACAAGGCTACTATCCATTGGAGTGACAAAAATCTCGAAAATAGACTACCTTCCATAATAACAAGGCTAAAATCCATTGGAGTAACAAAGATATCGACAACAAACTACCTTCTTTAATGAAAAGGCTACCATCTATTGGAATAACAAAAATCTCGAGAACAAAGAACCTTCCATAATGACAAGGCTACCATCCAATGGAATAACAAAAATCTCGACAACATACTACCTTCCATAATGACAAGGCTACCATCAATTGTAGTAACCAAAATCTCGACAACAGACTACCTTCCATAATGACAAGGCTACCGTCCATTGTAGTAACAAAAATCTTGACAACAGACTACCTTCCATAATGACAATGCTACCATCCATTGGAGTAACAAAAATAACGACAACAGACTACCTTCCATAATGACAAGGCTACCATCCATTGTAGTAACAAAAATCTCGATAACAGACTAACTTCCATAATGACAAGGCTACCATCCATTGGAGTAACAAAAATCTTGACAACATACTACCTTCCATAATGACAAGGCTAGCATCTATTGGAATAACAAAAATCTCGAGAATAGACTACCTTCCATAATGACAAGGCTACCATCCAATGGAATAAAAAAAATCTCGACAACATACTACCTTCCATAATGATAAGGCTACCATGCATTAGAGTGACAAAAATCTCGATAATAGACTAACTTCCATAATGACTAGGATACCATCCATTAGAGTAACAAAGATATCGATAAAAGACTACCTTCTATAATGAAAAGGCTACCATACATTGTAA
Organism: Vicia faba; assembly: GCA_948472305.1. Lineage (NCBI taxonomy): Eukaryota > Viridiplantae > Streptophyta > Magnoliopsida > Fabales > Fabaceae > Vicia > Vicia faba. The sequence goes on along the minus strand of OX451739.1, from coordinate 544,195,914 downwards.
TTACAAAAATCTCAACAACAAACTACCTTCCACAATGACAAAGGCTACCATACATTATAGTAACAAAAATCTTGACAACAGTCTACCTTCCATAATGACAAGGCTACAATCCATTGGAGTAACAAAAATATCGACAATAGACTACCTTCGATAATCACAAGGCTACTATCCATTGGAGTAACAAAAATCTCGACAACAAACTACCTTCCATAATGACAAGGCTACCATAAATTAGAGTAACAAAAATCTCGAGAACAGACTACCTTCCATAATGACAAGGCTAACAATCCAATGGAATAACAAAATTCTCGACAACATACTACCTTCCATAATGACAAGGCTACCATCCATTAGATTGACAAAAATCTCGACAATAGACTAGCTTTCATAATTACTAGGCTAATATCCATTAGAGTAACAAAGATATCGACAATAGACTACCTTCTATAATGACAACGCTACCATACATTGTAATAACAAAAATCTCGACAACAAACTACCTTCCATAATGACAAGGCAACAATACATTGCAGTAACAAAAATCTCGACAATAGTCTACCTTCCATAATGACAAGGCTACCATCCATTGGAGTAATAAAAATCTCGACAATAGACTACCTTCCATAATGATAAGGCTTCCATCCATTGGAGTAACAAAAATCTCGACAACAGTCTACCTTCCATAATGACAAGGCTACAATCCAATGGAGTGACAAAAATATCGACAATAGACTACCTTCCATAATGACATGGCTACCATCCATTGGAGTTATAAAATCTCGACAACAAACTACCTTCCATAATGACAAGGCTACCATCCATTGGAATAACAAAAATATCAACAACAAATTACGTTCCATAATTACAAGGCTACCAACCATTGGAGTAACAAAAATATCGACAAAAGACTACCTTCCATAATGACAAGGCTACCATCCATTGGAGTAACAAAAATATCGACAATAGACTACCTTCAATAATGAAAAGCCTACCATCCATTGGAGTAACAAAAATCTCGACAACAAAATACCTTCCATAATGACTAAGCTACCATCCATTGGAGGAAGAAAGATATCGAGAACAGACTACCTTCCATAATGACAAGGCTACCATCCATTGGAGTAACAAAAATATCGACAACAGACTACCTTCAATAATGAAAAGCCTACCATCCATTGGAGTAACAAAAATCTCGACAACAAAATACCTTCCATAATGACTAGGCTACCATCCATTGGAGGAACAAAGATATCGAGAACAGACTACCTTCCATAATGACAAGGCTACTATCCATTGGAGTGACAAAAATCTCGAAAATAGACTACCTTCCATAATGACAAGGCTAAAATCCATTGGAGTAACAAAGATATCGACAACAAACTACCTTCTATAATGACAAGGCTACCATCTATTGGAATAACAAAAATCTCGAGAACAAAGAACCTTCCATAATGACAAGGCTACCATCCAATGGAATAACAAAAATCTCGACAACATACTACCTTCCATAATGACAAGGCTACCATCAATTGTAGTAACCAAAATCTCGACAACAGACTACCCTCCATAATGACAAGGCTACCGTCCATTGTAGTAACAAAAATCTTGACAACATACTACCTTCCATAATGACAATGCTACCATCCATTGGAGTAACAAAAATCACGACAACAGACTACCTTCCATAATGACAAGGCTACCATCCATTGTAGTAACAAAAATCTCGATAACAGACTAACTTCCATAATGACAAGGCTACCATCCATTGGAGTAACAAAAATCTTGACAACATACTACCTTCCATAATGACAAGGCTAGCATCTATTGGAATAACAAAAATCTCGAGAACATACTACCTTCCATAATGACAAGGCTACCATCCAATGGAATAACAAAAATCTCGACAACATACTACCTTCCATAATGACTAGGATACCATCCATTAGAGTAACAAAGATATCGATAAAAGACTATCTTCTATAATGAAAAGGCTACCATACATTGTAATTACAAAAATCTCGACAACAAACTACCTTCCACAATGACAAAGGCTACCATACATTATAGTAACAAAAATCTCGACAACAGTCTACCTTCCATAATTACAAGGCTACCATCCATTGGAGTAACAAAAATATCGACAATAGACTACCTTCGATAATCACAAGGCTATTATCCATTGGAGTAACAAAAATCTCGACAACAAACTACCTTCCATAATGACAAGGCTACCATCCATTAGAGTAACAAAAATCTCGAGAACAGACTACCTTCCATAATGACAAGGCTACCATCCAATGGAATAACAAAATTCTCGACAACATACTACCTTCCATAATGACAAGGCTACCATCCATTAGATTGACAAAGATATCGATAAAAGACTATCTTCTATAATGAAAAGGCTACCATACATTGTAATTACAAAAATCTCGACAACAAACTACCTTCCACAATGACAAAGGCTACCATACATTATAGTAACAAAAATCTCGACAACAGTCTACCTTCCATAATTACAAGGCTACCATCCATTGGAGTAACAAAAATATCGACAATAGACTACCTTCGATAATCACAAGGCTGTTATCCATTGGAGTAACAAAAATCTCGACAACAAACTACCTTCCATAATGACAAGGCTACCATCCATTAGAGTAACAAAAATCTCGAGAACAGACTACCTTCCATAATGACAAGGCTACCATCCAATGGAATAACAAAAATATCGACAACATACTACCTTCCATAATGACAAGGCTACCTTCCATTAGAGTGACAAAAATCTCGACAATAGACTAGCTTTCATAATGACTAGGCTAACATCCATTAGAGTAACAAAGATATCGACAATAGACTACCTTCTATAATGACAACGCTACCATACATTGTAATAACAAAAATCTCGACAACAAACTACCTTCCATAATGACAAGGCTACAATACATTGCAGTAACAAAAATCTCGACAATAGTCTACCTTCCATAATGACGAGGCTACCATCCATTGGAGTAACAAAAATCTCGACAATAGACTACCTTCCATAATGATAAGGCTTCCATCCATTGGAGTGACAAAAATCTCGACAACAGTCTACCTTCCATAATGACAAGGCTACAATCCAATGGAGTGACAAAAATATCGACAATAGACTACCTTCCATAATGACATGGCTACCATCCATTGGAGTTATAAAATCTCGACAACAAACTACCTTCCATAATGACAAGGCTACCATCCATTGGAATAACAAAAATATCAACAACAAATTACGTTCCATAATGAAAAGGCTACCATCCATTGGAGTAACAAAAATATCGACAAAAGACTACCTTCCATAATGACAAGGCTACCATCCATTGGAGTAACAAAAATATCGACAACAAACTACCTTCAATAATGAAAAGCCTACCATCCATTGGAGTAACAAAAATCTCGACAACAAAATACCTTCCATAATGACTAGGCTACCATCCATTGGAGGAACAAAGATATCGAGAACAGACTACCTTCCATAATGACAAGGCTACTATCCATTGGAGTGACAAAAATCTCGAAAATAGACTACCTTCCATAATAACAAGGCTAAAATCCATTGGAGTAACAAAGATATCGACAACAAACTACCTTCTTTAATGAAAAGGCTACCATCTATTGGAATAACAAAAATCTCGAGAACAAAGAACCTTCCATAATGACAAGGCTACCATCCAATGGAATAACAAAAATCTCGACAACATACTACCTTCCATAATGACAAGGCTACCATCAATTGTAGTAACCAAAATCTCGACAACAGACTACCTTCCATAATGACAAGGCTACCGTCCATTGTAGTAACAAAAATCTTGACAACAGACTACCTTCCATAATGACAATGCTACCATCCATTGGAGTAACAAAAATAACGACAACAGACTACCTTCCATAATGACAAGGCTACCATCCATTGTAGTAACAAAAATCTCGATAACAGACTAACTTCCATAATGACAAGGCTACCATCCATTGGAGTAACAAAAATCTTGACAACATACTACCTTCCATAATGACAAGGCTAGCATCTATTGGAATAACAAAAATCTCGAGAATAGACTACCTTCCATAATGACAAGGCTACCATCCAATGGAATAAAAAAAATCTCGACAACATACTACCTTCCATAATGATAAGGCTACCATGCATTAGAGTGACAAAAATCTCGATAATAGACTAACTTCCATAATGACTAGGATACCATCCATTAGAGTAACAAAGATATCGATAAAAGACTACCTTCTATAATGAAAAGGCTACCATACATTGTAATTACAAAAATCTCAACAACAAACTACCTTCCACAATGACAAAGGCTACCATACATTATAGTAACAAAAATCTTGACAACAGTCTACCTTCCATAATGACAAGGCTACAATCCATTGGAGTAACAAAAATATCGACAATAGACTACCTTCGATAATCACAAGGCTACTATCCATTGGAGTAACAAAAATCTCGACAACAAACTACCTTCCATAATGACAAGGCTACCATAAATTAGAGTAACAAAAATCTCGAGAACAGACTACCTTCCATAATGACAAGGCTAACAATCCAATGGAATAACAAAATTCTCGACAACATACTACCTTCCATAATGACAAGGCTACCATCCATTAGATTGACAAAAATCTCGACAATAGACTAGCTTTCATAATTACTAGGCTAATATCCATTAGAGTAACAAAGATATCGACAATAGACTACCTTCTATAATGACAACGCTACCATACATTGTAATAACAAAAATCTCGACAACAAACTACCTTCCATAATGACAAGGCAACAATACATTGCAGTAACAAAAATCTCGACAATAGTCTACCTTCCATAATGACAAGGCTACCATCCATTGGAGTAATAAAAATCTCGACAATAGACTACCTTCCATAATGATAAGGCTTCCATCCATTGGAGTAACAAAAATCTCGACAACAGTCTACCTTCCATAATGACAAGGCTACAATCCAATGGAGTGACAAAAATATCGACAATAGACTACCTTCCATAATGACATGGCTACCATCCATTGGAGTTATAAAATCTCGACAACAAACTACCTTCCATAATGACAAGGCTACCATCCATTGGAATAACAAAAATATCAACAACAAATTACGTTCCATAATTACAAGGCTACCAACCATTGGAGTAACAAAAATATCGACAAAAGACTACCTTCCATAATGACAAGGCTACCATCCATTGGAGTAACAAAAATATCGACAATAGACTACCTTCAATAATGAAAAGCCTACCATCCATTGGAGTAACAAAAATCTCGACAACAAAATACCTTCCATAATGACTAAGCTACCATCCATTGGAGGAAGAAAGATATCGAGAACAGACTACCTTCCATAATGACAAGGCTACTATCCATTGGAGTGACAAAAATCTCGAAAATAGACTACCTTCCATAATAACAAGGCTAAAATCCATTGGAGTAACAAAGATATCGACAACAAACTACCTTCTTTAATGACAAGGCTACCATCTATTGGAATAACAAAAATCTCGAGAACAAAGAACCTTCCATAATGACAAGGCTACCATCCAATGGAATAACAAAAATCTCGACAACATACTACCTTCCATAATGACAAGGCTACCATCAATTGTAGTAACCAAAATCTCGACAACAGACTACCTTCCATAATGACAAGGCTACCGTCCATTGTAGTAAAAAAAATCTAGACAACAGACTACCTTCCATAATGACAATGCTACCATCCATTGGAGTAACAAAAATCACGACAACAGACTACCTTCCATAATGACAAGGCTACCATCCATTGTAGTAACAAAAATCTCGATAACAGACTAACTTCCATAATGACAAGGCTACCATCCATTGGAGTAACAAAAATCTTGACAACATACTACCTTCCATAATGACAAGGCTAGCATCTATTGGAATAACAAAAATCTCGAGAATAGACTACCTTCCATAATGACAAGCCTACCATCCAATGGAATAAAAAAAATCTCGACAACATACTACCTTCCATAATGATAAGGCTACCATGCATTAGAGTGACAAAAATCTCGATAATAGACTAACTTCCATAATGACTAGGATACCATCCATTAGAGTAACAAAGATATCGATAAAAGACTACCTTCTATAATGAAAAGGCTACCATACATTGTAATTACAAAAATCTCGACAACAAACTACCTTCCAAAATGACAAAGGCTACCATACATTATAGTAACAAAAATCTTGACAACAGACTACCTTCCATAATGACAAGGCTATAATCCATTGGAGTAACAAAAATATCGACAATAGACTACCTTCGATAATCACAAGGCTACTATCCATTGGAGTAACAAAAATATCGACAACAAACTACCTTCCATAATGACAAGGCTACCATAAATTAGAGTAACAAAAATCTCGAGAACAGACTACCTTCCATAATGACAAGGCTACCATCCAATGGAATAAAAAAATTCTCGACAACATACTACCTTCCATAATGACAAGGCTACCATCCATTAGAGTGACAAAAATCTCAACAATAGACTACCTTCCATAATGACTAGGATACCATCCTTTAGAGTAACAAAGATATCGACAAATGACTACCTTCTATAATGACAACGCTACCATACATTGTAATAACAAAAATCTCGACAACAAACTACCTTCCATAATGACAAGGCTACAATACATTGTAGTAACAAAAATCTCGACAATAGTCTACCTTCCATAATGACAAGTATACCATCCACTGGAGTAACAAAAATCTCGACAACAGACTACCTTCTATAATGACAACGCTACCATACATTGTAATAACAAAAATCTCGACAACAAACTACCTTCCATAATGACAAGGCTACCATACATTGCAGTAACAAAAATCTCGACAATAGTCTAGCTTACATAATGACAAGGCTAACATCCATTGGAGTAACAAAAATCTCGACAATAGACTACCTTCCATAATGACAAGGCTACCATCCATTGGAGTAACAAAAATCTCGACAACAGTCTACCTTCCATAATGATAAGGCTACCATCCATTGGAGTAACAAAAATCTCGACAACTGTCTACCTTCCATAATGACAAGGCTACCATCCATTGGAGTAACAAAAATATCGATAATAGACTACCTTCGATAATCACAAGGCTACTATCCATTGGAGTAACAAAAATCTCGACAACAAACTACCTTCCATAATGACAAGGCTACCATCCATTAGAGTAACAAAAATCTCGAGAACAGACTACCTTCCATAATGACAAGACTACCATCCAATGGAATAACAAAAATCTCGACAACATACTACCTTCCATAATGAGAAGGCTACCATCCATTAGAGTGACAAAAATCTCGACAATAGACTACCTTTCATAATGACTAGGCTAACATCCTTTAGAGTAAAAAAGATACCGATAACAAACTACCTTTTATAATGACAACGCTACCATACATTGTAATAACAAAAATCTCGACAACAAACTACCTTCCATAATGACAAGGCTACCATACATTGCAGTAAAAAAAATTTCGACAATAGTCTACCTTCCATAATGACAAGGCTACCATCCATTGGAGTAACAAAAATCTCGACAACAGACTACCTTCCATAATGACAAGTATACCATCCATTGGAGTAACAAAAATCTCGACAACAGACTACCTTCTATAATGACAATGCTACCATACATTGTAATAACAAAAATCTCGACAACAAACTACCTTCCATAATGACAAGGCTACCATACATTGCAGTAACAAAAATCTCGACAATAGTCTACCTTACATAATGACAAGGCTAACATCCATTGGAGTAACAAAAATCTCGACAATAGACTACCTTCCATAATGACAAGGCTACCATCCATTGGAGTAACAAAAATCTCGACAACAGTCTACCTTCCATAATGATAAGGCTACCATCCATTGGAGTAACAAAAATCTCGACAACAGTCTACCTTCCATAATGACAAGGCTACCATCCATTGGAGTAACAAAAATATCGATAATAGACTACCTTCGATAATCACAAGGCTACTATCCATTGGAGTAACAAAAATCTCGACAACAAACTATCTTCCATAATGACAAGGCTACCATCCATTAGAGTAACAAAAATCTCGAGAACAGACTACCTTCCATAATGACAAGACTACCATCCAATGGAATAACAAAAATCTCGACAACATACTACCTTCCATAATGAGAAGGCTACCATCCATTAGAGTGACAAAAATCTCGACAATAGACTACCTTTCATAATGACTAGGCTAACATCCTTTAGAGTAACAAAGATACCGACAACAGACTACCTTCTATAATGACAACGCTACCATACATTGTAATAACAAAAATCTCGACAACAAACTACCTTCCATAATGACAAGGCTACCATACATTGCAGTAAAAAAAATTTCGACAATAGTCTACCTTCCATAATGACAAGGCTACCATCCATTGGAGTAACAAAAATCTCGACAACAGACTACCTTCCATAATGACAAGGCTACCATCCATTGGAGTAATAAAAATATCAATAAGAGACTACCTTCCATAATGACAAGACTACTATCCATTGGAGTAACAAAAATCTCGACAACAAACTACCTTCCATAATGACAAGGCTACCATCCATTAGAGTAACAAAAATATCGACAACAGAATACCTTCCATAATGACAAGGCTACGATCCATTAGAGTAACAAAAATCTCGACAACAGACTACCTTCCATAATGACAAGGCTACCATCCATTGGAGTAATAAAAATATCAATAAGAGACTACCTTACATAATGCCAAGGCTACCATGCATTGGAGTAATGAAAATATCAACAAGAGACTACCTTCCATAATGACAAGGCTACCATCCATTGGAGTAACAAAAATCTCGCCAACAGACTACCTTCCATAATGACAAGGCTACCATCCAATGGAGTGACAAAAATCTCGACAATAGACTACCTTCCATAATGACAAGGCTATTATCCATTGGAGTAACAAAATCTCTACAACAAACTACCTTCCATAATGACATGGCTACCATCCATTGGAGTAACAAAAATCTCAACAACAAACTACCTTCCATAATGACAAGGCTAAAATCCATTGGAGTAACAAAGATATCGACAACAGATACCGTTCTATAATGACAAGGTTACCATCTATTGGAATAACAAAATTCTCGAGAACAGACTACCTTCCATAATGACAAGGATACCATCCAATGGAATAACAAAAATCTGGACAACATACTATCTTCCAAAATGACAAGCCTACCATCAATTGTAGTAACCAAAATCTCGACAACATACTACCTTCCATAATGACAAGGCTACCGTCCATTTTAGTAACAAAAATATCGACAGTAGACTACCTTCCATAATGACTAGGATACCATCCATTAGAGTAACAAAGATATTGATAAAAGACTATCTTCTATAATGAAAAGGCTACCATACATTGTAATTACAAAAATCTCGACAACAAACTACATTCCACAATGACAAAGGCTACCAAACATTATAGTAACAAAAATCTCGACAACAGTCTACCTTCCATAATGACAAGGCTACCATCCATTGGAGTAACAAAAATATCGATAATAGACTACCTTCGATAATCACAAGGCTACTATCCATTGGAGTAACAAAAATCTCGACAACAAACTATCTTCCATAATGACAAGGCTACCATCCATTAGAGTAACAAAAATCTCGAGAACAGACTACCTTCCATAATGACAAGACTACCATCCAATGGAATAACAAAAATCTCGACAACATACTACCTTCCATAATGAGAAGGCTACCATCCATTAGAGTGACAAAAATCTCGACAATAGACTACCTTTCATAATGACTAGGCTAACATCCTTTAGAGTAAAAAAGATACCGATAACAGACTACCTTTTATAATGACAACGCTACCATACATTGTAATAACAAAAATCTCGACAACAAACTACCTTCCATAATGACAAGGCTACCATACATTGCAGTAAAAAAAATTTCGACAATAGTCTACCTTCCATAATGACAAGGCTACCATCCATTGGAGTAACAAAAATCTCGACAACAGACTACCTTCCATAATGACAAGTATACCATCCATTGGAGTAACAAAAATCTCGACAACAGACTACCTTCTATAATGACAACACTACCATACATTGTAATAACAAAAATCTCGACAACAAACTACCTTCCATAATGACAAGGCTACCATACATTGCAGTAACAAAAATCTCGACAATAGTCTACCTTACATAATGACAAGGCTAACATCCATTGGAGTAACAAAAATCTCGACAATAGACTACCTTCCATAATGACAAGGCTACCATCCATTGGAGTAACAAAAATCTCGACAACAGTCTACCTTCCATAATGATAAGGCTACCATCCATTGGAGTAACAAAAATCTCGACAACAGTCTACCTTCCATAATGACAAGGCTACCATCCATTGGAGTAACAAAAATATCGATAATAGACTACCTTCGATAATCACAAGGCTACTATCCATTGGAGTAACAAAAATCTCGACAACAAACTATCTTCCATAATGACAAGGCTACCATCCATTAGAGTAACAAAAATCTCGAGAACAGACTACCTTCCATAATGACAAGACTACCATCCAATGGAATAACAAAAATCTCGACAACATACTACCTTCCATAATGAGAAGGCTACCATCCAGTAGAGTGACAAAAATCTCGACAATAGACTACCTTTCATAATGACTAGGCTAACATCCTTTAGAGTAACAAAGATACCGACAACAGACTACCTTCTATAATGACAACGCTACCATACATTGTAATAACAAAAATCTCGACAACAAACTACCTTCCATAATGACAAGGCTACCATATATTGCAGTAAAAAAAATTTCGACAATAGTCTACCTTCCATAATGACAAGGCTACCATCCATTGGAGTAACAAAAATCTCGACAACAGACTACCTTCCATAATGACAAGGCTACCATCCATTGGAGTAATAAAAATATCAATAAGAGACTACCTTCCATAATGACAAGACTACTATCCATTGGAGTAACAAAAATCTCGAAAACAAACTACCTTCCATAATGACAAGGCTACCATCCATTAGAGTAACAAAAATATCGACAACAGAATACCTTCCATAATGACAAGGCTACGATCCATTAGAGTAACAAAAATCTCGACAACAGACTACCTTCCATAATGACAAGGCTACCATCCATTGGAGTAATAAAAATATCAACAAGAGACTACCTTCCATAATGACAAGGCTACCATCCATTGGAGTAACAAAAATCTCGCCAACAGACTACCTTCCATAATGACAAGGCTACCATCCAATGGAGTGACAAAAATCTCGACAATAGACTACCTTCCATAATGACAAGGCTATTATCCATTGGAGTAACAAAATCTCTACAACAAACTACCTTCCATAATGACATGGCTACCATCCATTGGAGTAACAAAAATCTCAACAACAAACTACCTTCCATAATGACAAGGCTAAAATCCATTGGAGTAACAAAGATATCGACAACAGATACCGTTCTATAATGACAAGGTTACCATCTATTGGAATAACAAAATTCTCGAGAACAGACTACCTTCCATAATGACAAGGATACCATCCAATGGAATAACAAAAATCTGGACAACATACTATCTTCCAAAATGACAAGCCTACCATCAATTGTAGTAACCAAAATCTCGACAACATACTACCTTCCATAATGACAAGGTTACCGTCCATTTTAGTAACAAAAATATCGACAGTAGACTACCTTCCATAATGACTAGGATACCATCCATTAGAGTAACAAAGATATTGATAAAAGACTATCTTCTATAATGAAAAGGCTACCATACATTGTAATTACAAAAATCTCGACAACAAACTACATTCCACAATGACAAAGGCTACCAAACATTATAGTAACAAAAATCTCGACAACAGTCTACCTTCCATAATGACAAGGCTACCATCCATTGGAGTAACAAAACTATCGATAATAGACTACCTTCGATAATCACAAGGCTACTATCCATTGGAGTAACAAAAATCTCGACAACAAACTATCTTCCATAATGACAAGGCTACCATCCATTAGAGTAACAAAAATCTCGAGAACAGACTACCTTCCATAATGACAAGACTACCATCCAATGGAATAACAAAAATCTCGACAACATACTACCTTCCATAATGAGAAGGCTACCATCCATTAGAGTGACAAAAATCTCGACAATAGACTACCTTTCATAATGACTAGGCTAACATCCTTTAGAGTAACAAAGATACCGACAACAGACTACCTTCTATAATGACAACGCTACCATACATTGTAATAACAAAAATCTCGACAACAAACTACCTTCCATAATGACAAGGCTACCATACATTGCAGTAAAAAAAATTTCGACAATAGTCTACCTTCCATAATGACAAGGCTACCATCCATTGGAGTAACAAAAATCTCGACAACAGACTACCTTCCATAATGACAAGGCTACCATCCGTTGGAGTAATAAAAATATCAATAAGAGACTACCTTCCATAATGACAAGACTACTATCCATTGGAGTAACAAAAATCTCGACAACAAACTACCTTCCATAATGACAAGGCTACCATCCATTAGAGTAACAAAAATATCGACAACAGAATACCTTCCATAATGACAAGGCTACGATCCATTAGAGTAACAAAAATCTCGACAACAGACTACCATCCATAATGACAAGGCTACCATCCATTGGAGTAATAAAAATATCAATAAGAGACTACCTTACATAATGCCAAGGCTACCATGCATTGGAGTAATGAAAATATCAACAAGAGACTACCTTCCATAATGACAAGGCTACCATCCATTGGAGTAACAAAAATCTCGCCAACAGACTACCTTCCATAATGAAAAGGCTACCATCCAATGGAGTGACAAAAATCTCGACAATAGACTACCTTCCATAATGACAAGGCTATTATCCATTGGAGTAACAAAATCTCTACAACAAACTACCTTCCATAATGACATGGCTACCATCCATTGGAGTAACAAAAATCTCAACAACAAACTACCTTCCATAATGACAAGGCTAAAATCCATTGGAGTAACAAAGATATCGACAACAGATACCGTTCTATAATGACAAGGTTACCATCTATTGGAATAACAAAATTCTCGAGAATAGACTACCTTCCATAATGACAAGGATACCATCCAATGGAATAACAAAAATCTGGACAACATACTATCTTCCAAAATGACAAGCCTACCATCAATTGTAGTAACCAAAATCTCGACAACATACTACCTTCCATAATGACAAGGCTACCGTCCATTTTAGTAACAAAAATATCGACAGTAGACTACCTTCCATAATGACTAGGATACCATCAATTAGAGTAACAAAGATATTGATAAAAGACTATCTTCTATAATGAAAAGGCTACCATACATTGTAATTACAAAAATCTCGACAACAAACTACATTCCACAATGACAAAGGCTACCAAACATTATAGTAACAAAAATCTCGACAACAGTCTACCTTCCATAATGACAAGGCTACCATCCATTGGAGTAACAAAAATATCGATAATAGACTACCTTCGATAATAACAAGGCTATTATCCATTGGAGTAACAAAAATCTCGAGAACAAACTACCTTCCATAATGACAAGGCTACCATCTAATGGAATAACAAAAATATCGACAACATACTACCTTCCATAATGACAAGGCTACCATCCATTAGAGTGACAAAAATCTCGACAATAGTCTAGCTTTCATAATGACTAGGCTAACATCCATTAGAGTAATAAAGATATCGACAACAAACTACCTTCTATAATGACAACGCTACCATACATTGTAATAACAAAAATCTCGACAACAAACTACCTTCCATAATGACAAGGCTACCATACATTGCAGTAACAAAAATCTCGACAATAGTCTACCTTCCATAATGACAAGGCTACCATCCATTGGAGTAACAAAAATCTCGACAATAGACTACCTTCCATAATGACAAGGCTACCATCCATTGGAGTAGCAAAAATCTCGACAATAGTCTACCTTCCATAATGACAAGGCTACCATCCATTGGAGTAACAAAAATCTCGACAACAGACTACCTTCCATAATGACAAGGCTACCATCCATTGGAGTAATAAAAATATCAATAAGAGACTACCTTCCATAATGACAAGGCTACTATCCATTGGAGTAACAAAAATCTTGACAACAAACTACCTTCCATAATGACAAGGCTACCATCCATTAGAGTAACAAAAATATCGACAACAGAATACCTTCCATAATGACAAGGCTACGATCCATTAGAGTAACAAAAATCTCGACAACAGACTACCTTCCATAATGACAAGGCTACCATCCATTGGAGTAATAAAAATATCAATAAGAGACTACCTTACATAATGCCAAGGCTACCATGCATTGGAGTAATGAAAATATCAACAAGAGACTACCTTCCATAATGACAAGGCTACCATCCATTGGAGTAACAAAAATATCGCCAACAGACTACCTTCCATAATGACAAGGCTACCATCCAATGGAGTGACAAAAATCTCGACAATAGACTACCTTCCATAATGACAAGGCTATTATCCATTGGAGTAACAAAATCTCTACAACAAACTACCTTCCATAATGACATGGCTACCATCTATTGGAGTAACAAAAATCTCAACAACAAACTACCTTCCATAATGACAAGGCTAAAATCCATTGGAGTAACAAAGATATCGACAACAGATACCCTTCTATAATGACAAGGTTACCATCTATTGGAATAACAAAATTCTCGAGAACAGACTACCTTCCATAATGACAAGGATACCATCCAATGGAATAACAAAAATCTCGACAACATACTATCTTCCAAAATGACAAGCCTACCATCAATTGTAGTAACCAAAATCTCGACAACATCCTACCTTCCATAACGACAAGGCTACCGTCCATTTTAGTAACAAAAATATCGACAGTAGACTACCTTCCATAATGACTAGGATACCATCCATTAGAGTAACAAAGATATTGATAAAAGACTATCTTCTATAATGAAAAGGCTACCATACATTGTAATTACAAAAATCTCGACAACAAACTACCTTCCACAATGACAAAGGCTACCAAACATTATAGTAACAAAAATCTCGACAATAGTCTACCTTCCATAATGACAAGGCTACCATCCATTGGAGTAACAAAAATATCGATAATAGACTACCTTCGATAATCACAAGGCTATTATCCATTGGAGTAACAAAAATCTCGACAACAAACTACCTTCCATAATGACAAGGCTACCATCCATTAGGGTAACAAAAATCTCGAGAACAAACTACCTTCCATAATGACAAGGCTACCATCCAATGGAATAACAAAAATATCGACAACATACTACCTTCCATAATGACAAGGCTACCATCCATTAGAGTGACAAAAATCTCGACAATAATCTAGCTTTCATAATGACTAGGCTAACATCCATTAGAGTAACAAAGATATCGACAACAGACTACCTTCTATAATGACAACGCTACCATACATTGTAATAACAAAAATCTCGACAACAAGCTACCTTCCATAATGACAAGGCTACCATACATTGCAGTAACAAAAATCTCGACAATAGTCTACCTTCCATAATGACAAGGCTATCATCCATTGGAGTAACAAAAATCTCGACAATAGACTACCTTCCATAATGACAAGGCTACCATCCATTGGAGTAACAAAAATCTCGACAATAGTCTACCTTTCATAATGACAAGGCTACCATCCATTAGAGTAACAAAAATCTCGAGAACAGACTACCTTCCATAATAACAAGACTACCATCCAATGGAATAACAAAAATCTCGACAACATACTAACTTCCATAATGACAAGGCTACCATCCATTAGAGTGACAAAAATCTCGACAATAGACTACCTTTCACAATGACTAGGCTAACATCCTTTAGAGTAACAAAGATACCGACAACAGACTACCTTCTATAATGACAACGCTACCATACATTGTAATAACAAAAATCTCGACAACAAACTACCTTCCATAATGACAAGGCTACCATGCATTGCAGTAAAAAAAATCTCGACAATAGTCTACCTTCCATAATGACAAGGCTACCATCCATTGGAGTAACAAAAATCTCGACAACAGACTACCTTCCATAATGACAAGGCTACCATCCATTGGAGTAATAAAACTATCAATTACAGACTACCTTCGATAATGACAATGCTACTATCCATTGGAGTAACAAAAATCTCGACAACAAACTACCTTCCATAATGACAAGGCTACCATCCATTAGAGTAACAAACATATCGACAACAGACTACCTTCCATAATGACTAGGCTACGATCCATTAGAGTAACAAAAATCTCGACAATAGACTACCTTCCATAATGACAAGGCTACCATCCATTGGAGTAATAAAAATATCAATAAGAGACTACCTTACATAATGACAAGGCTACCATGCATTGGAGTAATGAAAATATCAACAAGAGACTACCTTCCATAATGACAAGGCTACCATCCATTGGAGTAACAAAAATCTCGCCAACAGACTACCTTCCATAATGACAAGGCTACCATCCAATGGAGTGACAAAAATCTCGACAATAGACTACCTTCCATAATGACAAGGCTATTATCCATTGGAGTAACAAAATCTCTACAACAAACTACCTTCCATAATGACATGGCTACCATCCATTGGAGTAACAAAAATCTCAACAACAAACTACCTTCCATAATGACAAGGCTAAAATCCATTGGAGTAACAAAGATATCGACAACAGATACCCTTCTATAAGGACAAGGTTACCATCTATTGGAATAACAAAATTCTCGAGAACAGACTACCTTCCATAATGACAAGGCTACCATCCAATGGAATAACAAAAATCTCGACAAAATACTATCTTCCATAATGACAAGCCTACCATCAATTGTAGTAACCAAAATCTCGACAACATACTACCTTCCATAATGACAAGGCTACCGTCCATTTTAGTAACAAAAATATCGACAACAGACTACCTTCCATAATGACAATGCTACCATCCATTGGAGTAACAAAAATCTCGACAACAAACTACCTTCCATAATGACAAGACTACCATCCATTGTAGTAACAAAAATCTCGATAACAGACTACCTTCCATAATGACAAGGCTACCATCCATTGGAGTAACAAAAATCTCGACAACAGACTACCTTCAATAATAACAAGGCTAGCATCTATTGGAATAACAAAAATCTCGACAATAGACTACCTTCCATAATGACTAGGCTACCATCCATTAGAGTAAAAAAGATATTGACAAGAGACTACCTTTTTATAATGACAAGGCTACCATACATTGTAATAACAAAAATCTCGACAACAAACTACCTTCCCAGAATGACAAGGCTACCATAAATTGCAGTAACAAAAATCTCGACAACAGTCTACCTTCCATAATGACAAGGCTACCATCCATTGGAGTAACAAAAATCTCGACAATAGACTACCTTCCATAATGACAAGGCTACTATCCATTGGAGTACTAAAAATCTCGAAAACGGACTACCTTCCATAATGACAAGGCTACCATCCATTGGAGTAATAAAAATATCAACAAGAGACTACCTTCCATAATGACAAGGCTACCATGCATTGGAGTAATGAAAATATCATCAAGAGACTACCTTCCATAATGACAAGGATACCATCCATTGGAGTAACAAAAATCTCGCCAACAGACTAACTTCCATAAATACAAGGCTACCATCCACTGGAGTGACAAAAATATCGACAATAGACTACCTTCCATAATGACCAGGCTATCATCCATTGGAGTAATGAAATTATCAACAAGAGACTTCCTTCCATAATGACAAGGCTACCATCCATTGGAGTAACTAAAATCTCGCCAACAAACTACCTTCCATAATGACAAGGCTACCATCCATTGGAGTGACAAAAATATCGACAACAGACAACCTTCCATAATGAAAAGGCAACCATCCATTGGAGTAACGAAAATCTCGACAACAGACTACCTTCCATAATAACAAGTCTACCATCCATTGGAGTAACAAAAATCTCGAAAACAGACTACCTTCCATAATGACAAGGCTACCATACATTACAGTAACTAAAATCTCGACAATAGTCTACCTTCTATAATGACAAGGCTACCATCCATTGGAGTAACAAAAATCTCGACAATAGACTACCTTCCATAATGACAAGGCTACTATCCATTGGAGTAACAAAAATCTCGACAACAAACTACCTTCCATAATGACAAGGCTACCATCCATTAGAGTAACAAAAATATAGACAATAGACTACCTTTTATAATGACAAGGCTATGATCCATTAGAGTAACAAAAATATCGACAACAGACTACCTTCCATAATGACAAGGCTACCATCCATTGGAGTAATAAAAATATCAACAAGAGACTACCTTCCATAATGACAAGACTACCATGCATTGGAGTAATGAAAATATCAACAAGAGACTACCTTCCATAATGACAAGACAACCATCAATTGGAGTAACAAAAATCTCGACAATAGACTACCTTCCATAATGACAAGGCTACCATCCATTGGAGTAACAAAAATGTCGACAACAAACTACCTTCAATAATGAGCAGGCTACCATCCATTAGAGTAACAAAAATCTCGACAACAGACTACCTTCCATAATGACAAGGATACCGTCAATTATAGTAATGAAAATATCAACAAGAGACTACCTTCCATAATGAAAAGGCTACCATCCATTGGAGTAACAAAAATCTCGACAATAGACTACCTTCCATAATGACAAGGATACCATCCATTAGAGTAACAAAAATCTTGACAACAAACTACCTTTGATAATGACCAGGCTACAATCCATTAGAGTAACAAAAATCTCGACAACAGACTACCTTCCATAATGACAAGGATACCATCTATTAGAGTAATGAAAATATCAACAACTGACTACCTTCCATAATTACAAGGCTACCATGCATTGGTGAAATGAAAATATCAATAAGAGACTTCCATCCATAATGACAAGGCTACCATCCATTGGAGTGACAAAAATCTCGACAACCGACTACCTTCCATAATGACAAGGCTACCATCCATTCGAGTAACGAAAATCTCGACAACACACTACCTTCCATAATGACAAGGCTACCATCCATTGGAGTAACAAAAATATTGAAAACAAACAACCTTCCATAATGACAAGGCTACCATACATTGCAATAACAAAAATCTGGACAACAGTCTACCTTCCATAATGACAAGGGTACCATCCATTGGAGTAACAAAAATCTCGACCATAGACTCCCTTCCATAATGACAATGCTACTATCCATTGGAGTAACAAAAATCTCGAAAACAAACTACCTTCCATAATGACAAGGCTACCATCCATTAGAGTAACAAAAATCTAGAGAACAAACTACCTACCATAATTACAAGGCTACCATCCAATGGAATAAAAAAAATATCGACAACATACTACGTTCCATAATGACAAGGCTACCATCCATTGGAGTAACAAAAATCTCGACAATAAACTACCTTCCGTAATGACAAGGCTACTATCCATTGGAGTAACAAAAATCTCGACAACAAACTACCTTCCATAATGACAAGGCTACCATCCATTAGAGTAACAAAAATATCGACAACAGACTACCTTCCATAATGACAAGGCTACGATCCATTAGAGTAACAAAAATCTCGAAAACAGACTACCTTCCATAATGACAAGGCTACCATCCATTGGAGTAATAAAAATATCAACAAGAGACTACCTTCCATAATGACAAGGCTACCATGCATTGGAGTAATGAAAATATTAACAAGAGACTACCTTCCATAATGACAAGGATACCATCCATTGGAGTAACAAAAATCTCGCCAACACACTACCTTCCATAATAACAAGGCTACCATCCACTGGAGTGACAAAAATATCTACAATAGACTTCCTTCCATAATGACAAGGCTACCATCCATTGGAGTAACAAAAATATTGACAACAGACTACCTTCCATAATGACAAGGCTACCATCCATTGGAGTAATGAAATTATCAGCAAGAGACTACCTTCGATAATGACCAGGCTACCATCCATTGGAGTAACAAAAATCTCGACAATAGACTACCTTCCATAATGACAAGGATACCATCCATTGGAGTTACAAAAATCATGCCAACAGACTGCCTTCCATAAATACAAGGCTACCATCCACTGGAGTGACAAAAATATCGACAATAGACTACCTTCCATAATGACCAGGCTACCATCCATTGGAGTAATGAAATTATCAACAAGAGACTTCCTTCCATAATGACAAGGCTACCATCCATTGGAGTAACTAAAATCTCGCCAACAGACTACCTTCCATAATGACAAGGCTACCATCCATTGGAGTGACAAAAATCTCGACAACAGACAACCTTCAATAATGAAAAGGCTACCATCCATTGGAGTAACGAAAATCTCAACAACAGACTACCTTCCATAATAACAAGTCTACCATCCATTGGAGTAACAAAAATCTCGAAAACAGACTACCTTCCATAATGACAAGGCTACCATACATTACAGTAACTAAAATCTCGACAATAGTCTACCTTCTATAATGACAAGGCTACCATCCATTGGAGTAACAAAAATCTCGACAATAGACTACCTTCCATAATGACAAGGCTACTATCCATTGGAGTAACAAAAATCTCGACAACAAACTACCTTCCATAATGACAAGGCTACCATCCATTAGAGTAACAAAAATATAGACAATAGACTACCTTCCATAATGACAAGGCTATGATCCATTAGAGTAACAAAAATCTCAACAACATACTACCTTCCATAATGACAAGGCTACCATCCATTGGAGTAATAAAAATATCAACAAGAGACTACCTTCCATAATGACAAGACTACCATGCATTGGAGTAATGAAAATATCAACAAGAGACTACCTTCCATAATGACAAGGCAACCATCAATTGGAGTAACAAAAATCTCGACAATAGACTACCTTCCATAATGACAAGGATACCATCCATTGGAGTAACAAAAATGTCGACAATAGACTATCTTCCATAATGACAAGGATACCATCCATTGGAGTAACAAAAATCTTGACAACAAACTACCTTTGATAATTACCAGGCTACCATCCATTAGAGTAACAAAAATCTCGACAACAAACTACCTTCCATAATGACAAGGATACCATCCATTAGAGTAATGAAAATATCAACAAGTGACTACCTTCCATAATTACAAGGCTACCATGCATTGGTGTAATGAAAATATCAATAAGAGACTTCCATCCATAATGACAAGGCTACCATCCATTGGAGTGACAAAAATCTCGACAACCGACTACCTTCCATAATGACAAGGCTACCATCCATTCGAGTAACGAAAATCTCGACAACACACTACCTTCCATAATGACAAGGCTACCATCCATTGGAGTAACAAAAATATTGAAAACAAACAACCTTCCATAATGACAAGGCTACCATACATTGCATTAACAAAAATCTGGACAACAGTCTACCTTCCATAATGACAAGGGTACCATCTATTTGGGTAACAAAAATCTCGACAATAGACTCCCTTCCATAATGACAATGCTACTATCCATTGGAGTAACAAAAATCTCGAAAACAAACTACCTTCCATAATGACAAGGCTACCATCCATTAGAGTAACAAAAATCTAGAGAACAAACTACCTTCCATAATTACAAGGCTACCATCCAATGGAATAAAAAAAATATCGACAACATACTACTTTCCATAATGACAAGGCTACCATCCATTGGAGTAACAAAAATCTCGACAATAAACTACCTTCCGTAATGACAAGGCTACTATCCATTGGAGTAACAAAAATCTCGACAACAAACTACCTTCCATAATGACAAGGCTACCATCCATTAGAGTAACAAAAATATCGAAAACAGACTACCTTCCATAATGACAAGGCTACGATCCATTAGAGTAACAAAAATCTCGAAAACAGACTACCTTCCATAATGACAAGGCTACCATCCATTGGAGTAATAAAAATATCAACAAGAGACTACCTTCCATAATGACAAGGCTACCATGCATTGGAGTAATGAAAATATTAACAAGAGACTACCTTCCATAATGACAAGGCTACCATCCATTGGAGTAAAAAAAATCTCGCCAACACACTACCTTCCATAATGACAAGGCTACCATCCACTGGAGTGACAAAAATATCTACAATAGACTACCTTCCATAATGACAAGGCTACCATCCATTGGAGTAACAAAAATATTGACAACAAACTACCTTCCATAATGACAAGGCTACCATCCATTGGAGTAATGAAATTATCAGCAAGAGACTACCTTCGATAATGACCAGGCTACCATCCATTGGAGTAACAAAAATCTCGCCAATAGACTACCTTCCATAATGACAAGGCTACCATCCGTTGGAGTAACAATAATCTCGACAACAAACTACCTTCGATAATGACCAGGCTACCATCCATTAGAGTAACAAAAATCTCGACAACATACTACCTTCCATAATGACAAGGCTACCATCCATTAGAGTAACAAAAATATAGACAATAGACTACCTTCCATAATGACAAGGCTACGATCCATCAGAGTAACAAAAATCTCGACAACAGACTACCTTCCATAATGTCAAGGCTACCATCCATTGGAGTAATAAAAATATCAATAAGAGACTACCTTCCATAATGACAAGACTACCATGCATTGGAGTAATGAAAATATCAACAAGACACTACCTTCCATAATGACAAGGCAACCATCCATTGGAGTAACAAAAATCTCGACAATAGACTACCTTCCATAATGACAAGGCTACCATCCATTGGAGTAACAAAAATGTCGACAACAAACTACCTTCAATAATGACCAGGCTACCATCCATTAGAGTAACGAAAATCTCGACAACAGACTACCTTCCATAATGACAAGGATACCGTCAATTATAGTAATGAAAATATCAACAAGAGACTACCTTCCATAATGAAAAGGCTACCATCCATTGGAGTAACAAAAATCTCGACAATAGACTACCTTCCATAATGACAAGGATACCATCCATTGGAGTAACAAAAATCTTGTCAACAAACTACCTTTGATAATGACCAGGCTACCATCCATTAGAGTAACAAAAATCTCGACAACAGACTACCTTCCATAATGACAAGGATACCATCCATTAGAGTAATGAAAATATCAACAAGTGACTACTTTCCATAATTACAAGCCTACCATGCATTGGTGTAATGAAAATATCAATAAGAGACTTCCATCCTTAATGACAAGGCTACCATCCATTGGAGTGACAAAAATCTCGACAACAGACTACCTTCCATAATGACAAGGCTACCATCCATTCGAGTAACGAAAATCTCGACAACACACTACCTTCCATAATGACAAGGCTACCATCCATTGGAGTAACAAAAATATTGAAAACAAACAACCTTCCATAATGACAAGGCTACCATACATTGCAATAACAAAAATCTGGACAACAGTCTACCTTCCATAATGACAACGGTACCATCCATTGGAGTAACAAAAATCTTGACAATAGACTCCCTTCCATAATGACAATGCTACTATCCATTGGAGTAACAAAAATCTCGAAAACAAACTACCTTCCATAATGGCAAGGCTACCATCCATTGGAGTAATGAAATTATCAGCAAGAGACTACCTTCGATAATGACCAGGCTACCATCCATTGGAGTAACAAAAATCTCGACAATAGACTACCTTCGATAATGACCAGGCTACCATCCATTAGAGTAACAAAAATCTCGACAACAGACTACCTTTCATAATGACAAGGCTACCATCCATTAGAGTAACAAAAATATAGACAATAGACTACCTTCCATAATGACAAGGCTACGATCCATCAGAGTAACAAAAATCTCGACAATAGACTACCTTCCATAATGACAAGGCTACCATCCATTGGAGTAATAAAAATATCAATAAGAGACTACCTTCCATAATGACAAGACTACCATGCATTGGAGTAATGAAAATATCAACAAGAGACTACCTTCCATAATGACAAGGCAACCATCCATTGGAGTAACAAAAATCTCGACAATAGACTACCTTCCATAATGACAAGGCTACCATCCATTGGAATAACAAAAATGTCGACAACAAACTACCTTCAATAATGACCAGGCTACCATCCATTAGAGTAACAAAAGTCTCGACAACAGACTACCTTCCATAATGACAAGGATACCGTCATTTATAGTAATGAAAATATCAACAAGAGACTACCTTCCATAATGAAAAGGATACCATCCATTGGAGTAACAAAAATCTCGACAATAGACTACCTTCCATAATGACAAGGATACTATCCATTGGAGTAACAAAAATCTTGTCAACAAACTACCTTTGATAATGACCAGGCTACCATCCATTAGAGTAACAAAAATCTCGACAACAGACTACCTTCCATAATGACAAGGATACCATCCATTAGAGTAATGAAAATATCAACAAGTGACTACCTTCCATAATTACAAGCCTACCATGCATTGGTGTAATGAAAATATCAATAAGAGACTTCCATCCATAATGACAAGGCTACCATCCATTGGAGTGACAAAAATCTCGACAACAGACTACCTTCCATAATGACAAGGCTACCATCCATTCGAGTAACGAAAATCTCGACAACACACTACCTTCCATAATGACAAGGCTACCATCCATTGGAGTAACAAAAATATTGAAAACAAACAACCTTCCATAATGACAAGGCTACCATACATTGCAATAACAAAAATCTGGACAACAGTCTACCTTCCATAATGACAAGGGTACCATCCATTGGAGTAACAAAAATCTCGACAATAGACTCCCTTCCATAATGACAATGCTATTATCCATTGGAGTAACAAAAATCTTGAAAACAAACTACCTTCCATAATGACAAGGCTACCATCCATTAGAGTAACAAAAATCTAGAGAACAAACTACCTTCCATAATTACAAGGCTACCATCCAATGGAATAAAAAAAAACATCGACAACATACTACTTTCCATAATGACAAGGCTACCATCCATTGGAGTAACAAAAATCTCGACAATAAACTACCTTCCGTAATAACAAGGCTACTATCCATTGGAGTAACAACAATCTCGACAACAAACTACCTTCCATAATGACAAGGCTACCATCCATTAGAGTAACAAAAATATCGACAACAGACTACCTTCCATAATTACAAGGCAACGATCCATTAGAGTAACAAAAATCTCGAAAACAGACTACCTTCCATAATGACAAGGCTACCATCCATTGGAGTAATAAAAATATCAACAAGAGACTACCTTCCATAATGACAAGGCTACCATGCATTGGAGTAATGAAAATATTAACAAGAGACTACCTTCCATAATGACAAGGCTACCATCCATTGGAGTAACAAAAATGTCGACAACAAACTACCTTCAATAATGACCAGGCTACCATCCATTAGAGTAACAAAAATCTCGACAACAGACTACCTTCCATAATGAAAAGGCTACCATCCATTAGAGTAACAAAAATATAGACAATAGTCTACCTTCCATAATGACAAGGCTACGATCCATCAGAGTAACAAAAATCTCGACAACAGACTACCTTCCATAATGACAAGGCTACCATCCATTGGAGTAATAAAAATATCAATAAGAGACTACCTTCCATAATGACAAGACTACCATGCATTGGAGTAATGAAAATATCAACAAGAGACTACCTTCCATAATGACAAGGCAACCATCCATTGGAGTAACAAAAATCTCGACAATAGACTACCTTCCATAATGACAAGGCTACCATCCATTGGAGTAACAAAAATGTCGACAAGAAACTACCTTCAATAATGACCAGTCTACCATTCATTAGAGTAACAAAAATCTCGACAACAGACTACCTTCCATAATGACAAGGATACCGTCAATTATAGTAATGAAAATATCAACAAGAGACTACCTTCCATAATGAAAAGGCTACCATCCATTGGAGTAACAAAAATCTCGACAATAGACTACCTTCCATAATGACAAGGATACCATCCATTGGAGTAACAAAAATCTTGTCAACAAACTACCTTTGATAATGACCAGGCTACCATCCATTAGAGTAACAAAAATCTCGACAACAGACTACCTTCCATAATGACAAGGATACCATCCATTAGAGTAATGAAAATATCAACAAGTGACTACCTTCCATAATTACAAGCCTACCATGCATTGGTGTAATGAAAATATCAATAAGAGACTTCCATCCTTAATGACAAGGCTACCATCCATTGGAGTGACAAAAATCTCGACAACAGACTACCTTCCATAATGACAAGGCTACCATCCATTCGAGTAACGAAAATCTCGACAACACACTACCTTCCATAATGACAAGGCTACCATCCATTGGAGTAACAAAAATATTGAAAACAAACAACCTTCCATAATGACAAGGCTACCATACATTGCAATAACAAAAATCTGGACAACAGTCTACCTTCCATAATGACAAGGGTACCATCCATTGGAGTAACAAAAATCTCGACAATAGACTCCCTTCCATAATGACAATGCTACTATCCATTGGAGTAACAAAAATCTCGAAAACAAACTACCTTCCATAATGACAAGGCTACCATCCATTGGAGTAATGAAATTATCAGCAAGAGACTACCTTCGATAATGACCAGGCTACCATCCATTGGAGTAACAAAAATCTCGACAATAGACTACCTTCGATAATGACCAGGCTACCATCCATTAGAGTAACAAAAATCTTGACAACAGACTACCTTCCATAATGACAAGGCTACCATCCATTAGAGTAACAAAAATATAGACAATAGACTACCTTCCATAATGACAAGGCTACGATCCATCAGAGTAACAAAAATCTCGACAACAGACTACCTTCCATAATGACAAGGCTACCATCCATTGGAGTAATAAAAATATCAATAAGAGACTACCTTCCATAATGACAAGACTACCATGCAGTGGAGTAATGAAAATATCAACAAGAGACTACCTTCCATAATGACAAGGCAACCATCCATTGGAGTAACAAAAATCTCGACAATAGACTACCTTCCATAAAGACAAGGCTACCATCCATTGGAGTAACAAAAATGTCGACAACAAACTACCTTCAATAATGACCAGGCTACCATCCATTAGAGTAACAAAAATCTCGACAACAGACTACCTTCTATAATGACAAGGATACCGTCAATTATAGTAATGAAAATATCAACAAGAGACTACCTTCCATAATGAAAAGGATACCATCCATTGGAGTAACAAAAATCTCGACAATAGACTACCTTCCATAATGACAAGGATACTATCCATTGGAGTAACAAAAATCTTGTCAACAAACTACCTTTGATAATGACCAGGCTACCATCCATTAGAGTAACAAAAATCTCGACAACAGACTACCTTCCATAATGACAAGGATACCATCCATTAGAGTAATGAAAATATCAACAAGTGACTACCTTCCATAATTACAAGCCTACCATGCATTGGTGTAATGAAAATATCAATAAGAAACTTCCATCCATAATGACAAGGCTACCATCCATTGGAGTGACAAAAATCTCGACAACAGACTACCTTCCATAATGACAAGGCTACCATCCATTCGAGTAACGAAAATCTCGACAACACACTACCTTCCATAATGACAAGGCTACCATCCATTGGAGTAACAAAAATATTGAAAACAAACAACCTTCCATAATGACAAGGCTACCATACATTGCAATAACAAAAATCTGGAAACCAGTCTACCTTCCATAATGACAAGGGTACCATCCATTGGAGTAACAAAAATCTCGACAATAGACTCCCTTCCATAATAACAATGCTATTATCCAAGGGAGTAACAAAAATCTTGAAAACAAACTACCTTCCATAATGACAAGGCTACCATCCATTAGAGTAACAAAAATCTAGAGAACAAACTACCTTCCATAATTACAAGGCTACCATCCAATGGAATAAAAAAAAATATCGACAACATACTACTTTCCATAATGACAAGGCTACCATCCATTGGAGTAACAAAAATCTCGACAATAAACTACCTTCCGTAATAACAAGGCTACTATTCATTGGAGTAACAACAATCTCGACAACAAACTACCTTCCATAATGACAAGGCTACCATCCATTAGAGTAACAAAAATATCGACAACAGACTACCTTCCATAATGACAAGGCAACGATCCATTAGAGTAACAAAAATCTCAAAAACAGACTACCTTCCATAATGACAAGGCTACCATCCATTGGAGTAATAAAAATATCAACAAGAGACTACCTTCCATAATGACAAGGCTACCATGCATTGGAGTAATGAAAATATTAACAAGAGACTACCTTCCATAATGACAAGGCTACCATCCATTGGAGTAAAAAAAATCTCACCAACACACTACCTTCCATAATGACAAGGCTACCATCCACTGGAGTGACAAAAATATCTACAATAGACTACCTTCCATAATGACAAGGCTACCATCCATTGGAGTAACAAAAATATTGGCAACAAACTACCTTCCATAATGACAAGGCTACCATCCATTGGAGTAATGAAATTATCAGCAAGAGACTACCTTCGATAATGACCAGGCTACCATCCATTGGAGTAACAAAAAATCTCGACAATAGACTACCTTCCATAATGACAAGGCTACCATCCATTGGAGTAACAATAATCTCGACAACAAACTACCTTCGATAATGACCAGGCTACCATCCATTAGAGTAACAAAAATCTCGACAACAGACTACCTTCCATAATGAAAAGGCTACCATCCATTAGAGTAACAAAAATATAGACAATAGTCTACCTTCCATAATGACAAGGCTACGATCCATCAGAGTAACAAAAATCTCGACAACAGACTACCTTCCATAATGACAAGGCTACCATCCATTGGAGTAATAAAAATATCAATAAGAGACTACCTTCCATAATGACAAGACTACCATGCATTGGAGTAATGAAATATCAACAAGAGACTACCTTCCATAATGACAAGGCAACCATCCATTGGAGTAACAAAAATCTCGACAATAGACTACCTTCCATAATGACAAGGCTACCATCCATTGGAGTAACAAAAATGTCGACAACAAACTACCTTCAATAATGACCAGGCTACCATCCATTAGAGTAACAAAAATCTCGACAACAGACTACCTTCCATAATGACAAGGATACCGTCAATTATAGTAATGAAAATATCAACAAGAGACTACCTTCCATAATGAAAAGGCTACAATCCATTGGAGTAACAAAAATCTCGACAATAGACTACCTTCCATAATGACAAGGATACCATCCATTAGAGTAATGAAAATATCAACAAATGACTACCTTCCATAATTACAAGCCTACCATGCATTGGTGTAATGAAAATATCAATAAGAGACTTCCATCCATAATGACAAGGCTACCATCCATTGGAGTGACAAAAATCTCGACAACAGACTACCTTCCATAATGACAAGGCTACCATCCATTCGAGTAACGAAAATCTCGACAACACACTACCTTCCATAATGACAAGGCTACCATCCATTGGAGTAACAAAAATATTGAAAACAAACAACCTTCCATAATGACAAGGCTACCATACATTGCAATAACAAAAATCTGGACAACAGTCTACCTTCCATAATGACAAGGGTACCATCCATTGGAGTAACAAAAATCTCGACAATAGACTCCCTTCCATAATGACAATGCTACTATCCATAGGAGTAACAAAAATCTCGAAAACAAACTACCTTCCATAATGAGAAGGCTACCATCCATTAGAGTAACAAAAATCTAGAGAACAAACTACCTTCCATAATTACAAGGCTACCATCCAATGGAATAAAAAAAAATATCGACAACATACTACTTTCCATAATGACAAGGCTAGCATCCATTGGAGTAACAAAAATCTCGACAATAAACTACCTTCCGTAATGACAAGGCTACTATCCATTGGAGTAAAAAAAACTCGACAACAAACTACCTTCCATAATGACAAGGCTACCATCCATTAGAGTAACAAAAATATCGACAACAGACTACCTTCCATAATGACAAGGCACCGATCCATTAGAGTAACAAAAATCTCGAAAACAGACTACCTTCCATAATGACAAGGCTACCATCCATTGGAGTAATAAAAATATCAACAAGAGACTACCTTCCATAATGACAAGGCTACCATGCATTGGAGTAATGAAAATATTAACAAGAGACTACCTTCCATAATGACAAGGCTACCATCCATTGGAGTAAAAAAAATCTCACCAACACACTACCTTCCATAATGACAAGGCTACCATCCACTGGAGTGACAAAAATATCTACAATAGACTACCTTCCATAATGACAAGGCTACCATCCATTGGAGTAACAAAAATATTGACAACAGACTACCTTCCATAATGACAAGGCTACCATCCATTGGAGTAATGAAATTATCAGCAAGAGACTACCTTCGATAATGACCAGGCTACCATCCATTGGAGTAACAAAAATCTCGACAATAGACTCCCTTCCATAATGACAATGCTACTATCCATTGGAGTAACAAAAATCTCGAAAACAAACTACCTTCCATAATGAGAAGGCAACCATCCATTAGAGTAACAAAAATCTAGAGAACAAACTACCTTCCATAATTACAAGGCTACCATCCAATGGAATAAAAAAAAATATTGACAACATACTACTTTCCATAATGACAAGGCTACCATCCATTGGAGTAACAAAAATCTCGACAATAAACTACCTTCCATAATGACAAGGCTACTATCCATTGGAGTAACAAAAATCTCGACAACAAACTACCTTCCATAATGACAAGGCTACCATCCATTAGAGTAACAAAAATATCGACAACAGACTACCTTCCATAATGACAAGGCAACGATCCATTAGAGTAACAAAAATCTCGAAAACAGACTACCTTCCATAATGACAAGGCTACCATCCATTGGAGTAATAAAAATATCAACAAGAGACTACCTTCCATAATGACAAGGCTACCATGCATTGGAGTAATAAAAATATTAACAAGAGACTACCTTCCATAATGACAAGGCTACCATCCATTGTAGTAAAAAAAATCTCACCAACACACTACCTTCCATAATGACAAGGCTACCATCCACTGGAGTGACAAAAATATCTACAATAGACTACCTTCCATAATGACAAGGCTACCATCCATTGGAGTAACAAAAATATTGACAACAAACTACCTTCCATAATGACAAGGCTACCATCCATTGGAGTAATGAAATTATCAGCAAGAGACTACCTTCGATAATGACCAGGCTACCATCCATTGGAGTAACAAAAATCTCGACAATAGACTACCTTCCATAATGACAAGGCTACCATCCATTGGAGTAACAATAATCTCGACAACAAACTACCTTCGATAATGACCAGGCTACCATCCATTAGAGTAAAAAAAATCTCGACAACAGACTACCTTCCATAATGAAAAGGCTACCATCCATTAGAGTAACAAAAATATGGACAATAGACTACCTTCCATAATGACAAAGCTACGATCCATCAGAGTAACAAAAATCTCGACAACAGACTACCTTCCATAATGACAAGGCTACCATCCATTGGAGTAATAAAAATATCAATAAGAGACTACCTTCCATAATGACAAGACTACCATGCATTGGAGTAATGAAAATATCAACAAGAGACTACCTTCCATAATGACAAGGCAACCATCCATTGGAGTAACAAAAATCTCGACAATAGACTACCTTCCATAATGACAAGGCTACCATCCATTGGAGTAACAAAAATGTCGACAACAAACTACCTTCAATAATGACCAGGCTACCATCCATTAGAGTAACAAAAATCTCGACAACAGACTACCTTCCATAATGACAAGGATACCGTCAATTATAGTAATGAAAATATCAACAAGAGACTACCTTCCATAATGAAAAGGCTACAATCCATTGGAGTAACAAAAATCTCGACAATAGACTACCTTCCATAATGACAAGGATACCATCCATTAGAGTAATGAAAATATCAACAAATGACTACCTTCCATAATTACAAGCCTACCATGCATTGGTGTAATGAAAATATCAATAAGAGACTTCCATCCATAATGACAAGGCTACCATCCATTGGAGTGACAAAAATCTCGACAACAGACTACCTTCCATAATGACAAGGCTACCATCCATTCGAGTAACGAAAATCTCGACAACACACTACCTTCCATAATGACAAGGCTACCATCCATTGGAGTAACAAAAATATTGAAAACAAACAACCTTCCATAATGACAAGGCTACCATACATTGCAATAACAAAAATCTGGACAACAGTCTACCTTCCATAATGACAAGGGTACCATCCATTGGAGTAACAAAAATCTCGACAATAGACTCCCTTCCATAATGACAATGCTACTATCCATAGGAGTAACAAAAATCTCGAAAACAAACTACCTTCCATAATGAGAAGGCTACCATCCATTAGAGTAACAAAAATCTAGAGAACAAACTACCTTCCATAATTACAAGGCTACCATCCAATGGAATAAAAAAAAATATCGACAACATACTACTTTCCATAATGACAAGGCTAGCATCCATTGGAGTAACAAAAATCTCGACAATAAACTACCTTCCGTAATGACAAGGCTACTATCCATTGGAGTAAAAAAAACTCGACAACAAACTACCTTCCATAATGACAAGGCTACCATCCATTAGAGTAACAAAAATATCGACAACAGACTACCTTCCATAATGACAAGGCAACGATCCATTAGAGTAACAAAAATCTCGAAAACAGACTACCTTCCATAATGACAAGGCTACCATCCATTGGAGTAATAAAAATATCAACAAGAGACTACCTTCCATAATGACAAGGCTACCATGCATTGGAGTAATGAAAATATTAACAAGAGACTACCTTCCATAATGACAAGGCTACCATCCATTGGAGTAAAAAAAATCTCACCAACACACTACCTTCCATAATGACAAGGCTACCATCCACTGGAGTGACAAAAATATCTACAATAGACTACCTTCCATAATGACAAGGCTACCATCCATTGGAGTAACAAAAATATTGACAACAGACTACCTTCCATAATGACAAGGCTACCATCCATTGGAGTAATGAAATTATCAGCAAGAGACTACCTTCGATAATGACCAGGCTACCATCCATTGGAGTAACAAAAATCTCGACAATAGACTCCCTTCCATAATGACAATGCTACTATCCATTGGAGTAACAAAAATCTCGAAAACAAACTACCTTCCATAATGAGAAGGCAACCATCCATTAGAGTAACAAAAATCTAGAGAACAAACTACCTTCCATAATTACAAGGCTACCATCCAATGGAATAAAAAAAAATATTGACAACATACTACTTTCCATAATGACAAGGCTACCATCCATTGGAGTAACAAAAATCTCGACAATAAACTACCTTCCATAATGACAAGGCTACTATCCATTGGAGTAACAAAAATCTCGACAACAAACTACCTTCCATAATGACAAGGCTACCATCCATTAGAGTAACAAAAATATCGACAACAGACTACCTTCCATAATGACAAGGCAACGATCCATTAGAGTAACAAAAATCTCGAAAACAGACTACCTTCCATAATGACAAGGCTACCATCCATTGGAGTAATAAAAATATCAACAAGAGACTACCTTCCATAATGACAAGGCTACCATGCATTGGAGTAATGAAAATATTAACAAGAGACTACCTTCCATAATGACAAGGCTACCATCCATTGGAGTAAAAAAAATCTCACCAACACACTACCTTCCATAATGACAAGGCTACCATCCACTGGAGTGACAAAAATATCTACAATAGACTACCTTCCATAATGACAAGGCTACCATCCATTGGAGTAACAAAAATATTGACAACAAACTACCTTCCATAATGACAAGGCTACCATCCATTGGAGTAATGAAATTATCAGCAAGAGACTACCTTCGATAATGACCAGGCTACCATCCATTGGAGTAACAAAAATCTCGACAATAGACTACCTTCCATAATGACAAGGCTACCATCCATTGGAGTAACAATAATCTCGACAACAAACTACCTTCGATAATGACCAGGCTACCATCCATTAGAGTAAAAAAAATCTCGACAACAGACTACCTTCCATAATGAAAAGGCTACCATCCATTAGAGTAACAAAAATATGGACAATAGACTACCTTCCATAATGACAAAGCTACGATCCATCAGAGTAACAAAAATCTCGACAACAGACTACCTTCCATAATGACAAGGCTACCATCCATTGGAGTAATAAAAATATCAATAAGAGACTACCTTCCATAATGACAAGACTACCATGCATTGGAGTAATGAAAATATCAACAAGAGACTACCTTCCATAATGACAAGGCAACCATCCATTGGAGTAACAAAAATCTCGACAATAGACTACCTTCCATAATGACAAGGCTACCATCCATTGGAGTAACAAAAATGTCGACAACAAACTACCTTCAATAATGACCAGGCTACCATCCATTAGAGTAAGAAAAATCTCGACAACAGACTACCTTCCATAATGACAAGGATACCGTTAATTAGAGTAATGAAAATATCAACAAGAGACTACCTTCCATAATGAAAAGGCTACCATCCATTGGAGTAACAAAAATATCGGCAATAGACTACCTTCCATAATGACAAGGATACCATCCATTGGAGTAACAAAAATCTTGACAACAAACTACCTTTGATAATGACCAGGCTACCATCCATTAGAGTAACAAAAATCTCGACAACAGACTACCTTCCATAATGATAAGGATACCATCCATTAGAGTAAAGAAAATATCAACAAGTGACTACCTTCCATAATTACAAGGCTACCATGCATGGTGTAATGAATATATCAATAAGAGACTTCCATCAATAATGACAAGGCTACCATCCATTGGAGTGACAAAAATCTCGACAACAGACTACCTTCCATAATGACAAGGCTACCATCCATTCGAGTAACGAAAATCTCGACAACACACTACCTTCCATAATGACAAGGCTACCATCCATTGGTGTAATAAAAATCTTGAAAACAAACAACCTTCCATAATGACAAGGCTACCATACATTGCAATAACAAAAATCTGGACAACAGTCTACCTTCCATAATGACAAGGGTACCATCCATTGGAGTAACAAAAATCTCGACAATAGACTCCCTTCCATAATGACAATGCTACTATCCATTGGAGTAACAAAAATCTCGAAAACAAACTACCTTCCATAATGACAAGGCTACCATCCATTAGAGTAACAAAAATCTAGAGAACAAACTACCTTCCATAATTAAAAGGCTACCATCCAATGGAATAAAAAAAATATCTACAACATACTACTTTCCATAATGACAAGGCTACCATCCATTGGAGTAACAAAAATCTCGACAATAAACTACCTTCCGTAATGACAAGGCTACTATCCATTGGAGTAACAAAAATCTCGACAACAAACTACCTTCCATAATGACAAGGCTACCATCCATTAGAGTAACAAAAATATCGACAACAGACTACCTTCCATAATGACAAGGCTACGATCCAATAGAGTAACAAAAATCTCGAAAACAGACTACCTTCCATAATGACAAGGCTACCATCAATTGGAGTAATAAAAATATCAACAAGAGACTACCTTCCATAATGACAAGGCTACCATTCATTGGAGTAATGAAAATATTAACAAGAGACTACCTTCCATAATGACAAGGCTACCATCCATTGGAGTAATAAAAATCTCGCCAACACACTACCTTCCATAATGACAAGGCTACCATCCACTAGAGTGACAAAAATATCTACAATAGACTACCTTCCATAATGACAAGGCTACCATCCATTGGAGTAACAAAAATATTGACAACAGACTACCTTCCATAATGACAAGGCTACCGTCCATTGGAGTAATGAAATTATCAGCAAGAGACTACCTTCGATAATGACCAGGCTACCATCCATTGGAGTAACAAAAATCTCGACAATAGACTACCTTCCATAATGACAAGGCTACCATCCATTGGAGTAACAATAATATCGACAATAGACTACCTTCGATAATGACCAGGCTACCATCCATTAGAGTAACAAAAATCTCGACAACAGACTACCTTCCATAATGACAAGGCTACCATCCATTGGAGTAATAAAAATATCAACAAGAGACTACCTTCCATAATGACAAGACTACCATGCATTGGAGTAATGAAAATATCAACAAGAGACTACCTTCCATAATGACAAGGCAACCATCCATTGGAGTAACAAAAATCTCGACAATAGACTACCTTCCATAATGACAAGGCTACCATCCATTGGAGTAACAAAAATCTCGACAACAAACTACCTTCAATAATGACCAGGCTACCATCCATTAGAGTAACAAAAATCTCGACAACAGACTACCTTCCATAATGAAAAGGATACCGTTAATTAGAGTAATGAAAATATCAACAATAGACTACCTTCCATAATGAAAAGGCTACCATCCATTGGAGTAACAAAAATCTCGACAATGGACTACCTTCCATAATGACAAGGATACCATCCATTGGAGTAACAATAATATCGACAATAGACTACCTTCGATAATGACCAGGCTACCATCCATTAGAGTAACAAAAATCTCGACAACAGACTACCTTCCATAATGACAAGGCTACCATCCATTAGAGTAACAAAAATATAGACAATAGACTACCTTCCATAATGACAAGGCTACGATCCATTAGAGTAACAAAAATCTCGACAACAGACTACCTTCCATAATGACAAGGCTACCATCCATTGGAGTAATAAAAATATCAACAAGAGACTACCTTCCATAATGACAAGACTACCATGCATTGGAGTAATGAAAATATCAACAAGAGACTACCTTCCATAATGACAAGGCTACCATCCATTGGAGTAACAAAAATCTCGACAATAGACTACCTTCCGTAATGACAAGGCTACTATCCATTGGAGTAACAAAAATCTCAACAACAAACTACCTTCCATAATGACAAGGCTACCATCCATTAGAGTAACAAAAATATCGACAACAGACTACCTTCCATAATGACAAGGCTACGATCCAATAGAGTAACAAAAATCTCGAAAACAGACTACCTTCCATAATGACAAGGCTACCATCAATTGGAGTAATAAAAATATCAACAAGAGACTACCTTCCATAATGACAAGGCTACCATTCATTGGAGTAATGAAAATATTAACAAGAGACTACCTTCCATAATGACAAGGCTACCATCCATTGGAGTAATAAAAATCTCGCCAACACACTACCTTCCATAATGACAAGGCTACCATCCACTAGAGTGACAAAAATATCTACAATAGACTACCTTCCATAATGACAAGGCTACCATCGATTGGAGTAACAAAAATATTGACAACAGACTACCTTCCATAATGACAAGGCTACCGTCCATTGGAGTAATGAAATTATCAGCAAGAGACTACCTTCGATAATGACCAGGCTACCATCCATTGGAGTAACAAAAATCTCGACAATAGACTACCTTCCATAATGACAAGGCTACCATCCATTGGAGTAACAATAATATCGACAATAGACTACCTTCGATAATGACCAGGCTACCATCCATTAGAGTAACAAAAATCTCGACAACAGACTACCTTCCATAATGACAAGGCTACCATCCATTGGAGTAATAAAAATATCAACAAGAGACTACCTTCCATAATGACAAGACTACCATGCATTGGAGTAATGAAAATATCAACAAGAGACTACCTTCCATAATGACAAGGCAACCATCCATTGGAGTAACAAAAATCTCGAAAATAGACTACCTTCCATAATGACAAGGCTACCATCCATTGGAGTAACAAAAATCTCGACAACAAACTACCTTCAATAATGACCAGGCTACCATCCATTAGAGTAACAAAAATCTCGACAACAGACTACCTTCCATAATGAAAAGGATACCGTTAATTAGAGTAATGAAAATATCAACAATAGACTACCTTCCATAATGAAAAGGCTACCATCCATTGGAGTAACAAAAATCTCGACAATGGACTACCTTCCATAATGACAAGGATACCATCCATTGGAGTAACAATAATATCGACAATAGACTACCTTCGATAATGACCAGGCTACCATCCATTAGAGTAACAAAAATCTCGACAACAGACTACCTTCCATAATGACAAGGCTACCATCCATTAGAGTAACAAAAATATAGACAATAGACTACCTTCCATAATGACAAGGCTACGATCCATTAGAGTAACAAAAATCTCGACAACAGACTACCTTCCATAATGACAAGGCTACCATCCATTGGAGTAATAAAAATATCAACAAGAGACTACCTTCCATAATGACAAGACTACCATGCATTGGAGTAATGAAAATATCAACAAGAGACTACCTTCCATAATGACAAGGCAACCATCCATTGGAGTAACAAAAATCTCGACAATAGACTACCTTCCATAATGACAAGGCTACCATCCATTGGAGTAACAAAAATCTCGACAACAAACTACCTTCAATAATGACCAGACTACCATCCATTAGAGTAACAAAAATCTCGACAACAGACTACCTTCCATAATGAAAAGGATACCGTCAATTAGAGTAATGAAAATATCAACAAGAGACTACCTTCCATAATGAAAAGGCTACCATCCATTGGAGTAACAAAAATCTCGACAATAGACTACCTTCCATAATGACAAGGATACCATCCATTGGAGTAACAAAAATCTTGACAACAAACTACCTTTGATAATGACCAGGCTACCATCCATTAGAGTAACAAAAATCTCGACAACAGACTACCTTCCATTATGACAAGGATACCATCCATTAGAGTAATGAAAATATCAACAAGTGACTACCTTCCATAATGACAAGGCTACCATGCATTGGTTTAATGAAAATATCAATAAGAGACTTCCATCCATAATGACAAGGCTACCATC
Organism: Vicia faba; assembly: GCA_948472305.1. Classification (NCBI taxonomy): domain Eukaryota; kingdom Viridiplantae; phylum Streptophyta; class Magnoliopsida; order Fabales; family Fabaceae; genus Vicia; species Vicia faba. The sequence continues at coordinate 544,156,620 of OX451739.1, read as the reverse complement.
CATTGGAGTGACAAAAATCTCGACAACATACTACCTTCCATAATGACAAGGCTACCATCCATTGGAGTAACAAAAATCTTGAAAACAAATAACCTTCCATAATGACAAGGCTACCATACATTGCAATAACAAAAATCTCGACAACAGTCTACCTTCCATAATTACAAGGGTACCATCCATTGGAGTAACAAAAATCTCGACAATAGACTCCCTTCCATAATGACAATGCTACTATCCATCGGAGTAACAAAAATCTCGAAAACAAACTACCTTCCATAATGACAAGGCTACCATCCATTAGAGTAACAAAAATCTAGAGAACAAACTACCTTCCATAATTACAAGGCTACCATCCATAGGAATAAAAAAAATATCGACAACATACTACTTTCCATAATGACAAGGCTACCATCCATTGGAGTAACAAAAATCTCGACAAAAAACTACCTTCCGTAATGACAAGGCTACTATCCATTGGAGTAACAAAAATCTCGACAACAAACTACCTTCCATAATGACAAGGCTACCATCCATTAGAGTAAAAAAAATTTCGACAACAGACTACCTTCCATAATGACAAGGCTACGATCCATTAGAGTAACAAAAATCTCGAAAACAGACTACCTTCCATAATGACAAGGCTTCCATCCATTGGAGTAATAAAAATATCAACAAGAGACTACCTACCATAATGACAAGGCTACCATGAATTGGAGTAATGAAAATATTAACAAGAGACTACCTTCCATAAGGACAAGGCTACCATTCATTGGAGTAACAAAAATCTCGCCAACACACTACCTTCCATAATGACAAGGCTACCATCCACTGGAGTGACAAAAATATCGACAATAGACTAACTTCCATAATGACAAGGCTACCATCTATTGGAGTAACAAAAATATTGACAACAGACTACCTTCCATAATGAAAGGCTACCATCCATTGGAGTAATGAAATTATCAGCAAGAGACTACCTTCGATAATGACCAGGCTACCATCCATTGGAGTAACAAAAATCTCGACAATAGACTACCTTCCATAATGACAAGGCTACCATCCAATGGAATAACAAAAATATCGACAACATACTACCTTCCATAATGACAAGGCTACCATCCATTAGAGTGACAAAAATATCGACAACATACTACCTTCTATAATGACAAGGCTACCATCCATTAGAGTAACAAAGATATCGACAACAAACTACCTTCTATAATGACAACGCTACCATACATTGTAATAACAAAAATCTCAACAACCAACTACCTTCCATAATGACAAGGCTACCATACATTGCAGTAACAAAAATCTCGACAATAGTCTACCTTCAATAATGATAAGGCTACCATCCATTGGAGTAACAAAAATATCGACAATAGAGTACCTTCCATAATGACAAGGCTACCATCCATTGGAGTAACAAAAATCTCGACAACAGTCTACCTTCCATAATGACAAGGCTACAATCCAATGGAGTGACAAAAATATCGATAATAGACTACCTTCCATAATGACAAGGCTACCATCCATTGGAGTTATAAAATCACGACAACAAACTACCTTCCATAATGACAAGGCTACCATCCATTGTAGTAACAAAAATCTCGATAACAGACTACCTTCCATAATGACAAGGCTACCATCCATTGGAGTAACAAAAATCTTGACAACATACTACCTTCCATAATGACAAGGCTAGCATCTATTGGAATAACAAAAATCTCGAGAATAGACTACCTTCCATAATGACAAAGGGTACCATCCAATGGAATAATAAAAATCTCGACAACATACTACTTTTCATAATGACAAGGCTACCATCCATTAGAGTGACAAAAATCTCGATAATAGACTAATATCCATAATGACTAGGATACCATCCTTTAGAGTAACAAAAATATCGATAAAAGACTACCTTCTATAATGAAAAGGATACCATACATTGTAATTACAAAAATCTCGACAACAGTCTACCTTCCATAATGACAAGGCTACAATCCAATGGAGTGACAAAAATATCGATAATAGACTACCTTCCATAATGACAAGGCTACCATCCATTGGAGTTATAAAATCACGACAACAGACTACCTTCCATAATGACAAGACTACAATCCATTGGAGTAAGAAAAATATCGACAATAGACTACCTTCGATAATCATAAGGCTACTATCCATTGGAGTAACAAAAATCTCGAGAACAAACTACCTTCCATAATGACAAGGCTACCATCCAATGGAATAACAAAAATCTCGACAACATACTACCTTCCATAATCACAAGGCTACATCCATTAGTGTGACAAAAATCTCGACAATAGACTACCTTCGATAATGACTAGGATACCATTCATTAGAGTAACAAAGATATCGATAAAAGACTATCTTCTATAATGAAAAGGTTACCATACATTGTAATTACAAAAATCTCGACAACAAACTACCTTTCACAATGACAAATGCTACCATACATTATAGTAACAAAAATCTCGACAACAGTCTACCTTCCATAATGACAAGGCTACCATCCATTGGAGTAACAAAAATATCGACAATAGACTACCTTCGATAATCACAAGGCTACTATCCATTGGAGTAACAAAAATCTCGACAACAAACTACCTTCCATAATGACAACGCTACCATCCATTAGAGTAACAAAAATCTAGAGAACAAACTACCTTCCATAATGACAAGGCTACCATCCAATGGAATAACAAAAATATCGACAACATACTACCTTCCATAATGACAAGGCTACCATCCATTAGAGTGACAAAAATCTCGACAATAGACTAGCTTTTATAATGACTAGGCTAACATCCATTAGAGTAACAAAGATATCGACAACAGACTACCTTCTATAATGACAACGCTACCATACATTGTAATAACAAAAATCTCGACAACAAACTACCTTCCATAATGACAAGGCTACCATACATTGCAGTAACAAAAATCTCGTCAATAGTCTACCTTCCATAATGACAAGGCTACCATCCATTGGAGTAACAAAAATCTCGACAATAGACTACCTTCCATAATGATAAGGCTACCATCCATTGGAGTAACAAAAATCTCGACAACAGTCTATCTTCCATAATGACAAGGCTACAATCCAATGGAGTGACAAAAATATCGACAATAGACTACCTTCCATAATGACAAGGCTACCATCCATTGGAGTTATAAAATCTCGACAACAAACTACCTTCCATAATGACAAGGCTACCATCCATTAGAATAACAAAAATATCAACAACAAACTACGTTCCATAATGACAAGGCTACCATCCATTGGAGTAACAAAAATATCGACAATAGACTACCTTCAATAATGAAAAGCCTACCATCCGTTGGAGTAACAAAAATCTCGACAACAAAATACCTTCCATAATGACTAGGCTACCATCCATTGGAGAAACAAAGATATCGAGAACAGACTACCTTCCATAATTACAAGGCTACTATCCATTGGAGTGACAAAAATCTCGACAACAGACTACCTTCCATAATGACAAGGCTACCATCCATTGGAGTGACAAAAATCTCGAAAATAGACTACCTTCCATAATGACAAGGCTAAAATCCATTGGAGTAACAAAGATATCGACAACAAACTACCTTCTATAATGACAAGGCTACAATCTATTGGAATAACAAAAATCCCGAGAACAAAGAACCTTCCATAATGACAAGGCTACCATCCAATGGAATAACAAAAATCTCGACAACATACTACCTTCCAAAATGACAAGGCTACCATCAATTGTAGTAACAAAAATCTCGACAACAGACTACCTTCCATAATGACAAGGCTACCGTCCATTGTAGTAACAAAAATCTTGACAACAGACTACCTTCCATAATGACAATGCTACCAACCATTGGAGTAACAAAAATCACGACAACAGACTACCTTCCATAATGACAATGCTACCATCCATTGGAGTAACAAAAATCACGACAACAGACTACCTTCCATAATGACAAGGCTACTATCCATTGGAGTAACAAAAATCTCGACAACAAACTACCTTCCATAATGACAAGGCTACCATCCATTAGAGTAACAAAAATCTCGAGAACAAACTACCTTCCATAATGACAAGGCTACCATCCAATGGAATAACAAAAATCTCGACAACATACTACCTTCCATAATGACAAGGCTACATCCAATAGTGTGACAAAAATCTCGACAATAGACTACCTTCGATAATGACTAGGATACCATCCATTAGAGTAACAAAGATATCGATAAAAGATTATCTTCTATAATGAAAAGGCTACCATACATTGTAATTACAAAAATCTCGACAACAAACTACCTTCCACAATTACAAAGGCTACCATACATTATAGTAACAAAAATATCGACAACAGTCTACCTTCCATAATGACAAGACTACCATCCATTGGAGTAACAAAAATATCGACAATAGACTACCTTCGATAATCACAAGGCTACTATCCATTGGAGTAACAAAAATCTTGACAACAAACTACCTTCCATAATGACAAGGCTACCATCAATTAGAGTAACAAAAATCTCGAGAACAGACTACCTTCCATAATAACAAGGCTACCATCCAATGGAATAACAAAAATCTCGACAACATACTACCTTCCATAATGACAAGGCTACCATCCATTAGAGTGACAAAAATCTCTACAATAGACTACCTTCCATAATGACTAGGATACCACCCATTAGAGTAACAAAGATATCGACAACAGACTACCTTCTATAATGACAATGCTACCATACATTGTAATAACAAAAATCTCGACAACAAACTACCTTCCGTAATGACAAGGCTACCATACATTGCATTAACAAAAATCTCGACAATAGTCTACCTTCCATAATGACAAGACTACCATCCATTGGAGTAACAAAAATCTCGACAATAGACTACCTTCCCTAATGACAAGGCTACCATCGATTGGAGTAACAAAAATCTCGACAACAGTCTACCTTCTATAACGACAAGTCTACCATCCATTGGAGTAACAAAAATCTCGACAACAATCTACCTTCCATAATGACAAGGCTACCATCCATTGGAGTAACAAAAATATCGACAATAGACTACCTTCGATAATCACAAGGCTACTATCCATTGGAGTAACGAAAATCTCGACAACAAACTACCTTCCATAATGACAAGGCTACCATCCATTAGAGTAACAAAAATCTCGAGAACAGACTACCTTCCATAATGACAAGACTACCATCCAATGGAATAACAAAAATCTCGACAACATACTACCTTCCATAATGACAAGGCTACCATCCATTAGAGTGACAAAAATATCGACAATATACTACCTTTCATAATGACTAGGCTAACATCCTTTAGAGTAACAAAGATACCGACAACAGACTACCTTCTATAATGACAACGCTACCATACATTGTAATAACAAAAATCTCGACAACAAACTACCTTCCATAATGACAAGGCTACCATACATTGCAGTAACAAAAATCTTGACAATAGTCTACCTTCCATAATGACAAGGCTTCCATCCATTGGAGTAACAAAAATCTCGACAACAGACTACCTTCCATAATGACAAGGCTACCATCCATTGGAGTAATAAAAACATCAATAAGAGACTACCTTCCATAATGACAAGGCTACTATCCATTGGAGTAACAAAAATCTCGACAACAAACTACCTTCCATAATGACAAGGCTACCATCCATTGGAGTAATGAAAATATCAATAAGAGACTACCTTACATAATGACAAGGCTACCATTAATTGGAGTAATGAAAATATCCACAAGAGACTACCTTCCATAATGACAAGGCTACCATCCATTGGAGTAACAAAATCTCGACAACAAACTACCTTCAATAATGACAAGGCTACCATCCATTGGAGTAACAAAAATATCGACAACAGACTACCGTCCATAATGCCAAGGCTACCATCCATTGGAATAACAAAAATCTCGAAAACAAACTACCTTCCATAATGACAAGGCTATCGTCCATTGGAGTAAAAAAATATCGACAACAGACTACGTTCCATAAGAACAAGGCTACCATCCATTGGAGTAACAAAAATATCGACAACAGACTACCTTCCATAATGAGAAGACTACCATCCATTGGAGTAACAAAAATATCGACAACAGACTACCTTCCATAATGAAAAGGCTACAATCCATTAGAGTTTCCAAAATCTCGACAACAGATTACCTTCCATAATGACAAGGCTACCATCCATTGGAGTAACGAAAATATCAACACGAGACTACCTTCCATAATGACAAGGCTACAATCCATTGGAGTAACAAAAATCTCGCCAACAGACTACCTTCCATAATGACAAGGCTACCATCCATTGGAGTGACAAAAATATCGACAATAGACTACCTTTCATAATGACAAGGCTACCATCCAATGGAGTAACAAAATCTCGACAACAAACTACCTTCCATAATGACAAGGCTACCATCCATTGGAATAACAAAATCTAGAAAACAGACTACCTTCCATTATGACAAGGCTACAATCCATTGGAATAAAAAAAATCTCGACAACAAACTACCTTCCATAATGACAAGGCTACCATCTATTGGAATAACAAAAATCTCGAGAACATACTACCTTCCATAATGACAAAGCTACCATCCATTAGAGTAAAAAAAATCTCGATAACAGACTACCTTCCTTAATGACAAGGCTACCATCCATTATAGTAACAAAAATTTTGACAACAGACTACCTTCCATAATGGCAAGGCTACCATCCATTAGAGTAACGAAAATATCAACAGGAGACTACCTTCCATAATGACAAGGCTACCATCCATTGTAGTAACAAAAATCTCGCCAACAGACTACCTTCCATAATGACAAGACTACCATCCATTGGAGTGACAAAAATATCGACAATAGACTACCTTCCATAATGACAAGGCTACCATTCATTGGAGTAACAAAATCTCGAAAACAAACTACCTTCCATAATTACAAGGCTACCATCCATTGGAGTAACAAAAATATCAAAAACAGAATACTTTCCATAAAGACAAGGCTACCATCCATTAGAGTAACGCAAATATAAACAAGAGACTACCTTCCATAATGACAAGGCTACCATCCATTGGAGTAACAAAAATCTCGCCAACATACTACCTTTCATAATGACAAGACTACCATCCATTGGAGTGACAAAAATAACGACAATAGACTACCTTCAATAATTATAAGGCTACCATCCATTGGAGTAACGAAAATCTCGACAACAGACTACCTTCCATAATGACAAGGCTACCATCCATTGGAGTAGCGAAAATATGAACAAGAGACTACCTTTCATAATGACAAGGCTACCATCCATTGGAGTAACAAAAATCTCGCCAGCAGACTACCTTCCATAATGACAAGGCTACCATCCATTGGAGTAACAAAATCTAGAAAACAGACTACCTTCCATTATGACAAGGCTACCATCAATTGGAGTAACATAAGTCACGCCAACAGACTACCTTCCATAATGACAAGGCTACCATCCGTTGGAGTAACAAAAAACTCGCCAACAGACTACCTTTCATAATGACAAGACTACCATCCATTGGAGTGAGAAAAATAATGATAATAGACTACCTTCAATAATTATAAGGCTACCATCCATTGGAGTAACGAAAATCTCGACAACAAACTACCTTCAATAATGACAAGGCTACCATCCATTGGAGTAGCGAAAATATAAATAAGAGACTACCTTTCATAATGACAAGGATACCATCCATTGGAGTAACAAAAATCTCGCCAACAGACTACCTTCCATAATGACAAGGCTACCATCCATTGGAGTAACAAAAATCTCGCCAACATACTACCTTCCATAATGACAAGACTACCATCCATTGGAGTGACAAAAATATCGAAAATAGACTACCTTCCATAATGACAAGGCTACCGTCCATTGGAGTAAAAAAAATATCGACAACAGACAACGTTCTATAAGAACAAGGCTACCATCCATTGGAGTAACAAAAATATCGACAACAGACTACCTTCCATAATGAGAAGACTACCATCCATTGGAGTAACAAAAATATCGACAACAGACTACCTTCCATAATGAAAAGGCTACAATCCATTAGAGTTTCAAAAATCTCGACAACAGACTACCTTCCATAATGATAAGGCTACCATCCATTGGAGTAACGAAAATATCAACACGAGACTACCTTCCATAATGACAAGGGTACAATCCATTGGAGTATCAAAAATCTCGCCAACAGACTACCTTCCATAATGACAAGGCTACCATCCATTGGAGTGACAAAAATATCGACAATAGACTACCTTCCATAATGACAAGGCTACCATCCATTGGAGTAACAAAATCTCGACAACAAACTACCTTCCATAATGATAAGGCTACCATCCATTGGAATAACAAAATCTAGAAAACATACTACCTTCCATTATGACAAGGCTACAATCCATTGGAATAAAAAAAATCTCGACAACAAACGACCTTCCATAATGACAAGGCTACCATCTATTGGAATAACAAAAATCTCGAGAACATACTACCTTCGATAATGACAAAGCTACCATCCATTAGAGTAAAAAAAATCTCCACAACAGACTACCTTCCTTAATGACAAGGCTACCATCCATTATAGTAACAAAAATTTTGACAACAGACAACCTTCCATAATGACAAGGCTACCATCCATTAGAGTAACAAAAATATCAACAAGAGACTACCTTCCATAATGACAAGGCTACCATCCATTGGAGTAACAAAAATCTCGCATACAGACTACCTTCCATAATGACAAGGCTACCATCCATTGCAGTAACAAAAATCTCGCCAACAGACTACCTTCCATAATGACAAGACTACCATCCATTCGAGTGACAAAAATATCGACAATAGACTACCTTCCATAATGACAAGGCTACCATCCATTGGAGTAACAAAATCTCGAAAACAAACTGCCTTTCATAATTACAAGGCTACCATCCATTGGAGTAACAAAAATATCGAAAACAGAATACTTTCCATAATGACAAGGCTACCATCCATTAGAGTAACGCAAATATCAACAAGAGACTACCTTCCATAATGACAAGGCTACCATCCATTGGAGTAACAAAATCTAGAAAGCAAACTACCTTCTATTATGACAAGGCTACCATCAATTGGAGTAACATAAGTCACGCCAACAGACTACCTTCCATAATGACAAGGCTACCATCCATTGGAGTAACAAAAAACTCGCCAACAGACTACCTTTCATAATGACAAGGCTACCATCCATTGGAGTGACAAAAATATCGACAATAGACTACCTTTCATAATGACAAGGCTACCATCCATTGGAGTAACAAAATCTCGACAACATACTACCTTCGATAATGACAAGGCTACCATCCATTAGAGTAAAAAAAATCTCGACAACAGACTACCTTCCTTAATGACAAGGCTACCATCCATTATAGTAACAAAAATTTCGACAACAGACTACCTTCCATAATGACAAGGCTACCATCCATTAGAGTAACAAAAATATCAACAAGAGACTACCTTCCATAATGACAAGGCTACCATCCATTGGAGTAACAAAAATCTCGCATACAGACTACCTTCCATAATGACAAGGCTACCATCCATTGCAGTAACAAAAATCTCGCCAACAGACTACCTTACATAATGACAAGGCTACCATCCATTGGAGTAACAAAAAACTCGCCAACAGACTACCTTTCATAATGACAAGACTACCATCCATTGGAGTGATAAAAATAATGACAATAGACTACCTTCAATAATTATAAGGCTACCATCCATTGGAGTAACGAAAATCTCGACAACAGACTACCTTCCATAATGACAAGGCTACCATCCATTGGAGTAGCGAAAATATAAATAAGAGACTACCTTTCATAATGACAAGGATACCATCCATTGGAGTAACAAAAATCTCGCCAACAGACTACCTTCCATAATGACAAGGCTACCATCCATTGGAGTAACAAAAATCTCGCCAACATACTACCTTCCATAATGACAAGACTACCATCCATTGGAGTGACAAAAATATCGAAAATAGACTACCTTCCATAATGACAAGGCTACCGTCCATTGGAGTAAAAAAAATATCGACAACAGACAACGTTCTATAAGAACAAGGCTACCATCCATTGGAGTAACAAAAATATCGACAACAGACTACCTTCCATAATGAGAAGACTACCATCCATTCGAGTAACAAAAATATCGACAACAGACTACCTTCCATAATGAAAAGGCTACAATCCATTAGAGTTTCAAAAATCTCGACAACAGACTACCTTCCATAATGATAAGGCTACCATCCATTGGAGTAACGAAAATATCAACACGAGACTACCTTCCATAATGACAAGGCTACAATCCATTGGAGTAACAAAAATCTCGCCAACAGACTACCTTCCATAATGACAAGGCTACCATCCATTGGAGTGACAAAAATATCGACAATAGACTACCTTCCATAATGACAAGGCTACCATCCATTGGAGTAACAAAATCTCGACAACAAACTACCTTCCATAATGATAAGGCTACCATCCATTGGAATAACAAAATCTAGAAAACATACTACCTTCCATTATGATAAGGCTACAATCCATTGGAATAAAAAAAATCTCGACAACAAACTACCTTCCATAATGACAAGGCTACCATCTATTGGAATAACAAAAGTCTCGAGAACATACTACCTTCGATAATGACAAAGCTACCATCCATTAGAGTAAAAAAAATCTCGACAACAGACTACCTTCCTTAATGACAAGGCTACCATCCATTATAGTAACAAAAATTTCGACAACAGACTACCTTCCATAATGACAAGGCTACCATCCATTAGAGTAACAAAAATATCAACAAGAGACTACCTTCCATAATGACAAGGCTACCATCCATTGGAGTAACAAAAATCTCGCATACAGACTACCTTCCATAATGACAAGGCTACCATCCATTGCAGTAACAAAAATCTCGCCAACAGACTACCTTCTATAATGACAAGACTACCATCCATTCGAGTGACAAAAATATCGACAATAGACTACCTTCGATAATGACAAGGCTACCATCCATTGGAGTAACAAAATCTCGAAAACAAACTGCCTTCCATAATTACAAGGCTACCATCCATTGGAGTAACAAAAATATCGAAAACAGAATACTTTCCATAATGACAAGGCTACCATCCATTAGAGTAACGCAAATATCAACAAGAGACTACCTTCCATAATGACAAGGCTACCATCCATTGGAGTAACAAAATCTAGAAAGCAGACTACCTTCTATTATGACAAGGCTACCATCAATTGGAGTAACATAAGTCACGCCAACAGACTACCTTCCATAATGACAAGGCTACCATCCATTGGAGTAACAAAAATCTCGCCAACAGACTACCTTTCATAATGACAAGACTACCATCCATAGGAGTGACAAAAATAACGACAATAGACTACCTTCAATAATTATAAGGCTACCATCCATTCGAGTAACGAAAATCTCGACAACAGACTACCTTCCATAATGACAAGGCTATCATCCAATGGAGTAGTGAAAATATGAACAAGAGACTACCTTTCATAATGACAAGGCTACCATCCATTGGAGTAATAAAAATCTCGCCAACAGACTACCTTCCATAATGACAAGGCTACCATCCATTGGAGTAACAAAAAACTCGCCAATAGACTACCTTTCGTAATGACAAGACTACCATCCATTGGAGTGACAAAAATAATGACAATAGACTACCTTCAATAATTATAAGACTACCATCCATTGGAGTAACGAAAATCTCGACAACAGACTACCTTCCATAATGACAAGGCTACCATCCATTGGAGTAGCGAAAATATAAATAAGAGATTACCTTCCATAATGACAAGGCTACCATCCATTAGAGTAACAAAAATCTCGACAACAGACTACCTTCCATAATGACAAGGCTACCATCCAGAAGAGTAACAGAAATATCAACAAGAGACTACCTTCCATAATAACAAGGCTACCATCCATTGGAGTAACAAAAATCTCCCCAACAAACTACCTTCCATAATGACAAGGCTACCATCCATTGGAGTGACAAAGATCTCGACAACAGACTACCTTCCATAATGACAAGCCTACCATCCATTGGAGTAACAAAATCTCGACAACAAACTACCTTACATAATAATAAGGCTACCATCCATAGGAGTAACAAAAATATCGACAATAGAATACCTTCCATAATGCCAAGGCTACCATCCATTGGAATAACAAAAATCTGGACAACAAACTACCTTCCATAATGACAAGGCTACCGTCCATTTGAGTAACAAAAATATCGACAACAGACTATGTTCCATAATAACAAGGCTACCATCCAATGGAGTAACAAAAATATTGACAACAGACTACCTTCCATAATGAGAAGGCTACCATCCATTGGAGTAACAAAAATATCGATAATAGACTTCCTTCCATAATGAAAAGGCTACAACCCATTACAGTTACAAAAATCTCGGCAACAGGCTACCTTCCATAATGACAAGCCACCATCCATTGGAGTAACGAAAATATAATACCGAGACTACCTTCCATGATGACAAGGCTACAATCCTTTTGAGTAACAAAAATCTCGCCAACAGACTACCTTCCATAATGACAAGGCTACCATCCATTGGAGTGACAAAAATATCGGCAATAGACTACCTTCCATAATGACAAGGCTACCATCCATTGGAGTAATAAAATCTCGACAACAAACTACCTTCCATAATGACAAGGCTACCATCCATTGGAGTAACAAAAATATCGACAACAAACTACCTTCCATAATGAAAAGGCTACAATCCATTAGAGTTTCAAAAATCTCGACAATAGACTACCTTCCATTATGACAAGGCTACCATCAATTGGAGTAACAAAAATCTCGCCAACAGACTACCTTTCATAATGACAAGACTACCATCCATTGGAGTGACAAAAATAACGACAATAGACTACCTTCAATAATTATAAGGATACCATCCATTGGAGTAATGAAAATCTCGACAACAGACTACCTTCCATAATGACAAGGCTACCATCCATTGAAGTACCGAAAATAACAACAAGAGACTACCTTTCATAATGACAAGGCTACCATCCATTGGAGTAACAAAAATCTCGCCAACAGACTACCTTCCATAATGACAAGGCTACCATCCATTGGAGTAACAAAAATCTCGCCAACAGACTACCTTCCATAATGACAAGACTACCATCCATTAGAGTGAAAAAAATATCGACAATAGACTACCTTCCATAATGACAAGGCTACCATCCATTGGAGTAACAAAATCTAGACAACAAACTACCTTCAATAATGACAAGGCTACCATCCATTAGAGTAACAAAAATATCGAAAACATACTACTTTCCATAATGACAACGCTACCATCCATTGGAATAACAAAAATCTCGACAACAAACTACCTTCCATAATAACAAGGCTACCATCCACTAGAGTAACAAAAATCTAGAAAACAGACTACCTTCCATAATGACAAGGCTACCATCTATTGGAATAACAAAAACCTCGAGAACAAACTACCTTCCATAATTACAAGGCTACCATCCATTATAGTAACGAAAATATCGACAACAGATTACCTTCCATAATGACAAGGCTACCATCCATTAGAGTAACAAAAATCTCGACAACAGACTACCTTCCATAATGACAAGGCTACCATCCATAAGAGTAACGGAAATATCAACAAGAGACTACCTTCCATAATAACAAGGCTACCATCCATTGGAGTAACAAAAATCTCCCCAACAAACTACCTTCCATAATGACAAGGCTACCATCCATTAGAGTGACAAAAATCTCAACAACAGACTACCTTCCATAATGACAAGCCTACCATCCATTGGAGTAACAAAATCTCGACAACAACCTACCTTACATAATAATAAGGCTACCATCCATAGGAGTAACAAAAATATCGACAATAGAATACCTTCCATAATGCCAAGGCTACCATCCATTGGAATAACAAAAATCTCGACAACAAACTACCTTCCATAATGACAAGGCTACCGTCCATTAGAGTAACAAAAATATCGACAACAGACTATGTTCCATAATAACAAGGCTACCATCCAATGGAGTAACAAAAATATTGACAACATACTACCTTCCATAATGAGAAGGCTACCATCCATTGGAGTAACAAAAATATCGATAATAGACTTCCTTCAATAATGAAAAGGCAACAATCCATTAGAGTTACAAAAATCTCGGCAACAGGCTACCTTTCATAATGACAAGCCACCATCCATTGGAGTAACGAAAATATCAACACGAGACTACCTTCCATAATGACAAGGCTACAATCCTTTTGAGTAACAAAAATCTCGCCAACAGACTACCTTCCATAATGACAAGGCTACCATCCATTGGAGTAACAAAATCTCGACAACAAACTACCTTCCATAATGACAAGGCTACCATCCATTGGAGTAACAAAATCTAGAAAATAGACTACCTTCCATTATGACAAGGCTACCATCCATTGGAATAACAAAAATCTCGATAACAAACTACCTTCCATAACGACAAGGCTACCGTCCATTGGAGTAAAAAAAATATCGACAACAAACTACCTTCAATAATTATAAGGCTACCATCCATTGGAGTAACGAAAATCTCGACAACAGACTACCTTCCATAATGACAAGGCTACCATCCATTGGAGTAGCGAAAATATAAATAAGAGACTACCTTTCATAATGACAAGGATACCATCCATTGGAGTAACAAAAATCTCGCCAACAGACTACCTTCCATAATGACAAGGCTACCATCCATTGGAGTAACAAAAATCTCGCCAACATACTACCTTCCATAATGACAAGACTACCATCCATTGGAGTGACAAAAATATCGAAAATAGACTACCTTCCATAATGACAAGGCTACCGTCCATTGGAGTAAAAAAAATATCGACAACAGACAACGTTCTATAAGAACAAGGCTACCATCCATTGGAGTAACAAAAATATCGACAACAGACTACCTTCCATAATGAGAAGACTACCATCCATTCGAGTAACAAAAATATCGACAACAGACTACCTTCCATAATGAAAAGGCTACAATCCATTAGAGTTTCAAAAATCTCGACAACAGACTACCTTCCATAATGATAAGGCTACCATCCATTGGAGTAACGAAAATATCAACACGAGACTACCTTCCATAATGACAAGGCTACAATCCATTGGAGTAACAAAAATCTCGCCAACAGACTACCTTCCATAATGACAAGGCTACCATCCATTGGAGTGACAAAAATATCGACAATAGACTACCTTCCATAATGACAAGGCTACCATCCATTGGAGTAACAAAATCTCGACAACAAACTACCTTCCATAATGATAAGGCTACCATCCATTGGAATAACAAAATCTAGAAAACATACTACCTTCCATTATGATAAGGCTACAATCCATTGGAATAAAAAAAATCTCGACAACAAACTACCTTCCATAATGACAAGGCTACCATCTATTGGAATAACAAAAGTCTCGAGAACATACTACCTTCGATAATGACAAAGCTACCATCCATTAGAGTAAAAAAAATCTCGACAACAGACTACCTTCCTTAATGACAAGGCTACCATCCATTATAGTAACAAAAATTTCGACAACAGACTACCTTCCATAATGACAAGGCTACCATCCATTAGAGTAACAAAAATATCAACAAGAGACTACCTTCCATAATGACAAGGCTACCATCCATTGGAGTAACAAAAATCTCGCATACAGACTACCTTCCATAATGACAAGGCTACCATCCATTGCAGTAACAAAAATCTCGCCAACAGACTACCTTCTATAATGACAAGACTACCATCCATTCGAGTGACAAAAATATCGACAATAGACTACCTTCGATAATGACAAGGCTACCATCCATTGGAGTAACAAAATCTCGAAAACAAACTGCCTTCCATAATTACAAGGCTACCATCCATTGGAGTAACAAAAATATCGAAAACAGAATACTTTCCATAATGACAAGGCTACCATCCATTAGAGTAACGCAAATATCAACAAGAGACTACCTTCCATAATGACAAGGCTACCATCCATTGGAGTAACAAAATCTAGAAAGCAGACTACCTTCTATTATGACAAGGCTACCATCAATTGGAGTAACATAAGTCACGCCAACAGACTACCTTCCATAATGACAAGGCTACCATCCATTGGAGTAACAAAAATCTCGCCAACAGACTACCTTTCATAATGACAAGACTACCATCCATAGGAGTGACAAAAATAACGACAATAGACTACCTTCAATAATTATAAGGCTACCATCCATTCGAGTAACGAAAATCTCGACAACAGACTACCTTCCATAATGACAAGGCTATCATCCAATGGAGTAGTGAAAATATGAACAAGAGACTACCTTTCATAATGACAAGGCTACCATCCATTGGAGTAATAAAAATCTCGCCAACAGACTACCTTCCATAATGACAAGGCTACCATCCATTGGAGTAACAAAAAACTCGCCAATAGACTACCTTTCGTAATGACAAGACTACCATCCATTGGAGTGACAAAAATAATGACAATAGACTACCTTCAATAATTATAAGACTACCATCCATTGGAGTAACGAAAATCTCGACAACAGACTACCTTCCATAATGACAAGGCTACCATCCATTGGAGTAGCGAAAATATAAATAAGAGATTACCTTCCATAATGACAAGGCTACCATCCATTAGAGTAACAAAAATCTCGACAACAGACTACCTTCCATAATGACAAGGCTACCATCCAGAAGAGTAACAGAAATATCAACAAGAGACTACCTTCCATAATAACAAGGCTACCATCCATTGGAGTAACAAAAATCTCCCCAACAAACTACCTTCCATAATGACAAGGCTACCATCCATTGGAGTGACAAAGATCTCGACAACAGACTACCTTCCATAATGACAAGCCTACCATCCATTGGAGTAACAAAATCTCGACAACAACCTACCTTACATAATAATAAGGCTACCATCCATAGGAGTAACAAAAATATCGACAATAGAATACCTTCCATAATGCCAAGGCTACCATCCATTGGAATAACAAAAATCTCGACAACAAACTACCTTCCATAATGACAAGGCTACCGTCCATTAGAGTAACAAAAATATCGACAACAGACTATGTTCCATAATAACAAGGCTACCATCCAATGGAGTAACAAAAATATTGACAACATACTACCTTCCATAATGAGAAGGCTACCATCCATTGGAGTAACAAAAATATCGATAATAGACTTCCTTCAATAATGAAAAGGCAACAATCCATTAGAGTTACAAAAATCTCGGCAACAGGCTACCTTTCATAATGACAAGCCACCATCCATTGGAGTAACGAAAATATCAACACGAGACTACCTTCCATAATGACAAGGCTACAATCCTTTTGAGTAACAAAAATCTCGCCAACAGACTACCTTCCATAATGACAAGGCTACCATCCATTGGAGTAACAAAATCTCGACAACAAACTACCTTCCATAATGACAAGGCTACCATCCATTGGAGTAACAAAATCTAGAAAATAGACTACCTTCCATTATGACAAGGCTACCATCCATTGGAATAACAAAAATCTCGATAACAAACTACCTTCCATAACGACAAGGCTACCGTCCATTGGAGTAAAAAAAATATCGACAACAAACTACCTTCAATAATTATAAGGCTACCATCCATTGGAGTAACGAAAATCTCGACAACAGACTACCTTCCATAATGACAAGGCTACCATCCATTGGAGTAGCGAAAATATAAATAAGAGACTACCTTTCATAATGACAAGGATACCATCCATTGGAGTAACAAAAATCTCGCCAACAGACTACCTTCCATAATGACAAGGCTACCATCCATTGGAGTAACAAAAATCTCGCCAACATACTACCTTCCATAATGACAAGACTACCATCCATTGGAGTGACAAAAATATCGAAAATAGACTACCTTCCATAATGACAAGGCTACCGTCCATTGGAGTAAAAAAAATATCGACAACAGACAACGTTCTATAAGAACAAGGCTACCATCCATTGGAGTAACAAAAATATCGACAACAGACTACCTTCCATAATGAGAAGACTACCATCCATTCGAGTAACAAAAATATCGACAACAGACTACCTTCCATAATGAAAAGGCTACAATCCATTAGAGTTTCAAAAATCTCGACAACAGACTACCTTCCATAATGATAAGGCTACCATCCATTGGAGTAACGAAAATATCAACACGAGACTACCTTCCATAATGACAAGGCTACAATCCATTGGAGTAACAAAAATCTCGCCAACAGACTACCTTCCATAATGACAAGGCTACCATCCATTGGAGTGACAAAAATATCGACAATAGACTACCTTCCATAATGACAAGGCTACCATCCATTGGAGTAACAAAATCTCGACAACAAACTACCTTCCATAATGATAAGGCTACCATCCATTGGAATAACAAAATCTAGAAAACATACTACCTTCCATTATGATAAGGCTACAATCCATTGGAATAAAAAAAATCTCGACAACAAACTACCTTCCATAATGACAAGGCTACCATCTATTGGAATAACAAAAGTCTCGAGAACATACTACCTTCGATAATGACAAAGCTACCATCCATTAGAGTAAAAAAAATCTCGACAACAGACTACCTTCCTTAATGACAAGGCTACCATCCATTATAGTAACAAAAATTTCGACAACAGACTACCTTCCATAATGACAAGGCTACCATCCATTAGAGTAACAAAAATATCAACAAGAGACTACCTTCCATAATGACAAGGCTACCATCCATTGGAGTAACAAAAATCTCGCATACAGACTACCTTCCATAATGACAAGGCTACCATCCATTGCAGTAACAAAAATCTCGCCAACAGACTACCTTCTATAATGACAAGACTACCATCCATTCGAGTGACAAAAATATCGACAATAGACTACCTTCGATAATGACAAGGCTACCATCCATTGGAGTAACAAAATCTCGAAAACAAACTGCCTTCCATAATTACAAGGCTACCATCCATTGGAGTAACAAAAATATCGAAAACAGAATACTTTCCATAATGACAAGGCTACCATCCATTAGAGTAACGCAAATATCAACAAGAGACTACCTTCCATAATGACAAGGCTACCATCCATTGGAGTAACAAAATCTAGAAAGCAGACTACCTTCTATTATGACAAGGCTACCATCAATTGGAGTAACATAAGTCACGCCAACAGACTACCTTCCATAATGACAAGGCTACCATCCATTGGAGTAACAAAAATCTCGCCAACAGACTACCTTTCATAATGACAAGACTACCATCCATAGGAGTGACAAAAATAACGACAATAGACTACCTTCAATAATTATAAGGCTACCATCCATTCGAGTAACGAAAATCTCGACAACAGACTACCTTCCATAATGACAAGGCTATCATCCAATGGAGTAGTGAAAATATGAACAAGAGACTACCTTTCATAATGACAAGGCTACCATCCATTGGAGTAATAAAAATCTCGCCAACAGACTACCTTCCATAATGACAAGGCTACCATCCATTGGAGTAACAAAAAACTCGCCAATAGACTACCTTTCGTAATGACAAGACTACCATCCATTGGAGTGACAAAAATAATGACAATAGACTACCTTCAATAATTATAAGACTACCATCCATTGGAGTAACGAAAATCTCGACAACAGACTACCTTCCATAATGACAAGGCTACCATCCATTGGAGTAGCGAAAATATAAATAAGAGATTACCTTCCATAATGACAAGGCTACCATCCATTAGAGTAACAAAAATCTCGACAACAGACTACCTTCCATAATGACAAGGCTACCATCCAGAAGAGTAACAGAAATATCAACAAGAGACTACCTTCCATAATAACAAGGCTACCATCCATTGGAGTAACAAAAATCTCCCCAACAAACTACCTTCCATAATGACAAGGCTACCATCCATTGGAGTGACAAAGATCTCGACAACAGACTACCTTCCATAATGACAAGCCTACCATCCATTGGAGTAACAAAATCTCGACAACAAACTACCTTACATAATAATAAGGCTACCATCCATAGGAGTAACAAAAATATCGACAATAGAATACCTTCCATAATGCCAAGGCTACCATCCATTGGAATAACAAAAATCTGGACAACAAACTACCTTCCATAATGACAAGGCTACCGTCCATTTGAGTAACAAAAATATCGACAACAGACTATGTTCCATAATAACAAGGCTACCATCCAATGGAGTAACAAAAATATTGACAACAGACTACCTTCCATAATGAGAAGGCTACCATCCATTGGAGTAACAAAAATATCGATAATAGACTTCCTTCCATAATGAAAAGGCTACAACCCATTACAGTTACAAAAATCTCGGCAACAGGCTACCTTCCATAATGACAAGCCACCATCCATTGGAATAACGAAAATATAATACCGAGACTACCTTCCATGATGACAAGGCTACAATCCTTTTGAGTAACAAAAATCTCGCCAACAGACTACCTTCCATAATGACAAGGCTACCATCCATTGGAGTGACAAAAATATCGGCAATAGACTACCTTCCATAATGACAAGGCTACCATCCATTGGAGTAATAAAATCTCGACAACAAACTACCTTCCATAATGACAAGGCTACCATCCATTGGAGTAACAAAAATATCGACAACAAACTACCTTCCATAATGAAAAGGCTACAATCCATTAGAGTTTCAAAAATCTCGACAATAGACTACCTTCCATTATGACAAGGCTACCATCAATTGGAGTAACAAAAATCTCGCCAACAGACTACCTTTCATAATGACAAGACTACCATCCATTGGAGTGACAAAAATAACGACAATAGACTACCTTCAATAATTATAAGGATACCATCCATTGGAGTAATGAAAATCTCGACAACAGACTACCTTCCATAATGACAAGGCTACCATCCATTGAAGTACCGAAAATAACAACAAGAGACTACCTTTCATAATGACAAGGCTACCATCCATTGGAGTAACAAAAATCTCGCCAACAGACTACCTTCCATAATGACAAGGCTACCATCCATTGGAGTAACAAAAATCTCGCCAACAGACTACCTTCCATAATGACAAGACTACCATCCATTAGAGTGAAAAAAATATCGACAATAGACTACCTTCCATAATGACAAGGCTACCATCCATTGGAGTAACAAAATCTAGACAACAAACTACCTTCAATAATGACAAGGCTACCATCCATTAGAGTAACAAAAATATCGAAAACATACTACTTTCCATAATGACAACGCTACCATCCATTGGAATAACAAAAATCTCGACAACAAACTACCTTCCATAATAACAAGGCTACCATCCACTAGAGTAACAAAAATCTAGAAAACAGACTACCTTCCATAATGACAAGGCTACCATCTATTGGAATAACAAAAACCTCGAGAACAAACTACCTTCCATAATTACAAGGCTACCATCCATTATAGTAACGAAAATATCGACAACAGATTACCTTCCATAATGACAAGGCTACCATCCATTAGAGTAACAAAAATCTCGACAACAGACTACCTTCCATAATGACAAGGCTACCATCCATAAGAGTAACGGAAATATCAACAAGAGACTACCTTCCATAATAACAAGGCTACCATCCATTGGAGTAACAAAAATCTCCCCAACAAACTACCTTCCATAATGACAAGGCTACCATCCATTAGAGTGACAAAAATCTCAACAACAGACTACCTTCCATAATGACAAGCCTACCATCCATTGGAGTAACAAAATCTCGACAACAACCTACCTTACATAATAATAAGGCTACCATCCATAGGAGTAACAAAAATATCGACAATAGAATACCTTCCATAATGCCAAGGCTACCATCCATTGGAATAACAAAAATCTCGACAACAAACTACCTTCCATAATGACAAGGCTACCGTCCATTAGAGTAACAAAAATATCGACAACAGACTATGTTCCATAATAACAAGGCTACCATCCAATGGAGTAACAAAAATATTGACAACATACTACCTTCCATAATGAGAAGGCTACCATCCATTGGAGTAACAAAAATATCGATAATAGACTTCCTTCAATAATGAAAAGGCAACAATCCATTAGAGTTACAAAAATCTCGGCAACAGGCTACCTTTCATAATGACAAGCCACCATCCATTGGAGTAACGAAAATATCAACACGAGACTACCTTCCATAATGACAAGGCTACAATCCTTTTGAGTAACAAAAATCTCGCCAACAGACTACCTTCCATAATGACAAGGCTACCATCCATTGGAGTAACAAAATCTCGACAACAAACTACCTTCCATAATGACAAGGCTACCATCCATTGGAGTAACAAAATCTAGAAAATAGACTACCTTCCATTATGACAAGGCTACCATCCATTGGAATAACAAAAATCTCGATAACAAACTACCTTCCATAACGACAAGGCTACCGTCCATTGGAGTAAAAAAAATATCGACAACAAACTACGTTCCATAATAACAAGGCTACCATCCATTGGAGTAACAAAAATATCGACAATAGACTACCTTCCATAATGAGAAGACTACCATCCATGGGAGTAACAAAAATATCGACAACAAACTACCTTCCATAATGAAAAGGCTACAATCCATTAGAGTTTCAAAAATCTCGACAATAGACTACCTTCCATTATGACAAGGCTACCATCAATTGGAGTAACAAAAATCTCGCCAACAGACTACCTTTCATAATGACAAGACTACCATCCATTGGAGTGACAAAAATAACGACAATAGACTACTTTCAATAATTATAAGTATACCATCCATTGGAGTAATGAACTTCTCGACAACAGACTACCTTCCATAATGACAAGGCTACCATCCATTGGAGTACCGAAAATATCAACAAGAGACTACCTTTCATAATGACAAGGCTACCATCCATTGGAGTAACAAAAATCTCGCCAATAGACTACCTTCCATAATGATAAGACTACCATCCATTGGAGTGACAAAAATATCGACAATAGACTACCTTCCATAATGACAAGGCTACCATCCATTGGAGTAACAAAATCTCGAGAACACACTACATTCAATAATGACAAGGCTACCATCCATTGGAGTAACAAAAATATCGACAATAGACTACCGTCCATAATGCCAAGGCTACAATCCATTGGAATAACAAAAATCTCGACAACAAACTACCTTCCATAATGACAAGGCTACCGTCCATTGGAGTAAAAAAAATATCGACAACAGACTACGTTCCATAATAACAAGGCTACCATCCATTGGAGTAACAAAAATATCGAAAATAGACTACCTTCCATAATGAGAAGACTACCATCCATTGGAGTAACAAAAATATCGACAACAAACTACCTTCCATAATGAAAAGGCTACAATCCATTAGAGTTTCAAAAATCTCGACAATAGACTACCTTCCATAATGACAAGGCTACCATCCATTGGAGTAACGAAAATATCAACACGAGACTACCTTCCATAATGACAAGACTACAATCCATTGGAGTAACAAAAATCTCGCCAACAGACTACCTTCCATAATGACAAGGCTACCATCCATTGGAGTGACAAAAAAAATCGACAATAGACTACCTTCCATAATGACAAGGCTACCATCCATTGGAGTAACAAAATCTCGACAACAAACTACCTTCCATATTGACAAGGCTACCATTCATTGGAGTACCAAAATCTAGAAAACAGACTACCTTCCATTATGACAAGGCTACAATCCATTGGAATATCAAAAATCTCGACAACAAACTACCTTCCATAATGACAAGGCTACCATCTATTGGAATAACAAAAATCTTGAGAACATATTACCTTCCATAATGACCAAGCTACCATCCATTAGAGTAACAAAAATCTCGACAATAGACTACCTTCCTTAATGACAAGGTTACCATCCATTATAGTAACACAAATTTCGACAACAGACTACCTTCCCTAATGACAAGGCTACCATCCATTGGAGTAAAGAAAATATCAACATGAGACTACCTTCCATAATGACAAGGCTACCATCCATTGGAGTAACAAAAATCTCGCCAACAGACTACCTTCCATAATGACAAGGCTACCATCCATTGCAGTAACAAAAATCTCGCCAACAGACTACCTTCCATAATGACAAGACTACCATCCATTGGAGTGACAAAAATATCGACAATAGACTACCTTCCATAATGACAAGGCTACCATCCATTGGAGTAACAAAATCTCGACAACAAAGTACCTTCCAAAATGAAAAGGCTACCATCCATTGGAGTAACAAAAATATCAAAAACAGAATACTTTCCATAATGACAAGGCTACCATACATTAGAGTAACGCAAATATCAACAAGAGACTACCTTCCATAATGACAAGGCTACCATCCATTGGAGTAACAAAATCTAGAAAACAGACTACCTTCCATTATGATAAGGCTACCATCAATTGGAGTAACAAAAGTCACGCCAACAGACTACCTTCCATAATGACAAGGATACCATCCATTGGAGTAACAAAAATATCGCCAGCAGACTACCTTTCATAATGACAAGACTACCATCCATTGGAGTGACAAAAATAACGACAATAGACTACCTTTAATAATTATAAGGCTACCATCCATTGGAGTAACGAAAATTTCGACAATAGACTACCTTCCATAATGACAAGGCTACCATCCATTGGAGTTCCGAAAATATGAACAAGAGACTACCTTTCATAATGACAAGGCTACCATCCATTGGAGTAACAAAAATCTCGCCAACAGACTACCTTCCATAATGACAAGGCTACCATCCATTGCAGCAACAAAAATCTCGCCAACAGACTACCTTCCATAATGACAAGACTACCATCCATTGGAGTGGCAAAAATATCGACAATAGACTACCTTCCATAATGACAAGGCTACCATCCATTGGAGTAACAAAATCTCGACAACAAACTACCTTCCATAATGACAAGGCTACCATCCATTGGAGTAACAAAAATATCGAAAAAAGAATACTTTCCATAATGACAAGGCTACCTTCCATTAGAGTAATGCAAATATCAACAAGAGACTACCTTCCATAATGACAAGGCTACCATCCATTGGAGTAACAAAATCTAGAAAACAGACTACCTTCCATTATGATAAGGCTACCATCAATTGGAGTAACAAAAGTCACGCCAACAGACTACCTTCCCTAATGACAAGGCTACCATCCATTGGAGTAACAAAAATCTCGCCAACATACTACCTTTCATAATGACAAGACTACCATCCATTGGAGTGACAAAAATAACGACAATAGACTACCTTCAATAATTATAAGGCTACCATCCATTGGTGTAACGAAAATCTCGACAACAGACTACCTTCCATAATGACAAGGCTACCATCCATTGGAGTACCGGAAATATGAACAAGAGACTACCTTTCATAATGACAAGGCTTCCATCCATTGGAGTAACAAAAATCTCGCCAATAAACTACCTTCCATAATGACAAGGCTACCATCCATTGGAGTAACAAAAATTTCGCCACCACACTACCTTCCATAATGACAAGACTACCATCCATTGGAGTGACAAAAATATCGACAATAGACTAACTTCCATAATGACAAGGCTACCATCCATTGGAGTAATAAAATCTAGACAACAAATTACCTTCAATAATGACAAGGCTACCATCCATTGGAGTAACAAAAATATCGAAAACATACTACTTTCCATAATGACAAGGCTACCATCCATTAGAGTAACAAAAATCTAGAAAACAGACTACCTTCCATAATGAAAAGGCTACCATCCATTGGAGTAACAAAAATCTCGACAAAAGACTACCTTCTATAATGACAAGGCTACCATCTATTGGAATAACAAAAATCTCAAGAACAGACTACCTTCCATAATTACATGGCTACCATCCATTAGAGTAACGAAAATATCGACAACAGACTACCTTCCATAATGACAACGCTACCATCCATTAGAGTAACGAAAATCTCGACAACAGACTACCTTCCATAATGACAAGGCTACCATCCATAAGAGTAACGGAAATATCAACAAGAGACTACCTTCCATAACAACAAGGCTACCATCCATTGGAGTAACAAAAATCTCCCCAACAAACTACCTTCCATAATGACAAGGCTACCATCCATTGGAGTGACAAAAATCTCGACAACAGACTACCTTCCACAATGACAAGGCTACCATCCATTGGAGTAACAAAATCTCGACAATAAACTACCTTCCATAATGACAAGGCTACCATCCATAGGAGTAACAAAAATATCGACAATAGACTACCTTCCATAGTGCCAAGGCTACCATCCATTGGAATAACAAAAATCTCGACAACAAACTACCTTCCATAATGACAAGGCTACCGTCCATTAGAGTAACAAAAATATCGACAACAGACTATGTTCCATAATAACAAGGCTACCATCCATTGGAGTAACAAAAATATCGACAACAGACTACCTTCCATAATGAAAAGGCTACCATCCATTGGAGTAACAAAAATATCGACAACAGACTACCTTCCATAATGAAAAGGCTACCATCAGTTAGAGTAACAAAAATCTCGACAACAGTCTACCTTCCATAATGACAAGGCTACCATCCATTGGAGTAACAAAAATCTCGCCAACAGATTACCTTCCATAATGACAAGGCTACCATTCATTGGAGTAACAAAAATCTCGCCAACAGACTACCTTCCATAATGACAAGACTACCATCCATTGGAGTGACAAAAATATCGACAATAGACTACCTTCCATAATTACAAGGCTACCATCCATTGGAGTAACAAAAAATCTCCACAACAAACTACCTTCCATAATGACAAGGCTACCATCCATTGGAGTAACAAAAATATCGACAACATACTACATTCCACAATGACAAGGCTACCATCCATTGGAATAACAAAAATATCGACAACAAACTACCTTCCATAATTACAAGGCTACCATCCATTTGAGTAACAAAAAATCTCGACAACAAACTACCTTCCATAATGACAAGGCTACCATTCATTGGAGTAAGAAAAATCTCGCCAACAGACTACCTTCCATAATGACAAGACTACCATCCATTGGAGTGACAAAAATATCGACAATAGACTACCTTCCATAATTACAAGGCTACCATCCATTGGAGTAACAAAAAATCTCGACAACAAACTACCTTCCATAATGACAAGGCTACCATCCATTGGAGTAACAAAAATATCGACAACATACTACATTCCACAATGACAAGGCTACCATCCATTGGAATAACAAAAATATCGACAACAAACTACCTTCCATAATTACAAGGCTACCATCCATTGGAGTAACAAAAAATCTCGACAACAAACTACCTTCCATAATGACAAGGCTACCATCTATTGGAGTAACAAAAATATCGACAACAGACTACATTACACAATGACAAGGCTACCATCCATTGGAATAACAAAAATATCGACAACAAACTACCTTCCATAATAACAAGGCTACCATCCATTAGAGTAACAAAAATCTAGAAAACAGACTACCTTCCATAATGACAAGGCTACCATTCATTGGAGTAACAAAAATCTCGACAACAGACTACCTTCCATAATGACAAGGCTACAATCCATTGTAGTAACAAAAATCTCGACAACAGACTACCTTCCATAATAACACGGCTACCATCCATTAGAGTAACAAAAATCTAGAAAACAGACTACCTTCCATAATAAAAAGGCTCCCGTCCATTGGAGTAACAAAAATCTAGACAACAGAC
Source organism: Vicia faba (assembly GCA_948472305.1). Taxonomy (NCBI): domain Eukaryota; kingdom Viridiplantae; phylum Streptophyta; class Magnoliopsida; order Fabales; family Fabaceae; genus Vicia; species Vicia faba. Next base: position 544,128,614 of record OX451739.1, on the reverse strand, counting down.
TACCTTCCATAAAGACAAGGCTATCATCTATTGGAATAACAAAAATCTCGAGAACAGACTACCTTCCATAATGACAAGGCTACCATCCATTAGAGTAACGGAAATATCGACAACTGACTACCTTCCATAATGACAAGGCTACCATCCATTAGAGTAACTAAAATATCGACAACAGACTACCTTCCATAACGACAAGGCTACCATCCATTAGAGTAACGCAAATATCAACAAGAGACTACCTTCCATAATGACAAGGCTACCAACCATTGAAGTAACAAAAATCTCCCCAACAGACTACCTTGCATAATAACAAGCTACCATCCATTGGAGTGACAAAAATCTCGACAATAAACTACCTTCCATAATGACAAGGCTACCATCCTTTGGAGTAACAAAATCTCGACAACAAACTACCTTCCATAATGACAAGGCTACCATCCATTGGAGTAACAAAAATATCGACAACAGACTACCTTCCATAATGCCAAGGCTACCATCCATTGGAATAATAAAAATCTCGACAACAAACTACCTTCCATAATGACAAGGCTACCATCCATTGGAGTAACACAAATATCGACAACATACTATGTTCCATAATAACAAGGCTACCATCCATTGGAGTAACAAAAATATCGACAACAGACTACCTTCCATAATGAGAAGACTACCATCCATTGGAGTAACAAAAATATCGACAACAGACTACCTTCTATAATGAAAAGGCTACAATCCATTAGAGTTACAAAAATCTCGACAACAGACTACCTTCCATAATGACAAGGCTACCATTCATTGGAGTAACAAAAATCTCGACAACAGACTACCTTCCATAATGACAAGGCTACAATCCATTGTAGTAACAAAAATCTCGACAACAGACTACCTTCCATAATAACAAGGCTACCATCCATTAGAGTAACAAAAATCTAGAAAATAGACTACCTTCCATAATAAAAAGGCTCCCATCAATTGGAGTAACAAAAATCTCGACAACAGACTACCTTCCATAATGAAAAGGCTACCATCTATTGGAATAACAAAAATCTCGAGAACAGACTACCTTCCATAATGACAAGGCTACCATCCATTAGAGTAATGGAAATATCGACAACTGACTACCTTCCATAATGACAAGGCTACCATCCATTAGAGTAACTAAAATATCGACAACAGACTACCTTCCATAACGACAAGTCTACCATCCATTAGAGTAACGCAAATATCAACAAGAGACTACCTTCCATAATGACAAGGCTACCAACCATTGGAGTAACAAAAATCTCCCCAACAGACTACCTTGCATAATAACAAGGCTACCATCCATTGGAGTGACAAAAATCTCGACAATAAACTACCTTCCATAATGACAAGGATACCATCCATTGGAGTAACAAAATCTCGACAACAGACTACCTTCCATAATGACAAGGCTACCATTCATTGGAGTAACAAAAATCTCAACAACAGACTACCTTCCATAATGACAAGGCTACAATCCATTGTAGTAACAAAAATCTCGACAACAGACTACCTTCCATAATAACAAGGCTACCATCCATTAGAGTAACAAAAATCTAGAAAACAGACTACCTTCCATAATAAAAAGGCTCCCATCCATTGGAGTAACAAAAATCTCGACAACAGACTACCTTCCATAATGACAAGGCCACCATCTATTGGAATAACAAAAATCTCGAGAACAGACTACCTTCAATGATGACTAGGCTACCATCCATTAGAGTAACGGAAATATCGACAACTGACTACCTTCCATAATGACAAGGCTACCATCCATTAGAGTAACTAAAATATCAACAATAGACTACCTTCCATAACGACAAGGCTACCATCCATTAGAGTAACGCAAATATCAACAAGAGACTACCTTCCATAATGACAAGGATACCATCCATTGGAGTAACAAAATCTCGCAACAGACTACCTTGCATAATAACAAGGCTACCATCCATTGGAGTTACAAAAATCTCGACAATAAACTACCTTCCATAATGACAAGGATACCATCTATTGGAATAACAAAATCTCGACAACAAACTACCTTCCATAATGACAAGGCTACCATCCATTGGAGTAACAAAAATATCGACAACAGACTACCTTCCATAATAACAAGGCTACCATCCATTGGAGTAACAAAAATCTCCCCAACAAACTACCTTCCATAATGACAAGGCTACCATCCATTGGAGTGACAAAAATCTCGACAACAGACTACCTTCCATAATAACAAGCCTACCATCCATTGGAGTAACAAAATATCGACAACAAACTACCTTACACAATAATAAGGCTACCATCCATAGGAGTAACAAAAATATCGACAATAGAATACCTTCCATAATGCCAAGGCTACCATCCATTGGAATAACAAAAATCTCGACAACAAACTACCTTCCATAATGACAAGGCTACCGTCCATTAGAGTAACAAAAATATCGACAACAGACTATGTTCCATAATAACAAGGCTACCATTCAATGGAGTAACAAAAATATTGACCACAAACTACCTTCCATAATGAGAAGGCTACCATCCATAGGAGTAACAAAAATATCGATAATAGACTTCCTTCCATAATGAAAAGGCTACAATCCATTAGAGTTACAAAAATCTCGGCAACAGGCTACCTTCCATAATGACAAGCCACCATCCATTGGAGTAACGAAAATATCAACACGAGACTACCTTCCATAATGACAAGGCTACAATCCTTTTGAGTACTAAAAATCTCGCCAACAGACTACCTTCCATAATGACAAGGCTACCATCCATTGGAGTGACAAAAATATCGACAATAGACTACCTTCCATAATGACAAGGCTACCATCCATTGGAGTAATAAAATCTCGACAACAAACTACCTTCCATAATGACAAGGCTACCATCCATTGGAGTAACAAAATCTAGAAAATAGACTACCTTCCATTATGACAAGGCTACAATCCATTGGAATAACAAAAATCTCGAAAACAAACTACCTTCCATAACGACAAGGCTACCGTCCATTGGAGTAAAAAAAATATCGACAACAGACTACATTCCATAATAACAAGGCTACCATCCACTGGAGTAACAAAAATATCGACAATAGACTACCTTCCATAATGAGAAGACTACCATCCATTGGAGTAACAAAAATATCGACAACAAACTACCTTCCATAATGAAAAGGCTACAATCCATTAGAGTTTCAAATATCTCGACAATAGACTACCTTCCATAATGACAAGGCTACCATTCATTGGAGTAACAAAAATCTCGACAACAGACTACCTTCCATAATGACAAGGCTACAATCCATTGTAGTAACAAAAATCTCGACAACAGACTACCTTCCATAATAACAAGGCTACCATCCATTAGAGTAACAAAAATCTAGAAAACAGACTACCTTCCATAATAAAAAGGCTCCCATCCATTGGAGTAACAAAAATCTCGACAACAGACTACCTTCCATAATGACAAGGCCACCATCTATTGGAATAACAAAAATCTCGAGAACAGACTACCTTCCATAATGACAAGGCTACCATCCATTAGAGTATTGGAAATATCGACAACTGACTACCTTCCATAATGACAAGGCTACCATCCATTAGAGTAACTAAAATATCAACAATAGACTACCTTCCATAACGACAAGGCTACCATCCATTAGAGTAACGCAAATATCAACAAGAGACTACCTTCCATAATGACAAGGATACCATCCATTGGAGTAACAAAATCTCGCAGCAGACTACCTTGCATAATAACAAGGCTACCATCCATTGGAGTGACAAAAATCTCGACAATAAACTACCTTCCATAATGACAAGGCTACCATCCATTGGAGTAACAAAAATATCGACAACAGACTACCTTCCATAATAACAAGGCTACCATCCATTGGAGTAACAAAAATCTCCCCAACAAACTACCTTCCATAATGACAAGGCTACCATCCATTGGAGTGACAAAAATCTCGACAACAGACTACCTTCCATAATAACAAGCCTACCATCCATTGGAGTAACAAAATATCGACAACAAACTACCTTACATAATAATAAGGCTACCATCCATAGGAGTAACAAAAATATCGACAATAGAATTCCTTCCATAATGCCAAGGCTACCATCCATTGGAATAACAAAAATCTCGACAACAAACAACCTTCCATAATGATAAGGCTACCGTCCATTAGAGTAACAAAAATATCGACAACAGACTATGTTCCATAATAACAAGGCTACCATCCAATGGAGTAACAAAAATATTGACAACAAACTACCTTCCATAATGAGAAGGCTACCATCCATAGGAGTAACAAAAATATCGATAATAGACTTCCTTCCATAATGAAAAGGCTACAATCCATTAGAGTTACAAAAATCTCGGCAACAGGCTACCTTCCATAATGACAAGCCACCATCCATTGGAGTAATGAAAATATCAACACGAGACTACCTTCCATAATGACAAGGCTACAATCCTTTTGAGTAACAAAAATGTCGCCAACAGACTACCTTCCATAATGACAAGGCTACCATCCATTGGAGTGACAAAAATATTGACAATAGACTACCTTCCATAATGACAAGGCTACCATCCATTGGAGTAACAAAATCTCGACAACAAACTACCTTCCATAATGACAAGGCTACCATCCATTGGAGTAACAAAATCTAGAAAATAGACTACCTTCCATTATGACAAGGCTACCATCCATTGGAATAACAAAAATCTCGACAACAAACTACCTTCCATAACGACAAGGCTACCGTCCATTGGAGTAAAAAAAATATCGACAACAGACTACGTTCCATAATAACAAGGCTACCATCCATTGGAGTAACAAAAATATCGACAATAGACTACCTTCCATAATGAAAAGGCTACAATACATTAGAGTTTCAAAAATCTCGACAATAGACTATCTTCCATTATGACCTTCCATAATGACAAGGCTACCATCCATTGGAGTAACAAAAATATCGACAATAGACTACCGTCCATAATGCCAAGGCTACCATTAATTGGAATAACAAAAATCTCGACAACAAACTACCTTCCATAATGACAAGGCTACTGTCGATTGGAGTAAAAAAAATATCGACAACAGACTACGTTCCATAATAACAAGGCTACCATCCATTGGAGTAACAAAAATATCGACAACAAACTACCTTCCATAATGAAAAGGCTACAATCCATTAGAGTTTCAAAAATCTCGACAATAGACTACCTTCCATAATGACAAGGCTAACATCCATTGGAGTAACGAAAATATCAACACGAGACTACCTTCCATAATGACAAGACTACAATCCATTGGAGTAACAAAAATCTCGCCAACAGACTACCTTCCATAATGACAAGGCTACCATCCATTGGAGTGACAAAAAAATCGACAATAGACTACCTTCCATAATGACAAGGCTACCATCCATTGGAGTAACAAAATCTCGACAACAAACTACCTTCCATAATGACAAGGCTACCATCCATTGGAGTACCAAAATCTAGAAAACAGACTACCTTCCATTATGACAAGGCTACAATCCATTGGAATATCAAAAATCTCGACAACAAACTACCTTCCATAATGACAAGGCTACCATCTATTGGAATAACAAAAATCTCGAGAACATGTTACCTTCCATAATGACCAAGCTACCATCCATTAGAGTAACAAAAATCTCGACAATAGACTACCTTCTTTAATGACAAGGTTACCATCCATTATAGTAACACAAATTTCGACAACAGACTACCTTCCATAATGACAAGGCTACCATCCATTGGAGTAAAGAAAATATCAACAGGAGACTACCTTCCATAATGACAAGGCTACCATCCATTGGAGTAACAAAAATCTCGCCAACAGACTACCTTCCATAATGACAAGGCTACCATCCATTGCAGCAACAAAAATCTTGCCAACAGACTACCTTCCATAATGACAAGACTACCATCCATTGGAGTGACAAAAATATCGACAATAGACTACCTTCCATAATGACAAGGCTACCATCTATTGGAGTAACAAAATCTCGACAACAAACTACCTTCCATAATGACAAGGCTACCATCCATTGGAGTAACAAAAATATCGAAAAAAGAATACTTTCCATAATGACAAGGCTACCATCAATTAGAGTAACGCAAATATCGACAATAGACTACTTTCCATAATGACAAGGCTACCATCCATTGGAGTAACAAAATCTCGACAACAGACTACCTTCCATTATGATAAGGCTACCATCAATTGGAGTAACAAAAGTCCCGCCAATAGACTACCTTCCCTAATGACAAGGCTACCATCCATTGGAGTAACAAAAATCTCGCCAACAGACTACCTTTCATAATGACAAGACTACCATCCATTGGAGTGACAAAAATAACGACAATAGACTACCTTCAATAATTATAAGGCTACCATCCATTGCTGTAACGAAAATCTCGACAACAGACTACCTTCCATAATGACAAGGCTACCATCCATTGGAGTACCGAAAATATGAACAAGAGACTACCTTTCATAATGACAAGGCTACCATCCATTGGAGTAACAAAAATCTCGCCAATAAACTACCTTCCATAATGACAAGGCTACCATCCATTGGAGGAACAAAAATTTCGCCACCACACTACCTTCCATAATGACAAGACTACCATCCATTGGAGTGACAAAAATATCGACAATAGACTACCTTCCATAATGACAAGGCTACCATCCATTGGAGTAATAAAATCTAGACAACAAACTACCTTCAATAATGACAAGGCTACCATCCATTGGAGTAACAAAAATATCGAAAACATACTACTTTCCATAATGACAAGGCTACCATCCATTGGAATAACAAAAATCTCGACAACAAACTACCTTCCATAATAACAAGGCTACGATCCATTAGAGTAACAAAAATCTAGAAAACAGACTACCTTCCATAATGAAAAGGCTACCATCCATTGGAGTAACAACAATCTCGACAAAAGACTACCTTCCATAATGACAAGGCTACCATCTATTGGAATAACAAAAATCTCGAGAACAGACTACCTTCCATAATTACATGGCTACCATCCATTAGAGTAACGAAAATATCGACAACAGACTACCTTCCATAATGACAACGCTACCATCCATTAGAGTAACGAAAATCTCGACAACAGACTACCTTCCATAATAACAAGGCTACCATCCATTGGAGTAACAAAAATCTCCCCAACAAACTACCTTCCATAATGACAAGGCTAACATCCATTGGAGTGACAAAAATCTCGACAACAGACTACCTTCCATAATGACAAGGCAACCATCCATTGGAGTAACAAAATCTCGACAAAAAACTACCTTACATAATAACAAGGATACCATCCAGAGGAGTAACAAAAATATCGAAAATAGACTACCTTCCATAATGACAAGGCTACCGTCCATTAGAGTAACAAAAATATCGACAACAGACTATGTTCCATAATAACAAGGCTACCATCCATTGGAGTAACAAAAATATCGACAACAGACTACCATCCATAATGAAAAGGCTACCATCCATTGGAGTAACAAAAATATCGACAACAGACTACCTTCCATAATGAAAAGGCTACCATCAGTTAGAGTAACAAAAATCTCGACAACAGTCTACCTTCCATAATGACAAGGCTACCATCGATTGGAGTAACAAAAATCTCGCCAACAGATTACCTTCCGTAATGACAAGGCTACCATTCATTGGAGTAACAAAAATCTCGCCAACAGACTACCTTCCATAATGACAAGACTACCATCCATTGGAGTGACAAAAATATCGACAATAGACTACCTTCCATAATTACAAGGCTACCATCCATTGGAGTAACAAAAAATCTCGACAACAAACTACCTTCCATAATGACAAGGCTACCATCCATTGGAGTAACAAAAATATCGACAACATACTACATTCCACAATGACAAGGCTACCATCCATTGGAATAACAAAAATATCGACAACAAACTATATTCCATAATAACAAGGCTACCATCCATTAGAGTAACAAAAATCTAGAAAACAGACTACCTTCCATAATGACAAGGCTACCATTCATTGGAGTAACAAAAATCTTGACAGCAGACTACCTTCCATAATGACAAGGCTACCATCAGTTAGAGTAACAAAAATCTCGACAACAGTCTTCCTTCCATAATGACAAGGCTACCATCCATTGGAGTAACAAAAAACTCGCCAACAGACTACCTTCCATAATGACAAGACTACCATCCATTGGAGTGACAAAAATATCGACAATAGACTACCTTCCATAATTACAAGGCTACCATCCATTAGAGTAACAAAAAATCTCGACAACAAACTACCTTCCATAATGACAAGGCTACCATCCATTGGAGTAACAAAAATATCGACAACAGACTACATTCCACAATGACAAGGCTACCATCCATTGGAATAACAAAAATATCGCCAACAAACTACCTTCCCTAATTAAAAGGCTACCATCCATTGGAGTAACAAAAAATCTCGACAACAAACTACCTTCCATAATGACAAGGCTACCATCCATTGGAGTAACAAAAATATCGACAAAAAACTACATTCCACAATGACAAGGCTACCATCCATTGGAATAACAAAAATAACGACAACAAACTACCTTCCATAATAACAAGGCTACCATCCATTAGAGTAACAAAAATCTAGAAAACAGACTACCTTCCATAATGACAAGGCTACCATTCATTGGAGTAACAAAAATCTCGACAACAGACTACCTTCCATAATGACAAGGCTACAATCCATTGTAGTAACAAAAATCTCGACAAGAGACTACCTTCCATAATAACACGGCTACCATCCAATAGAGTAACAAAAATCTAGAAAACAGACTACCTTCCATAATAAAAAGGCTCCCATCCATTGGAGTAACAAAAATCTCGACAACAGACTACCTTCCATAATGACAAGGCTACCATCCATTAGAGTAACGGAAATATCGACAACTGACTACCTTCCATAATGACAAGGCTACCATCCATTAGAGTAACTAAAATATCGACAACAGACTACCTTCCATAACGACAAGGCTACCATCCATTAGAGTAACGCAAATATCAACAAGAGAGTACCTTCCATAATAACAAGGCTACCAACCATTGGAGTAACAAAAATCTCCCCAACAGACTACCTTGCATAATAACAAGGCTACCATCCATTGGAGTGACAAAAATCTCGACAATAAACTACCTTCCATAATGACAAGGCTACCATCCATTGGAGTAACAAAATCTCGACAACAAACTACCTTCCATAATGACAAGGCTACCATCCATTGGAGTAACAAAAATATCGACAACAGACTACCTTCCATAATGCCAAGGCTACCATCCATTGGAATAACAAAAATCTCGACAACAAACTACCTTCCATAATGAGAAGACTACCATCCATTGGAGTAACAAAAATATCGACAACAGACTACCTTCTATAATGAAAAGCCTACAATCCATTAGAGTTACAAAAATCTCGACAACAGACTACCTTCCATAATGAGAAGACTACCATCCATTGGAGTAACAAAAATATCGACAACAGACTACCTTCTATAATGAAAAGGCTACAATCCATTAGAGTTACAAAAATCTCGACAACAGACTACCTTCCATAATGACAAGGCTACCATTCATTGGAGTAACAAAAATCTCGACAACAGACTACCTTCCATAATGACAAGGCTACAATCCATTGTAGTAACAAAAATCTCGACAACAGACTACCTTCCATAATAACAAGGCTACCATCCATTAGAGTAACAAAAATCTAGAAAACAGACTACCTTCCATAATAAAAAGGCTCCCATCCATTGGAGTAACAAAAATCTCGACAACAGACTACCTTCCATAATGACAAGGCTACCATCTATTGGAATAACAAAAATCTCGAGAACAGACTACCTTCCATAATGACAAGGCTACCATCCATTAGAGTAACGGAAATATCGACAACTGACTACCTTCCATAATGACAAGGCTACCATCCATTTGAGCAACTAAAATATCGACAACAGACTACCTTCCATAATGCCAAGGCTACCATCCATTGGAATAACAAAAATCTCGACAACAAACTACCTTCCATAATGAAAAGGCTACAATCCATTGGAGTTACAAAAATCTCGACAACAGACTACCTTCCATAATGACAAGGCTACCATTCATTGGAGTAACAAAAATCTCGACAACAAACTACCTTCCATAATGACAAGGCTACAATCCATTCTAGTAACAAAAATCTCGACAACAGACTACCTTCCATAATAACAAGGCTACCATCCATTAGAGTAACAAAAATCTAGAAAACAGACTACCTTCCATAATAAAAAGGCTCCCATCCATTGGAATAACAAAAATCTCAACAACAGACTACCTTCCATAATGACAAGGCTACCATCTATTGGAATAACAAAAATCTCGAGAACAGACTACCTTCCATAATGACAAGGCTACCATCCATTAGAGTAACGGATATATCGACAACTGACTACCTTCCATAATGACAAGGCTACCATCCATTAGAGTAACTAAAATATCGACAACAGACTACCTTCCATAACGACAAGGCTACCATCCATTAGAGTAACGCAAATATCAACAAGAGACTACCTTCCATAATGACATGGCTACCAACCATTGGAGTAACAAAAATCTCCCCAACAGACTACCTTGCATAATAACAAGGCTACCATCCATTGGAGTGACAAAAATCTCGACAATAAACTACCTTCCATAATGACAAGGCTACAATCCATTGTAGTAACAAAAATCTCGACAACAGACTACCTTCCATAATAACAAGGCTACCATCCATTAGAGTAACAAAAATCTAGAAAACAGACTACCTTCCATAATAAAAAGGCTCCCATCCATTGGAGTAACAAAAATCTCGACAACAGACTACCTTCCATAATGACAAGGCTACCATCTATTGGAATAACAAAAATCTCGAGAACAGACTACCTTCCATAATGACAAGGCTACCATCCATTAGAGTAACGGAAATATCGACAACTGACTACCTTCCATAATGACAAGGCTACCATCCATTTGAGCAACTAAAATATCGACAACAGACTACCTTCCATAATGCCAAGGCTACCATCCATTGGAATAACAAAAATCTCGACAACAAACTACCTTCCATAATGAAAAGGCTACAATCCATTGGAGTTACAAAAATCTCGACAACAGACTACCTTCCATAATGACAAGGCTACCATTCATTGGAGTAACAAAAATCTCGACAACAAACTACCTTCCATAATGACAAGGCTACAATCCATTCTAGTAACAAAAATCTCGACAACAGACTACCTTCCATAATAACAAGGCTACCATCCATTAGAGTAACAAAAATCTAGAAAACAGACTACCTTCCATAATAAAAAGGCTCCCATCCATTGGAATAACAAAAATCTCAACAACAGACTACCTTCCATAATGACAAGGCTACCATCTATTGGAATAACAAAAATCTCGAGAACAGACTACCTTCCATAATGACAAGGCTACCATCCATTAGAGTAACGGATATATCGACAACTGACTACCTTCCATAATGACAAGGCTACCATCCATTAGAGTAACTAAAATATCGACAACAGACTACCTTCCATAACGACAAGGCTACCATCCATTAGAGTAACGCAAATATCAACAAGAGACTACCTTCCATAATGACATGGCTACCAACCATTGGAGTAACAAAAATCTCCCCAACAGACTACCTTGCATAATAACAAGGCTACCATCCATTGGAGTGACAAAAATCTCGACAATAAACTACCTTCCATAATGACAAGGATACCATTCATTGGAGTAATAAAATCTCGACAACAGACTACCTTCCATAATGACAAGGCTACCATTCATTGGAGTAACAAAAATCTCGACAACAGACTACCTTCCATAATGACAAGGCTACAATCCATTGTAGTAACAAAAATCTCGACAACAGACTACCTTCCATAATAACAAGGCTACCATCCATTAGAGTAACAAAAATCTAGAAAACAGACTACCTTCCATAATAAAAAGGCTCCCATCCATTGGAGTAACAAAAATCTCGACAACAGACTACCTTCCATAATGACAAGGCTACCATCTATTGAAATAACAAAAATCTCGAGAACAGACTACCTTCCATAATGACAAGGCTACCATCCATTAGAGTAACGGAAATATCGACAACTGACTACCTTCCATAATGACAAGGCTACCATCCATTAGAGTAACTAAAATATCGACAACAGACTACCTTCCATAACGACAAGGCTACCATCCATTAGAGTAACGCAAATATCAACAAGAGACTACCTTCCATAATGACAAGGCTACCAACCATTGGAGTAACAAAAATCTCCCCAACAGACTACCTTGCATAATAACAAGGCTACCATCCATTGGAGTGACAAAAATCTCGACAATAAACTACCTTCCATAATGACAAGGATACCATCCATTGGAGTAACAAAATCTCGACAACAAACTACCTTCCATAATGACAAGGTTACCATCCATTGGAGTAACAAAAATATCGACAACAGACTACCTTCCATAATGCCAAGGCTACCATCCATTGGAATAACAAAAATCTCGACAACAAACTACCTTCCATAATGACAAGGCTACCATCCATTGGAGTAACAAAAATATCGACAACATACTATGTTCCATAATAACAAGGCTACCATCCATTGGAGTAACAAAAATATCGACAACAGACTACCTTCCATAATGAGAAGACTACCATCCATTGGAGTAACAAAAATATCGACAACAGACTACCTTCCATAATGACAAGGCTACAATCCATTGGAGTAACAAAAATCTCTCCAATAGACTACCTTCCATAATGACAAGGCTACCATCCATTTGAGTGACAAAAATATCGACAATAGACTACCTTCCATAATGACAAGGCTACCATCCATTGGAGTAACAAAATCTCGACAACAAACTACCTTCCATAATGACAAGGCTATCATCCATTGAAGTAACAAAATCTAGAAAGTAGACTACCTTCCATTATGACAAGGCTACAATCCATTGGAATAACAAAAATCTCGACAACAAACTACCTTCCATAATGACAAGGCTACCATCTATTGGAATAACAAAAATCTCGAGAACATACTACCTTCCATAATGAAAAAGCTACCATCCATTAGAGTAAAATAAATCTCGACAACAGACTACCTTTCTTAATGACAAGGCTACCATCCATTATAGTAACAAAAATCTCGACAATAGACTACCTTCCATAATGACAAGGCTACCATCCATTGGAGTAACGAAAATATCAATAGGAGACTACCTTCCATAATGACAAGGCTACCATCCATTGGAGTAACAAAAATCTCGCCAACAGACTACCTTCCATAATGACAAGGCTACCATCCATTGGAGTAACAAAAATCTCGCCAACAGACTACCTTCCATAATGACAAGACTACCATCCATTGGAGTGACAAAAATATCAATAATAGACTACCTTTCATAATGCCAAGGCTACCATCCATTGGAATAACAAAAATCTGAACAACAAACTACCTTCCATAATGACAAGGCTACCGTCCATTGGAGTAACAAAAATATCGACAATAGACTATGTTCCATAATAACAAGGCTACCATCCATTGGAGTAACAAAAATATCGACAACAGACTACCATCCATAATGACAAGGCTACCATCCATTGGAGTGACAAAAATAACGACAATAGACTACCTTCAATAATTATAAGGCTACCATCCATTGGAGTAACAAAAATCTCCACAACAGACTACTTTCCATAATGACAAGGCTACCATCCATTGGAGTACAGAAAATTTCAACAAGAGACTACCTTTCATAATGACAAGGCTTCCATCCATTGGAGTAACAAAAATCTCGCCAATAGACTACCTTCCATTATGACAAGGCTACAATCCTTTGGAGTAACAAAAATCTCGCAAACAAACTACCTTCCATAATGACAAGGCTACCATCCATTGGAGTTACAAAATCTCGACAACAAACTACCTTCAATAATGACAAGGCTACCATCCATTGGAGTAACAAAAATATCGAAAACATACTACTTTCCATAATGACAAGGCTACCATACATTGGAATAACAAAAATCTCGACAACAAACTACCTTCCATAATAACAAGGCTACCATCCATTAGAGTAACAAAAATCTAGAAAACAGACTACCTTCCATGATGAAAAGGCTACGATCCATTGGAGTAACAAAAATCTCGACAACAGACTACCTTCCATAATGACAAGGCTACCATTCATTGGAGTAACAAAAATCTCGACAACAAACTACCTTCCATAATGACAAGGCTACAATCCATTCTAGTAACAAAAATCTCGACAACAGACTACCTTCCATAATAACAAGGCTACCATCCATTAGAGTAACAAAAATCTAGAAAACAGACTACCTTCCATAATAAAAAGGCTCCCATCCATTGGAATAACAAAAATCTCAACAACAGACTACCTTCCATAATGACAAGGCTACCATCTATTGGAATAACAAAAATCTCGAGAACAGACTACCTTCCATAATGACAAGGCTACCATCCATTAGAGTAACGGATATATCGACAACTGACTACCTTCCATAATGACAAGGCTACCATCCATTAGAGTAACTAAAATATCGACAACAGACTACCTTCCATAACGACAAGGCTACCATCCATTAGAGTAACGCAAATATCAACAAGAGACTACCTTCCATAATGACATGGCTACCAACCATTGGAGTAACAAAAATCTCCCCAACAGACTACCTTGCATAATAACAAGGCTACCATCCATTGGAGTGACAAAAATCTCGACAATAAACTACCTTCCATAATGACAAGGATACCATTCATTGGAGTAATAAAATCTCGACAACAGACTACCTTCCATAATGACAAGGCTACCATTCATTGGAGTAACAAAAATCTCGACAACAGACTACCTTCCATAATGACAAGGCTACAATCCATTGTAGTAACAAAAATCTCGACAACAGACTACCTTCCATAATAACAAGGCTACCATCCATTAGAGTAACAAAAATCTAGAAAATAGACTACCTTCCATAATAAAAAGGCTCCCATCCATTGGAGTAACAAAAATTTCGACAACAGACTACCTTCCATAATGACAAGGCTACCATCTATTGAAATAACCAAAATCTCGAGAACAGACTACCTTCTATAATGACAAGGCTACCATCCATTAGAGTAACGGAAATATCGACAACTGACTACCTTCCATAATGACAAGGCTACCATCCATTAGAGTAACTAAAATATCGACAACAGACTACCTTCCATAACGACAAGGCTACCATCCATTAGAGTAACGCAAATATCAACAAGAGACTACCATCCATAATGACAAGGCTACCAACCATTGGAGTAACAAAAATCTCCCCAACAGACTACCTTGCATAATAACAAGGTTACCATCCATTGGAGTGACAAAAATCTCGACAATAAACTACCTTCCATAATGACAAGGATACCATCCATTGGAGTAACAAAATCTCGACAACAAACTACCTTCCATAATGACAAGGTTACCATCCATTGGAGTAACAAAAATATCGACAACAGACTACCTTCCATAATGCCAAGGCTACCATCCATTGGAATAACAAAAATCTCGACAACAAACTACCTTCCATAATGACAAGGCTACCATCCATTGGAGTAACAAAAATATCGACAACATACTATGTTCCATAATAACAAGGCTACAGTCCATTGGAGTAACAAAAATATCGACAACAGACTACCTTCCATAATGAGAAGACTACCATCCATTGGAGTAACAAAAATATCGACAACAGACTACCTTCCATAATGACAAGGCTACAATCCATTGGAGTAACAAAAATCTCTCCAATAGACTACCTTCCATAATGACAAGGCTACCATCCATTTGAGTGACAAAAATATCGACAATAGACTACCTTCCATAATGACAAGGCTACCATCCATTGGAGTAACAAAATCTCGACAACAAACTACCTTCCATAATGACAAGGCTATCATCCATTGAAGTAACAAAATCTAGAAAGTAGACTACCTTCCATTATGACAAGGCTACAATCCATTGGAATAACAAAAATCTCGACAACAAACTACCTTCCATAATGACAAGGCTACCATCTATTGGAATAACAAAAATCTCGAGAACATACTACCTTCCATAATGAAAAAGCTACCATCCATTAGAGTAAAATAAATCTCGACAACAGACTACCTTTCTTAATGACAAGGCTACCATCCATTATAGTAACAAAAATCTCGACAATAGACTACCTTCCATAATGACAAGGCTACCATCCATTGGAGTAACGAAAATATCAACAGGAGACTACCTTCCATAATGACAAGGCTACCATCCATTGGAGTAACAAAAATCTCGCCAACAGACTACCTTCCATAATGACAAGGCTACCATCCATTGGAGTAACAAAAATCTCGCCAACAGACTACCTTCCATAATGACAAGACTACCATCCATTGGAGTGACAAAAATATCAATAATAGACTACCTTTCATAATGCCAAGGCTACCATCCATTGGAATAACAAAAATCTGAACAACAAACTACCTTCCATAATGACAAGGCTACCGTCCATTGGAGTAACAAAAATATCGACAATAGACTATGTTCCATAATAACAAGGCTACCATCCATTGGAGTAACAAAAATATCGACAACAGACTACCATCCATAATGACAAGGCTACCATCCATTGGAGTGACAAAAATAACGACAATAGACTACCTTCAATAATTATAAGGCTACCATCCATTGGAGTAACAAAAATCTCCACAACAGACTACTTTCCATAATGACAAGGCTACCATCCATTGGAGTACCGAAAATTTCAACAAGAGACTACCTTTCATAATGACAAGGCTTCCATCCATTGGAGTAACAAAAATCTCGCCAATAGACTACCTTCCATTATGACAAGGCTACAATCCTTTGGAGTAACAAAAATCTCGCAAACAAACTACCTTCCATAATGACAAGGCTACCATCCATTGGAGTTACAAAATCTCGACAACAAACTACCTTCAATAATGACAAGGCTACCATCCATTGGAGTAACAAAAATATCGAAAACATACTACTTTCCATAATGACAAGGCTACCATACATTGGAATAACAAAAATCTCGACAACAAACTACCTTCCATAATAACAAGGCTACCATCCATTAGAGTAACAAAAATCTAGAAAACAGACTACCTTCCATGATGAAAAGGCTACGATCCATTGGAGTAACAAAAATCTCGACAACAGACTACCTTCCATAATGACAAGGCTACCATCTATTGGAATAACAAAAATCTCGAGAACAGACTACCTTCCATAATTACAAAGCTACCATCCATTAGAGTAACAAAAATCTTGACAACAGACTACCTTCCAAAATGACAAGGCTACCATCCATAAGAGTAACGGAAATATCAACAAGAGACTACCTTCCATAATAACAAGGCTACCATCCATTCGAGTAACAAAAATCTCCCCAACAAACTACCTTCAATAATGACAAGGCTACCATCCATTGGAGTGACAAAAATCTCGACAACAGACTACCTTACATAATGACAAGGCTACCATCCATTGGAGTAACAAAATCTCGACAACAAACTACCTTCCATAATGACAAGGCTACCACCCATTGGAGTAACAAAAATATCGACAATAGACTACCTTCCATAATGAGAAGACTACCATCCATTGGAGTAACAAAAATATCGACAACAGACTACCTTCCATAATGACAAGGCTACAATCCATTGGAGTAACAAAAATCTTGCCAACAAACTACCTTCCATAATGACAAGGCTACCATCCATTTGAGTGACAAAAATATCGACAATAGACTACCTTCCATAATGACAAGGCTACCATCCATTGGAGTAACAAAATCTCGACAACAAACTACCTTCCATAATGACAAGGCTATCATCCATTGGAGTAACAAAATCTAGAAAGTAGACTACCTTCCATTATGACAAGGCTACAATCCATTGGAATAACAAAAATCTCGACAACAAACTACCTTCCATAATGACAAGGCTACCATCTATTGGAATAACAAAAATCTCGAGAACATACTACCTTCCATAATGAAAAAGCTACCATCCATTAGAGTAAAATAAATCTCGACAAA
Source organism: Vicia faba (assembly GCA_948472305.1). Lineage (NCBI taxonomy): Eukaryota > Viridiplantae > Streptophyta > Magnoliopsida > Fabales > Fabaceae > Vicia > Vicia faba. The sequence continues at coordinate 544,110,348 of OX451739.1, read as the reverse complement.
AGACTACCTTCCTTAATGACAAGGCTACCATCCATTATAGTAACAAAAATCTCGACAATAGACTACCTTCCATAATGACAAGGCTACCATCCATTGGAGTAACGAAAATATCAACAGGAGACTACCTTCCATAATGACAAGGCTACCATCCATTGGAGTAACAAAAATCTCGACAACAGACTACCTTCCATAATGACAAGGCTACCATCCATTGGAGTAACAAAAATCTCGTCAATAGACTACCTTCCATAATGACAAGGCTACCATCCATTGGAGTAACAAAAATCTCGCCAACAGACTACCTTCCATAATGACAAGACTATCATCCATTGGAGTAACAAAAATATCAATAATAGAGTACCTTCCATAATGCCAAGGCTACCATCCATTGGAATAACAAAAATCTGAACAACAAACTACCTTCCATAATGACAAGGCTACCGTCCATTGGAGTAACAAAAATATCGACAACAGACAATGTTCCATAATAACAAGGCTACCATCCATTGGAGTAACAAAAATATCGACAACTGACTACCATCCATAATGACAAGGCTACCATCCATTGGAGTGACAAAAATAACGACAATAGACTACCTTCAATAATTATAAGGCTACCATCCATTGGAGTAACAAAAATCTCCACAACAGACTACCTTCCATAATGACAAGGCTACCATCCATTGGAGTACCGAAAATATCAACAAGAGACTACCTTTCATAATGACAAGGCTTCAATCCATTGGAGTAACAAAAATCTTGCCAATAGACTACCTTCCATTATGACAAGGCTACAATCCTTTGGAGTAACAAAAATCTCGCAAACAGACTACCTTCCATAATGACAAGGCTACCATCCATTGGAGTTACAAAATCTCGACAACAAACTACCTTCAATAATGACAAGGCTACCATCCATTGGAGTAACAAAAATATCGAAAACATACTACTTTCCATAATGACAAGGCTACCATACATTGGAATAACAAAAATCTCGACAACAAACTACCTTCCATAATAACAAGGCTACCATCCATTAGAGTAACAAAAATCTAGAAAACAGACTACCTTCCATAATGAAAAGGCTACGATCCATTGGAGTAACAAAAATCTCGACAACAGACTACCTTCCATAATGACAAGGCTACCATCTATTGGAATAACAAAAATCTCGAGAACAGACTACCTTCCATAATTACAAAGCTACCATCCATTAGAGTAACAAAAATCTTGACAACAGACTACCTTCCAAAATGACAAGGCTACCATCCATAAGAGTAACGGAAATATCAACAAGAGACTACCTTCCATAATAACAAGGCTACCATCCATTCGAGTAACAAAAATCTCCCCAACAAACTACCTTCAATAATGACAAGGCTACCATCCATTGGAGTGACAAATATCTCGACAACAGACTACCTTACATAATGACAAGGCTACCATCCATTGGAGTAACAAAATCTCGACAACAAACTACCTTCCATAATGACAAGGCTACCACCCATTGGAGTAACAAAAATATCGACAATAGACTACCTTCCATAATGCCAAGGATACCATCAATTTGGAATAACAAAAATATCGACAACAGACTACCTTCCATAATGAGAAGACTACCATCCATTGGAGTAACAAAAATATCGACAACAGACTACCTTCCATAATGACAAGGCTACAATCCATTGGAGTAACAAAAATCTTGCCAACAAACTACCTTCCATAATGACAAGGCTACCATCCATTTGAGTGACAAAAATATCGACAATAGACTACCTTCCATAATGACAAGGCTACCATCCATTGGAGTAACAAAATCTCGACAACAAACTACCTTCCATAATGACAAGGCTATCATCCATTGGAGTAACAAAATCTAGAAAGTAGACTACCTTCCATTATGACAAGGCTACAATCCATTGGAATAACAAAAATCTCGACAACAAACTACCTTCCATAATGACAAGGCTACCATCTATTGGAATAACAAAAATCTCGAGAACATACTACCTTCCATAATGAAAAAGCTACCATCCATTAGAGTAAAATAAATCTCGACAAAAGAATACCTTCCTTAATGACAAGGCTACCATCCATTATAGTAACAAAAATCTCGACAATAGACTACCTTCCATAATGACAAGGCTACCATCCATTGGAGTAACGAAAATATCAACAGGAGACTACCTTCCATAATGACAAGGCTACCATCCATTGGAGTAACAAAAATCTCGACAACAGACTACCTTCCATAATGACAAGGCTACCATCCATTGGAGTAACAAAAATCTCGTCAACAGACTACCTTCCATAATGACAAGGCTACCATCCATTGGAGTAACAAAAATCTCGCCAACAGACTACCTTCCATAATGACAAGACTACCATCCATTGGAGTAACAAAAATATCAATAATAGAGTACCTTCCATAATGCCAAGGCTACCATCCATTGGAATAACAAAAATCTGAACAACAAACTACCTTCCATAATGACAAGGCTACCGTCCATTGGAGTAACAAAAATATCGACAACAGACAATGTTCCATAATAACAAGGCTACCATCCATTGGAGTAACAAAAATATCGACAACTGACTACCATCCATAATGACAAGGCTACCATCCATTGGAGTGACAAAAATAACGACAATAGACTACCTTCAATAATTATAAGGCTACCATCCATTGGAGTAACAAAAATCTCCACAACAGACTACCTTCCATAATGACAAGGCTACCATCCATTGGAGTATCGAAAATATCAACAAGAGACTACCTTTCATAATGACAAGGCTTCCATCCATTGGAGTAACAAAAATCTCGCCAATAGACTACCTTCCATTATGACAAGGCTACAATCCTTTGGAGTAACAAAAATCTCGCAAACAGACTACCTTCCATAATGACAAGGCTACCATCCATTGGAGTTACAAAATCTCGACAACAAACTACCTTCAATAATGACAAGGCTACCATCCATTGGAGTAACAAAAATATCGAAAACATACTACTTTCCATAATGATAAGGCTACCATACATTAGAATAACAAAAATCTCGACAACAAACTACCTTCCATAATAACAAGGCTACCATCCATTAGAGTAACAAAAATCTAGAAAACAGACTACCTTCCATAATGAAAAGGCTACCATCCATTGGAGTAACAAAAATCTCGACAACAGACTACCTTCCATAATGACAAGGCTACCATCTATTGGAATAACAAAAATCTCGAGAATAGACTACCTTCCATAATTACAAGGCTACCATCCATTAGAGTAACAAAAATCTCGACAACACACTACCTTCCAAAATGACAAGGCTACCATCCATAAGAGTAACGGAAATATCAACAAGAGACTACCTTCCATAATAACAAGGCTACCATCCATTGGAGTAACAAAAATCTCCCCAACAAACTACCTTCAATAATGACAAGGCTACCATCCATTGGAGTGACAAAAATCTCGACAACAGACTACCTTACATAATGACAAGGCTACCATCCATTGGAGTAACAAAATCTCGACAACAAACTACCTTCCATAATGACAAGGCTACCATCTATTGGAATAACAAAAATCTCGAGAACATACTACCTTCCATAATGAAAAAGCTACCATCCATTAGAGTAAAATAAATCTCGACAAAAGACTACCTTCCTTAATGACAAGGCTACCATCCATTATAGTAACAAAAATCTCGACAATAGACTACCTTCCATAATGACAAGGCTACCATCCATTGGAGTAATGAAAATATCAACAGGAGACTACCTTCCATAATGACAAGGCTACCATCCATTGGAGTAACAAAAATCTCGCCAACAGACTACCTTCCATAATGACAAGGCTACCATACATTGGAGTAACAAAAATCTCGCCAACAGACTACCTTCCATAATGACAAGACTACCATCCATTAGAGTGACAAAAATATAAATAATAGACTACCTTCCATAATGCCAAGGCTACCATCCATTAGAATAACAAAAATCTGAACAACAAACTACCTTCCATAATGACAAGGCTACGGTCCATTGGAGTAACAAAAATATCGACAACTGACAATGTTCCATAATAACAAGGCTACCATCCATTGGAGTAACAAAAATATCGACAACAGACTACCATCCATAACGACAAGGCTACCATCCATTGGAGTGACAAAAATAACGACAATAGACTACCTTCAATAATTATAAGTCTACCATCCATTGGAGTAACAAAAATCTCCACAACAGACTACCTTCCATAATGACAAGGCTACCATCCATTGTAGTACCGAAAATATCAACAAGAGACTACCTTTCATAATGACAAGGCTTCCATCCATTGGAGTAACAAAAATCTCGCCAATAGACTACCTTCAATTATGACAAGGCTACAATCCTTTGGAGTAACAAAAATCTCGCAAACAGACTACCTTCCATAATGACAAGGCTACCATCCATTGGAGTTACAAAATCTCGACAACAAACTACCTTCAATAATGACAAGGCTACCATCCATTGGAGTAACAAAAATATCGAAAACATACTACTTTCCATAATGACAAGGCTACCATACATTGGAATAACAAAAATCTCGACAACAAACTACCTTCCATAATAACAAGGCTACCATCCATTAGAGTAACAAAAATCTAGAAAACAGACTACCTTCCATAATGAAAAGGCTACCATCCATTGGAGTAACAAAAATCTCGACAACAGACTACCTTCCATAATGACAAGGCTACCATCTATTGGAATAACAAAAATCTCGAGAATAGACTACCTTCCATAATTACAAGGCTACCATCCATTAGAGTAACAAAAATCTCGACAACAGACTACCTTCCAAAATGACAAGGCTACCATCCATAAGAGTAACGAAAATATCAACAAGAGACTACCTTCCATAATAACAAGGCTACCATCCATTGGAGTAACAAAAATCTCCCCAACAAACTACCTTCAATAATGACAAGGCTACCATCCATTGGAGTGACAAAAATCTCGACAACAGACTACCTTACATAATGACAAGGCTACCATCCATTGGAGTAACAAAGTCTCGACAACAAACTACCTTCCATAATGACAAGGCTACCACCCATTGGAGTAACAAAAATATCGACAATAGACTACCTTCCATAATGCCAAGGCTACCATCCATTGGAATAACAAAAATCTCGACAACAAACTACCTTCCATAATGAAAAAAGGCTACCATCCATTGGAGTAACAAAAATATCGACAACAGACTACCTTCCATAATGAAAAGGCTACCATCCATTGGAGTAACAAAAATATCGACAATAGACTACCTTCCATAATGAAAAGGCTACCATCAATTAGAGTAACAAAAATCTCGACAATAGTCTACCTTCCATAATGACAAGGCTACCATCCATTGGAGTAACAAAAATCTCGCCAACAGACTACCTTCCATAATGACAAGGCTACCATTCATTGGAGTAACAAAAATTTCGCCAACAAACTACCTTCCATAATGACAAGACTACCATCCATTGGAGTGGCAAAAATATCGACAATAGACTACCTTCCATAATTACAAGGCTACCATCCATTGGAGTAACAAAATCTCGACAACAAACTACCTTCCATAATGACAAGGCTACCATTCATTGGAGTAACAAAAATATCGACAATAGACTACATTCCATAATGACAAGGCTACCGTCCATTGGAATAAAAAAAATATTGACAACAAACTACCTTCCATAATAACAAGGCTACCATCCATTAGAGTAACAAAAATCTAGAAAACAGACTACCTCCCATAATGACAAGGCTACCATTCATTGGAGTAACAAAAATCTCGACAACAGACTACCTTCCATAACGACAAGGCTACAATCCATTGTAGTAACAAAAATCTCGACAACATACTACCTTCCATAATAACAAGGCTACCATCCATTAGAGTAACAAAAATCAAGAAAATAGACTACCTTCCATATTAAAAAGGCTACCATCCATTGGAGTAACAAAAATCTCGACAACATACTACCTTCCATAATGACAAGGCTACCATCTATTGGAATAACAAAAATCTCGAGAACAGACTACCTTCCATAATGACAAGGCTACCATCCATTGGAGTAACGAAAATATCAACAGGAGACTACCTTCCATAATGATAAGGCTACCATCCATTAGAGTAACGAAAATCTCGCCAACAAACTACCTTCCATAATGACAAGGCTACCATCCATTGGAGTAACAAAAATCTCGCCAACAGACTACCTTCCATAATGACAAGACTACCATCCATTGGAGTGACAAAAATATCAATAATAGACTACCTTCCATAATTCCAAGGCTACCATCCATTGGAATAACAAAAATCTGAACAACAAACTACCTTCCATAATGACAAGGCTACCGTCCATTGGTGTAACAAAAATATCGACAACAGACTATGTTCCATAATAACAAGGCTACCATCCATTGGAGTAACAAAAATATCGACAATAGACTACCATCCATAATGACAAGGCTACCATCCATTGGAGTGACAAAAATAACGACAATAGACTACCTTCAATAATTATAAGGCTACCATCCATTGGAGTAAAAAAAATCTCCACAACAGACTACCTTCCATAATGACAAGGCTACCATCCATTGGAGTACCGAAAATATCAACAAGAGACTACCTTTCATAATGACAAGGCTTCCATCCATTGGAGTAACAAAAATCTCGCCAATAGACTACCTTCCATTATGACAAGGCTACAATCCTTTGGAGTAACAAAAATCTCGCAAATAGACTACCTTCCATAATGATAAGGCTACCATCCATTGGAGTTACAAAATCTCGACAACAAACTACCTTCAATAATGACAAGGCTACCATCCATTGGAGTAACAAAAATATCGAAAACATACTACTTTCCATAATGACAAGGCTACCATACATTGGAATAACAAAAATCTCGATAACAAACTACCTTCCATAATAACAAGGCTACCATCCATTAGAGTAACAAAAATCTAGAAAACAGACTACCTTCCATAATGAAAAGGCTACCATCCATTGGAGTAACAAAAATCTCGACAACAGACTACCTTCCATAATGACAAGGCTACCATCTATTGGAATAACAAAAATCTCGAGAATAGACTACCTTCCATAATTACAAGGCTACCATCCATTAGAGTAACAAAAATCTCGACAACAGACTACCTTCCAAAATGACAAGGCTACCATCCATAAGAGTAACGGAAATATCAACAAGAGACTACCTTCCATAATAACAAGGCTACCATCCATTGGAGTAACAAAAATCTCCCCAACAAACTACCTTCAATAATGACAAGGCTACCATCCATTGGAGTGACAAAAATCTCGACAACAGACTACCTTACATAATGACAAGGCTACCATCCATTGGAGTAACAAAATCTCGACAACAAACTACCTTCCATAATGACAAGGCTACCACCCATTGGAGTAACAAAAATATCGACAATAGACTACCTTCCATAATGCCAAGGCTACCATCCATTGGAATAACAAAAATCTCGACAACAAACTACCTTCCATAATGAAAAAAGGCTACCATCCATTGGAGTAACAAAAATATCGACAACAGACTACCTTCCATAATGAAAAGGCTACCATCCATTGGAGTAACAAAAATATCGACAATAGACTACCTTCCATAATGAAAAGGCTACCATCAATTAGAGTAACAAAAATCTCGACAACAGTCTACCTTCCATAATGACAAGGCTACCATCCATTGGAGTAACAAAAATCTCGCCAACAGACTACCTTCCATAATGACAAGGCTACCATTCATTGGAGTAACAAAAATTTCGCCAACAAACTACCTTCCATAATGACAAGACTACCATCCATTGGAGTGACAAAAATATCGACAATAGACTACCTTCCATAATTACAAGGCTACCATCCATTGGAGTAACAAAATCTCGACAACAAACTACCTTCCATAATGACAAGGCTACCATTCATTGGAGTAACAAAAATATCGACAACAGACTACATTCCATAATGACAAGGCTACCGTCCATTGGAATAAAAAAAATATTGACAACAAACTACCTTCCATAATAACAAGGCTACCATCCATTAGAGTAACAAAAATCTAGAAAACAGACTACCTCCCATAATGACAAGGCTACCATTCATTGGAGTAACAAAAATCTCGACAACAGACTACCTTCCATAACGACAAGGCTACAATCCATTGTAGTAACAAAAATCTCGACAACATACTACCTTCCATAATAACAAGGCTACCATCCATTAGAGTAACAAAAATCAAGAAAATAGACTACCTTCCATATTAAAAAGGCTACCATCCATTGGAGTAACAAAAATCTCGACAACATACTACCTTCCATAATGACAAGGCTACCATCTATTGGAATAACAAAAATCTCGAGAACAGACTACCTTCCATAATGACAAGGCTACCATCCATTGGAGTAACGAAAATATCAACAGGAGACTACCTTCCATAATGACAAGGCTACCATCCATTGGAGTAACAAAAATCTCGCCAACAGACTACCTTCCATAATGACAAGGCTACCATCCATTGGAGTAACAAAAATCTCGCCAACAGACTACCTTCCATAATGACAAGACTACCATCCATTGGAGTGACAAAAATATCAATAATAGACTACCTTCCATAATTCCAAGGCTACCATCCATTGGAATAACAAAAATCTGAACAACAAACTACCTTCCATAATGACAAGGCTACCGTCCATTGGTGTAACAAAAATATCGACAACAGACTATGTTCCATAATAACAAGGCTACCATCCATTGGAGTAACAAAAATATCGACAATAGACTACCATCCATAATGACAAGGCTACCATCCATTGGAGTGACAAAAATAACGACAATAGACTACCTTCAATAATTATAAGGCTACCATCCATTGGAGTAAAAAAAATCTCCACAACAGACTACCTTCCATAATGACAAGGCTACCATCCATTGGAGTACCGAAAATATCAACAAGAGACTACCTTTCATAATGACAAGGCTTCCATCCATTGGAGTAACAAAAATCTCGCCAATAGACTACCTTCCATTATGACAAGGCTACAATCCTTTGGAGTAACAAAAATCTCGCAAATAGACTACCTTCCATAATGATAAGGCTACCATCCATTGGAGTTACAAAATCTCGACAACAAACTACCTTCAATAATGACAAGGCTACCATCCATTGGAGTAACAAAAATATCGAAAACATACTACTTTCCATAATGACAAGGCTACCATACATTGGAATAACAAAAATCTCGACAACAAACTACCTTCCATAATAACAAGGCTACCATCCATTAGAGTAACAAAAATCTAGAAAACAGACTACCTTCCATAATGAAAAGGCTACCATCCATTGGAGTAACAAAAATCTCGACAACAGACTACCTTCCATAATGACAAGGCTACCATCTATTGGAATAACAAAAATCTCGAGAATAGACTACCTTCCATAATTACAAGGCTACCATCCATTAGAGTAACAAAAATCTCGACAACAGACTACCTTCCAAAATGACAAGGCTACCATCCATAAGAGTAACGGAAATATCAACAAGAGACTACCTTCCATAATAACAAGGCTACCATCCATTGGAGTAACAAAAATCTCCCCAACAAACTACCTTCAATAATGACAAGGCTACCATCCATTGGAGTGACAAAAATCTCGACAACAGACTACCTTACATAATGACAAGGCTACCATCCATTGGAGTAACAAAATCTCGACAACAAACTACCTTCCATAATGACAAGGCTACCACCCATTGGAGTAACAAAAATATCGACAATAGACTACCTTCCATAATGCCAAGGCTACCATCCATTGGAATAACAAAAATCTCGACAACAAACTACCTTCCATAATGAAAAAAGGCTACCATCCATTGGAGTAACAAAAATATCGACAACAGACTACCTTCCATAATGAAAAGGCTACCATCCATTGGAGTAACAAAAATATCGACAATAGACTACCTTCCATAATGAAAAGGCTACCATCAATTAGAGTAACAAAAATCTCGACAACAGTCTACCTTCCATAATGACAAGGCTACCATCCATTGGAGTAACAAAAATCTCGCCAACAGACTACCTTCCATAATGACAAGGCTACCATTCATTGGAGTAACAAAAATTTCGCCAACAAACTACCTTCCATAATGACAAGACTACCATCCATTGGAGTGACAAAAATATCGACAATAGACTACCTTCCATAATTACAAGGCTACCATCCATTGGAGTAACAAAATCTCGACAACAAACTACCTTCCATAATGACAAGGCTACCATTCATTGGAGTAACAAAAATATCGACAACAGACTACATTCCATAATGACAAGGCTACCGTCCATTGGAATAAAAAAAATATTGACAACAAACTACCTTCCATAATAACAAGGCTACCATCCATTAGAGTAACAAAAATCTAGAAAACAGACTACCTCCCCTAATGACAAGGCTACCATTCATTGGAGTAACAAAAATCTCGACAACAGACTACCTTCCATAACGACAAGGCTACAATCCATTGTAGTAACAAAAATCTCGACAACATACTACCTTCCATAATAACAAGGCTACCATCCATTAGAGTAACAAAAATCAAGAAAATAGACTACCTTCCATATTAAAAAGGCTACCATCCATTGGAGTAACAAAAATCTCGACAACATACTACCTTCCATAATGACAAGGCTACCATCTATTGGAATAACAAAAATCTCGAGAACAGACTACCTTCCATAATGACAAGGCTACCATCCATTGGAGTAACGAAAATATCAACAGGAGACTACCTTCCATAATGACAAGGCTACCATCCATTGGAGTAACAAAAATCTCGCCAACAGACTACCTTCCATAATGACAAGGCTACCATCCATTGGAGTAACAAAAATCTCGCCAACAGACTACCTTCCATAATGACAAGACTACCATCCATTGGAGTGACAAAAATATCAATAATAGACTACCTTCCATAATTCCAAGGCTAGCATCCATTGGAATAACAAAAATCTGAACAACAAACTACCTTCCATAATGACAAGGCTACCGTCCATTGGTGTAACAAAAATATCGACAACAGACTATGTTCCATAATAACAAGGCTACCATCCATTGGAGTAACAAAAATATCGACAATAGACTACCATCCATAATGACAAGGCTACCATCCATTGGAGTGACAAAAATAACGACAATAGACTACCTTCAATAATTATAAGGCTACCATCCATTGGAGTAAAAAAAATCTCCACAACAGACTACCTTCCATAATGACAAGGCTACCATCCATTGGAGTACCGAAAATATCAACAAGAGACTACCTTTCATAATGAGAAGGCTTCCATCCATTGGAGTAACAAAAATCTCGCCAATAGACTACCTTCCATTATGACAAGGCTACAATCCTTTGGAGTAACAAAAATCTCGCAAATAGACTACCTTCCATAATGATAAGGCTACCATCCATTGGAGTTACAAAATCTCGACAACAAACTACCTTCAATAATGACAAGGCTACCATCCATTGGAGTAACAAAAATATCGAAAACATACTACTTTCCATAATGACAAGGCTACCATACATTGGAATAACAAAAATCTCGACAACAAACTACCTTCCATAATAACAAGGCTACCATCCATTAGAGTAACAAAAATCTAGAAAACAGACTACCTTCCATAATGAAAAGGCTAACATCCATTGGAGTAACAAAAATATCGACAACAAACTACCTTCCATAATGACAAGGCTACCATCTATTGGAATAACAAAAATCTCGAGAACAGACTACCTTCCATAATTACAAGGCTACCATCCATTAGAGTAACAAAAATCTCGACAACAGACTACCTTCCAAAATGACAAGGCTACCATCCATAAGAGTAACGGAAATATCAACAAGAGACTACCTTCCATAATAACAAGGCTACCATCCATTGGAGTAACAAAAATCTCCCCAACAAACTACCTTCAATAATGACAAGGCTACCATCCATTGGAGTGACAAAAATCTCGACAACAGACTACCTTACATAATGACAAGGCTACCATCCATTGGAGTAACAAAATCTCGACAACAAACTACCTTCCATAATGACAAGGCTACCACCCATTGGAGTAACAAAAATATCGACAATAGACTACCTTCCATAATGACAAGGCTACCATCCATTGGAATAACAAAAATCTCCCCAACAGACTACCTTCCGTAATGAAAAGGCTACCATACATTGGAGTAACAAAAATCTCGACAACAGACTACCTTCCATAATGACAAGGCTACCATCCATTGGAGTTACAAAATCTCGACAACAAACTACCTTCAATAATGACAATGCTACCATCCATTGGAGTAACAAAAATATCGAAAACATACTACTTTCCATAATGACAAGGCTACCATACATTGGAATAACAAAAATCTCGACAACAAACTACCTTCCATAATAACAAGGCTACCATCCATTAGAGTAACAAAAATCTAGAAAACAGACTACCTTCCATAATGAAAAGGCTACCATCCATTGGAGTAACAAAAATCTCGACAACAGACTACCTTCCATAATGACAAGGCTACCATCTATTGGAATAACAAAAATCTCGAGAACAGACTACCTTCCATAATTACAAGGCTACCATCCATTAGAGTAACAAAAATCTCGACAACAGACTACCTTCCAAAATGACAAGGCTACCATCCATAAGAGTAACGGAAATATCAACAAGAGACTACCTTCCATAATAACAAGGCTACCATCCATTGGAGTAACAAAAATCTCCCCAACAAACTACCTTCAATAATGACAAGGCTACCATCCATTGGAGTGACAAAAATCTCGACAACAGACTACCTTACATAATGACAAGGCTACCATCCATTGGAGTAACAAAATCTCGACAACAAACTACCTTCCATAATGACAAGGCTACCACCCATTGGAGTAACAAAAATATCGACAATAGAGTACCTTCCATAATGACAAGGCTACCATCCATTGGAATAACAAAAATCTCCCCAACAGACTACCTTCCGTAATGAAAAGGCTACCATACATTGGAGTAACAAAAATCTCGACAACAGACTACCTTCCATAATGACAAGGCTACCATCCATTGGAGTTACAAAATCTCGACAACAAACTACCTTCAATAATGACAATGCTACCATCCATTGGAGTAACAAAAATATCGAAAACATACTACTTTCCATAATGACAAGGCTACCATACATTGGAATAACAAAAATCTCGACAACAAACTACCTTCCATAATAACAAGGCTACCATCCTTTAGAGTAACAAAAATCTAGAAAACAGACTACCTTCCATAATGAAAAGGCTACCATCCATTGGAGTAACAAAAATCTCGACAACAGACTACCTTCCATAATGACAAGGATACCATCTATTGGAATAACAAAAATCTCGAGAACAGACTACCTTCCATAATTACAAGGCTACCATCCATTAGAGTAACAAAAATCTCGACAACAGACTACCTTCCAAAATGACAAGGCTACCATCCATAAGAGTAACGGAAATATCAACAAGAGACTACCTTCCATAATAACAAGGCCACCATCCATTGGAGTAACAAAAATCTCCCCAACAAACTACCTTCAATAATGACAAGCCTACCATCCATTGGAGTGACAAAAATCTCGACAACAGACTACCTTACATAATGACAAGGCTACCATCCATTGGAGTAACAAAATCTCGACAACAAACTACCTTCCATAATGACAAGGCTACCACCCATTGGAGTAACAAAAATATCGACAATAGACTACCTTCCATAATGCCAAGGCTACCATCCATTGGAATAACAAAAATCTCCCCAACAGACTACCTTCCATAATGAAAAGGCTACCATCCATTGGAGTAACAAAAATCTCGACAACAGACTACCTTCCATAATGACAAGGCTATCATCCATTGGAGTTACAAAATCTCGACAACAAACGACCTTCAATAATGACAAGGCTACCATCCATTGGAGTAACAAAAATATCGAAAACATACTAATTTCCATAATGACAAGGCTACCATACATTGGAATTACAAAAATCTCGACAACAAACTACCTTCCATAATAACAAGGCTACCATCCATTAGAGTAACAAAAATCTAGAAAACAGACTACCTTCCATAATGAAAAGGCTACCATCCATTGGAGTAACAAAAATCTCGCCAACAGACTACCTTCCATAATGACAAGGCTACCATCCATTGGAGTAACAAAAATATCGACAACAGACTACATTCCATAATGACAAGGCTACCATCCACTGGAATAAAAATAATATCGACAACAAACTACCTTCCATAACAACAAGGCTACCATCCATTAGAGTAACAAAAATCTAGAAAACAGACTACCTCCCATAATGACAAGGCTACCATTCATTGGAGTAACAAAATTCTCGACAACAGACTACCTTCCATAATGACAAGGCTACAATCCATTGTAGTAACAAAAATCTCGACAACATACTACCTTCCATAATAACATAGCTACCATCCATTAGAGTAACAAAAATCTAGAAAACAGACTACCTCCCATAATGACAAGGCTACCATTCATTGGAGTAACAAAAATCTCGACAACAGACTACCTTCCATAATGACAAGGCTACAATCCATTATAGTAACAAAAATCTCGACAACAGACTACCTTCTATAATAACCAGGCTACCATCCATTAGAGTAACAAAAATCTAGAAAACAGACTACCTTCCATATTAAAAAGGCTACCATCCATTGGAGTAACAAAAATCTCGACAACATACTACCTTCCATAATAACAAGGCTACCATCTATTGGAATAACAAAAATCTCGAGAACAGACTACCTTCCATAATGACAAGGCTACAATCCATTAGAGTAACGAAAATATCGACAACTGACTACCTTCCATAATGACAAGGCTACCATCCATTAGAGTAACAAAAATCTCGACAACAGACTACCTTCCATAACGACAAGGCTACCATCTATTAGAGTAATGCAAATATCAAGAAGAGACTACCTTCCATAATGACAAGGCTACCAACCATTGGAGTAACAAAAATCTCCCCAACAGACTACCTTGCATAATAACAAGGCTACCATCCATTGGAGTGACAAAAATCTCGACAATAAACTACCTTCCATAATGACAAGGCTACCATCCATTGGAGTAACAAAAATCTCGCCAACAGACTAACTTCCAAAATGACAAGGCTACCATCCAGTGCAGTAACAAAAATCTCGCCAACAGACTACCTTCCATAATGACAAGACTACCATCCATTGGAGTGACAAAAATATCAATAATAGACTACCTTCCATAATGCCAAGGCTACCATCCATTGGAATAACAAAAATCTGAACAACAAACTACCTTCCATAATGACAAGGCTACCGTCCATTGGAGTAACAAAAATATCGACAACAGACTATGTTCCATAATAACAAGGCTACCATCCATTGGAGTAACAAAAATATCGACAATAGACTACCATCCATAATGACAAGGCTACCATCAATTGGAGTGAGAAAAATAACGACAATAGACTACCTTCAATAATTATAAGGCTACCATCCATTGGAGTAACAAAAATCTCCACAACAGACTACCTTCCATAATGACAAGGCTACCATCCATTGGAGTACCGAAAATATCAACAAGAGACTACCTTTCATAATGACAAGGCTTCCATCCATTGGAGTAACAAAAATCTCGCCAATAGACTACCTTCCATTATGACAAGGCTACAATCCTTTGGAGTAACAAAAATCTCGCAAATAGACTACCTTCCATAATGACAAGGCTACCATCCATTGGAGTTACAAAATCTCGACAACAAACTACCTTCAATAATGACAAGGCTACCATCCATTGGAGTAACAAAAATATCGAAAACATACTACTTTCCATAATGACAAGGCTACCATACATTGGAATAACAAAAATCTCGACAACAAACTACCTTCCATAATAACAAGGCTACCATCCAATAGAGTAACAAAAATCTAGAAAACAGACTACCTTCCATAATGAAAAGGCTACCATCCATTGGAGTAACAAAAATATCGACAACAAACTACCTTCCATAATGACAAGGCTACCATCTATTGGAATAACAAAAATCTCGAGAACAGACTACCTTCCATAATGACAAGGCTACCACCCATTGGAGTAACAAAAATATCGACAACAGACTACCTTCCAAAATGACAAGGCTACCATCCATAAGAGGAACGGAAATATCAACAAGAGACTACCTTCCATAATAACAAGGCTACCATCCATTGGAGTAACAAAAATCTCCCCAACAAACTACCTTCCATAATGACAAGGCTACCATCCATTGGAGTGACAAAAATCTCGACAACAGACTACCTTACATAATGACAAGGCTACCATCCATTGGAGTAACAAAATCTCGACAACAAACTACCTTCCATAATGACAAGGCTACCACCCATTGGAGTAACAAAAATAACGACAATAGACTACCTTCCATAATGCCAAGGCTACCATCCATTGGAATAACAAAAATCTCCCCAACAGACTACCTTCCATAATGAAAAGGCTACCATCCATTGGAGTAACAAAAATCTGGACAACAGACTACCTTCCATAATGACAAGGCTATCATCCATTGGAGTTACAAAATCTCGACAACAAACGACCTTCAATAATGACAAGGCTACCATCCATTGGAGTAACAAAAATATCGAAAACATACTAATTTCCATAATGACAAGGCTACCATACATTGGAATAACAAAAATCTCGACAACAAACTACCTTCCATAATAACAAGGCTACCATCCATTAGAGTAACAAAAATCTAGAAAACAGACTACCTTCCATAATGAAAAGGCTACCATCCATTGTAGTAACAAAAATCTCGCCAACAGACTACCTTCCATAATGACAAGACTACCATCCATTGGAGTGACAAAAATATCGACAATAGACTACCTTCCATAATTACAATGCTACCATCCATTGGAGTAACAAAATCTCGACAACAAACTACCTTCCATAATGACAAGGCTACCATCCATTGGAGTAACAAAAATATCGACAACAGACTACATTCCATAATGACAAGGCTACCATCCACTGGAATAAAAATAATATCGACAACAAACTACCTTCCATAACAACAAGGCTACCATCCATTAGAGTAACAAAAATCTAGAAAACAGACTACCTCCCATAATGACAAGGCTACCATTCATTGGAGTAACAAAATTCTCGACAACAGACTACCTTCCATAATGACAAGGCTACAATCCATTGTAGTAACAAAAATCTCGACAACATACTACCTTCCATAATAACATAGCTACCATCCATTAGAGTAACAAAAATCTAGAAAACAGACTACCTCCCATAATGACAAGGCTACCATTCATTGGAGTAACAAAAATCTCGACAACAGACTACCTTCCATAATGACAAGGCTACAATCCATTATAGTAACAAAAATCTCGACAACAGACTACCTTCTATAATAACCAGGCTACCATCCATTAGAGTAACAAAAATCTAGAAAACAGACTACCTTCCATATTAAAAAGGCTACCATCCATTGGAGTAACAAAAATCTCGACAACATACTACCTTCCATAATAACAAGGCTAACATCTATTGGAATAACAAAAATCTCGAGAACAGACTACCTTCCATAATGACAAGGCTACAATCCATTAGAGTAACGGAAATATCGACAACTGACTACCTTCCATAATGACAAGGCTACCATCCATTAGAGTAACAAAAATCTCGACAACAGACTACCTTCCATAATGACAAGGCTACCATCTATTAGAGTAATGCAAATATCAAGAAGAGACTACCTTCCATAATGACAAGGCTACCAACCATTGGAGTAACAAAAATCTCCCCAACAAACTACCTTGCATAATAACAAGGCTACCATCCATTGGAGTGACAAAAATCTCGACAATAAACTACCTTCCATAATGACAAGGCTACCATCCATTGGAGTAACAAAAATCTCGCCAACAAACTACCTTCCAAAATGACAAGGCTACCATCCAGTGCAGTAACAAAAATCTCGCCAACAGACTACCTTCCATAATGACAAGACTACCATCCATTGGAGTGACAAAAATATCAATAATAGACTACCTTCCATAATGCCAAGGCTACCATCCATTGGAATAACAAAAATCTGAACAACAAACTACCTTCCATAATGACAAGGCTACCGTCCATTGGAGTAACAAAAATATCGACAACAGACTACCTTCCATAATAACAAGGCTACCATCCATTGGAGTAACAAAAATCTCCACAACAGACTACCTTCCATAATAACACGGCTACCATCCATTAGAGTAACAAAAATCTAGAAAACAGACTACCTTCCATAATAAAAAGGCTCCCATCCATTGGAGTAACAAAAATCTCGACAACAGACTACCTTCCATAATGACAAGGCTACCATCTATTGGAATAACAAAAATCTCGAGAACAGACTACCTTCCATAATGACAAGGCTACCATCCATTAGAGTAACGGAAATATCGACAACTGACTACCTTCCATAATGACAAGGCTACCATCCATTAGAGTAACTAAAATATCGACAACAGACTACCTTCCATAACGACAAGGCTACCATCCATTAGAGTAACGCAAATATCAACAAGAGAGTACCTTCCATAATAACAAGGCTACCAACCATTGGAGTAACAAAAATCTCCCCAACACACTACCTTGCATAATAACAAGGCTACCATCCATTGGAGTGACAAAAATCTCGACAATAAACTACCTTCCATAATGACAAGGCTACCATCCATTGGAGTAACAAAATCTCGACAACAAACTACCTTCCATAATGACAAGGCTACCATCCATTGGAGTAACAAAAATATCGACAACAGACTACCTTCCATAATGCCAAGGCTACCATCCATTGGAATAACAAAAATCTCGACAACAAACTACCTTCCATAATGAGAAGACTACCATCCATTGGAGTAACAAAAATATCGACAACAGACTACCTTCTATAATGAAAAGGCTACAATCCATTAGAGTTACAAAAATCTCGACAACAGACTACCTTCCATAATGAGAAGACTACCATCCATTGGAGTAACAAAAATATCGACAACAGACTACCTTCTATAATGAAAAGGCTACAATCCATTAGAGTTACAAAAATCTCGACAACAGACTACCTTCCATAATGACAAGGCTACCATTCATTGGAGTAACAAAAATCTCGACAACAGACTACCTTCCATAATGACAAGGCTACAATCCATTGTAGTAACAAAAATCTCGACAATAGACTACCTTCCATAATAACAAGGCTACCATCCATTAGAGTAACAAAAATCTAGAAAACAGACTACCTTCCATAATAAAAAGGCTCCCATCCATTGGAGTAACAAAAATCTCGACAACAGACTACCTTCCATAATGACAAGGCTACCATCTATTGGAATAACAAAAATCTCGAGAACAGACTACCTTCCATAATGACAAGGCTACCATCCATTAGAGTAACGGAAATATCGACAACTGACTACCTTCCATAATGACAAGGCTACCATCCATTAGAGCAACTAAAATATCGACAACAGACTACCTTCCATAATGCCAAGGCTACCATCCATTGGAATAACAAAAATCTCCACAACAAACTACCTTCCATAATGAAAAGGCTACAATCCATTGGAGTTACAAAAATCTCGACAACAGACTACCTTCCAAAATGACAAGGCTACCATTCATTGGAGTAACAAAAATCTCGACAACAAACTACCTTCCATAATGACAAGGCTACAATCCATTCTAGTAACAAAAATCTCGACAACAGACTACCTTCCATAATAACAAGGCTACCATCCATTAGAGTAACAAAAATCTAGAAAACAGACTACCTTCCATAATAAAAAGGCTCCCATCCATTGGAGTAACAAAAATCTCAACAACAGACTACCTTCCATAATGACAAGGCTACCATCTATTGGAATAACAAAAATCTCGAGAACAGACTACCTTCCATAATGACAAGGCTACCATCCATTAGAGTAACGGAAATATCGACAACTGACTATCTTCCATAATGACAAGGCTACCATCCATTAGAGTAACTAAAATATCGACAACAGACTACCTTCCATAACGACAAGGCTACCATCCATTAGAGTAACGCAAATATCAACAAGAGACTACCTTCCATAATGACAAGGCTACCAACCATTGGAGTAACAAAAATCTCCCCAACAGACTACCTTGCATAATAACAAGGCTACCATCCATTGGAGTGACAAAAATCTCGACAATAAACTACCTTCCATAATGACAAGGATACCATTCATTGGAGTAATAAAATCTCGACAACAGACTACCTTCCATAATGACAAGGCTACCATTCATTGGAGTAACAAAAATCTCGACAACAGACTACCTTCCATAATGACAAGGCTACAATCCATTGTAGTAACAAAAATCTCGACAACAGACTACCTTCCATAATAACAAGGCTACCATCCATTAGAGTAACAAAAATCTAGAAAACAGACTACCTTCCATAATAAAAAGGCTCCCATCCATTGGAGTAACAAAAATCTCGACAACAGACTACCTTCCATAATGACAAGGCTACCATCTATTGAAATAACAAAAATCTCGAGAACAGACTACCTTCCATAATGACAAGGCTACCATCCATTAGAGTAACGGAAATATCGACAACTGACTACCTTCCATAATGACAAGGCTACCATCCATTAGAGTAACTAAAATATCGACAACAGACTACCTTCCATAACGACAAGGCTACCATCCATTAGAGTAACGCAAATATCAACAAGAGACTACCTTCCATAATGACAAGGCTACCAACCATTGGAGTAACAAAAATCTCCCCAACAGACTACCTTGCATAATAACAAGGCTACCATCCATTGGAGTGACAAAAATCTCGACAATAAACTACCTTCCATAATGACAAGGATACCATCCATTGGAGTAACAAAATCTCGACAACAAACTACCTTCCATAATGACAAGGTTACCATCCATTGGAGTAACAAAAATATCGACAACAGTCTACCTTCCATAATGCCAAGGCTACCATCCATTGGAATAACAAAAATCTCGACAACAAACTACCTTCCATAATGACAAGGCTACCATCCATTGGAGTAACAAAAATATCGACAACATACTATGTTCCATAATAACAAGGCTACCATCCATTGGAGTAACAAAAATATCGACAACAGACTACCTTCCATAATGAGAAGACTACCATCCATTGGAGTAACAAAAATATCGACAACAGACTACCTTCCATAATGACAAGGCTACAATCCATTGGAGTAACAAAAATCTCGCCAATAGACGACCTTCCATAATGACAAGGCTACCATCCATTTGAGTGACAAAAATATCGACAATAGACTACCTTCCATAATGACAAGGCTACC
The DNA here is from genome assembly GCA_948472305.1 of Vicia faba. Lineage (NCBI taxonomy): Eukaryota > Viridiplantae > Streptophyta > Magnoliopsida > Fabales > Fabaceae > Vicia > Vicia faba. The sequence continues at coordinate 544,088,806 of OX451739.1, read as the reverse complement.
ATCCATTGGAGTAACAAAATCTCGACAACAAACTACCTTCCATAATGACAAGGCTATCATCCATTGAAGTAACAAAATCTAGAAAGTAGACTACCTTCCATTATGACAAGGCTACAATCCATTGGAATAACAAAAATCTCGACAACAAACTAACTTCCATAATGACAAGGCTACCATCTATTGGAATAACAAAAATCTCGAGAACATACTACCTTCCATAATGAAAAAGCTACCATCCATTAGAGTAAAATAAATCTCGACAACAGACTACCTTTCTTAATGACAAGGCTACCATCCATTATAGTAACAAAAATCTCGACAATAGACTACCTTCCATAATGACAAGGCTACCATCCATTGGAGTAACGAAAATATCAACAGGAGACTACCTTCCATAATGACAAGGCTACCATCCATTGGAGTAACAAAAATCTCGCCAACAGACTACCTTCCATAATGACAAGGCTACCATCCATTGGAGTAACAAAAATCTCGCCAACAGACTACCTTCCATAATGACAAGACTACCATCCATTGGAGTGACAAAAATATCAATAATAGACTACCTTTCATAATGCCAAGGCTACCATCCATTGGAATAACAAAAATCTGAACAACAAACTACCTTCCATAATGACAAGGCTACCGTCCATTGGTGTAACAAAAATATCGACAATAGACTATGTTCCATAATAACAAGGCTACCATCCATTGGAGTAACAAAAATATCGACAACACACTACCATCCATAATGACAAGGCTACCATCCATTGGAGTGACAAAAATAACGACAATAGACTACCTTCAATAATTATAAGTCTACCATCCATTGGAGTAACAAAAATCTCAACAACAGACTACTTTCCATAATGACAAGGCTACCATCCATTGGAGTACCGAAAATTTCAACAAGAGACTACCTTTCATAATGACAAGGCTTCCATCCATTGGAGTAACAAAAATCTCGCCAATAGACTACCTTCCATTATGACAAGGCTACAATCCTTTGGAGTAACAAAAATCTCGCAAACAGACTACCTTCCATAATGACAAGGCTACCATCCATTGGAGTTACAAAATCTCGACAACAAACTACCTTCAATAATGACAAGGCTACCATACATTGGAATAACAATAATCTCGACAACAAACTACCTTCCATAATAACAAGGCTACCATCCATTAGAGTAACAAAAATCTAGAAAACAGACTACCTTCCATAATGAAAAGGCTACGATCCATTGGAGTAACAAAAATCTCGACAACAGACTACCTTCCATAATGACAAGGCTACCATCTATTGGAATAACAAAAATCTCGAGAACAGACTACCTTCCATAATTACAAAGCTACCATCCATTAGAGTAACAAAAATCTTGACAACAGACTACCTTCCAAAATGACAAGGCTACCATCCATAAGAGTAACGGAAATATCAACAAGAGACTACCTTCCATAATAACAAGGCTACCATCCATTCGAGTAACAAAAATCTCCCCAACAAACTACCTTCAATAATGACAAGGCTACCATCCATTGGAGTGACAAAAATCTCGACAACAGACCACCTTACATAATGACAAGGCTACCATCCATTGGAGTAACAAAATCTCGACAACAAACTACCTTCCATAATGACAAGGCTACCACCCATTGGAGTAACAAAAATATCGACAATAGACTACCTTCCATAATGCCAAGGATACCATCAATTTGGAATAACAAAAATATCGACAACAGACTACCTTCCATAATGAGAAGACTACCATCCATTGGAGTAACAAAAATATCGACAACAGACTACCTTCCATAATGACAAGGCTACAATCCATTGGAGTAACAAAAATCTTGCCAACAAACTACCTTCCATAATGACAAGGCTACCATCCATTTGAGTGACAAAAATATCGACAATAGACTACCTTCCATAATGACAAGGCTACCATCCATTGGAGTAACAAAATCTCGACAACAAACTACCTTCCATAATGACAAGGCTATCATCCATTGGAGTAACAAAATCTAGAAAGTAGACTACCTTCCATTATGACAAGGCTACAATCCATTGGAATAACAAAAATCTCGACAACAAACTACCTTCCATAATGACAAGGCTACCATCTATTGGAATAACAAAAATCTCGAGAACATACTACCTTCCATAATGAAAAAGCTACCATCCATTAGAGTAAAATAAATCTCGACAAAAGACTACCTTCCTTAATGACAAGGCTACCATCCATTATAGTAACAAAAATCTCGACAATAGACTACCTTCCATAATGACAAGGCTACCATCCATTGGAGTAACGAAAATATCAACAGGAGACTACCTTCCATAATGACAAGGCTACCATCCATTGGAGTAACAAAAATCTCGACAACAGACTACCTTCCATAAGGACAAGGCTACCATCCATTGGAGTAACAAAAATCTCGTCAACAGACTACCTTCCATAATGACAAGGCTACCATCCATTGGAGTAACAAAAATCTCGCCAACAGACTACCTTCCATAATGACAAGACTACCATCCATTGGAGTAACAAAAATATCAATAATAGAGTACCTTCCATAATGCCAAGGCTACCATCCATTGGAATAACAAAAATCTGAACAACAAACTACCTTCCATATTGACAAGGCTACCGTCCCTTGGAGTAACAAAAATATCGACAACAGACAATATTCCATAATAACAAGGCTACCATCCATTGGAGTAACAAAAATATCGACAACTGACTACCATCCATAATGACAAGGCTACCATCCATTGGAGTGACAAAAATAACGACAATAGACTACCTTCAATAATTATAAGGCTACCATCCATTGGAGTAACAAAAATCTCCACAACAGACTACCTTCCATAATGACAAGGCTACCATCCATTGGAGTACCGAAAATATCAACAAGAGACTACCTTTCATAATTACAAGGCTTCAATCCATTGGAGTAACAAAAATCTCGCCAATAGACTACCTTCCATTATGACAAGGCTACAATCCTTTGGAGTAACAAAAATCTCGCAAACAGACTACCTTCCATAATGACAAGGCTACCATCCATTGGAGTTACAAAATCTCGACAACAAACTACCTTCAATAATGACAAGGCTACCATCCATTGGAGTAACAAAAATATCGAAAACATACTACTTTCCATAATGACAAGGCTACCATACATTGGAATAACAAAAATCTCGACAACAAACTACCTTCCATAATAACAAGGCTACCATCCATTAGAGTAACAAAAATCTAGAAAACAGACTACCTTCCATAATGAAAAGGCTACGATCCATTGGAGTAAAAAAAATCTCGACAACAGACTACCTTCCATAATGACAAGGCTACCATCTATTGGAATAACAAAAATCTCGAGAACAGACTACCTTCCATAATTACAAAGCTACCATCCATTAGAGTAACAAAAATCTTGACAACAGACTACCTTCCAAAATGACAAGGCTACCATCCATAAGAGTAACGGAAATATCAACAAGAGACTACCTTCCATAATAACAAGGCTACCATCCATTCGAGTAACAAAAATCTCCCCAACAAACTACCTTCAATAATGACAAGGCTACCATCCATTGGAGTGACAAAAATCTCGACAACAAACTACCTTACATAATGACAAGGCTACCATCCATTGGAGTAACAAAATCTCGACAACAAACTACCTTCCATAATGACAAGGCTACCACCCATTGGAGTAACAAAAATATCGACAATAGACTACCTTCCATAATGCCAAGGATACCATCAATTTGGAATAACAAAAATATCGACAACAGACTACCTTCCATAATGAGAAGACTACCATCCATTGGAGTAACAAAAATATCGACAACAGACTACCTTCCATAATGACAAGGCTACAATCCATTGGAGTAACAAAAATCTTGCCAACAAACTACCTTCCATAATGACAAGGCTACCATCCATTTGAGTGACAAAAATATCGACAATAGACTACCTTCCATAATGACAAGGCTACCATCCATTGGAGTAACAAAATCTCGACAACAAACTACCTTCCATAATGACAAGGCTATCATCCATTGGAGTAACAAAATCTAGAAAGTAGACTACCTTCCATTATGACAAGGCTACAATCCATTGGAATAACAAAAATCTCGACAACAAACTACCTTCCATAATGACAAGGCTACCATCTATTGGAATAACAAAAATCTCGAGAACATACTACCTTCCATAATGAAAAAGCTACCATCCATTAGAGTAAAATAAATCTCGACAAAAGACTACCTTCCTTAATGACAAGGCTACCATCCATTATAGTAACAAAAATCTCGACAATAGACTACCTTCCATAATGACAAGGCTACCATCCATTGGAGTAACGAAAATATCAACAGGAGACTACCTTCCATAATGACAAGGCTACCATCCATTGGAGTAACAAAAATCTCGACAACAGACTACCTTCCATAATGACAAGGCTACCATCCATTGGAGTAACAAAAATCTCGTCAACAGACTACCTTCCATAATGACAAGGCTACCATCCATTGGAGTAACAAAAATCTCGCCAACAGACTACCTTCCATAATGACAAGACTACCATCCATTGGAGTAACAAAAATATCAATAATAGAGTACCTTCCATAATGCCAAGGCTACCATCCATTGGAATAACAAAAATCTGAACAACAAACTACCTTCCATAATGACAAGGCTACCGTCCATTGGAGTAACAAAAATATCGACAACAGACAATGTTCCATAATAACAAGGCTACCATCCATTGGAGTAACAAAAATATCGACAACTGACTACCATCCATAATGACAAGGCTACCATCCATTGGAGTGACAAAAATAACGACAATAGACTACCTTCAATAATTATAAGGCTACCATCCATTGGAGTAACAAAAATCTCCACAACATACTACCTTCCATAATGACAAGGCTACCATCCATTGGAGTACCGAAAATATCAACAAGAGACTACCTTTCATAATGACAAGGCTTCCATCCATTGGAGTAACAAAAATCTCGCCAATAGACTACCTTCCATTATGACAAGGCTACAATCCTTTGGAGTAACAAAAATCTCGCAAACAGACTACCTTCCATAATGACAAGGCTACCATCCATTGGAGTTACAAAATCTCGACAACAAACTACCTTCAATAATGACAAGGCTACCATCCATTGGAGTAACAAAAATATCGAAAACATACTACTTTCCATAATGACAAGGCTACCATACATTGGAATAACAAAAATCTCGACAACAAACTACCTTCCATAATAACAAGGCTACCATCCATTAGAGTAACAAAAATCTAGAAAACAGACTACCTTCCATAATGAGAAGGCTACCATCCATTGGAGTAACAAAAATCTCGACAACAGACTACCTTCCATAATGACAAGGCTACCATCTATTGGAATAACAAAAATCTCGAGAATAGACTACCTTCCATAATTACAAGGCTACCATCCATTAGAGTAACAAAAATCTCGACAACAGACTACCTTCCAAAATGACAAGGCTACCATCCATAAGAGTAACGGAAATATCAACAAGAGACTACCTTCCATAATAACAAGGCTACCATCCATTGGAGTAACAAAAATCTCCCCAACAAACTACCTTCAATAATGACAAGGCTACCATCCATTGGAGTGACAAAAATCTCGACAACAGACTACCTTACATAATGACAAGGCTACCATCCATTGGAGTAACAAAATCTCGACAACAAACTACCTTCCATAATGACAAGGCTACCATCTATTGGAATAACAAAAATCTCGAGAACATACTACCTTCCATAATAAAAAAGCTACCATCCATTAGAGTAAAATAAATCTCGACAAAAGACTACCTTCCTTAATGACAAGGCTACCATCCATTATAGTAACAAAAATCTCGACAATAGACTACCTTCCATAATGACAAGGCTACCATCCATTGGAGTAACGAAAATATCAACAGGAGACTACCTTCCATAATGACAAGGCTACCATCCATTGGAGTAACAAAAATCTCGCCAACAGACTACCTTCCATAATGACAAGGCTACCATACATTGGAGTAACAAAAATCTCACCAACAGACTACCTTCCATAATGACAAGACTACCATCCATTGGAGTGACAAAAATATAAATAATAGACTACCTTCCATAATGCCAAGGCTACCATCCATTGGAATAACAAAAATCTGAACAACAAACTACCTTCCATAATGACAAGGCTACGGTCCATTGGAGTAACAAAAATATCGACAACAGACAATGTTCCATAATAACAAGGCTACCATCCATTGGAGTAACAAAAATATCGACAACAGACTACCATCCATAATGACAAGGCTACCATCCATTGGAGTGACAAAAATAACGACAATAGACTACCTTCAATAATTATAAGGCTACCATCCATTGGAGTAACAAAAATCTCCACAATAGACTACCTTCCATAATGACAAGGCTACCATCCATTGTAGTACCGAAAATATCAACAAGAGACTACCTTTCATAATGACAAGGCTTCCATCCATTGGAGTAACAAAAATCTCGCCAATAGACTACCTTCCATTATGACAAGGCTACAATCCTTTGGAGTAACAAAAATCTCGCAAACAGACTACCTTCCATAATGACAAGGCTACCATCCATTGGAGTTACAAAATCTCGACAACAAACTACCTTCAATAATGACAAGGCTACCATCCATTGGAGTAACAAAAATATCGAAAACATACTACTTTCCATAATGACAAGGCTACCATACATTGGAATAACAAAAATCTCGACAACAAACTACCTTCCATAATAACAAGGCTACCATCCATTAGAGTAACAAAAATCTAGAAAAAAGACTACCTTCCATAATGAAAAGGCTACCATCCATTGGAGTAACAAAAATCTCGACAACAGACTACCTTCCATAATGACAAGGCTACCATCTATTGGAATAACAAAAATCTCGAGAACAGACTACCTTCCATAATTACAAGGCTACCATCCATTAGAGTAACAAAAATCTCGACAACAGACTACCTTCCAAAATGACAAGGCTACCATCCATAAGAGTAACGGAAATATCAACAAGAGACTACCTTCCATAATAACAAGGCTACCATCCATTGGAGTAACAAAAATCTCCCCAACAAACTACCTTCAATAATGACAAGGCTACCATCCATTGGAGTGACAAAAATCTCGACAACAGACTACCTTACATAATGACAAGGCTACCATCCATTGGAGTAACAAAATCTCAACAACAAACTACCTTCCATAATGACAAGGCTACCACCCATTGGAGTAACAAAAATATCGAAAATAGACTACCTTCCATAATGCCAAGGCTACCATCCATTGGAATAACAAAAATCTCCCCAACAGACTACCTTCCATAATGAAAAGGCTACCATCCATTGGAGTAAGAAAAATCTCGACAACAGACTACCTTCCATAATGAAAAGGCTACCATCCATTGGAGTTACAAAATCTCGACAACAAACTACCTTCAATAATGACAATGCTACCATCCATTGGAGTAACAAAAATATCGAAAACATACTACTTTCCATAATGACAAGGCTACCACCCATTGGAGTAACAAAAATATCGAAAACATACTACTTTCCATAATGACAAGGCTACCATACATTGGAATAACAAAAATCTCGACAACAAACTACCTTCCATAATAACAAGGCTACCATCCATTAGAGTAACAAAAATCTAGAAAACAGACTACCTTCCATAATAACAAGGCTACCATCCATTGGAGTAACAAAAATCTCGACAACAGACTACCTTCCATAATGACAAGGCTACCATCTATTGGAATAACAAAAATCTCGAGAACAGACTACCTTCCATAATTACAAGGCTACCATCCATTAGAGTAACAAAAATCTCGACAACAGACTACCTTCCAAAATGACAAGGCTACCATCCATTAGAGTAACCGAAATATCAACAAGAGACTACCTTCCATAATAACAAGGCCACCATCCATTGGAGTAACAAAAATCTCCCCAACAAACTACCTTCAATAATGACAAGGCTACCATCCATTGGAGTGACAAAAATCTCGACAACAGACTACCTTACATAATGACAAGGCTACCATCCATTGGAGTAACAAAATCTCGACAACAAACTACCTTCCATAATGACAAGGCTACCACCCATTGGAGTAACAAAAATATCGACAATAGACTACCTTCCATAATGCCAAGGCTACCATCCATTGGAATAACAAAAATCTCCCCAACAGACTACCTTGCATAATGACAAGGCTATCATCCATTGGAGTTACAAAATCTCGACAACAAACGACCTTCAATTATGACAAGGCTACCATCCATTGGAGTAACAAAAATATCGAAAACATACTAATTTCCATAATGACAAGGCTACCATACATTGGAATAACAAAAATCTCGACAACAAACTACCTTCCATAATAACAAGGCAACCATCCATTAGAGTAACAAAAATCTAGAAAACAGACTACCTTCCATAATGAAAAGGCTACCATCCATTGGAGTAACAAAAATCTCGCCAACAGACTACCTTCCATAATGACAAGACTACCATCCATTGGAGTGACAAAAATATCGACAATAGACTACCTTCCATAATTACAAGGCTACCATCCATTGGAGTAACAAAATCTCGACAACAAACTACCTTCCATAATGACAAGGCTACCATCCATTGGAGTAACAAAAATATCGACAACAGACTACATTCCATAATGACAAGGCTACCATCCACTGGAATAAAAAAAATATCGACAACAAACTACCTTCCATAACAACAAGGCTACCATCCATTAGAGTAACAAAAATCTAGAAAACAGACTACCTCCCATAATGACAAGGCTACCATTCATTGGAGTAACAAAATTCTCGACAACAGACTACCTTCCATAATGACAAGGCTACAATCCATTGTAGTAACAAAAATCTCGACAACATACTACCTTCCATAATAACATAGCTACCATCCATTAGAGTAACAAAAATCTAGAAAACATACTACCTCCCATAATGACAAGGCTACCATTCATTGGAGTAACAAAAATCTCGACAACAGACTACCTTCCATAATGACAAGGCTACAATCCATTATAGTAACAAAAATCTCGACAACAGACTACCTTCTATAATAACCAGGCTACCATCCATTAGAGTAACAAAAATCTAGAAAACAGACTACCTTCCATATTAAAAAGGCTACCATCCATTGGAGTAACAAAAATCTCGACAACATACTACCTTCCATAATAACAAGGCTACCATCTATTGGAATAACAAAAATCTCGAGAACAGACTACCTTCCATAATGACAAGGCTACAATCCATTAGAGTAACGGAAATATCGACAACTGACTACCTTCCATAATGACAAGGCTACCATCCATTAGAGTAACAAAAATCTCGACAACAGACTACCTTCCATAACGACAAGGCTACCATCTATTAGAGTAATGCAAATATCAAGAAGAGACTACCTTCCATAATGACAAGGCTACCAACCATTGGAGTAACAAAAATCTCCCCAACAGACTACCTTGCATAATAACAAGGCTACCATCCATTGGAGTGACAAAAATCTCGACAATAAACTACCTTCCATAATGACAAGGCTACCATCCATTGGAGTAACAAAAATCTCGACAACAGACTACCTTCCAAAATGACAAGGCTACCATCCAGTGCAGTAACAAAAATCTCGCCAACAGACTACCTTACATAATGACAAGACTACCATCCATTGGAGTGACAAAAATATCAATAATAGACTACCTTCCATAATGCCAAGGCTACCATCCATTGGAATAACAAAAATCTGAACAACAAACTACCTTCCATAATGACAAGGCTACCGTCCATTGGAGTAACAAAAATATCGACAACAGACTATGTTCCATAATAACAAGGCTACCATCCATTGGAGTAACAAAAATATCGACAACAGACTACCATCCATAATGACAAGGCTACCATCAATTGGAGTGAGAAAAATAACGACAATAGACTACCTTCAATAATTATAAGGCTACCATCCATTGGAGTAACAAAAATCTCCACAACAGACTACCTTCCATAATGACAAGGCTACCATCCATTGGAGTACCGAAAATATCAACAAGAGACTACCTTTCATAATGACAAGGCTTCCATCCATTGGAGTAACAAAAATCTCGCCAATAGACTACCTTCCATTATGACAAGGCTACAATCCTTTGGAGTAACAAAAATCTCGCAAAGAGACTACCTTCCATAATGACAAGGCTACCATCCATTGGAGTTACAAAATCTCGACAACAAACTACCTTCAATAATGACAAGGCTACCATCCATTGGAGTAACAAAAATATCGAAAACATACTACTTTCCATAATGACAAGGCTACCATACATTGGAATAACAAAAATCTCGACAACAAACTACCTTCCATAATAACAAGGCTACCATCCATTAGAGTAACAAAAATCTAGAAAACAGACTACCTTCCATAATGAAAAGGCTACCATCCATTGGAGTAACAAAAATATCGACAACAAACTACCTTCCATAATGACAAGGCTACCATCTATTGGAATAACAAAAATCTCGACAACAGACTACCTTCCATAATTACAAGGCTACCATCCATTAGAGTAACAAAAATCTCGACAACAGACTACCTTCCAAAATGACAAGGCTACCATCCATAAGAGTAACGGAAATATCAACAAGAGACTACCTTCCATAATAACAAGGCTACCATCCATTGGAGTAACAAAAATCTCCCCAACAAACTACCTTCAATAATGACAAGGCTACCATCCAATGGAGTGACAAAAATCTCGACAACAGACTACCTTACATAATGACAAGGCTACCATCCATTGGAGTAACAAAATCTCGACAACAAACTACCTTCCATAATGACAAGGCTACCACCCATTGGAGTAACAAAAATATCGACAATAGACTACCTTCCATAATGCCAAGGCTACCATCCATTGGAATAACAAAAATCTCGACAACAAACTACCTTCCATAATGAAAAAAGGCTACCATCCATTGGAGTAACAAAAATATCGACAACAGACTACCTTCCATAATGAAAAGGCTACCATCCATTGGAGTAACAAAAATATCGACAATAGACTACCTTCCATAATGAAAAGGCTACCATCAATTAGAGTAACAACAATCTCGACAACAGTCTACCTTCCATAATGACAAGGCTACCATCCATTGGAGTAACAAAAATCTCGCCAACAGACTACCTTCCATAATGACAAGGCTACCATTCATTGGAGTAACAAAAATCTCGCCAACAGACTACCTTCCATAATGACAAGACTACCATCCATTGGAGTGACAAAAATATCGACCATAGACTACCTTCCATAATTACAAGGCTACCATCCATTGGAGTAACAAAATCTCGACAACAAACTACCTTCCATAATGACAAGGCTACCATCCATTGGAGTAACAAAAATATCGACAACAGACTACATTCCATAATGACAAGGCTACCGTCCATTGGAATAAAAAAAATATCGACAACAAACTACCTTCCATAATAACAAGGCTACCATCCATTAGAGTAACAAAAATCTAGAAAATAGACTACCTCCCATAATGACAAGGCTACCATTCATTGGAGTAACAAAAATCTCGACAACAGACTACCTTCCATAATGCCAAGGCTACCATCCATTGGAATAACAAAAATCTCGACAACAAACTACCTTCCATAAAGACAAGGCTACTGTCCATTGGAGTAACAAAAATCTAGAAAACATACTACCTTCCATATTAAAAAGGCTACCATCCATTGGAGTAGCAAAAATATCGACAACATACTACCTTCCATAATGACAAGGCTACAATCCATTAGAGTAACGGAAATATCGACAACTGACTACCTTCCATAATGACAAGGCTACCATCCATTAGAGTAACAAAAATCTCGACAACAGACTACCTTCCATAATGACAAGGCTACCATCCATTGGAGTTACAAAAATATCAACAATAGACTACCTTCCATAATGACAAGGCTACCATCCATTGGAGTAACAGAATCTCGACAACAAACTACCTTCCATAATGACAAGGCTACCATCCATTGGAGTAACAAAATCTAGAAAACAGACTACCTTCCATTATGACAAGGCTACAATCCATTGGAATAACAAAAATCTCGACAACAAATTACCTTCCATAATGACAAGGCTACCATCTATTGGAATAACAAAAATCTCGAGAACATACTACCTTCCATAATGACAAAGCTACCATCCATTAGAGTAACAAAAATCTCGACAACAGACTATCTTCCTCAATGACAAGGCTACCATCCATTATAGTAACAAAAATCTCGACAACAGACTACCTTCCATATTGACCAGGCTATCATCCATTGGAGTAACGAAAATATCAACAGGAGACTACCTTCCATAATGACAAGGCTACCATCCATTGGAGTAACAAAAATCTCCCCAATAGACTACCTTCCATAATGACAAGGCTACCATCCATTGGAGTGACAAAAATCTCGCCAACAGACTACCTTCCATAATTACAAGGCTACCATCCATTGGAGTGACAAAAATATTGACAATAGACTACCTTCCATAATAACATGGCTACCATCCATTGGAGTAACAAAAATATCGAAAACATACTACTTTCCATAATGACAAGGCTATCATCCATTGGAATAACAAAAATCTCGACAACAAACTACCTTCCATAATAATAAGGCTACCATCCATTAGTGTAACAAAAATCTAGAAAACAGATTACCTTCCATAATGACAAGGCTACAATTCATTGGAATAACAAAAATCTCGACAACAAACTACCTTCCATAATAACAAGGCTACCATCCATTAGTGTAACAAAAATCTAGAAAACAGATTACCTTCCATAATGACAAGGCTACAATTCATTGGAGTAACAAAAATATCGATAATAGACTACCTTCCATAATGAAAAGGCTACATTCCATTAGAGTTACAAAAATCTCGGCAACAGACTACCTTCCATAATGACAAGGCTACCATCCATTGGAGTAACGAAAATATCAACACGAGACTACCTTCCATAATGACAAGGCTACAATCCTTTGGAGTAACAAAAATCTCGCCAACAGACTACCTTCCATAATTACAAGGCTACCATCCATTGGAGTAACAAAAATATTGACAATAGACTACCTTCCATAATGACATTGCTACCATCCATTGGAGTAACAAAATCTCGACAACAAACTACCTTCCATAATGACAAGGCTACCATCCATTGGAGTAACAAAAATATCGAAAACATACTACTTTCCATAATGACAAGGCTACCATCCCTTGGAATAACAAAAATCTCGACAACAAACTACCTTCCTTAATAACAAGGCTACCATCCATTAGAGTAACAAAAATCTAGAAAACAGATTACCTTCCATAATGACAAGGCTACCATTCATTGGAGTAACAAAAATATCGATAATAGACTACCTTCCATAATGAAAAGGCTACAATCCATTGGAGTTACAAAAATCTCGGCAACAGACTACCTTCCATAATGACAAGGCTACCATCCATTGGAGTAACGAAAATATCAACACGAGACTACCTTCCATAATGGCAAGGCTACAATCCTTTAGAGTAACAAAAATCTCGCTAACAGACTACCTTACATAATTACAAGACTACCATCCATTGGAGTGACAAAAATATTGACAATAGACTACCTACCATAATGACATGGCTACCATCCATTGGAGTTACGAAATCTCGACAACAAACCACCTTCCATAATGACAAGGCTACCATCCATTGGAGTTACAAAAATATCAACAATAGACTACCTTCCATAATGACAAGGCTACCATCCATTGGAGTAACAGAATCTCGACAACAAACTACCTTCCATAATGACAAGGCTACCATCCATTGGAGTAACAAAATCTAGAAAACAGACTACCTTCCATTATGACAAGGCTACAATCCATTGGAATAACAAAAATCTCGACAACAAACTACCTTCCATAATGACAAGGCTACCATCTATTGGAATAACAAAAATCTCGAGAACATACTACCTTCCATAATGACAAAGATACAATCCATTAGAATAACAAAAATCTTGACAACAGACTACCTTCCTTAATGACAAGGCTACCATCCATTATAGTAACAAAAATCTCGACAACAGACTACCTTCCATAATGATCAGGCTACCATCCATTGGAGTAACGAAAATATCAACAGGAGACTACCTTCCATAATGACAGGGCTTCCATCCATTGGAGTAACAAAAATCTCCCCAACAGACTACCTTCCATAATGACAAGGCTACCATCCATTGGAGTGACAAAAATCTCGCCAACAGACTAACTTCCATAATTACAAGGCTACCATCCATTGGAGTGACAAAAATAATGACAATAGACTACCTTCCATAGTAACATGGCTACCATCCATTGGAGTAACAAAATCTCGACAACAAACTACCTTCCATAATGACAAGGCTACCATCCATTGGAGTAACAAAAATATCGAAAACATACTACTTTCCATAATGACAAGGCTATCATCCATTGGAATAACAAAAATCTCGACAACAAACTACCTTCCATAATAACAAGGCTACCATCCATTAGAGTAACAAAAATCTAGAAAACAGATTACCTTCCATAATGACAAGGCTACCATTCATTGGAGTAACAAAAATATCGATAATAGACTTCCTTCCATAATGAAAAGGCTACAATCCATTAGAGTTACAAAAATCTCGGCAACAGACTACCTTCCATAATGACAAGGCTACCATCCATTGGAGTAATGAAAATATCAACACGAGACTACCTTCCATAATGACAAGGCTACAATCCTTTGGAGTAACAAAAATCTCGCCAACAGACTACCTTCCATAATTACAAGGCTACCATCCATTGGAGTGACAAAAATATTGACAATAGACTACCTTCCATAATGACATGGCTACCATCCATTGGAGTAAAAAAATCTCGACAACAAACTACCTTCCATAATGACAAGGCTACCATCCATTGGAGTAACAAAAATATTGAAAACATACTACTTTCCATAATGACAAGGCTACCATCTTTTGGAATAACAAAAATCTCGACAACAAACTACCTTCCATAATAACAAGGCTACCATCCATTAGAGTAACAAAAATCTAGAAAACAGATTACCTTCCACAATGACAAGGCTACCATTCATTGGAATAACAAAAATATCGATAATAGACTACCTTCCATAATGAAAAGGCTACAATCCATTAGAGTTACAAAAATCTCGGCAACAGACTACCTTCCATAATGACAAGGCTACCATCCATTGGAGTAATGAAAATATCAACACGAGACTACCTTCCATAATGACAAGGCTACAATCCTTTAGAGTAACAAAAATCTCGCCAACAGACTACCTTCCATAATTACAAGGATACCATCCATTGGAGTGACAAAAATATTGACAATAGACTACCTTCCATAATGACATGGCTACCATCCATTGGAGTAACAAAATCTCGACAACAAACACCCTTCCATAATGACAAGGCTACCATCCATTGGAGTAACATAAATATCGAAAACATACTTCTTTCCATAATGACAAGGCTACCATCCATTGGAATAACAAAAATCTCGACAACAAACTACCTTCCATAATAACAAGGCTACTATCCATTAGAGTAACAAAAATCTAGAAAACAAATTACCTTCCATAATGACAAGTCTACCATTCATTGGAGTAATAAAAATATCGACAATAGACTACCTTCCATAATGAAAAGGCTACAATCCATTAGAGTTACAAAAATCTCGGCAACAGACTACCTTCCATAATGACAAGGCTACCATCCATTGGAGTAACCAAAATATCAACACGAGACTACCTTCCATAATGACAAGGCTAAAATCCTTAGGAGTAACAAAAAACTCGCCAACAGACTACCTTCCATAATAACAAGGCTACTATCCATTAGAGTAACAAAAATCTAGAAAACAGATTACCTTCCATAATGACAAGGCTACCATTCATTGGAGTAATAAAAATATCGACAATAGACTACCTTCCATAATGAAAAGGCTACAATCCATTAGAGTTACAAAAATCTCGGCAACAGACTACCTTCCATAATGAAAAGGCTACCATCCATTGGAGTAACGAAAATATCAACACGAGACTACCTTCCATAATGACAAGGCTACAATCCTTTGGAGTAACAAAAATCTCGCCAACAGACTACCTTCCATATTGAAAAGGCTACCATCCATTGGAGTAACGAAAATATCAACAGGAGACTACCTTCCATAATGACAAGGCTACCATCCATTGGAGTAACAAAAATCTCCCCAACAGACTACCTTCCATAATGACAAGGCTACCATCCATTGGAGTGACAAAAATCTCGCCAACAGACTACCTTCCATAATTACAAGGCTACCATCCATTGGAGTAACAAAAATATCGAAAACATACTTCTTTCCATAATGACAAGGCTACCATCCATTGGAATAACAAAAATCTCGACAACAAACTACCTTCCATAATAACAAGGCTACTATCCATTAGAGTAACAAAAATCTAGAAAACAGATTACCTTCCATAATGACAAGGCTACCATTCATTGGAATAACAAAAATATCGATAATAGACTACCTTCCATAATGAAAAGGCTACAATCCATTAGAGTTACAAAAATCTCGGCAACAGACTACCTTCCATAATGACAAGGCTATCATCCATTGGAGTAATGAAAATATCAACACGAGACTACCTTCCATAATGACAAGGCTACAATCCTTTAGAGTAACAAAAATCTCGCCAACAGACTACCTTCCATAATTACAAGGCTACCATCCATTGGAGTGACAAAAATATTGACAATAGACTACCTTCCATAATGACATGGCTACCATCCATTGGAGTAACAAAATCTCGACAACAAACCACCTTCCATAATGACAAGGCTACCATCCATTGATGTAACATAAATATCGAAAACATACTTCTTTCCATAATGACAAGGCTACCATCCATTGGAATAACAAAAATCTCGACAACAAACTACCTTCCATAATAACAAGGCTACTATCCATTAGAGTAACAAAAATCTAGAAAACAGATTACCAATCATAATGACAAGTCTACCATTCATTGGAGTAATAAAAATATCGATAATAGACTACCTTCCATAATGAAAAGGCTACAATCCATTAGAGTTACAAAAATCTCGGCAACAGACTACCTTCCATAATGACAAGGCTACCATCCATTGGAGTAATGAAAATATCAACACGAGACTACCTTCCATAATGACAAGGCTACAATCCTTTAGAGTAACAAAAATCTCGCCAACAGACTACCTTCCATAATAACAAGGCTACTATCCATTAGAGTAACAAAAATCTAGAAAACAGATTACCTTCCATAATGACAAGGCTACCATTCATTGGAGTAATAAAAATATCGACAATAGACTACCTTCCATAATGAAAAGGCTACAATCCATTAGAGTTACAAAAATCTCGGCAACAGACTACCTTCCATAATGAAAAGGCTACCATCCATTCGAGTAACGAAAATATCAACACGAGACTACCTTCCATAATGACAAGGCTACAATCCTTTGGAGTAACAAAAATCTCGCCAACAGACTACCTTCCATATTGAAAAGGCTACCATCCATTGGAGTAACGAAAATATCAACAGGAGACTACCTTCCATAATGACAAGGCTACCATCCATTGGAGTAACAAAAATCTCCCCAACAGACTACCTTCCATAATGACAAGGCTACCATCCATTGGAGTGACAAAAATCTCGCCAACCGACTACCTTCCATAATTACAAGGCTACCATCTATTGGAGTAACAAAAATATCGAAAACATACTTCTTTCCATAATGACAAGGCTACCATCCATTGGAATAACAAAAATCTCGACAACAAACTACCTTCCATAATAACAAGGCTACTATCCATTAGAGTAACAAAAATCTAGAAAACAGATTACCTTCCATAATGACAAGGCTACCATTCATTGGAATAACAAAAATATCGATAATAGACTACCTTCCATAATGAAAAGGCTACAATCCATTAGAGTTACAAAAATCTCGGCAACAGACTACCTTCCATAATGACAAGGCTACCATCCATTGGAGTAATGAAAATATCAACACGAGACTACCTTCCATAATGACAAGGCTACAATCCTTTAGAGTAACAAAAATCTCGCCAACAGACTACCTTCCATAATTACAAGGCTACCATCCATTGGAGTGACAAAAATATTGACAACAGACTACCTTCCATAATGACATGGCTACCATCCATTGGAGTAACAAAATCTCGACAACAAACCACCTTCCATAATGACAAGGCTACCATCCATTAATGTAACATAAATATCGAAAACATACTTCTTTCCATAATGACAAGGCTACCATCCATTGGAATAACAAAAATCTCGACAACAAACTACCTTCCATAATAACAAGGCTACTATCCATTAGAGTAACAAAAATCTAGAAAACAGATTACCATCCATAATGACAAGTCTACCATTCATTGGAGTAATAAAAATATCGATAATAGACTACCTTCCATAATGAAAAGGCTACAATCCATTAGAGTTACAAAAATCTCGGCAACAGACTACCTTCCATAATGACAAGGCTACCATCCATTGGAGTAATGAAAATATCAACACAAGACTACCTTCCATAATGACAAGGCTACAATCCTTTAGAGTAACAAAAATCTCGCCAACAGACTACCTTCCATAATAACAAGGCTACTATCCATTAGAGTAACAAAAATCTAGAAAACAGATTACCTTCCATAATGACAAGGCTACCATTCATTGGAGTAATAAAAATATCGACAATAGACTACCTTCCATAATGAAAAGGCTACAATCCATTAGAGTTACAAAAATCTCGGCAACAGACTACCTTCCATAATGAAAAGGCTACCATCCATTCGAGTAACGAAAATATCAACACGAGACTACCTTCCATAATGACAAGGCTACAATCCTTTGGAGTAACAAAAATCTCGCCAACAGACTACCTTCCATATTGAAAAGGCTACCATCCATTGGAGTAACGAAAATATCAACAGGAGACTACCTTCCATAATGACAAGGCTACCATCCATTGGAGTAACAAAAATCTCCCCAACAGACTACCTTCCATAATGACAAGGCTACCATCCATTGGAGTGACAAAAATCTCGCCAACCGACTACCTTCCATAATTACAAGGCTACCATCTATTGGAGTAACAAAAATATCGAAAACATACTTCTTTCCATAATGACAAGGCTACCATCCATTGGAATAACAAAAATCTCGACAACAAACTACCTTCCATAATAACAAGGCTACTATCCATTAGAGTAACAAAAATCTAGAAAACAGATTACCTTCCATAATGACAAGGCTACCATTCATTGGAGTAACAAAAATATCGATAATAGACTTCCTTCCATAATGAAAAGGCTACAATCCATTAAAGTTACAAAAATCTCGGCAACAGACTACCTTCCATAATGACAAGGCTACCATCCATTGGAGTAACGAAAATATCAACACGAGACTACCTTCCATAATGACAAGGCTACAATCCTTTGGAGTAACAAAAATCTCGCCAACAGACTACCGTCCATATTTATAAGGCTACCATCCATTGGAGTGACAAAAATATTGACAATAGACTACCTTCCATAATGACATGGCTACCATCCATTGGAGTAACAAAATCTCGACAACAAACTACCTTCCATAATGACAAGGCTACCATCCATTGGAGTAACAAAAATATTGAAAACATACTACTTTCCATAATGACAAGGCTACCATCCATTGGAATAACAAAAATCTCGACAACAAACTACCTTCCATAATAACAAGGCTACCATCCATTGGAGTAACAAAAATCTAGAAAACAGATTACCTTCCATAATGACAAGGCTACCATTCATTGGAATAACAAAAATATCGATAATAGACTACCTTCCATAATGAAAAGGCTACAATCCATTAGAGTTACAAAAATCTCGGCAACAGACTACCTTCCATAATGACAAGGCTACCATCCATTGGAGTAATGAAAATATCAACACGAGACTACCTTCCATAATGACAAGGCTACAATCCTTTAGAGTAACAAAAATCTCGCCAACAGACTACCTTCCATAATTACAAGGCTACCATCCATTGGAGTGACAAAATTATTGACAATAGACTACCTTCCATAATGACATGGCTACCATCCATTGGAGTAACAAAATCTCGACAACAAACCACCTTCCATAATGACAAGGCTACCATCCATTGGAGTAACAAAAATATCGAAAACATACTTCTTTCCATAATGACAAGGCTACCATCCATTGGAATAACAAAAATCTCGACAACAAACTACCTTCCATAATAACAAGGCTACTATCCATTAGAGTAACAAAAATCTAGAAAAGAGATTACCTTCCATAATGACAAGGCTACCATTCATTGGAGTAATAAAAATATCGACAATAGACTACCTTCCATAATGAAAAGGCTACAATCCATTAGAGTTACAAAAATCTCGGCAACAGACTACCTTTCATAATGACAAGGCTACCATCCATTGGAGTATCCAAAATATCAACACGAGACTACCTTCCATAATGACAAGGCTACAATCCTTTGGAGTAACAAAAATCTCGCCAACAGACTACCTTCCATAATAACAAGGCTACTATCCATTAGAGTAACAAAAATCTAGAAAACAGATTACCTTCCATAATGACAAGGCTACCATACATTGGAGTAATTAAAATATCGACAATAGACTACCTTCCATAATGAAAAGGCTACAATCCATTAGTGTTACAAAAATCTCGGCAACAGACTACCTTCCATTATGACAAGGCTACCATCCATTGGAGTAACGAAAATATCAACACGAGACTACCTTCCATAATGACAAGGCTACAATCCTTTAGAGTAACAAAAATCTCGCCAACAAACTACCTTCAATAATTACAAGGCTACCATCCATTGGAGTGACAAAAATATTGACAATAGACTACCTTCCATAATGACATGGCTACCATCCATTGGAGTAACAAAATCTCGACAACAAACCACCTTCCATAATGACAAGGCTACCATCCATTGGAGTAACAAAAATATCGAAAACATACTTCTTTCCATAATGACAAGGCTACCATCCATTGGAATAACAAAAATCTCGACAACAAACTACCTTCCATAATAACAAGGCTACCATCCATTAGAGTAACAAAAATCTAGAAAAGAGATTACCTTCCATAATGACAAGGCTACCATTCATTGGAGTAATAAAAATATCGACAATAGACTACCTTCCATAATGAAAAGGCTACCATCCATTGGAATAACAAAAATATCAACATGAGACTACCTTCCATAATGACAAGGCTACAATCCATTAGAGTTACAAAAATCTCGGCAACAGACTACCTTCCATAATGACAAGGCTACCATCCATTGGAATAACAAAAATATCAACATGAGACTACCTTCCATAATGACAAGGCTACAATCCTTTGGAGTAACAAAAATCTCGCCAACAGACTACCTTCCATAATGAAAAGGCTACCATCCATTGGAGTAACGAAAATATCAACAAGAGACTACCTTCCATAATGACAAGGCTACCATCCATTGGAGTAACAAAAATCTTCCCAACAGACTACCTTCCATAATGACAAGGCTACCATCCATTGGAGTGACAAAAATCTCGCCAACAGACTACCTTCCATAATTACAAGGCTAACATCCATTGGAGTGACAAAAATATTGATAATAGACTACCTTCCATAATAACATGGCTACCATCCATTGGAGTAACAAAATCTCGACAACAAACTACCTTCCATAATGACAAGGCTACCATCCATTGGAATAACAAAAATCTCGAAAACAAACTACCTTCCATAATAACAAGGCTACCATCCATTAGAGTAACAAGAATCTATAAAACATATTACCTTCCATAATGACAAGGCTACCATTCATTGGAGTAACAAAAATATCGATAATAGACTACCTTCCATAATGAAAAGGCTACAATCCATTAGAGTTACAAAAATCTCGGCAACAGACTACCTTCCATTATGACAAGGCTACCATCCATTGGAGTAACGAAAATATCAACACGAGACTACCTTCCATAATGACAAGGCTACAATCCTTTGGAGTAACAAAAATCTCGCCAACAGACTACCTTCCATAATTACAAGGCTACCATCCATTGGAGTGACAAAAATATTGACAATAGACTACCTTCCATAATGACATGGCTACCATCCATTGGAGTAACAAAATCTCGACAACAAACCACCTTCCATAATGACAAGGCTACCATCCATTGGAGTAACAAAAATATCGAAAACATACTTCTTTCCATAATGACAAGGCTACCATCCATTGGAATAACAAAAATATCGACAACAAACTACCTTCCATAATAACAAGGCTACTATCCATTAGAGTAACAAAAATCTAGAAAATAGATTACCTTCCATAATGACAAGGCTACCATTCATTGGAGTAATAAAAATATCGACAATAGACTACCTTCCATAATGAAAAGGCTACAATCCATTAGAGTTACAAAAATCTCGGCAACAGACTACCTTCCATAATGACAAGGCTACCATCCATTGGAGTAACCAAAATATCAACACGAGACTACCTTCCATAATGACAAGGCTACAATCCTTTGGAGTAACAAAAATCTCGCCAACAGACTACCTTCCATAATAACAAGGCTACTATCCATTAGAGTAACAAAAATCTAGAAAACAGATTACCTTCCATAATGACAAGGCTACCATTCATTGGAGTAATTAAAATATCGACAATAGACTACCTTCCATAATGAAAAGGCTACAATCCATTAGAGTTAAAAAAATCTCGGCAACAGACTACCTTCCATAATGACAAGGCTACCATCCATTGGAATAACAAAAATATCAACATGAGACTACCTTCCATAATGACAAGGCTACAATCCTTTGGAGTAACAAAAATCTCGCCAACAGACTACCTTCCATAATGAAAAGGCTACCATCCATTGGAGTAACGAAAATATCAACAGGAGACTACCTTCCATAATGACAAGGCTACCATCCATTAGAGTAACAAAAATCTTCCCAACAGACTACCTTCCATAATGACAAGGCTACCATCCATTGGAGTGACAAAAATCTCGCCAACAGACTACCTTCCATAATTACAAGGCTAACATCCATTGGAGTGACAAAAATATTGATAATAGACTACCTTCCATAATAACATGGCTACCATCCATTGGAGTAACAAAATCTCGACAACAAACTACCTTCCATAATGACAAGGCTACCATCCATTGGAATAACAAAAATCTCGAAAACAAACTACCTTCCATAATAACAAGGCTACCATCCATTAGAGTAACAAGAATCTATAAAACATATTACCTTCCATAATGACAAGGCTACCATCCATTGGAGTAATGAAAATATCAACAAGAGACTACCTTCCATAATGACAAGGCTACCATGCATTGGAGTAATGAAAATATCAACAAGAGACTACCTTCCATAATGACAAGGCTACCGTCCATTGGAGTAACAAAAATATCGAAAATAGACTATGTTCAATAATGACAAGGCTACCATCCATTGGAGTAACAAAAATATCGATAATAGACTACCTTCCATAATGAAAAGGCTACAATCCATTAGAGTTACAAAAATCTCGGCAACAGACTACCTTCCATTATGACAAGGCTACCATCCATTGGAGTAACGAAAATATCAACACGAGACTACCTTCCATAATGACAAGGCTACAATCCTTTGGAGTAACAAAAATCTCGCCAACAGACTACCTTCCATAATTACAAGGCTACCATCCATTGGAGTGACAAAAATATTGACAATAGACTACCTTCCATAATGACATGGCTACCATCCATTGGAGTAACAAAATCTCGACAACAAACCACCTTCCATAATGACAAGGCTACCATCCATTGGAGTAACAAAAATATCGAAAACATACTTCTTTCCATAATGACAAGGCTACCATCCATTGGAATAACAAAAATCTCGACAACAACCTACCTTCCATAATAACAAGGCTACTATCCATTAGAGTAACAAAAATCTAGAAAATAGATTACCTTCCATAATGACAAGGCTACCATTCATTGGAGTAATAAAAATATCGACAATAGACTACCTTCCATAATGAAAAGGCTACAATCCATTAGAGTTACAAAAATCTCGGCAACAGACTACCTTCCATAATGACAAGGCTACCATCCATTGGAGTAACCAAAATATCAACACGAGACTACCTTCCATAATGACAAGGCTACAATCCTTTGGAGTAACAAAAATCTCGCCAACAGACTACCTTCCATAATAAAAAGGCTACTATCCATTAGAGTAACAAAAATCTAGAAAACAGATTACCTTCCATAATGACAAGGCTACCATTCATTGGAGTAATTAAAATATCGACAATAGACTACCTTCCATAATGAAAAGGCTACAATCCATTAGAGTTACAAAAATCTCGGCAACAGACTACCTTCCATAATGACAAGGCTACCATCCATTGGAGTAACGAAAATATCAACACGAGACTACCTTCCATAATGACAAGGCTACAATCCTTTGGAGTAACAAAAATGTCGCCAACAGACTACCTTCCATATTGAAAAGGCTACCATCCATTGGAGTAACGAAAATATCAACAGGAGACTACCTTCCATAATGACAAGGCTACCATCCATTGGAGTAACAAAAATCTCCCCAACAGACTACCTTCAATAATGACAAGGCTACCATCCATTGGAGTGACAAAAATCTCGCCAACAGACTACCTTCCATAATTACAAGGCTACCATCCATTGGAGTAACAAAAATATCGAAAACATACTTCTTTCCATAATGACAAGGCTACCATCCATTGGAATAACAAAAATCTCGACAACAAACTACCTTCCATAATAACAAGGCTACTATCCATTAGAGTAACAAAAATCTAGAAAACAGATTAGCTTCCATAATGACAAGGCTACCATTCATTGGAGTAACAAAAATATCGATAATAGACTTCCTTCCATAATGAAAAGGCTACAATCCATTAAAGTTACAAAAATCTCGGCAACAGACTACCTTCCATAATGACAAGGCTACCATCCATTGGAGTAACGAAAATATCAACACAAGACTACCTTCCATAATGACAAGGCTACAATCCTTTGGAGTAACAAAAATCTCGCCAACAGACTACCGTCCATAATTACAAGGCTACCATCCATTGGAGTGACAAAAATATTGACAATAGACTACCTTCCATAATGACATGGCTACCATCCATTGGAGTAACAAAATCTCGACAACAAACTACCTTCCATAATGACAAGGCTACCATCCATTGGAGTAACAAAAATATTGAAAACATACTACTTTCCATAATGACAAGGCTACCATCCATTGGAATAACAAAATACTCGACAACAAACTACCTTCCATAATAACAAGGCTACCATCCATTAGAGTAACAAAAATCTAGAAAACAGATTACCTTCCATAATGACAAGGCTACCATTCATTGGAATAACAAAAATATCGATAATAGACTACCTTCCATAATGAAAAGGCTACAATCCATTAGAGTTACAAAAATCTCGGCAACAGACTACCTTCCATAATGACAAGGCTACCATCCATTGGAGTAATGAAAATATCAACACGAGACTACCTTCCATAATGACAAGGCTACAATCCTTTAGAGTAACAAAAATCTCGCAAACAGACTACCTTCCATAATTACAAGGCTACCATCCATTGGAGTGACAAAAATATTGACAATAGACTACCTTCCATAATGACATGGCTACCATCCATTGGAGTAACAAAATCTCGACAACAAACCACCTTCCATAATGACAAGGCTACCATCCATTGGAGTAACAAAAATATCGAAAACATACTTCTTTCCATAATGACAAGGCTACCATCCATTGGAATAACAAAAATCTCGACAACAAACTACCTTCCATAATAACAAGGCTACTATCCATTAGAGTAACAAAAATCTAGAAAACAGATTACCTTCCATAATGACAAGGCTACCATACATTGGAGTAATTAAAATATCGACAATAGACTACCTTCCATAATGAAAAGGCTACAATCCATTAGAGTTACAAAAATCTCGGCAACAGACTACCTTCCATAATGACAAGGCTACCATCCATTGGAGTAACGAAAATATCAACACGAGACTACCTTCCATAATGACAAGGCTACAATCCTTTGGAGTAACAAAAATCTCGCCAACAGACTACCTTCCATATTGAAAAGGCTACCATCCATTGGAGTAACGAAAATATCAACAGGAGACTACCTTCCATAATGACAAGGCTACCATCCATTGGAGTAACAAAAATCTCCCCAACAGACTACCTTCCATAATGACAAGGCTACCATCCATTGGAGTGACAAAAATCTCGCCAACAGACTACCTTCCATAATTACAAGGCTACCATCCATTGGAGTAACAAAAGTATCGAAAACATACTTCTTTCCATAATGACAAGGCTACCATCCATTGGAATAACAAAAATCTCGACAACAAACTACCTTCCATAATAACAAGGCTACTATCCATTAGAGTAACAAAAATCTAGAAAACAGATTACCTTCCATAATGACAAGGCTACTATTGGAGTAACAAAAATATTGATAATAGACTACCTTCCATAATGAAAAGGCTACAATCCATTAGAGTTACAAAAATCTCGGCAACAGACTACCTTCCATAATGACAAGGCTACCATCCATTGGAGTAACGAAAATATCAACATGAGACTACCTTCCATAATGACAAGGCTACAATCCTTTGGAGTAACAAAAATCTCGCCAACAGACTACCTTCCATAATGAAAAGGCTACCATCCATTGGAGTAACGAAAATATCAACAGGAGACTACCTTCCATAATGACAAGGCTACCATCCATTGGAGTAACAAAAATCTTCCCAACAGACTACCTTCCATAATGACAAGGCTACCATCCATTGGAGTGACAAAAATCTCGCCAACAGACTACCTTCCATAATTACAAGGCTAACATCCATTGGAGTGACAAAAATATTGATAATAGACTACCTTCCATAATAACATGGCTACCATCCATTGGAGTAACAAAATCTCGACAACAAACTACCTTCCATAATGACAAGGCTACCATCCATTGGAATAACAAAAATCTCGAAAACAAACTACCTTCCATAATAACAAGGCTACCATCCATTAGAGTAACAAGAATCTATAAAACATATTACCTTCCATAATTACAAGGCTACCATTCATTGGAGTAACAAAAATATCGATAATAGACTACCTTCCATAATGAAAAGGCTACAATCCATTAGAGTTACAAAAATCTCGGCAACAGACTACCTTCCATAATGACAAGGCTACCATCCATTGGAGTAACGAAAATATCAACACGAGACTACCTTCCATAATGACAAGGCTACAATCCTTTGGAGTAACAAAAATGTCGCCAACAGACTACCTTCCATATTGAAAAGGCTACCATCCATTGGAGTAACGAAAATATCAACAGGAGACTACCTTCCATAATGACAAGGCTACCATCCATTGGAGTAACAAAAATCTCCCCAACAAACTACCTTCAATAATGACAAGGCTACCATCCATTGGAGTGACAAAAATCTCGCCAACAGACTACCTTCCATAATTACAAGGCTACCATCCATTGGAGTAACAAAAATATCGAAAACATACTTCTTTCCATAATGACAAGGCTACCATCCATTGGAATAACAAAAATCTCGACAACAAACTACCTTCCATAATAACAAGGCTACTATCCATTAGAGTAACAAAAATCTAGAAAACAGATTAGCTTCCATAATGACAAGGCTACCATTCATTGGAGTAACAAAAATATCGATAATAGACTTCCTTCCATAATGAAAAGGCTACAATCCATTAAAGTTACAAAAATCTCGGCAACAGACTACCTTCCATAATGACAAGGCTACCATCCATTGGAGTAACGAAAATATCAACACGAGACTACCTTCCATAATGACAAGGCTACAATCCTTTGGAGTAACAAAAATCTCGCCAACAGACTACCGTCCATAATTACAAGGCTACCATCCATTGGAGTGACAAAAATATTGACAATAGACTACCTTTTATAATGACATGGCTACCATCCATTGGAGTAACAAAATCTCGACAACAAACTACCTTCCATAATGACAAGGCTACCATCCATTGGAGTAACAAAAATATTGAAAACATACTACTTTCCATAATGACAAGGCTACCATCCATTGGAATAACAAAATACTCGACAACAAACTACCTTCCATAATAACAAGGCTACCATCCATTAGAGTAACAAAAATCTAGAAAACTGATTACCTTCCATAATGACAAGGCTACCATTCATTGGAATAACAAAAATATCGATAATAGACTACCTTCCATAATGAAAAGGCTACAATCCATTAGAGTTACAAAAATCTCAGCAACAGACTACCTTCCATAATGACAAGGCTACCATCCATTGGAGTAATGAAAATATCAACACGAGACTACCTTCCATAATGACAAGGCTACAATCCTTTAGAGTAACAAAAATCTCGCCAACAGACTACCGTCCATAATTACAAGGCTACCATCCATTGGAGTGACAAAAATATTGACAATAGACTACCTTCCATAATGACATGGCTACCATCCATTGGAGTAACAAAATCTCGACAACAAACTAGCTTCCATAATGACAAGGCTACCATCCATTGGAGTAACAAAAATATTGAAAACATACTACTTTCCATAATGACAAGGCTACCATCCATTGTAATAACAAAATACTCGACAACAAACTACCTTCCATAATAACAAGGCTACCATCCATTAGAGTAACAAAAATCTAGAAAACAGATTACCTTCCATAATGACAAGGCTACCATTCATTGGAATAACAAAAATATCGATAATAGACTACCTTCCATAATGAAAAGGCTACAATCCATTAGAGTTACAAAAATCTCGGCAACAGACTACCTTCCATAATGACAAGGCTACCATCCATTGGAGTAATGAAAATATCAACACGAGACTACCTTCCATAATGACAAGGCTACAATCCTTTAGAGTAACAAAAATCTCGCCAACAGACTACCTTCCGTAATTACAAGGCTACCATCCATTGGAGTGACAAAAATATTGACAATAGACTACCTTCCATAATGACATGGCTACCATCCATTGGAGTAACAAAATCTCGACAACAAACCACCTTCCATAATGACAAGGCTACCATCCATTGGAGTAACAAAAATATCGAAAACATACTTCTTTCCATAATGACAAGGCTACCATCCATTGGAATAACAAAAATCTCGACAACAAACTACCTTCCATAATAACAAGGCTACTATCCATTAGAGTAACAAAAATCTAGAAAACAGATTACCTTCCATAATGACAAGGCTACCATACATTGGAGTAATTAAAATATCGACAATAGACTACCTTCCATAATGAAAAGGCTACAATCCATTAGAGTTACAAAAATCTCGGCAACAGACTACCTTCCATAATGACAAGGCTACCATCCATTGGAGTAACGAAAATATCAACACGAGACTACCTTCCATAATGACAAGGCTACAATCCTTTGGAGTAACAAAAATCTCGCCAACAGACTACCTTCCATATTGAAAAGGCTACCATCCATTGGAGTAACGAAAATATCAACAGGAGACTACCTTCCATAATGACAAGGCTACCATCCATTGGAGTAACAAAAATCTCCCCAACAGACTACCTTCCATAATGACAAGGCTACCATCCATTGGAGTGACAAAAATCTCGCCAACAGACTACCTTCCATAATTACAAGGCTACCATCCATTGGAGTAACAAAAGTATCGAAAACATACTTCTTTCCATAATGACAAAGCTACCATCCATTGGAATAACAAAAATCTCGACAACAAACTACCTTCCATAATAACAAGGCTACTATCCATTAGAGTAACAAAAATCTAGAAAACAGATTACCTTCCATAATGACAAGGCTACTATTGGAGTAACAAAAATATTGATAATAGACTACCTTCCATAATGAAAAGGCTACAATCCATTAGAGTTACAAAAATCTCGGCAACAGACTACCTTCCATAATGACAAGGCTACCATCCATTGGAGTAACGAAAATATCAACATGAGACTACCTTCCATAATGACAAGGCTACAATCCTTTGGAGTAACAAAAATCTCGCCAACAGACTACCTTCCATAATGAAAAGGCTACCATCCATTGGAGTAACGAAAATATCAACAGGAGACTACCTTCCATAATGACAAGGCTACCATCCATTGGAGTAACAAAAATCTTCCCAACAGACTACCTTCCATAATGAAAAGGCTACCATCCATTGGAGTGACAAAAATCTCGCCAACAGACTACCTTCCATAATTACAAGGCTAACATCCATTGGAGTGACAAAAATATTGATAATAGACTACCTTCCATAATAACATGGCTACCATCCATTGGAGTAACAAAATCTCGACAACAAACTACCTTCCATAATGACAAGGCTACCATCCATTGGAATAACAAAAATCTCGAAAACAAACTACCTTCCATAATAACAAGGCTACCATCCATTAGAGTAACAAGAATCTATAAAACATATTACCTTCCATAATTACAAGGCTACCATTCATTGGAGTAACAAAAATATCGATAATAGACTACCTTCCATAATGAAAAGGCTACAATTCATTAGAGTTACAAAAATCTCGGCAACAGACTACCTTCCATTATGACAAGGCTACCATCCATTGGAGTAACGAAAATATCAACACGAGACTACCTTCCATAATGACAAGGCTACAATCCTTTGGAGTAACAAAAATCTCGCCAACAGACTACCTTCCATAATTACAAGGCTACCATCCATTGGAGTGACAAAAATATTGACAATAGACTACCTTCCATAATGACATGGCTACCATCCATTGGAGTAACAAAATCTCGACAACAAACCACCTATCATAATGACAAGGCTACCATCCATTGGAGTAACAAAAATATCGAAAACATACTTCTTTCCATAATGACAAGGCTACCATCCATTGGAATAACAAAAATCTCGACAACAAACTACCTTCCATAATAACAAGGCTACTATCCATTAGAGTAACAAAAATCTAGAAAAGAGATTACCTTCCATAATGACAAGGCTACCATTCATTGGAGTAATAAAAATATCGACAATAGACTACCTTCCATAATGAAAAGGCTACAATCCATTAGAGTTACAAAAATCTCGGCAACAGACTACCTTCCATAATGACAAGGCTACCATCCATTGGAGTAACCAAAATATCAACACGAGACTACCTTCCATAATGACAAGGCTACAATCCTTTGGAGTAACAAAAATCTCTCCAACAGACTACCTTCCATAATAACAAGGCTACTATCCATTAGAGTAACAAAAATCTAGAAAACAGATTACCTTCCATAATGACAAGGCTACCATACATTGGAGTAATTAAAATATCGACAATAGACTACCTTCCATAATGAAAAGGCTACAATCCATTAGAGTTACAAAAATCTCGGCAACAGACTACCTTCCATAATGACAAGGCTACCATCCATTGGAGTAACGAAAATATCAACACGAGACTACCTTCCATAATGACAAGGCTACAATCCTTTGGAGTAACAAAAATCTCGCCAACAGACTACCTTCCATATTGAAAAGGCTACCATCCATTGGAGTAACGAAAATATCAACAGGAGACTACCTTCCATAATGACAAGGCTACCATCCATTGGAGTAACAAAAATCTCCCCAACAGACTACCTTCCATAATGACAAGGCTACCATCCATTGGAGTGACAAAAATCTCGCCAACAGACTACCTTCCATAATTACAAGGCTACCATCCATTGGAGTAACAAAAGTATCGAAAACATACTTCTTTCCATAATGACAAGGCTACCATCCATTGGAATAACAAAAATCTCGACAACAAACTACCTTCCATAATAACAAGGCTACTATCCATTAGAGTAACAAAAATCTAGAAAACAGATTACCTTCCATAATGACAAGGCTACCATCCATTGGAGTACCGAAAATATCAACACGAGACTACCTTCCATAATGACAAGGCTACAATCCTTTGGAGTAACAAAAATCTCGCCAACAGACTACCTTCCATGATGAAAAGGCTACCATCCATTGGAGTAACGAAAATATCAACAGAGACTACCTTCCATAATGACAAGGCTACCATCCATTGGAGTAACAAAAATATTCCCAACAGACTACCTTCCATAATGACAAGGCTACGATCCATTGGAGTGACAAAAATCTCGCCAACAGACTACCTTCCATAATTACAAGGCTAACATCCATTGGAGTGACAAAAATATTGATAATAGACTACCTTCCATAATAACATGGCTACCATCCATTGTAGTAACAAAATCTTGACAACAAACTACCTTCCATAATGACAAGGCTACCATCCATTGGAATAACAAAAATCTCGAAAACAAACTACCTTCCATAATAACAAGGCTACCATCCATTAGAGTAACAAAAATCTAGAAAACATATTACCTTCCATAATGACAAGGCTACCATTCATTGGAGTAACAAAAATATCGATAATAGACTACCTTCCATAATGAAAAGGCTACAATCCATTAGAGTTACAAAAATCTCGGCAACAGACTACCTTCTATTATGACAAGGCTACCATCCATTGGAGTAACGAAAATATCAACACGAGACTACCTTCCATAATGACAAGGCTACAATCCTTTGGAGTAACAAAAATCTCGCCAACAGACTACCTTCCATAATGAAAAGGCTACCATCCATTGGAGTAACGAAAATATCAACAGGAGACTACCTTCCATAATGACAAGGCTACCATCCATTGGAGTAACAAAAATCTTCCCAACAGACTACCTTCCATAATGACAAGGCTACCATTCATTGGAGTGACAAAAATCTCGCCAACAGACTACCTTCCATAATTACAAGGCTAACATCCATTGGAGTGACAAAAATATTGATAATAGACTACCTTCCATAATAACATGACTACCATCCATTGGAGTAACAAAATCTCGACAACAAACTACCTTCCATAATGACAAGGCTACCATCCATTGGAGTGACAAAAATATTGACAATAGACTACCTTCCATAATGACATGGCTACCATCCATTGGAGTAACAAAATCTCGACAACAAACCACCTTCCATAATGACAAGGCTACCATCCATTGGAGTAACAAAAATATCGAAAACATACTTCTTTCCATAATGACAAGGCTACCATCCATTGGAATAACTAAAATCTCGACAACAAACTACCTTCCATAATAACAAGGCTACTATCCATTAGAGTAACAAAAATCTAGAAAAGAGATTACCTTCCATAATGACAAGGCTACCATTCATTGGAGTAATAAAAATATCGACAATAGACTACCTTCCATAATGAAAAGGCTACAATCCATTAGAGTTACAAAAATCTCGTTAACAGACTACCTTCCATAATGACAAGGCTACCATCCATTGGAGTAACCAAAATATCAACACGAGACTACCTTCCATAATGACAAGGCTACAATCCTTTGGAGTAACAAAAATCTCGCCAACAGACTACCTTCCATAATAACAAGGCTACTATCCATTAGAGTAACAAAAATCTAGAAAACAGATTACCTTCCATAATGACAAGGCTACCATACATTGGAGTAATTAAAATATCGACAATAGACTACCTTCCATAATGAAAAGGCTACAATCCATTAGAGTTACAAAAATCTCGGCAACAGACTACCTTCCATAATGACAAGGCTACCATCCATTGGAGTAACGAAAATATCAACACGAGACTACCTTCCATAATGACAAGGCTACAATCCTTTGGAGTAACAAAAATCTCGCCAACAGACTACCTTCCATATTGAAAAGGCTACCATCCATTGGAGTAACGGAAATATCAACAGGAGACTACCTTCCATAATGACAAGGCTACCATTCATTGGAGTAACAAAAATCTCCCCAACAGACTACCTTCCATAATGACAAGGCTACCATCCATTGGAGTGACAAAAATCTCGCCAACAGACTAATTTCCATAATTACAAGGCTACCATCCATTGGAGTAACAAAAGTATCGAAAACATACTTCTTTCCATAATGACAAGGCTACCATCCATTGGAATAACAAAAATCTCGACAACAAACTACCTTCCATAATAACAAGGCTACTATCCATTAGAGTAACAAAAATCTAGAAAACAGATTACCTTCCATAATGACAAGGCTACTATTGGAGTAACAAAAATATCTATAATAGACTACCTTCCATAATGAAAAGGCTACAATCCATTAGAGTTACAAAAATCTCGGCAACAGACTACCTTCCATAATGACAAGGCTACCATCCATTGGAGTAACGAAAATATCAACATGAGACTACCTTCCATAATGACAAGGCTACAATCCTTTGGAGTAACAAAGATCTCGCCAACAGACTACCTTCCATAATGAAAAGGCTACCATCCATTGGAGTAACGAAAATATCAACAGGAGACTACCTTCCATAATGACAAGGCTACCATCCATTGGAGTAACAAAAATCTTCCCAACAGACTACCTTCCATAATGACAAGGCTACCATCCATTGGAGTGACAAAAATCTCGCCAACAGACTACCTTCCATAATTACAAGGCTAACATCCATTGGAGTGACAAAAATATTGATAATAGACTACCTTCCATAATAACATGACTACCATCCATTGGAGTAACAAAATCTCGAGAACAAACTACCTTCCATAATGACAAGGCTACCATCCATTGGAATAACAAAAATCTCGAAAACAAACTACCTTCCATAATAACAAGGCTACCATCCATTAGAGTAACAAAAATCTAGAAAACATATTACCTTCCATAATGACAAGGCTACCATTCATTGGAGTAACAAAAATATCGATAATAGACTACCTTCCATAATGAAAAGGCTACAATCCATTAGAGTTACAAAAATCTCGGCAACAGACTACCTTCCATAATGACAAGGCTACCATCCATTGGAGTAACGAAAATATCAACATGAGACTACCTTCCATAATGACAAGGCTACAATCCTTTGGAGTAACAAAAATCTCGCCAACAGACTACCTTCCATAATGAAAAGGCTACCATCCATTGGAGTAACGAAAATATCAACAGGAGACTACCTTCCATAATGACAAGGCTACCATCCATTGGAGTAACAAAAATCTTCCCAACAGACTACCTTCCATAATGACAAGGCTACCATCCATTGGAGTGACAAAAATCTCGCCAACAGACTACCTTCCATAATTACAAGGCTAACATCCATTGGAGTGACAAAAATATTGATAATAGACTACCTTCCATAATAACATGGCTACCATCCATTGGAGTAACAAAATCTCGACAACAAACTACCTTCCATAATGACAAGGCTACCATCCATTGGAATAACAAAAATCTCGAAAACAAACTACCTTCCATAATAACAAGGCTACCATCCATTAGAGTAACAAGAATCTATAAAACATATTACCTTCCATAATTACAAGGCTACCATTCATTGGAGTAACAAAAATATCGATAATAGACTACCTTCCATAATGAAAAGGCTACAATCCATTAGAGTTACAAAAATCTCGGCAACAGACTACCTTCCATAATGACAAGGCTACCATCCATTGGAGTAACGAAAATATCAACACGAGACTACCTTCCATAATGACAAGGCTACAATCCTTTGGAGTAACAAAAATGTCGCCAACAGACTACCTTCCATATTGAAAAGGCTACCATCCATTGGAGTAACGAAAATATCAACAGGAGACTACCTTCCATAATGACAAGGCTACCATCCATTGGAGTAACAAAAATCTCCCCAACAAACTACCTTCAATAATGACAAGGCTACAATCCATTAGAGTTACAAAAATCTCGGCAACAGACTACCTTCCATTATGACAAGGCTACCATCCATTGGAGTAACGAAAATATCAACACGAGACTACCTTCCATAATGACAAGGCTACCATCCATTGGAGTGACAAAAATTTCGCCAACAGACTACCTTCCATAATTACCAGGCTACCATCCATTGGAGTGACAAAAATATTGACAATAGACTACCTTCCATAATGACATGGCTACCATCCATTGGAGTAACAAAATCTCGACAACAAACTACCTTCCATAATGACAAGGCTACCATCCATTGGAGTAACAAAAATATCGAAAACATACTAATTTCCATAATGACAAGGCTACCATCCATTGGAATAACTAAAATCTCGACAACAAACTACCTTCCATAATAACAAGGCTACTATCCATTAGAGTAACAAAAATCTAGAAAAGAGATTACCTTCCATAATGACAAGGCTACCATTCATTGGAGTAATAAAAATATCGACAATAGACTACCTTCCATAATGAAAAGGCTACAATCCATTAGAGTTACAAAAATCTCGGCAACAGACTACCTTCCATAATGACAAGGCTACCATCCATTGGAGTAACCAAAATATCAACACAAGACTACCTTCCATAATGACAAGGCTACAATCCTTTGGAGTAACAAAAATCTCGCCAACAGACTACCTTCCATAATAACAAGGCTACTATCCATTAGAGTAACAAAAATCTAGAAAATAGATTACCTTCCATAATGACAAGACTACCATACATTGGAGTAATTAAAATATCGACAATAGACTACCTTCCATAATGAAAAGGCTACAATCCATTAGAGTTACCAAAATCTCGGCAACAGACTACCTTCCATAATGACAAGGCTACCATCCATTGGAATAACAAAAATCTCGACAACAAACTACCTTCGATAATAACAAGGCTACTATCCACTAGAGTAACAAAAAATCTAGAAAACAGATTACCTTCCATAATGACAAGGCTACCATTCATTGGAGTAATAAAAATATCGACAATAGACTACCTTCAATAATGAAAAGGCTACAATCCATTAGAGTTACAAAAATCTCGGCAACAGACTACCTTCCATAATGACAAGGCTACCATCCATTGGAGTAACCAAAATATCAACACGAGACTACCTTCCATAATGACAAGGCTACAATCCTTTGGAGTAACAAAAGTCTCGCCAACAGACTACCTTCCATAATAACAAGGCTACTATCCATTAGAGTAACAAAAATCTAGAAAACAGATTACCTTCCATAATGACAAGGCTACCATTCATTGGAGTAATAAAAATATCGACAATAGACTACCTTCCATAATGAAAAGGCTACAATCCATTAGAGTTACAAAAATCTCGGCAACATACTACCTTCCATAATGACAAGGCTACCATCCATTGGAGTAACGAAAATATCAACACGAGACTACCTTCCATAATGACAAGGCTACCATCCATTGGAGTAACAAAAATCTCCCCAACAGACTACCTTCCATAATGACAAGGCTACCATCCATTGGAGTGACAAAAAACTCGCCAACAGACTACCTTCCATAATTACAAGGCTACCATCCATTGGAGTAACAAAAATATCGAAAACATACTTCTTTCCATAATGACAAGGCTACCATCCATTGGAATAACAAAAATCTCGACAACAAACTACCTTCCATAATAACAAAGCTACTATCCATTAGAGTAACAAAAATCTAGAAAACAGATTACCTTCCATAATGACAAGGCTACCATTCATTGGAGTAACAAAAATATCGATAATAGACTACCTTCCATAATGAAAAGGCTACAATCCATTAGAGTTACAAAAATCTCGGCAACAGACTACCTTCCATAATGACAAGGCTACCATCCATTGGAGTAACGAAAATATCAACATGAGACTACCTTCCATAATGACAAGGCTACAATCCTTTGGAGTAACAAAAATCTCGCCAACAGACTACCTTCCATAATGAAAAGGCTACCATCCATTTGAGTAACAAAATCTCGACAACAAACCACCTTCCATAATGACAAGGCTACCATCCATTGGAGTAACAAAAATATCGAAAACATACTTCTTTCCATAATTACAAGGCTACCATCCATTGGAGTAACAAAAATATCGAAAACATACTTCTTTCCATAATGACAAGGCTACCATCCATTGGAATTACAAAAATCTCGACAACAAACTACCTTCCATAATAACAAGGCTACTATCCATTAGAGTAACAAAAATCTAGAAAACAGATTACCTTCCATAATGACAAGGCTACCATTCATTGGAGTAATAAAAATATCGACAATAGACTACCTTCCATAATGAAAAGGCTACAATCCATTAGAGTTACAAAAATCTCGGCAACAGACTACCTTCCATAATGACAAGGCTACCATCCATTGGAGTAACGAAAATATCAACACGAGACTACCTTCCATAATGACAAGGCTACAATCCTTTGGAGTAACAAAAATCTCGCCAACAGACTACCTTCCATAATGAAAAGGCTACCATCCATTGGAGTAACCAAAATATCAACAGGAGACTACCTTCCATAATGACAAGGCTACCATCCATTGGAGTAACAAAAATCTCCCCAACAGACTACCTTCCATAATGACAAGGCTACCATCCATTGGAGTGACAAAAATTTCGCCAACAGACTACCTTCCATAATTACAAGGCTACCATCCATTGGAGTGACAAAAATATTGACAATAGACTACCTTCCATAATAACATGGCTACCATCCATTGGAGTAACAAAATCTCGACAACAAACTACCTTCCATAATGACAAGGCTACCATCCATTGGAGTAACATAAATATCGAAAACATACTACTTTCCATAATGACAAGGCTATCATCCATTGGAATAACAAAAATCTCGAAAACAAACTACCTTCCATAATAACAAGGCTACCATCCATTAGAGTAACAAAAATCTAGAAAACATATTACCTTCCATAATGACAAGGCTACCATTCATTGGAGTAACAAAAATATCAATAATAGACTACCTTCCATAATGAAAAGGCTACAATCCATTAGAGTTACAAAAATCTCGGCAACAGACTACCTTCCATAATGAGAAGGCTACCATCCATTGGAGTAACGAAAATATCAACACGAGACTACCTTCCATAATGACAAGGCTACAATCCTTTGGAGTAACAAAAATCTCGCCAACAGACTACCTTCCATAATGAAAAGGCTACCATCCATTGGAGTAACGAAAATATCAACAGGAGACTACCTTCCATAATGACAAGGCTACCATCCATTGGAGTAACAAAAATCTCCCCAACAGACTACCTTCCATAATGACAAGGCTACCATCCATTGGAGTGACAAAAATTTCGCCAACAGACTACCTTCCATAATTACAAGGCTACCATCCATTGGAGTGACAAAAATATTGACAATAGACTACCTTCCATAATAACATGGCTACCATCCATTGGAGTAACAAAATCTCGACAACAAACTACCTTCCATAATGACAAGGCTACCATCCATTGGAGTAACATAAATATCGAAAACATACTACTTTCCATAATGACAAGGCTATCATCCATTGGAATAACAAAAATCTCGAAAACAAACTACCTTCCATAATAACAAGGCTACCATCCATTAGAGTAACAAAAATCTAGAAAACATATTACCTTCCATAATGACAAGGCTACCATTCATTGGAGTAACAAAAATATCGATAATAGACTACCTTCCATAATGAAAAGGCTACAATCCATTAGAGTTACAAAAATCTCGGCAACAGACTACCTTCCATAATGACAAGGCTACCATCCATTGGAGTAACGAAAATATCAACACGAGACTACCTTCCATAATGACAAGGCTACAATCCTTTGGAGTAACAAAAATCTCGCCAACAGACTACCTTCCATAATTACAAGGCTACCATCCACTGGAGTGACAAAAATATTGACAATAGACTACCTTCCATAATGACATGGCTACAATCCATTGGAGTAACAAAATCTCGACAACAAACTACCTTCCATAATGACAAGGCTACCATCCATTGGAGTAACAAAAATATCGAAAACATACTAATTTCCATAATGACAAGGCTACCATCCATTGGAGTAACAAAAATCTCCCCAACAGACTACCTTCCATAATGACAAGGCTACCATCCATTGGAGTGACAAAAATCTCGCCAACAGACTACCTTCCATAATTACAAGGCTACCATCCATTGGAGTGACAAAAATATTGAAAATAGACTACCTTCCATAATAGCATGGCTACCATCCATTGGAGTAACAAAATCTCGACAACAAACCACCTTCCATAATGACAAGGCTACCATCCATTGGAGTAACAAAAATATCGAAAACATAATACTTTCCATAATGACAAGGCTATCATTCATTGGAATAACAAAAATCTCGTCAAAAAACTACCTTCCATAATAACAAGGCTACCATCCATTAGAGTAACAAAAATATAGAAAACATATTACCTTCCATAATGACAAGGCTACCATTCATTGGAGTAACAAAAATATCGATAATAGACTACCTTCCATAATGAAAAGGCTACAATCCATTAGAGTTACAAATATCTCGGCAACAGACTACCTTCCATAATGACAAGGCTACCATCCATTGGAGTAACGAAAATATCAACACGAGACTACCTTCCATAATGACAAGGCTACAATCCTTTGGAGTAACAAAAATCTCGCCAACAGACTACCTTCCATAATTACAAGGCTACCATCCACTGGAGTGACAAAAATATTGACAATAGACTACCTTCCATAATGACATGGCTACAATCCATTGGAGTAACAAAATCTCGACAACAAACTACCTTCCATAATGACAAGGCTACCATCCATTGGAGTAACAAAAATATCGAAAACATACTAATTTC
Organism: Vicia faba; assembly: GCA_948472305.1. Lineage (NCBI taxonomy): Eukaryota > Viridiplantae > Streptophyta > Magnoliopsida > Fabales > Fabaceae > Vicia > Vicia faba. Next base: position 544,047,709 of record OX451739.1, on the reverse strand, counting down.
CATAATGACAAGGCTACCATCCATTGGAGTAACAAAAATCTCCCCAACAGACTACCTTCCATAATGACAAGGCTACCATCCATTGGAGTGACAAAAATCTCGCCAACAGACTACCTTCCATAATTACAAGGCTACCATCCATTGGAGTGACAAAAATATTGACAATAGACTACCTTCCATAATAGCATGGCTACCATCCATTGGAGTAACAAAATCTCGACAACAAACCACCTTCCATAATGACAAGGCTACCATCCATTGGAGTAACAAAAATATCGAAAACATAATACTTTCCATAATGACAAGGCTATCATTCATTGGAATAACAAAAATCTCGTCAAAAAACTACCTTCCATAATAACAAGGCTACCATCCATTAGAGTAACAAAAATATAGAAAACATATTACCTTCCATAATGACAAGGCTACCATTCATTGGAGTAACAAAAATATCGATAATAGACTACCTTCCATAATGAAAAGGCTACAATCCATTAGAGTTACAAATATCTCGGCAACAAACTACCTTCCATAATGACAAGGCTACCATCCATTGGAGTAATGAAAATATCAACACGAGACTACCTTCCATAATGACAAGGCTACAATCCTTTGGAGTAACAAAAATCTCGCCAACAGACTACCTTCCATAATTACAAGGCTACCATCCATTGGAGTGACAAAAATATTGACAATAGACTACCTTCCATAATGACATGGCTACCATCCATTGGAGTAACAAAATCTCGACAACAAACTACCTTCGATAATGACAAGGCTACCATCCGTTGGAGTAACAAAAATATCAAAAACATACTACTTTCCATAATGACAAGGCCACCATACATTGGAATAACAAAAATCTCGACAACAAACTACCTTCCATAAAAACAAGGCTACCATCCATTAGAGTAACAAAAATCTAGAAAACAGATTACCTTCCATAATGACAAGGCTACCATTCATTGGAATAACAAAAATATCGATAATAGACTACCTTCCATAATGAAAAGGCTACAATCCATTAGAGTTACAAAAATCTCGGCAACAGACTACCTTCCATAATGACAAGGCTACCATCCATTGGAGTAATGAAAATATCAACACGAGACTACCTTCCATAATGACAAGGCTACCATCCATTGGAGTAATGTAAATATCAACACGAGACTACCTTCCATAATGACAAGGCTACAATCCTTTAGAGTAACAAAAATCTCGCCAACAGACTACCTTCCATAATTACAAGGCTACCATCCATTGGAGAAACAAAAATATCGAAAACATACTACTTTCCATAATGACAAGGCTACCATCCATTGGAGTAACAAAAATCTCGACAACAAACTACCTTCCATAATAACAAGGCTACCATCCATTAGAATAACAAAAATCTAGAAAAGAGATTACCTTCCATAATGACAAGGCTACCATTCATTAGAGTAACAGAAATATCGACAATAGACTACCTTCCATAATGAAAATGCTACAAACCATTAGAGTTACAAAAATCTCGGCAATAGACTACCTTCCATAATGACAAGGCTACCATCCATTGCAGTAACGAAAATATCAACACGAGACTACCTTCCATAATGACAAGGCTACATTCCTTTGGAGTAATAAAAAATCTTGCCAACAGACTACCTTGCATAATGACAAGGCTACCATCCATTGGAGTGACAAAAATATCGACAATAGACTACCTTTCATAATGACAAGGCTACCATCCATTGGAGAAACAAAAATATCGAAAACATACTACTTTCCATAATGACAAGGCTACCATCCATTGGAATAACAAAAATCTCGACAACAAACTACCTTCCATAATAACAAGGCTACCATCCATTGGAGTGACAAAAATCTAGAAAAGAGATTACCTTCCATAATGACAAGGCTACCATTCATTGGAGTTACAAAAATATCGACAATAGACTACCTTCCATAATGAAAAGGCTATAAACCATTAGAGTTACAAAAATCTCGGCAACAGACTACCTTCCATAATGACAAGGCTACCATCCATTGTAGTAACGAAAATATCAACAGGAGACTACCTTCCATAATGACAAGGCTACAATCCATTGGAGTAACAAAAATCTCCCTAACAGACTACATTCCATAATGACAAGGCTACCATCCATTGGAGTGACAAAAATCTCGCCAATAGACTACCTTTCATAATTACAAGGCTACCATCCATTGGAGTGACAAAAATATTGACAATAGACTACCTTCCATAATGACATGGCTACCATCCATTGGAGTAACAAAATCTCGACAACAAACTACCTTCCATAATGACAAGGCTACCATCCATTGGAGTAACAAAAATATCGAAAACATACTACTTTACATAATGACAAGGCTACCATCCATTGGAATAACAAAAATCTCGACAACAAACTACCTTCCATAATAACAAGGCTACCATCCATTAGAATAACAAAAATCTAGAAAAGAGATTACCTTCCATAATGACAAGGCTACCATTCATTGGAGTAACAGAAATATCGACAGTAGACTACCTTCCATAATGAAAAGGCTACAATCCATTAGAGTTACAAAAATCTCGACAACAGACTACCTTCCATAATGACAAGGCTACCATCCATTGGAGTAACGAAAATATCAACACGAGACTACCTTCCATAATGACAAGGCTACAATCCTTTGGAGTAACAAAAATCTCGCCAACAGACTACCTTCCATAATGAAAAGGCTACCATCCATTGGAGTAACGAAAATATCAACAGGAGACTACCTTCCATAATGACAAGGCTACCATCCATTGGAGTAACAAAAATCTCCCCAACAGACTACCTTCCATAATGACAAGGCTACCATCCATTGGAGTGACAAAAATTTCGCCAACAGACTGCCTTCCATAATTACAAGGCTACCATCCATTAGAGTAATAAAAATCTAGAAAACAGATTACCTTCCATAATGACAAGGCTACCATTCATTGGAGTAACAAAAATATCAACACGAGACTACCTTCCATAATGACAAGGCTACAATCCTTTGGAGTAACAAAAATCTCGCCAACAGACTACCTTCCATAATGAGAAGACTACCATCCATTGGAGTAACAAAAATATCGACAACAGACTACCTTCCATAATGAAAATGCTACAATCCATTAGAGTTACAAAAATCTCGACAACAGACTACCTTCCATAATGACAAGGCTACCATCCATTGGAGTAACGAAAATATCAACACGAGACTACCTTTCATAATGACAAGGCTACCATCCATTGGGGTAACGAAAATATCAACATGAGACTACCTTCCATAATGACAAGGCTACAATCCATTGGAGTAACAAAAATCCCGGCAACAGACTACCTTCCATAATGACAAGACTACCATCCATTGGAGTTACAAAAATATCAATAATAGACTACCTTCCATAATGATAAGGCTACCATCCATTGGAGTAACAAAATCTCGACAACAAACTACCTTCCAAACGACAAGACTACCATCCATTGGAGTGACAAAAATAACGACAATAGACTACCTTCCATAATTACAAGGCTACCATCCATTGGAGTAACGAAAATCTCGACAACAGACTACCTTCCATAATGACAAGGCTACCATCCATTGGAGTACCGAAAATATCAACAGGAGACTACCTTTGATAATGACAAGGCTACCATCCATTGGAGTAACAAAAATCTCGCCAACAGACTACCTTCCATAATGACAAGGCTACCATCCATTGGAGTAACAAAAATCTCGCCAACAGATTACCTTCCATAATAACAAGGCTACCATCCATTAGAGTAACAAAAATCTACAAAACAGATTGCCTTCTATAATGACAAGGCTACCATTCATTGGAGTATCAAAAATATCAACACGAGACTACCTTCCATAATGATGAGGCTACAATCATTTGGAGTAACAAAAATCTCGCCAACAGACTACCTTCCATAATGACAATGCTACCATCCATTAGAGTGACAAAAATATCGACAATAGACTACCTTCCATAATGACAAGACTACCATCCATTGGAGTAACAAAATCTCGACAACAAACTACCTTCCATAATGACAAGGTTACCATCCATTGGAGTAACAAAATCTAGAAAACAGACTACCTTCCGTTATGACAAGGCTACCATCCATTGGAGTAACAAAAGTCTTGCCAACAGACTAACTTCCATAATGACAAGGCTACCATCCATTGGAGAGACAAAAATATTGACAATAGACTACCTTCCATAATGACATGGCTACCATCCATTGGAGTAACAAAATCTCGACAACAAACTACCTTCCATAAAGACAAGGATACCATCCATTGGAGTAACAAAAATATCGAAAACATACTACTTTCCATAATGACAAGGCTACCATCCATTGGAATAACAAAAATCTCGACAATAAACTACCTTCCATAATAACAAGGCTACCATCCATTAGATGAACAAAAATCTAGAAAACAGATTACCTTCCATAATGACAAGGCTACCATTCATTGGAGTAACAAAAATATCGACAATAGACTACCTTCCATAATGAAAAGGCTACAATCCATTAGAGTTACAAAAATCTCGGCAACAGACTACCTTCCATAATTACAAGGCTACCATCCATTGGAGTAACGAAAATATCAACACGAGGCTACCTTCCATAATGACAAGGCTACAATCCTTTGGAGTAACAAAAATCTCGCCAACAGACTACCTTCCATAATGACAAGGCTACCATCCATTGGAGTGACAAAAATATTGACAATAGACTACCTTCCATAATGACAAGGCTACCATCCATTGGAGTAACAAAATCTCGACAACAAACTACCTTCCATAATGACAAAGTTACCATCCATTGGAGTAACAAAATCTAGAAAACAGACTACCTTCCATTATGACAAGTCTACCATCCATTGGATTAACGAAAGTCTCGCCAATAGACTAACTTCCATAATGACAAGGCTACCATCCATTGGAGTAACAAAAATCTCGCCAACATACTACCTTTTATAACGACAAGACTACCATCCATTGGAGTGACAAAAATAACGACAATAGACTACCTTCCATAATTACAAGGCTACCATCCATTGGAGTAACGAAAATCTCGACAACAGACTACCTTCCGTAATGACAAGGCTACCATCCATTGGAGTACCGAAAATATCTACAAGAGACTACCTTTCATAATGACAAGGCTACCATCCATTGGAGTAACAAAAATCTCGCCAACATACTACCTTTTATAACGACAAGACTACCATCCATTGGAGTGACAAAAATAACTACAATAGACTACCTTCCATAATTACAAGGCTACCATCCATTGGAGTAACGAAAATATCAACAACAGACTACCTTCCGTAATGACAAGGCTACCATCCATTGGAGTACCGAAAATTTCAACAAGAGACTACCTTTCATAATGACAAAGCTACCATCCATTGGAGTTACAAAAATCTCGCCAACACACTACCTTCCATAATGACAAGGCTACCATCCATTGGAGTGACAAAAATAACGACGATAGACTACCTTCCATAATGACAAGGCTACCATCCATTGTAGTAACGAAAATATCAACACGAGACTACCTTCCATAATGACAAGGCTACATTCCTTTGGAGTAACGAAAATCTCGATAACATACTACCTCCCATAATGACAAGGCTACCATCCATTGGAGTACCGAAAATATCACCAAGATACTACCTTTCATAATGACAAGGCTACCATCCATTGGAGTAACAAAAATCTCGCCAACAGACTACCTTCCATAATGACAAGGCTACCATCCATTGGAGTAACAAAAATATCGCCAACAGACTACCTTCCATAATAACAAGGCTACCATCCATTAGAGTAACAAAAATCTAGAAAACAGATTACCTTCCATAATGAAAAGGCTACCATTCATTGGAGTAACAAAAATATAAACACGAGACTACCTTCCATAATGACAAGGCTACAATCCTTTGGAGTAACAAAAATCTCGCCAACAGACTACCTTCCATAATGACACGGCTACCATCCATTGGAGTGACAAAAATATCGACAATAGACTACCTTCCATAATGACAAGGCTACCATCAATTGGAGTAACAAAATCTCGACAACAAACTACCTTCCATAATGACAAGGTTACCATCCATTGGAGTAACAAAAATCTCGCCAACATACTACCTTTCATAACGACAAGACTACCATCCATTGGAGTGACAAAAATAACGACGATAGACTACCTTCCATAATGACAAGGCTACCATCCATTGTAGTAACGAAAATATCAACACGAGACTACCTCCCATAATGACAAGGCTACCATCACTTGGAGTACCGAAAATATCAACAAGAGACTACCTTTCATAATGACAAGGCTACCATCCATTGGAGTAACAAAAATCTCGCCAACAGACTACCTTCCATAATGACAAGGCTACCATCCATTAGAGTAACAAAAATCTCGCCAACAGACCTCCATAATAACAAGGCTACCATCCATTAGAGTAACAAAAATCTAGAAAACAGATTACCTTCCATAATGAAAAGGCTACCATTCATTGGAGTAACAAAAATATAAACACGAGACTACCTTCCATAATGACAAGGCTACAATCCTTTGGAGTAACAAAAATCTCGCCAACAGACAACCTTCCATAATGACACGGCTACCATCCATTGGAGTGACAAAAATATCGACAATAGACTACCTTCCATAATGACAAGGCTACCATCCATTGGACTAACAAAATCTCGACAACAAACTACCTTCCATAATGACAAGGTTACCATCCATTGGAGTAACAAAATCTAGAAAACAGACTACCTTCCATTATGACAAGTCTACCATCCATTGGATTAACAAAAGTCTCGCCAATAGACTAACTTCCATAATGACAAGGCTACCATCCATTGGAGTAACAAAAATCTCGCCAACATACTACCTTTTATAACGACAAGACTACCATCCATTGGAGTGACAAAAATAACGACAATAGACTACCTTCCATAATTACAAGGCTACCATCCATTGGAGTAACGAAAATCTCGACAACAGACTACCTTCCGTAATGACAAGGCTACCATCCATTGGAGTACCGAAAATATCTACAAGAGACTACCTTTCATAATGACAAGGCTACCATCCATTGGAGTAACAAAAATCTCGCCAACATACTACCTTTTATAACGACAAGACTACCATCCATTTGAGTGACAAAAATAACTACAATAGACTACCTTCCATAATTACAAGGCTACCATCCATTGGAGTAACGAAAATCTCAACAACAGACTACCTTCCGTAATGACAAGGCTACCATCCATTGGAGTACCGAAAATATCAACAAGAGACTACCTTTCATAATGACAAAGCTACCATCCATTGGAGTTACAAAAATCTCGCCAACAGACTACCTTCCATAATGACAAGGCTACCATCCATTGGAGTGACAAAAATAACGACGATAGACTACCTTCCATAATGACAAGGCTACCATCCATTGTAGTAACGAAAATATCAACACGAGACTACCTTCCATAATGACAAGGCTACATTCCTTTGGAGTAACGAAAATCTCGATAACATACTACCTCCCATAATGACAAGGCTACCATCCATTGGAGTACCGAAAATATCAACAAGAGACTACCTTTCATAATGACAAGGCTACCATCCATTGGAGTAACAAAAATCTTGCCAACAGACTACCTTCCATAATGACAAGGCTACCATCCATTGGAGTAACAAAAATATCGCCAACAGACTACCTTCCATAATAACAAGGCTACCATCCATTAGAGTAACAAAAATCTAGAAAACAGATTACCTTCCATAATGAAAAGGCTACCATTCATTGGAGTAACAAAAATATAAACACGAGACTACCTTCCATAATGACAAGGCTACAATCCTTTGGGGTAACAAAAATCTCGCCAACAGACTACCTTCCATAATGACACGGCTACCATCCATTGGAGTGACAAAAATATCGACAATAGACTACCTTCCATAATGACAAGGCTACCATCCATTGGAGTAACAAAATCTCGACAACAAACTACCTTCCATAATGACAAGGTTACCATCCATTGGAGTAACAAAAATCTCGCCAACATACTACCTTTCATAACGACAAGACTACCATCCATTGGAGTGACAAAAATAATGACGATAGACTACCTTCCATAATGACAAGGCTACCATCCATTGTAGTAACGAAAATATCAACACGAGACTACCTCCCATAATGACAAGGCTACCATCACTTGGAGTACCGAAAATATCAACAAGAGACTATCTTTCATAATGACAAGGCTACCATCCATTGGAGTAACAAAAATCTCGCCAACAGACTACCTTCCATAATGACAAGGCTACCATCCATTAGAGTAACAAAAATCTCGCCAACAGACCTCCATAATAACAAGGCTACCATCCATTAGAGTAACAAAAATCTAGAAAACAGATTACCTTCCATAATGAAAAGGCTACCATTCATTGGAGTAACAAAAATATAAACACGAGACTACCTTCCATAATGACAAGGCTACAATCCTTTGGAGTAACAAAAATTTCGCCAACAGACAACCTTCCATAATGACACGGCTACCATCCATTGGAGTGACAAAAATATCGACAATAGACTACCTTCCATAATGACAAGGCTACCATCCATTGGAGTAACAAAATCTCGACAACAAACTAACTTCCATAATGACAAGGTTACCATCCATTGGAGTAACAAAATCTAGAAAATAGACTACCTTCCATTATGACAAGGCTACCATCCATTGGAGTAACAAAAGTCTCGCCAACAGACTAACTTCCATAATGACAAGGCTACCATCCATTGGAGTAACAAAAATCTCGCCAACATACTACCTTTCATAACAACAAGACTACCATCCATTGGAGTGACAAAACTAACGACAATAGACTACCTTCCATAATTACAAGGCTACCATCCATTGTAGTACCGAAAATATCAACAAGAGACTACTTTTCATAATGACAAGGCTACCATCCATTGGAGTAACAAAAATCTCGCCAACAGACTACCTTCCATAATGACAAGGCTACCATGCATTAGAGTAACAAAAAACTCGCCAACATACTACCTTTCATAATGACAAGACTACCATCCATTGGAGTGACAAAATTAACGACAATAGACTACCTTCCATAATTACAAGGCTACCATCCATTGGAGTAACGAAAATCTCAACAACAGACTACCTTCCATAATGACAAGGCTACCATCCATCAGAGTACCGAAAATATCAACAAGAGTATACCTTTAATAATGACAAGGCTACCATCCATTGGAGTAACAAAAATCTCTCCAACAGACTACCTTCCATAATGACAAGGCTACCATCCATTGGAGTAACAAAAATCTCGCCAACAGACTACCTTCCATAATGACAAGACTACCATCCATTTGAGTGACAAATATATTGACAATAGACTACCTTCCATAATGACAAGGCTATCATCCATTGGAGTAACAAAATCTCGACAACAAACTACCTTCCATAATGACAAGGCTACCATCCATTGGAGTAACAAAAATATCGAAAACATACTACTTTCCATAATGACAAGGCTACCATCCATTGGAATAACAAAAATCTCGACAACAAACTACCTTCCATAATAACAAGGTTACCATCCATTAGAGTAACAAAAATCTAGAAAACATATTACCTTCCATAATGACAAGGCTACAATTCATTGGAGTAACAAAAATATCGACAATAGACTACCTTCCATAATGAAAAGGCTACAATCCATTAGAGTTACAAAAATCTCGGCAACATACTACCTTCCATAATGACAAGGCTACCATCCATTCGAGTAACGAAAATATTAACACGAGACTACCTTCCAAAATGACAAGGCTATAATCCTTTGAAGTAACAAAAATCTCGCCAACAGACTACCTTCCATAATGATAAGGCTCCCATCCATTGGAGTGACAAAAATATCGAAAATAGACTACCTTCCATAATGACAAGGCTACCGTCCATTGGAGTAACAAAATCTCGACAACAAACTACCTTCCAAACGACAAGACTACCATCCATTAGAGTGACAAAAATAACGACAATAGACTACCTTCCATAATTACAAGGCTACCATCCATTGGAGTAACGAAAATCTCGACAACAGACTACCTTCCATAATGACAAGGCTACCATCCATTGGAGTACCGAAAATATCAACAGGAGACTACCTTTGATAATGACAAGGCTACCATCCATTGGAGTAACAAAAATCTCGCCAACAGACTACCTTCCATAATGACAAGGCTACTATCCATTGGAGTAATAAAAATCTCGCCAACAGACTACCTTCCATAATAACAAGGCTACCATCCATTAGAGTAACAAAAATCTACAAAACAGATTACCTTATATAATGACAAGGCTACCATTCATTGGAGTATCAACAATATCAACACGAGACTACCTTCCATAATGATGAGGCTACAATCATTTGGAGTAACAAAAATCTCGCCAACAGACTACCTTCCACAATGACAAGGCTACCATCCATTAGAGTGACAAAAATATCGACAATAGACTACCTTCCATAATTACAAGACTACCATCCATTGGAGTAACAAAATCTCGACAACAAACTACCTTCCATAATGACAAGGTTACCATCCATTGGAGTAACAAAATCTAGAAAACAGACTACCTTCCGTTATGACAAGGCTACCATCCATTGGAGTAACAAAAGTCTCGCCAACAGACTAACTTCCATAATGACAAAGCTATCATCCATTGGAGTAACAAAAATCTCGCCAACATACTACCTTTCATAATTACAAGGCTACCATCCATTGGAGTGACAAAAATATTGACAATAGACTACCTTCCATAATGACATGGCTACCATCCATTGGAGTAACAAAATCTCGACAACAAACTACCTTCCATAAAGACAAGGATACCATCCATTGGAGTAACAAAAATATCGAAAACATACTACTTTCCATAATGACAAGGCTACCATCCATTAGAATAACAAAAATCTCGACAACAAACTACCTTCCATAATAACAAGGCTACCATCCATTAGATGAACAAAAATCTAGAAAACAGATTACCTTCCATAATGACAAGGCTACCATTCATTGGAGTAACAAAAATATCGACAATAGACTACCTTCCATAATGAAAAGGCTACAATCCATTAGAGTTACAAAAATCTCGGCAACAGACTACCTTCCATAATTACAAGGCTACCATCCATTGGAGTAACGAAAATATCAACACGAGGCTACCTTCCATAATGACAAGGCTACAATCCTTTGGAGTAACAAAAATCTGGCCAACAGACTACCTTCCATAATGACAAGGCTACCATCCATTGGAGTGACAAAAATATTGACAATAGACTACCTTCCATAATGACAAGGCTACCATCCATTGGAGTAACAAAATCTCGACAACAAACTACCTTCCATAATGACAAGGTTACCATCCATTGGAGTAACAAAATCTAGAAAACAGACTACCTTCCATTATGACAAGTCTACCATCCATTGGATTAACAAAAGTCTCGCCAATAGACTAACTTCCATAATGACAAGGCTACCATCCATTGGAGTAACAAAAATCTCGCCAACATACTACCTTTTATAACGACAAGACTACCATCCATTGGAGTGACAAAAATAACGACAATAGACTACCTTCCATAATTACAAGGCTACCATCCATTGGAGTAACGAAAATCTCGACAACAGACTACCTTCCGTAATGACAAGGCTACCATCCATTGGAGTACCGAAAATATCTACAAGAGACTACCTTTCATAATGACAAGGCTACCATCCATTGGAGTAACAAAAATCTCGCCAACATACTACCTTTTATAACGACAAGACTACCATCCATTGGAGTGACAAAAATAACTACAATATACTACCTTCCATAATTACAAGGCTACCATCCATTGGAGTAACGAAAATCTCAACAACAGACTACCTTCCGTAATGACAAGGCTACCATCCATTGGAGTACCGAAAATATCAACAAGAGACTACCTTTCATAATGACAAAGCTACCATCCATTGGAGTAACAAAAATCTCGCCAACAGACTACCTTCCATAATGACAAGGCTACCATCCATTGGAGTAACAAAAATCTCGCCAACAGACTACCTTCCACAATAACAAGGCTACCATCCATTAGAGTAACAAAAATCTAGAAAACAGATTACCTTCCATAATGACAAGGCTACCATTCATTGGAGTTACAAAAATGTCAACACGAGACTACCTTCCATAATCATTAGGCTACAATCCTTTAGAGTAACAAAAATCTCGCCATCAAACTACCTTCCATAATGACAAGGCTACCATCCATTGGAGTGACAAAAATATCGACAATAGACTACCTTCCATAATGACAAGACTACCATCCATTGGAGTAATAAAATCTCGACAACAAAATACCTTCCATAATGACAAGGTTACCATCCATTGGAGTAACAAAAATCTCGCCAACATACTACCTTTCATAACGACAAGACTACCATCCATTGGAGTGACAAAAATAACGACGATAGACTACCTTCCATAATTACAAGGCTACCATCCATTGGAGTAACGAAAATATCGACAACAGACTACCTTCCATAATGAACAGGCTACCATTCATTGGAGTACCAAAAATATCAACAGGAGACTACCTTTGATAATGACAAGGCTACAATCCATTGGAGTAACAAAAATCTCGCCAACAGACTACCTTCCATAATGACAAGGCTACCATCCATTGGAGTAACAAAATCTAGAAAACAGACTACCTTCCGTTATGACAAGGCTACCATCCATTGGAGTAACAAAAGTCTCGCCAACAACCTAACTTCCATAATGACAAGGCTACCATCCATTGGAGTAATAAAAATCTCGCCAACATACTACCTTTCATAATTACAAGGCTACCATCCATTGGAGTGACAAAAATCTCGACAACAAACTACCTTCCATAAAGACAAGGATAAAATCCATTGGAGTAACAAAAATATCGAAAACATACTACTTTCCATAATGACAAGGCTACCATCCATTGGAATAACAAAAATCTCGACAACAAACTACCTTCCATAATAACAAGGCTACCATCCATTAGATGAACAAAAATCTAGAAAACAGATTACCTTCCATAATGACAAGGCTACTATTCATTGGAGTAACAAAAATATCGACAATAAACTACCTTCCATAATGAAAAGGCTACAATCCATTAGAGTTACAAAAATCTTGGCAACAGACTACCTTCCATAATTACAAGGCTACCATCCATTGGAGTAACGAAAATATCAACACGAGGCTACCTTCCATAATGACAAGGCTACAATCCTTTGGAGTAACAAAAATCTCGCCAACAGACTACCTTCCATAATGACAAGGCTACCATCCATTGGAGTGACAAAAATATTGACAATAGACTACCTTCCATAATGACAAGGCTACAATCCATTGGAGTAACAAAATCTCGACAACAAACAACCTTCCATAATGACAAAGTTACCATCCATTGGAGTAACAAAATCTAGAAAACAGACTACCTTCCATTATGACAAGTCTACCATCCATTGGATTAACAAAAGTCTCGCCAATAGACTAACTTCCATAATGACAAGGCTACCATCCATTGGAGTAACAAAAATCTCGCCAACATACTATCTTTTATAACGACAAGAATACCATCCATTGGAGTGACAAAAATAACGACAATAGACTACCTTCCATAATTACAAGGCTACCATCCATTGGAGTAACGAAAATCTCGACAACAGACTACCTTCCGTAATGACAAGGCTACCATCCATTGGAGTAACAAAAGTCTCGCCAACGGACTAACTTCCATAATGACAAGGCTACCATCCATTGGAGTAACAAAAATCTCGCCAACATACTACCTTTCATAATTACAAGGCTACCATCCATTGGAGTGACAAAAATATTGAAAATAGACTACCTTCCATAATGACATGGCTACCATCCATTGGAGTAACAAAATCTCGACTACAAACTACCTTCCATAAAGACAAGGATACCATCCATTGGAGTAACAAAAATATCGAAAACATACTACTTTCCATAATGACAAGGCTACCATCCATTGGAATAACAAAAATCTCGACAACAAACTACCTTCCATAATAACAAGGCTACCATCCATTAGATGAACAAAAATCTAGAAAACAGATTACCTTCCATAATGACAAGGCTACCATTCATTGGAGTAAGAAAAATATCGACAATAGACTACCTTCCATAATGAAAAGGCTACAATCCATTAGAGTTACAAAAATCTCGGCAACAGACTACCTTCCATAATTACAAGGCTACCATCCATTGGAGTAACGGAAATATAAACACGAGGCTACCTTCCATAATGACAAGGCTACAATCCTTTGGAGTAACAAAAATCTCGCCAACAGACTACCTTCCATAATGACAAGGATACCATCAATTGGAGTGACAAAAATATTGACAATAGACTACCTTCCATAATGACAAGGCTACAATCCATTGGAGTAACAAAATCTCGACAACAAACAACCTTCCATAATGACAAAGTTACCATCCATTGGAGTAATAAAATCTAGAAAACAGACTACCTTCCATTATTACAAGTCTACCATCCATTGGATTAACAAAAGTCTCGCCAATAGACTAACTTCCATAATGACAAGGCTACCATCCATTGGAGTAACAAAAATCTCGCCAACATACTACCTTTTATAACGACAAGACTACCATCCATTGGAGTGACAAAAATAACGACAATAGACTACCTTCCATAATTACAAGGCTACCATCCATTGGAGTAACGAAAATCTCGACAACAGACTACCTTCCGTAATGACAAGGCTACCATCCATTGGAGTAACAAAAGTCTCGCCAACAGACTAACTTCCATAATGACAAGGCTACCATCCATTGGAGTAACAAAAATCTCGCCAACATACTACCTTTCATAATTACAAGGCTACCATCCATTGGAGTGACAAAAATATTGAAAATAGACTACCTTCCATAATGACATGGCTACCATCCATTGGAGTAACAAAATCTCGACAACAAACTACCTTCCATAAAGACAAGGATACCTTCCATTGGAGTAACAAAAATATCGAAAACATATTACTTTCCATAATGACAAGGCTACCATCCATTGGAATAACAAAAATCTCGACAACAAACTACCTTCCATAATAACAAGGCTACCATCCATTAGATGAACAAAAATCTAGAAAACAGATTACCTTCCATAATGACAAGGCTACCATTCATTGGAGTAACAAAAATATCGACAATAGACTACCTTCCATAATGAAAAGGCTACAATCCATTAGAGTTACAAAAATCTCGGCAACAGACTACCTTCCATAATTACAAGGCTACCATCCATTGGAGTAGCGAAAATATCAACACGAGGCTACCTTCCATAATGACAAGGCTACAATCCTTTGGAGTAACAAAAATCTCGCCAACAGACTACCTTCCATAATGACAAGGCTACCATCCATTGGAGTGACAAAAATATTGACAATAGACTACCTTCCATAATGACAAGGCTACCATCCATTGGAGTAACAAAATCTCGACAACAAACTACCTTCCATAATGACAAAAAGTTACCATCCATTGGAGTAACAAAATCTAGAAAACAGACTACCTTCCATTATGACAAGTCTACCATCCATTGGATTAACAAAAGTCTCGCCAATAGACTAACTTCCATAATGACAAGGCTACCATCCATTGGAGTAACAAAAATCTCGCCAACATACTACCTTTTATAACGACAAGACTACCATCCATTGGAGTGACAAAAATAACGACAATAGACTACCTTCCATAATTACAAGGCTACCATCCATTGGAGTAACGAAAATCTCAACAACAGACTACCTTTCGTAATGACACGGCTACAATCCATTGGAGTACCGAAAATATCAACAAGAGACTACCTTTCATAATGACAAAGCTACCATCCACTGGAGTAACAAAAATCTCGCCAACAGACTACCTTCCATAATGACAAGGCTACCATCCATTGGAGTAACAAAAATCTCGCCAACAGACTACCTTCCATAATAACAAGGCTATCATCCATTAGAGTAACAAAAATCTAGAAAACAGATTACCTTCCATAATGACAAGGCTACCATTCATTGGAGTAACAAAAATATCAACACGAGACTACCTTCCATAATGACAAGGCTACAATCCTTTGGAGTAACAAAAATCTCGCCAACAGAATACCTTCCATAATGACACGGCTACCATCCATTGGAGTGACAAAAATATCGACAATAGACTACCTTCCATAATGACAAGGCTACCATCCATTGGAGTAACAAAATCTCGACAACAAACTACCTTCCATGATGACAAGGTTACCATCCATTGGAGTAAAAAAATCTAGAAAACAGACTACCTTCCATTATGACAAGGCTACCATCCATTGGAGTAACAAAAGTCTCGCCAACAGACTAACTTCCATAATGACAAGGCTACCATCCATTGGAGTAACAAAAATCTCGCCAACATACTACCTTTCATAACAACAAGACTACCATCCATTGGAGTGACAAAACTAACGACAATAGACTACCTTCCATAATTACAAGGCTACCATCCATTGGAGTACCAAAAATATCAACAAGAGACTACTTTTCATAATGACAAGGCTACCATCCATTGGAGTAACAAAAATCTCGCCAACAAACTACCTTCCATAATGACAAGGCTACCATGCATTAGAGTAACAAAAATCTCACCAACATACTACCTTTCATAATGACAAGACTACCATCCATTGGAGTGACAAAAATAACGACAATAGACTACCTTCCATAATGACAAGGCTACCATCCATTGGAGTAACAAAAATCTCGCCAACATACTACCTTTTATAACGACAAGACTACCATCCATTGGAGTGACAAAAATAACGACAATAGACTACCTTCCATAATTACAAGGCTACCATCCATTGGAGTAACGAAAATCTCGACAACAGACTACCTTCCGTAATGACAAGGCTACCATCCATTGGAGTAACAAAAGTCTCGCCAACAGACTACCTTCCATAATGACACGGCTACCATCCATTGGAGTGACAAAAATATCGACAATAGACTACCTTCCATAATGACAAGGCTACCATCCATTGGAGTAACAAAATCTCGACAACAAACTACCTTCCATAATGACAAGGTTACCATCCATTGGAGTAACAAAAATCTCTCCAACATACTACCTTTCATAACGACAAGACTACCATCCATTGGAGTGACAAAAATCTCGACAACAGACTACCTTCCATAATGACACGGCTACCATCCATTGGAGTGACAAAAATATCGACAATAGACTACCTTCCATAATGACAAGGCTACCATCCATTGGAGTAACAAAATCTCGACAACAAACTACCTTCCATAATGACAAGGTTACCATCCATTGGAGTAACAAAAATCTCGCCAACATACTACCTTTCATAACGACAAGACTACCATCCATTGGAGTGACAAAAATAACGACGATAGACTACCTTCCATAATGACAAGGCTACCATCCATTGTAGTAACGAAAATATCAACACGAGACTACCTCCCATAATGACAAGGCTACCATCACTTGGAGTACCGAAAATTTCAACAAGAGACTACCTTTCATAATGACAAGGCTACCATCCATTGGAGTAACAAAAATCTCGCCAACAGACTACCTTCCATAATGACAAGGCTACCATCCATTAGAGTAACAAAAATCTCGCGAACAGACCTCCATAATAACAAGGCTACCATCCATTAGAGTAACAAAAATCTAGAAAACAGATTACCTTCCATAATGAAAAGGCTACCATTCATTGGAGTAACAAAAATATAAACACGAGACTACCTTCCATAATGACAAGGCTACAATCCTTTGGAGTAACAAAAATCTCGCCAACAGACAACCTTCCATAATGACACGGCTACCATCCATTGGAGTGACAAAAATATCGACAATAGACTACCTTCCATAATGACAAGGCTACCATCCATTGGAGTAACAAAATATCGACAACAAACTACCTTCCATAATGACAAGGTTACCATCCATTGGAGTAACAAAATCTAGAAAACAGACTACCTTCCATTATGACAAGTCTACCATCCATTGGATTAACAAAAGTCTCGCCAATAGACTAACTTCCATAATGACAAGGCTACCATCCATTGGAGTAACAAAAATCTCGCCAACATACTACCTTTTATAACGACAAGACTACCATCCATTGGAGTGACAAAAATAACGACAATAGACTACCTTCCATAATTACAAGGCTACCATCCATTGGAGTAACGAAAATCTCGACAACAGACTACCTTCCGTAATGACAAGGCTACCATCCATTGGAGTACCGAAAATATCTACAAGAGACTACCTTTCATAATGACAAGGCTACCATCCATTGGAGTAACAAAAATCTCGCCAACATACTACCTTTTATAACGACAAGACTACCATCCATTGGAGTGACAAAAATAACTACAATAGACTACCTTCCATAATTACAAGGCTATCATCCATTGGAGTAACGAAAATCTCAACAACAGACTACCTTCCGTAATGACAAGGCTACCATCCATTGGAGTACCGAAAATATCAACAAGAGACTACCTTTCATAATGACAAAGCTACCATCCATTGGAGTTACAAAAATCTCGCCAACAGACTACCTTCCATAATGACAAGGCTACCATCCATTGGAGTGACAAAAATAAGGACGATAGACTACCTTCCATAATGACAAGGCTACCATCCATTGTAGTAACGAAAATATCAACACGAGACTACCTTCCATAATGACAAGGTTACATTCCTTTGGAGTAACGAAAATCTCGATAACATACTACCTCCCATAATGACAAGGCTACCATCCATTGGAGTACCGAAAATATCAACAAGAGACTACCTTTCATAATGACAAGGCTACCATCCATTGGAGTAACAAAAATCTTGCCAACAGACTACCTTCCATAATGACAAGGCTACCATCCATTGGAGTAACAAAAATATCGCCAACAGACTACCTTCCATAATAACAAGGCTACCATCCATTAGAGTAACAAAAATCTAGAAAACAGATTACCTTCCATAATGAAAAGGCTACCATTCATTGGAGTAACAAAAATATAAACACGAGACTACCTTCCATAATGACAAGGCTACAATCCTTTGGGGTAACAAAAATCTCGCCAACAGACTACCTTCCATAATGACACGGCTACCATCCATTGGAGTGACAAAAATATCGACAATAGACTACCTTCCATAATGACAAGGCTACCATCCATTGGAGTAACAAAATCTCGACAACAAACTACCTTCCATAATGACAAGGTTACCATCCATTGGAGTAACAAAAATCTCGCCAACATACTACCTTTCATAACGACAAGACTACCATCCATTGGAGTGACAAAAATAATGACGATAGACTACCTTCCATAATGACAAGGCTACCATCCATTGTAGTAACGAAAATATCAACACGGGACTACCTCCCATAATGACAAGGCTACCATCACTTGGAGTACCGAAAATATCAACAAGAGACTATCTTTCATAATGACAAGGCTACCATCCATTGGAGTAACAAAAATCTCGCCAACAGACTACCTTCCATAATGACAAGGCTACCATCCATTAGAGTAACAAAAATCTCGCCAACAGACCTCCATAATAACAAGGCTACCATCCATTAGAGTAACAAAAATCTAGAAAACAGATTACCTTCCATAATGAAAAGGCTACCATTCATTGGAGTAACAAAAATATAAACACGAGACTACCTTCCATAATGACAAGGCTACAATCCTTTGGAGTAACAAAAATCTCGCCAACAGACAACCTTCCATAATGACACGGCTACCATCCATCGGAGTGACAAAAATATCGACAATAGACTACCTTCCATAATGACAAGGCTACCATCCATTGGAGTAACAAAATCTCGACAACAAACTACCTTCCATAATGACAAGGTTACCATCCATTGGAGTAACAAAATCTAGAAAATAGACTACCTTCCATTATGACAAGGCTACCATCCATTGGAGTAACAAAAGTCTCGCCAACAGACTAACTTCCATAATGACAAGGCTACCATCCATTGGAGTAACAAAAATCTCGCCAACATATTACCTTTCATAACAACAAGACTACCATCCATTGGAGTGACAAAACTAACGACAATAGACTACCTTCCATAATTACAAGGCTACCATCCATTGGAGTACCGAAAATATCAACAAGAGACTACTTTTCATAATGACAAGGCTACCATCCATTGGAGTAACAAAAATCTCGCCAACAGACTACCTTCCATAATGACAAGGCTACCATGCATTAAAGTAACAAAAATCTCGCCAACATACTACCTTTCATAATGACAAGACTACCATCCATTGGAGTGACAAAATTAACGACAATAGACTACCTTCCATAATTACAAGGCTACCATCCATTGGAGTAACGAAAATCTCAACAACAGACTACCTTCCATAATGACAAGGCTACCATCCATCGGAGTACCGAAAATATCAACAAGAGTATACCTTTAATAATGACAAGGCTACCATCCATTGGAGTAACAAAAATCTCTCCAACAGACTACCTTCCATAATGACAAGGCTACCATCCATTGGAGTAACAAAAATCTCGCCAACAGACTACCTTCCATAATGACAAGACTACCATCCATTTGAGTGACAAATATATTGACAATAGACTACCTTCCATAATGACAAGGCTATCATCCATTGGAGTAACAAAATCTCGACAACAAACTACCTTCCATAATGACAAGGCTACCATCCATTGGAGTAACAAAAATATCGAAAACATACTACTTTCCATAATGACAAGGCTACCATCCATTGGAATAACAAAAATCTCGACAACAAACTACCTTCCATAATAACAAGGTTACCATCCATTAGAGTAACAAAAATCTAGAAAACATATTACCTTCCATAATGACAAGGCTACAATTCATTGGAGTAACAAAAATATCGACAATAGACTACCTTCCATAATGAAAAGGCTACAATCCATTAGAGTTACAAAAATCTCGGCAACATACTACCTTCCATAATGACAAGGCTACCATCCATTCGAGTAACGAAAATATTAACACGAGACTACCTTCCAAAATGACAAGGCTATAATCCTTTGAAGTAACAAAAATCTCGCCAACAGACTACCTTCCATAATGATAAGGCTCCCATCCATTGGAGTGACAAAAATATCGAAAATAGACTACCTTCCATAATGACAAGGCTACCGTCCATTGGAGTAACAAAATCTCGACAACAAACTACCTTCCAAACGACAAGACTACCATCCATTAGAGTGACAAAAATAACGACAATAGACTACCTTCCATAATTACAAGGCTACCATCCATTGGAGTAACGAAAATCTCGACAACAGACTACCTTCCATAATGACAAGGCTACCATCCATTGGAGTACCGAAAATATCAACAGGAGACTACCTTTGATAATGACAAGGCTACCATCCATTGGAGTAACAAAAATCTCGCCAACAGACTACCTTCCATAATGACAAGGCTACTATCCATTGGAGTAACAAAAATCTCGCCAACAGACTACCTTCCATAATAACAAGGCTACCATCCATTAGAGTAACAAAAATCTACAAAACAGATTACCTTATATAATGACAAGGCTACCATTCATTGGAGTATCAACAATATCAACACGAGACTACCTTCCATAATGATGAGGCTACAATCATTTGGAGTAACAAAAATCTCGCCAACAGACT
The DNA here is from genome assembly GCA_948472305.1 of Vicia faba. Classification (NCBI taxonomy): domain Eukaryota; kingdom Viridiplantae; phylum Streptophyta; class Magnoliopsida; order Fabales; family Fabaceae; genus Vicia; species Vicia faba. Next base: position 544,025,826 of record OX451739.1, on the reverse strand, counting down.
ACCTTCCACAATGACAAGGCTACCATCCATTAGAGTGACAAAAATATCGACAATAGACTACCTTCCATAATTACAAGACTACCATCCATTGGAGTAACAAAATCTCGACAACAAACTACCTTCCAAAATGACAAGGTTACCATCCATTGGAGTAACAAAATCTAGAAAACAGACTACCTTCCGTTATGACAAGGCTACCATCCATTGGAGTAACAAAAGTCTCGCCAACAGACTAACTTCCATAATGACAAAGCTACCATCCATTGGAGTAACAAAAATCTCGCCAACATACTACCTTTCATAATTACAAGGCTACCATCCATTGGAGTGACAAAAATATTGACAATAGACTACCTTCCATAATGACATGGCTACCATCCATTGGAGTAACAAAATCTCGACAACAAACTACCTTCCATAAAGACAAGGATACCATCCATTGGAGTAACAAAAATATCGAAAACATACTACTTTCCATAATGACAAGGCTACCATCCATTGGAATAACAAAAATCTCGACAACAAACTACCTTCCATAATAACAAGGCTACCATCCATTAGATGAACAAAAATCTAGAAAACAGATTACCTTCCATAATGACAAGGCTACCATTCATTGGAGTAACAAAAATATCGACAATAGACTACCTTCCATAATGAAAAAGCTACAATCCATTAGAGTTACAAAAATCTCGGCAACAGACTACCTTCCATAATTACAAGGCTACCATCCATTGGAGTAACGAAAATATCAACACGAGGCTACCTTCCATAATGACAAGGCTACAATCCTTTGGAGTAACAAAAATCTCGCCAACAGACTACCTTCCATAATGACAAGGCTACCATCCATTGGAGTGACAAAAATATTGACAATAGACTACCTTCCATAATGACAAGGCTACCATCCATTGGAGTAACAAAATCTCGACAACAAACTACCTTCCATAATGACAAGGTTACCATCCATTGGAGTAACAAAATCTAGAAAACAGACTACCTTCCATTATGACAAGTCTACCATCCATTGGATTAACAAAAGTCTCGCCAATAGACTAACTTCCATAATGACAAGGCTACCATCCATTGGAGTAACAAAAATCTCGCCAACATACTACCTTTTATAACGACAAGACTACCATCCATTGGAGTGACAAAAATAACGACAATAGACTACCTTCCATAATTACAAGGCTACCATCCATTGGAGTAACGAAAATCTCGACAACAGACTACCTTCCGTAATGACAAGGCTACCATCCATTGGAGTACCGAAAATATCTACAAGAGACTACCTTTCATAATGACAAGGCTACCATCCATTGGAGTAACAAAAATCTCGCCAACATACTACCTTTTATAACGACAAGACTACCATCCATTGGAGTGACAAAAATAACTACAATATACTACCTTCCATAATTACAAGGCTACCATCCATTGGAGTAACGAAAATCTCAACAACAGACTACCTTCCGTAATGACAAGGCTACCATCCATTGGAGTACCGAAAATATCAAAAAGAGACTACCTTTCATAATGACAAAGCTACCATCCATTGGAGTAACAAAAATCTCGCCAACAGACTACCTTCCATAATGACAAGGCTACCATCCATTGGAGTAACAAAAATCTCGCCAACAGACTACCTTCCACAATAACAAGGCTACCATCCATTAGAGTAACAAAAATCTAGAAAACAGATTACCTTCCATAATGACAAGGCTACCATTCATTGGAGTTACAAAAATGTCAACACGAGACTACCTTCCATAATCATTAGGCTACAATCCTTTAGAGTAACAAAAATCTCGCCATCAAACTACCTTCCATAATGACAAGGCTACCATCCATTGGAGTGACAAAAATATCGACAATAGACTACCTTCCATAATGACAAGACTACCATCCATTGGAGTAATAAAATCTCGACAACAAAATACCTTCCATAATGACAAGGTTACCATCCATTGGAGTAACAAAAATCTCGCCAACATACTACCTTTCATAACGACAAGACTACCATCCATTGGAGTGACAAAAATAACGACGATAGACTACCTTCCATAATTACAAGGCTACCATCCATTGGAGTAACGAAAATCTCGACAACAGACTACCTTCCATAATGAACAGGCTACCATTCATTGGAGTACCAAAAATATCAACAGGAGACTATCTTTGATAATGACAAGGCTACAATCCATTGGAGTAACAAAAATCTCGCCAACAGACTACCTTCCATAATGACAAGGCTACGATCCATTGGAGTAACAAAAATCTCGCGAACAGACTACCTTCAATAATAACAAGGCTACCATCCATTAGAGTAACAAAAATCTAGAAAACAGATTACCTTCTATAATGACAAGGCTACCATTCATTGGAGTATCAAAAATATCAACACGAGACTACCTTCCATAATGATGAAGCTACAATCATTTGGAGTAACAAAGATCTCGCCAACAGACTACCTTCCATAATGACAAGGCTACCATCCATTGGAGTGACAAAAATATCGACAATAGACTACCTTCCATAATGACAAGACTACCATCCATTGGAGTAACAAAATCTCGACAACAAACTACCTTCCATAATGACAAGGTTACCATCCATTGGAGTAACAAAATCTAGAAAACAGACTACCTTCTGTTATGACAAGGCTACCATCCATTGGAGTAACAAAAGTATCGCCAACAACCTAACTTCCATAATGACAAGGCTACCATCCATTGGAGTAATAAAAATCTCGCCAACATACTACCTTTCATAATTACAAGGCTACCATCCATTGGAGTGACAAAAATCTCGACAACAAACTACCTTCCATAAAGACAAGGATAAAATCCATTGGAGTAACAAAAATATCGAAAACATACTACTTTCCATAATGACAAGGCTACCATCCATTGGAATAACAAAAATCTCGACAACAAACTACCTTCCATAATAACAAGGCTAACATCCATTAGATGAACAAAAATCTAGAAAACAGATTACCTTCCATAATGACAAGGCTACTATTCATTGGAGTAACAAAAATATCGACAATAAACTACCTTCCATAATGAAAAGGCTACAATCCATTAGAGTTACAAAATTCTTGGCAACAGACTACCTTCCATAATTACAAGGCTACCATCCATTGGAGTAACGAAAATATCAACACGAGGCTACCTTCCATAATGACAAGGCTACAATCCTTTGGAGTAACAAAAATCTCGCCAACAGACTACCTTCCATAATGACAAGGCTACCATCCATTGGAGTGACAAAAATATTGACAATAGACTACCTTCCATAGTGACAAGGCTACAATCCATTGGAGTAACAAAATCTCGACAACAAACAACCTTCCATAATGACAAAGTTACCATCCATTGGAGTAACAAAATCTAGAAAACAGACTACCTTCCATTATGACAAGTCTACCATCCATTGGATTAACAAAAGTCTCGCCAATAGACTAACTTCCATAATGACAAGGCTACCATCCATTGGAGTAACAAAAATCTCGCCAACATACTATCTTTTATAACGACAAGAATACCATCCATTGGAGTGACAAAAATAACGACAATAGACTACCTTCCATAATTACAAGGCTACCATCCATTGGAGTAACGAAAATCTCGACAACAGACTACCTTCCGTAATGACAAGGCTACCATCCATTGGAGTAACAAAAGTCTCGCCAACGGACTAACTTCCATAATGACAAGGCTACCATCCATTGGAGTAACAAAAATCTCGCCAACATACTACCTTTCATAATTACAAGGCTACCATCCATTGGAGTGACAAAAATATTGAAAATAGACTACCTTCCATAATGACATGGCTACCATCCATTGGAGTAACAAAATCTCGACTACAAACTACCTTCCATAAAGACAAGGATACCATCCATTGGAGTAACAAAAATATCGAAAACATACTACTTTCCATAATGACAAGGCTACCATCCATTGGAATAACAAAAATCTCGACAACAAACTACCTTCCATAATAACAAGGCTACCATCCATTAGATGAACAAAAATCTAGAAAACAGATTACCTTCCATAATGACAAGGCTACCATTCATTGGAGTAAGAAAAATATCGACAATAGACTACCTTCCATAATGAAAAGGCTACAATCCATTAGAGTTACAAAAATCTCGGCAACAGACTACATTCCATAATTACAAGGCTACCATCCATTGGAGTAACGAAAATATAAACACGAGGCTACCTTCCATAATGACAAGGCTACAATCCTTTGGAGTAACAAAAATCTCGCCAACAGACTACCTTCCATAATGACAAGGATACCATCCATTGGAGTGACAAAAATATTGACAATAGACTACCTTCCATAATGACAAGGCTACAATCCATTGGAGTAACAAAATCTCGACAATAAACAACCTTCCATAATGACAAAGATACCATCCATTGGAGTAACAAAATCTAGAAAACAGACTACCTTCCATTATGACAAGTCTACCATCCATTGGATTAACAAAAGTCTCGCCAATAGACTAACTTCCATAATGACAAGGCTACCATCCATTGGAGTAACAAAAATCTCGCCAACATACTACCTTTTATAACGACAAGACTACCATCCATTGGAGTGACAAAAATAACGACAATAGACTACCTTCCATAATTACAAGGCTACCATCCATTGGAGTAACGAAAATCTTGACAACAGACTACCTTCCGTAATGACAAGGCTACCATCCATTGGAGTAACAAAAGTCTCGCCAACAGACTAACTTCCATAATGACAAGGCTACCATCCATTGGAGTAACAAAAATCTCGCCAACATACTACCTTTCATAATTACAAGGCTACCATCCATTGGAGTGACAAAAATATTGAAAATAGACTACCTTCCATAATGACATGGCTACCATCCATTGGAGTAACAAAATCTCGACAACAAACTACCTTCCATAAAGACAAGGATACCTTCCATTGGAGTAACAAAAATATCGAAAACATATTACTTTCCATAATGACAAGGCTACCATCCATTGGAATAACAAAAATCTCGACAACAAACTACCTTCCATAATAACAAGGCTACCATCCATTAGATGAACAAAAATCTAGAAAACATATTACCTTCCATAATGACAAGGCTACCATTCATTGGAGTAACAAAAATATCGACAATAGACTACCTTCCATAATGAAAAGGCTACAATCCATTAGAGTTACAAAAATATCGGCAACAGACTACCTTCCATAATTACAAGGCTACCATCCATTGGAGTAGCGAAAATATCAACACGAGGCTACCTTCCATAATGACAAGGCTACAATCCTTTGGAGTAACAAAAATCTCGCCAACAGACTACCTTCCATAATGACAAGGCTACCATCCATTGGAGTGACAAAAATATTGACAATAGACTACCTTCCATAATGACAAGGCTACCATCCATTGGAGTAACAAAATCTCGACAACAAACTACCTTCCATAATGACAAAAAGTTACCATCCATTGGAGTAACAAAATCTAGAAAACAGACTACCTTCCATTATGACAAGTCTACCATCCATTGGATTAACAAAAGTCTCGCCAATAGACTAACTTCCATAATGACAAGGCTACCATCCATTGGAGTAACAAAAATCTCGCCAACATACTACCTTTTATAACGACAAGACTACCATCCATTGGAGTGACAAAAATAACGACAATAGACTACCTTCCATAATTACAAGGCTACCATCCATTGGAGTAACGAAAATCTCGACAACAGACTACCTTCCGTAATGACAAGGCTACCATCCATTGGAGTACCGAAAATATCTACAAGAGACTACCTTTCATAATGACAAGGCTACCATACATTGGAGTAACAAAAATCTCGCCAACATACTACCTTTTATAACGACAAGACTACCATCCATTAGAGTGACAAAAATAACGACAATAGACTACCTTCCATAATTACAAGGCTACCATCCATTGGAGTAACGAAAATCTCAACAACAGACTACCTTCCGTAATGACACGGCTACAATCCATTGGAGTACCGAAAATATCAACAAGAGACTACCTTTCATAATGATAAAGCTACCATCCATTGGAGTAACAAAAATCTCGCCAACAGACTACCTTCCATAATGACAAGGCTACCATCCATTGGAGTAACAAAAATCTCGCCAACAGACTACCTTCCATAATAACAAGGCTATCATCCATTAGAGTAACAAAAATCTAGAAAACAGATTACCTTCCATAATGACAAGGCTACCATTCATTGGAGTAACAAAAATATCAACACGAGACTACCTTCCATAATGACAAGGCTACAATCCTTTGGAGTAACAAAAATCTCGCCAACAGAATACCTTCCATAATGACACGGCTACCATCCATTGGAGTGACAAAAATATCGACAATAGACTACCTTCCATAATGACAAGGCTACCATCCATTGGAGTAACAAAATCTCGACAACAAACTACCTTCCATAATGACAAGGTTACCATCCATTGGAGTAAAAAAATCTAGAAAACAGACTACCTTCCATTATGACAAGGCTACCATCCATTGGAGTAACAAAAGTCTCGCCAACAGACTAACTTCCATAATGACAAGGCTACCATCCATTGGAGTAACAAAAATCTCGCCAACATACTACCTTTCATAACAACAAGACTACCATCCATTGGAGTGACAAAACTAACGACTATAGACTACCTTCCATAATTACAAGGCTACCATCCATTGGAGTACCAAAAATATCAACAAGAGACTACTTTTCATAATGACAAGGCTACCATCCATTGGAGTAACAAAAATCTCGCCAACAAACTACCTTCCATAATGACAAGGCTACCATGCATTAGAGTAACAAAAATCTCACCAACATACTACCTTTCATAATGACAAGACTACCATCCATTGGAGTGACAAAAATAACGACAATAGACTACCTTCCATAATGACAAGGCTACCATCCATTGGAGTAACAAAAATCTCGCCAACATACTACCTTTTATAACGACAAGACTACCATCCATTGGAGTGACAAAAATAACGACAATAGACTACCTTCCATAATTATAAGGCTACCATCCATTGGAGTAACGAAAATCTCGACAACAGACTACCTTCCGTAATGACAAGGCTACCATCCATTGGAGTAACAAAAGTCTCGCCAACAGACTAACTTCCATAATGACAAGGCTACCATCCATTGGAGTAACAAAAATCTCGCCAACATACTACCTTTCATAATTACAAGGCTACCATCCATTGGAGTGACAAAAATATTGAAAATAGACTACCTTCCATAATGACATGGCTACCATCCATTGGAGTAACAAAATCTCGACTACAAACTACCTTCCATAAAGACAAGGATACCATCCATTGGAGTAACAAAAATATCGAAAACATACTACTTTCCATAATGACAAGGCTACCATCCATTGGAATAACAAAAATCTCGACAACAAACTACCTTCCATAATAACAAGGCTACCATCCATTAGATGAACAAAAATCTAGAAAACAGATTACCTTCCATAATGACAAGGCTACCATTCATTGGAGTAACAAAAATATCGACAATAGACTACCTTCCATAATGAAAAGGCTACAATCCATTAGAGTTACAAAAATCTCGGCAACAGACTACCTTCCATAATTACAAGGCTACCATCCATTGGAGTAACGAAAATATCAACACGAGGCTACCTTCCATAATGACAAGGCTACAATCCTTTGGAGTAACAAAAATCTCGCCAACACACTACCTTCCATAATGACAAGGATACCATCCATTGGAGTGACAAAAATATTGACAATAGACTACCTTCCATAATGACAAGGCTACAATCCATTGGAGTAACAAAATCTCGACAACAAACAACCTTCCATAATGACAAAGTTACCATCCATTGGAGTAACAAAATCTAGAAAACAGACTACCTTCCATTATGACAAGTCTACCATCCATTGGATTAACAAAAGTCTCGCCAATAGACTAACTTCCATAATGACAAGGCTACCATCCATTGGAGTAACAAAAATCTCGCCAACATACTACCTTTTATAACGACAAGACTACCATCCATTGGAGTGACAAAAATAACGACAATAGACTACCTTCCATAATTACAAGTCTACCATCCATTGGAGTAACGAAAATATCGACAACAGACTACCTTCCGTAATGACAAGGCTACCATCCATTGGAGTAACAAAAGTCTCGCCAACAGACTAACTTCCATAATGACAAGGCTACCATCCATTGGAGTAACAAAAATCTCGCCAACATACTACCTTTCATAATTACAAGGCTACCATCCATTGGAGTGACAAAAATATTGAAAATAGACTACCTTCCATAATGACATGGCTACCATCCATTGGAGTAACAAAATCTCGACAACAAACTACCTTCCATAAAGACAAGGATACCTTCCATTGGAGTAACAAAAATATCGAAAACATATTACTTTCCATAATGACAAGGCTACCATCCATTGGAATAACAAAAATCTCGACAACAAACTACCTTCCATAATAATAAGGCTACCATCCATTAGATGAACAAAAATCTAGAAAACAGATTACCTTCCATAATGACAAGGCTACCATTCATTGGAGTAACAAAAATATCGACAATAAACTACCTTCCATAATGAAAAGGCTACAATCCATTAGAGTTACAAAAATCTCGGCAACAGACTACCTTCCATAATTACAAGGCTACCATCCATTGGAGTAACGAAAATATCAACACGAGGCTACCTTCCATAATGACAAGGCTACAATCCTTTGGAGTAACAAAAATCTCGCCAACAGACTACCTTCCATAATGACAAGGCTACCATCCATTGGAGTGACAAAAATATTGACAATAGACTACCTTCCATAATGACAAGGCTACCATCCATTGGAGTAACAAAATCTCGACAACAAACTACCTTCCATAATGACAAAAAGTTACCATCCATTGGAGTAACAAAATCTAGAAAATAGACTATTTTCCATTATGACAAGTCTACCATCCATTGCATTAACAAAAGTCTCGCCAATAGACTAACTTCCATAATGACAAGGCTACCATCCATTGGAGTAACAAAAATCTCGCCAACATACTACCTTTTATAACGAAAAGACTACCATCCATTGGAGTGACAAAAATAACGACAATAGACTACCTTCCATAATTACAAGGCTACCATCCATTGGAGTAACGAAAATCTCGACAACAGACTACCTTCCGTAATGACAAGGCTACCATCCATTGGAGTACTGAAAATATCTACAAGAGACTACCTTTCATAATGACAAGGCTACCATCCATTGGAGTAACAAAAATCTCGCCAACATACTACCTTTTATAACGACAAGACTACCATCCATTGGAGTGACAAAAATAACGACAATAGACTACCTTCCATAATTACAAGGCTACCATCCAATGGAGTAACGAAAATCTCAACAACAAACTACCTTCCGTAATGACAAGGCTACAATCCATTGGAGTACCGAAAATATCAACAAGAGACTACCTTTCATAATGACAAAGCTACCATCCATTGGAGTAACAAAAATCTCGCCAACAGACTACCTTCCATAATGACAAGGCTACCATCCATTGGAGTAACAAAAATCTCGCTAACAGACTACCTTCCATAATAATAAGGCTATCATCCATTAGAGTAACAAAAATCTAGAAAACAGATTACCTTCCATAATGACAAGGCTACCATTCATTGGAGTAACAAAAATATCAATACGAGATTACCTTCCATAATGACAAGGCTACAATCCTTTGGAGTAACAAAAATCTCGCCAACAGAATACCTTCCATAATGACACGGCTACCATCCATTGGAGTGACAAAAATATCGACAATAGACTACCTTCCATAATGACAAGGCTACCATCCATTGGAGTAACAAAATCTCGACAACAAACTACCTTCCATAATGACAAGGTTACCATCCATTGGAGTAAAAAAATCTAGAAAACAGACTACCTTCCATTATGACAAGGCTACCATCCATTGGAGTAACAAAAGTTTCGCCAACATACTACCTTTCATAACAACAAGACTACCATCCATTGGAGTGACAAAACTAACGACAATAGACTACCTTCCATAATTACAAGGCTACCATCCATTGGAGTACCAAAAATATCAACAAGAGACTACTTTTCATAATGACAAGGCTACCATCCATTGGAGTAACAAAAATCTCGCCAACAAACTACCTTCCATAATGACAAGGCTACCATGCATTAGAGTAACAAAAATCTCACCAACATACTACCTTTCATAATGACAAGACTACCATCCATTGGAGTGACAAAAATAACGACAATTGACTACCTTCCATAATTACAAGGCTACCATCCATTGGAGTAACGAAAATCTCGATAACAGACTACCTTCCATAATAACAAGGCTACCATCCATTGGAGTACCGAAAATATCAACAAGAGTCTACCTTTAATAATGACAAGGCTACCATCCATTGGAGTAACAAAAATCTATCCAACAGACTACCTTCCATAATGACAAGGCTACCATCCATTGGAGTAACAAGAATCTCGCCAACAGACTACCTTCCATAATGACAAGACTACCACCCATTGGAGTGACAAAAATATTGACAATAGACTACCTTCCATAATGACAAGGCTATCATCCATTGGAGTAACAAAATCTCGACAACAAACTACCTTCCATAATGACAAGGCTACCTTCCATTGGAGTAACAAAAATATCGAAAACATACTACTTTCCATAATGACAAGGCTACCATCCATTGGAATAACAAAAATCTCGACAACAAACTACCTTCCATAATAACAAGGCTACCATCCATTAGAGTAACAAAAATCTAGAAAACATATTACCTTCCATAATGTCAAGGCTACAATTCATTGGAGTAACAAAAATATCGACAATAGACTACCTTCCATAATGAAAAGGCTACAATCCATTAGAGTTACAAAAATCTCGGCAACATACTACCTTCCATAATGACAAGGCTACCATCCATTGGAGTAACGAAAATATTAACACGAGACTACCTTCCATAATGACAAGGCTATAATCCTTTGGAGTAATTAAAATCTCGCCAACAGACTACCTTCCATAATGATAAGGCTCCCATCCATTGGAGTGACAAAAATATCGACAATAGACTACCTTCCATAATGACAAGGCTACCATCCATTGGAGTAACAAAATCTCAACAACAAACTACCTTCCATAATGACAAGGTTACCATCCATTGGTGTAACAAAATCTAGAAAACAGACTACCTTCCATTATGACAAGGCTACCATCCATTGGAGTAACAAAAGTCTCGCCAACATACTACCATTCATAACGACAAGACTACCATCCATTGGAGTGACAAAAATAACGACAATAGACTAACTTCCATAATTACAAGGCTACCATCCATTGGAGTAACAAAAATCTCGCCAACAGACTACCTTTTATAACGACAAGACTACCATCCATTGGAGTGACAAAAATAACGACAATAGACTACCTTCCATAATTACAAGGCTACCATCCATTGGAGTACCAAAAATATCAACAAGAGACTACTTTTCATAATGACAAGGCTACCATCCATTGGAGTAACAAAAATCTCGCCAACAAACTACCTTCCATAATGACAAGGCTACCATGCATTAGAGTAACAAAAATCTCACCAACATACTACCTTTCATAATGACAAGACTACCATCCATTGGAGTGACAAAAATAACGACAATAGACTACCTTCCATAATTACAAGGCTACCATCCATTGGAGTAACGAAAATCTCGATAACAGACTACCTTCCATAATTACAAGGCTACCATCCATTGGAGTACCGAAAATATCAACAAGAGTCTACCTTTAATAATGACAAGGCTACCATCCATTGGAGTAACAAAAATCTATCCAACAGACTACCTTCCATAATGACAAGGCTACCATCCATTGGAGTAACAAGAATCTCGCCAACAGACTACCTTCCATAATGACAAGACTACCACCCATTGGAGTGACAAAAATATTGACAATAGACTACCTTCCATAATGACAAGGCTATCAGTCATTGGAGTAACAAAATCTCGACAACAAACTACCTTCCATAATGACAAGGCTACCTTCCATTGGAGTAACAAAAATATCGAAAACATACTACTTTCCATAATGACAAGGCTACCATCCATTGGAATAACAAAAATCTCGACAACAAACTACCTTCCATAATAACAAGGCTACCATCCATTAGAGTAACAAAAATCTAGAAAACATATTACCTTCCATAATGTCAAGGCTACAATTCATTGGAGTAACAAAAATATCGACAATAGACTACCTTCCATAATGAAAAGGCTACAATCCATTAGAGTTACAAAAATCTCGGCAACATACTACCTTCCATAATGACAAGGCTACCATCCATTGGAGTAACGAAAATATTAACACGAGACTACCTTCCATAATGACAAGGCTATAATCCTTTGGAGTAATTAAAATCTCGCCAACAGACTACCTTCCATAATGATAAGGCTCCCATCCATTGGAGTGACAAAAATATCGACAATAGACTACCTTCCATAATGACAAGGCTACCATCCATTGGAGTAACAAAATCTCAACAACAAACTACCTTCCATAATGACAAGGTTACCATCCATTGGTGTAACAAAATCTAGAAAACAGACTACCTTCCATTATGACAAGGCTACCATCCATTGGAGTAACAAAAGTCTCGCCAACATACTACCATTCATAACGACAAGACTACCATCCATTGGAGTGACAAAAATAACGACAATAGACTAACTTCCATAATTACAAGGCTACCATCCATTGGAGTAACAAAAATCTCGCCAACAGACTACCTTTTATAACGACAAGACTACCATCCATTGGAGTGACAAAAATAACGACAATAGACTACCTTCCATAATTACAAGGCTACCATCCATTGGAGTACCAAAAATATCAACAAGAGACTACTTTTCATAATGACAAGGCTACCATCCATTGGAGTAACAAAAATCTCGCCAACAAACTACCTTCCATAATGACAAGGCTACCATGCATTAGAGTAACAAAAATATCAATACGAGATTACCTTCCATAATGACAAGGCTACAATCCTTTGGAGTAACAAAAATCTCGCCAACAGAATACCTTCCATAATGACACGGCTACCATCCATTGGAGTGACAAAAATATCGACAATAGACTACCTTCCATAATGACAAGGCTACCATCCATTGGAGTAACAAAATCTCGACAACAAACTATCTTCCATAATGACAAGGTTACCATCCATTGGAGTAAAAAAATCTAGAAAACAGACTACCTTCCATTATGACAAGGCTACCATCCATTGGAGTAACAAAAGTCTCGCCAACATACTACCTTTCATAACAACAAGACTACCATCCATTGGAGTGACAAAACTAACGACAATAGACTACCTTCCATAATTACAAGGCTACCATCCATTGGAGTACCAAAAATATCAACAAGAGACTACTTTTCATAATGACAAGGCTACCATCCATTGGAGTAACAAAAATCTCGCCAACAAACTACCTTCCATAATGACAAGGCTACCATGCATTAGAGTAACAAAAATCTCACCAACATACTACCTTTCATAATGACAAGACTACCATCCATTGGAGTGACAAAAATAACGACAATAGACTACCTTCCATAATTACAAGGCTACCATCCATTGGAGTAACGAAAATCTCGATAACAGACTACCTTCCATAATAACAAGGCTACCATCCATTGGAGTACCGAAAATATCAACAAGAGTCTACCTTTAATAATGACAAGGCTACCATCCATTGGAGTAACAAAAATCTATCCAACAGACTACCTTCCATAATGACAAGGCTACCATCCATTGGAGTAACAAGAATCTCGCCAACAGACTACCTTCCATAATGACAAGACTACCACCCATTGGAGTGACAAAAATATTGACAATAGACTACCTTCCATAATGACAAGGCTATCATCCATTGGAGTAACAAAATCTCGACAACAAACTACCTTCCATAATGACAAGGCTACCTTCCATTGGAGTAACAAAAATATCGAAAACATACTACTTTCCATAATGACAAGGCTACCATCCATTGGAATAACAAAAATCTCGACAACAAACTACCTTCCATAATAACAAGGCTACCATCCATTAGAGTAACAAAAATCTAGAAAACATATTACCTTCCATAATGTCAAGGCTACAATTCATTGGAGTAACAAAAATATCGACAATAGACTACCTTCCATAATGAAAAGGCTACAATCCATTAGAGTTACAAAAATCTCGGCAACATACTACCTTCCATAATGACAAGGCTACCATCCATTGGAGTAACGAAAATATTAACACGAGACTACCTTCCATAATGACAAGGCTATAATCCTTTGGAGTAATTAAAATCTCGCCAACAGACTACCTTCCATAATGATAAGGCTCCCATCCATTGGAGTGACAAAAATATCGACAATAGACTACCTTCCATAATGACAAGGCTACCATCCATTGGAGTAACAAAAGCTCAACAACAAACTACCTTCCATAATGACAAGGTTACCATCCATTGGTGTAACAAAATCTAGAAAACAGACTACCTTCCATTATGACAAGGCTACCATCCATTGGAGTAACAAAAGTCTCGCCAACATACTACCATTCATAACGACAAGACTACCATCCATTGGAGTGACAAAAATAACGACAATAGACTAACTTCCATAATTACAAGGCTACCATCCATTGGAGTAACAAAAATCTCGCCAACAGACTACCTTTTATAACGACAAGACTACCATCCATTGGAGTGACAAAAATAACGACAATAGACTACCTTCCATAATTACAAGGCTACCATCCATTGGAGTACCAAAAATATCAACAAGAGACTACTTTTCATAATGACAAGGCTACCATCCATTGGAGTAACAAAAATCTCGCCAACAAACTACCTTCCATAATGACAAGGCTACCATGCATTAGAGTAACAAAAATCTCACCAACATACTACCTTTCATAATGACAAGACTACCATCCATTGGAGTGACAAAAATAACGACAATAGACTACCTTCCATAATTACAAGGCTAC
The DNA here is from genome assembly GCA_948472305.1 of Vicia faba. Taxonomy (NCBI): domain Eukaryota; kingdom Viridiplantae; phylum Streptophyta; class Magnoliopsida; order Fabales; family Fabaceae; genus Vicia; species Vicia faba. The sequence goes on along the minus strand of OX451739.1, from coordinate 544,010,673 downwards.
CATCCATTGGAGTAACGAAAATCTCGATAACAGACTACCTTCCATAATTACAAGGCTACCATCCATTTGAGTACCGAAAATATCAACAAGAGTCTACCTTTAATAATGACAAGGCTACCATCCATTGGAGTAACAAAAATCTATCCAACAGACTACCTTCCATAATGACAAGGCTACCATCCATTGGAGTAACAAGAATCTCGCCAACAGACTACCTTCCATAATGACAAGACTACCACCCATTGGAGTGACAAAAATATTGACAATAGACTACCTTCCATAATGACAAGGCTATCAGTCATTGGAGTAACAAAATCTCGACAACAAACTACCTTCCATAATGACAAGGCTACCTTCCATTGGAGTAACAAAAATATCGAAAACATACTACTTTCCATAATGACAAGGCTACCATCCATTGGAATAACAAAAATCTCGACAACAAACTACCTTCCATAATAACAAGGCTACCATCCATTAGAGTAACAAAAATATAGAAAACATATTACCTTCCATAATGTCAAGGCTACAATTCATTGGAGTAACAAAAATATCGACAATAGACTACCTTCCATAATGAAAAGGCTACAATCCATTAGAGTTACAAAAATCTCGGCAACATACTACTTTCCATAATGACAAGGCTACCATCCATTGGAGTAACGAAAATATTAACACGAGACTACCTTCCATAATGACAAGGCTATAATCCTTTGGAGTAATTAAAATCTCGCCAACAGACTACCTTCCATAATGATAAGGCTCCCATCCATTGGAGTGACAAAAATATCGACAATAGACTACCTTCCATAATGACAAGGCTACCATCCATTGGAGTAACAAAATCTCAACAACAAACTACCTTCCATAATGACAAGGTTACCATCCATTGGTGTAACAAAATCTAGAAAACAGACTACCTTCCATTATGACAAGGCTACCATCCATTGGAGTAACAAAAGTCTCGCCAACATACTACCATTCATAACGACAAGACTACCATCCATTGGAGTGACAAAAATAACGACAATAGACTAACTTCCATAATTACAAGGCTACCATCCATTGGAGTAACAAAAATCTCGCCAACAGACTACCTTTTATAACGACAAGACTACCATCCATTGGAGTGACAAAAATAACGACAATAGACTACCTTCCATAATTACAAGGCTACCATCCATTGGAGTACCAAAAATATCAACAAGAGACTACTTTTCATAATGACAAGGCTACCATCCATTGGAGTAACAAAAATCTCGCCAACAAACTACCTTTCATAATGACAAGGCTACCATGCATTAGAGTAACAAAAATCTCACCAACATACTACCTTTCATAATGACAAGACTACCATCCATTGGAGTGACAAAAATAACGACAATAGACTACCTTCCATAATTACAAGGCTACCATCCATTGGAGTAACGAAAATCTCGATAACAGACTACCTTCCATAATAACAAGGCTACCATCCATTGGAGTACCGAAAATATCAACAAGAGTCTACCTTTAATAATGACAAGGCTACCATCCATTGGAGTAACAAAAATCTATCCAACAGACTACCTTCCATAATGACAAGGCTACCATCCATTGGAGTAACAAGAATCTCGCCAACAGACTACCTTCCATAATGACAAGACTACCACCCATTGGAGTGACAAAAATATTGACAATAGACTACCTTCCATAATGACAAGGCTATCATCCATTGGAGTAACAAAATCTCGACAACAAACTACCTTCCATAATGACAAGGCTACCTTCCATTGGAGTAACAAAAATATCGAAAACATACTACTTTCCATAATGACAAGGCTACCATCCATTGGAATAACAAAAATCTCGACAACAAACTACCTTCCATAATAACAAGGCTACCATCCATTAGAGTAACAAAAATCTAGAAAACATATTACCTTCCATAATGTCAAGGCTACAATTCATTGGAGTAACAAAAATATCGACAATAGACTACCTTCCATAATGAAAAGGCTACAATCCATTAGAGTTACAAAAATCTCGGCAACATACTACCTTCCATAATGACAAGGCTACCATCCATTGGAGTAACGAAAATATTAACACGAGACTACCTTCCATAATGACAAGGCTATAATCCTTTGGAGTAATTAAAATCTCGCCAACAGACTACCTTCCATAATGATAAGGCTCCCATCCATTGGAGTGACAAAAATATCGACAATAGACTACCTTCCATAATGACAAGGCTACCATCCATTGGAGTAACAAAATCTCAACAACAAACTACCTTCCATAATGACAAGGTTACCATCCATTGGTGTAACAAAATCTAGAAAACAGACTACCTTCCATTATGACAAGGCTACCATCCATTGGAGTAACAAAAGTCTCGCCAACATACTACCATTCATAACAACAAGACTACCATCCATTGGAGTGACAAAAATAACGACAATAGACTAACTTCCATAATTACAAGGCTACCATCCATTGGAGTAACAAAAATCTCGCCAACAGACTATCTTCCATAATGACAAGGCTACCATACATTGGAGTTACAAAAATATCAACAATAGACTACCTTCCATAATGACAAGGCTACCATCCATTGTAGTAACAGAATCTCGACAACAAACTACCTTCCATAATGACAAGGCTGCCATCCATTGGAGTAACAAAATCTAGAAAACAGACTACCTTTCATTATGACAAGACTACATTCCATTGGAATAACAAAAATCTCGACAACAAACTACCTTCCATAATGACAAGGCTTCCATCTATTGGAATAACAAAAATCTCGAGAACATACTACCTTCCATAATGAAAAAGCTACCATCCATAAGAGTAACAAAAATCTCGACAACAGACTACCTTTCTTAATGACAAGGCTACCATCCATTATAGTAACAAAAATCTCGACAACAAACTACCTTCCATAGTGACAAGGCTACCATCCATTGGAGTAACGAAAATATCAACAGGAGACTACCTTCCATAATGACAAGGCTATCATCTATTGGAGTAACAAAAATCTCCCCAACATACTACCTTCCATAATGACAAGGCTACCATCCATTGGAGTGACAAAAATCTCGCCAACAGACTACCTTCCATCATTACAAGGCTACCATCCATTGGAGTGACAAAAATATTGACAATAGACTACCTTCCATAATGACATGGCTACCATCCATTGGAGTAACAAAATCTCGACAACAAACTACCTTCCATAATGACAATGCTACCATCCATTGGAGTAACAAAAATATCGAAAACATACTACTTTCCATAATGACAAGGCTACCATCCATTGGAATAACAAAAATCTCGACAACAAACTACCTTCCATAATAACAAGGCTACCATCCATTAGAGTAACAAAAATCTAGAAAACAGATTACCTTCCATAATGACAAAGCTACCATTCATTGGAGTAACAAAAATATCGATAATAGACTACCTTCCATAATGAAAAGGCTACAATCCATTAGAGTTATAAAAATCTCGCCAACAGACTACCTTCCATAATTACAAGGCTACCATCCATTGGAGTAACGAAAATCTCGACAACAGACTACCTTCCATAATGACAAGGCTACCATCCATTGGAGTACCGAAAATATCAACAAGAGACTACCTTTCATAATGACAAGGCTACCATCCATTGGAGTAACAAAAATCTCGCCAACAGACTACCTTCCATAATGACAAGGCTACCATCCATTGGAGTAACGAAAATCTCGACAACAGACTACCTTCCAAAATGACAAGGCTACCATCCATTGGAGTACCGAAAATATCAACAGGAGACTACCTTTGATAATGACAAGGCTACCATCCATTGGAGTAACAAAAATCTTCCCAACAGACTACCTTCCATAATAACAAGGCTACCATCCATTAGAGTAACAAAAATCTAGAAAACAGATTACCTTCTATAATGACAAGGCTACCATTCATTGGAGTATCAAAAATATCAACACCAGACTACCTTCCATAATGACGAGGCTACAATCATTTGGAGTAACAAAAATCTCGCCAACAGCCTACCTTCCATAATGACAAGGCTACCATCCATTGGAGTGACAAAAATATCGACAATAGACTACCTTCCATAATGACAAGACTACCATCCATTGGAGTAACAAAATCTCGACAACAAACTACCTTCCATAAAGATAAGGCTACCATCCATTGGAGTAACAAAAATATCGAAAACATACTACTTTCCATAATGACAAGGCTACCATCCATTGGAATAACAAAAATCTCGACAACAAACTACCATCCATAATAACAAGGCTACCATCCATTAGAGTAACAAAAATCTAGAAAACAGATTACCTTCCATAATGACAAGGCTACCATTCATTGGAGTAACAAAAATATCGATAATAGACTACCTTCCATAATGAAAAGGCTACAATCCATTAGAGTTACAAAAATCTCGGAAACAGACTACCTTACATAATTACAAGGCTACCATCCATTGGAGTAACGAAAATATCAACACGAGGCTACCTTCCATAATGACAAGGCTACAATCCTTTGGAGTAACAAAAATATCGCCAACATACTACCTTCCATAGTGACAAGGCTACCATCCATTGGAGTGACAAAAATATTGACAATAAACTACCTTCCATAATGACAAGGCTACCATCCATTGGAGTAACAAAATCTCGACAACAAACTACCTTCCATAATGACAAGGTTACAATCCATTGGAGTAACGAAAATCTCAACAACAAACTACCTTCCGTAATGACAAGGCTACAATCCATTGGAGTACCGAAAATATCAACAAGAGACTACCTTTCATAATGACAAAGCTACCATCCATTGGAGTAACAAAAATCTCGCCAACAGACTACCTTCCATAATGACAAGGCTACCATCCATTGGAGTAACAAAAATCTCGCTAACAGACTACCTTCCATAATAATAAGGCTATCATCCATTAGAGTAACAAAAATCTAGAAAACAGATTACCTTCCATAATGACAAGGCTACCATTCATTGGAGTAACAAAAATATCAATACGAGACTACCTTCCATAATAACAAGGCTACAATCCTTTGGAGTAACAAAAATCTCGCCAACAGAATACCTTCCATAATGACATGGCTACCATCCATTGGAGTGACAAAAATATCGACAATAGACTACCTTCCATAATGACAAGGCTACCATCCATTGGAGTAACAAAATCTCGACAACAAACTACCTTCCATAATGACAAGGTTACCATCCATTGGAGTAAAAAAATCTAGAAAACAGACTACCTTCCATTATGACAAGGCTACCATCCATTGGAGTAACAAAAGTCTCGCCAACATACTACCATTCATAACAACAAGACTACCATCCATTGTAGTGACAAAAATAACGACAATAGACTAACTTCCATAATTACAAGGCTACCATCCATTGGAGTAACAAAAATCTCGCCAACAGACTACCTTCCATAATGACAAGGCTACCATACATTGGAGTTACAAAAATATCAACAATAGACTACCTTCCATAATGACAAGGCTACCATCCATTGTAGTAACAGAATCTCGACAACAAACTACCTTCCATAATGACAAGGTTGCCATCCATTGGAGTAACAAAATCTAGAAAACAGACTACCTTTCATTATGACAAGACTACATTCCATTGGAATAACAAAAATCTCGACAACAAACTACCTTCCATAATGACAAGGCTTCCATCTATTGGAATAACAAAAATCTCGAGAACATACTACCTTCCATAATGAAAAAGCTACCATCCATAAGAGTAACAAAAATCTCGACAACAGACTACCTTTCTTAATGACAAGGCTACCATCCATTATAGTAACAAAAATCTCGACAACAAACTACCTTCCATAGTGACAAGGCTACCATCCATTGGAGTAACGAAAATATCAACAGGAGACTACCTTCCATAATGACAAGGCTACCATCTATTGGAGTAACAAAAATCTCCCCAACATACTACCTTCCATAATGACAAGGCTACCATCCATTGGAGTGACAAAAATCTCGCCAACAGACTACCTTCCATAATTACAAGGCTACCATCCATTGGAGTGACAAAAATATTGACAATAGACTACCTTCCATAATGACATGGCTACCATCCATTGGAGTAACAAAATCTCGACAACAAACTACCTTCCATAATGACAATGCTACCATCCATTGGAGTAACAAAAATATCGAAAACATACTACTTTCCATAATGACAAGGCTACCATCCATTGGAATAACAAAAATCTCGACAACAAACTACCTTCCATAATAACAAGGCTACCATCCATTAGAGTAACAAAAATCTAGAAAACATATTACCTTCCATAATGACAAAGCTACCATTCATTGGAGTAACAAAAATATCGATAATAGACTACCTTCCATAATGAAAAGGCTACAATCCATTAGAGTTATAAAAATCTCGCCAACAGACTACCTTCCATAATTACAAGGCTACCATCCATTGGAGTAACGAAAATCTCGACAACAGACTACCTTCCATAATGACAAGGCTACCATCCATTGGAGTACCGAAAATATCAACAAGAGACTACCTTTCATAATGACAAGGCTACCATCCATTGGAGTAACAAAAATCTCGCCAACAGACTACCTTCCATAATGACAAGGCTACCATCCATTGGAGTAACGAAAATCTCGACAACAGACTACCTTCCAAAATGACAAGACTACCATCCATTGGAGTAACAAAATCTTGACAACAAACTACCTTCCATAAAGACAAGGCTACCATCCATTGGAGTAACAAAAATATCGAAAACATACTACTTTCCATAATGACAAGGCTACCATCCATTGGAATAACAAAAATCTCGACAACAAACTACCATCCATAATAACAAGGCTACCATCCATTAGAGTAACAAAAATCTAGAAAACAGATTACCTTCCATAATGACAAGGCTACCATTCATTGGAGTAACAAAAATATCGATAATAGACTACCTTCCATAATGAAAAGGCTACAATCCATTAGAGTTACAAAAATCTCGGAAACAGACTACCTTACATAATTACAAGGCTACCATCCATTGGAGTAACGAAAATATCAACACGAGGCTACCTTCCATAATGACAAGGCTACAATCCTTTGGAGTAACAAAAATCTCGCCAACATACTACCTTCCATAGTGACAAGGCTACCATCCATTGGAGTGACAATAAACTACCTTCCATAATGACAAGGCTACCATCCATTGGAGTAACAAAATCTCGACAACAAACTACCTTCCATAATGACAAGGTTACAATCCATTGGAGTAACAAAATCTAGAAAATAGACTACCTTCCATTATGACAAGTCTACCATCCATTGGATTAACAAAAGTCTCGCCAACAGACTAACTTCCATAATGACAAGGCTACCATCCATTGGAGTAACAAAAATCTCGCCAACATACTACCTTTTATAACGACAAGACTACCATCCATTGGAGTGACAAAAATAATGACAATAGACTACCTTCCATAATTACAAGGCTACCATCCATTGGAGTAACGAAAATCTCGACAACAGACTACCTTCCGTAATTACAAGGCTACCATCCATTGGAGTACCAAAAATATCAACAAGAGACTACCGTTCATAATGACAGGGCTACTATCCATTGGAGTAAAAAAAATCTCGCCAACAGACTACCTTCCATAATGACAAGGCTACCACCATTGGAGTAACAAAAATCTCGCCAACAGACTACCATCCACAATAACAAGGATGCCATCCATTAGAGTAACAAAAATCTAGAAAACAGATTACTTCCATAATGACAAGGCTACCATTCATTGGAGTTACAAAAATGTCAACACGAGACTACCTTCCATAATGATGAGGCTACAATCCTTTGGAGTAACAAAAATCTCGCCAACAGACTACCCTAATGACAAGGCTAGCATCCATTGGAGTGACAAAAATATCGACAATAGACTACCTTCCATAATGACAAGACTACCATCCATTGGAGTAATAAAATCTCGACAACAAACTACCTTCCATAATGACAAGGTTACCATCCATTGGAGTAAAAAAATCTAGAAAACAGACTACCTTCCATTATGACAAGGCTACCATCCATTGGAGTAATAAAAGTCTCGCCAACAGACTAACTTCCATAATGACAAGGCTACCATCCATTGGAGTAACAAAAATCTCGCCAACATACTACCTTTCATAACGACAAGACTACCATCCATTGGAGTCACAAAACTAACGAAAATAGACTACCTTCCATAATTACAAGGCTACCATCCATTGGAGTAACGAAAATCTCGACAATAGACTACCTTCCATAATGACAAGGCTACCATCCATTGGAGTAACGAAAATATCAACAGGAGACTACCTTTCATAATGACAAGGCTACCATCCATTGGAGTAACAAAAATCTCCCCAACAGACTACCTTCCATAATGACAAGGCTACCATCCATTGGAGTAACAAAAATCTCGCCAACATACTACCTTTCATAACGACAAGACTACCATCCATTGGAGTGACAAAAATAACGACAATAGACTACCTTCCATAATGACATGGCTACCATCCATTGGAGTAACAAAAATCTCCCCAACAAACTACCTTCCATAATGACATGGCTACCATCCATTGGAGTAACAAAAATATAGAAAACATACTACTTTCCATAATGACAAGGCTACCATCCATTGGAATAACAAAAATATCGACAACAAACTACCTTCCATAATAACAAGGCTATCATCCATTAGAGTAACAAAAATATTGAAAACATACTACTTTCCATAATGACAAGGCTACCATCCATTGGAATAACAAAAATCTCGACAACAAACTACCTTCCATAATAACAAGGCTACCATGCATTAGAGTAACGAAAATCTCGACAACAGACTACCTTCCATAATGACAAGGCTACCATCCATTGGAGTACCGAAAATATCTACAAGAGACTACCTTTCATAATCACAAGCCTACCATCCATTGGAGTAACAAAAATCTCGCCAACAGACTACCTTCCATAATGACAAGGCTACCATCCATTAGAGTAACAAAAATCTCTCCAACAGACTACCTTCCATAATGACAAGACTACCATCCATTGGAGTGACAAAAATATTGACAATAGACTACCTTCCATAATGACAAGGCTATCATCCATTGGAGTAACAAAATCTCGACAACAAACTACCTTCCATAATGACAAGGCTACCATCCATTAGAGTAACAAAAATATCGAAAACATACTACTTTCCATAATGACAAGGCTACCATCCATTGGAAAAACAAAAATCTCGCCAACAGACTACCTTCCATAATAACAAGGCTACCATCCATTAGAGTAACAAAAATCTAGAAAACAGATTACCTTCCATAATGACAAGGCTACCATCCATTGGAGTACCGAAAATATCAACAAGAGACTACCTTTCATAACGACAAGGATACCATCCATTGGAGTAACAAAAATATAGCCAACAAACTACCTTCCATAATGACAAGGCTACCATCCATTGGAGTAACAAAAATCTCGCCAACATACTACCTTTCTTAACGACAAGACTACCATCCATTGGAGTGACAAAAATAACGACAATAGACTACCTTCCATAATGACATGGCTACCATCCATTGGAGTAACAAAAATCTCGACAACAAACTACCTTCCATAATAACAAGGCTACCATCCATTAGAGTAACAAAAATCTAGAAAACAGATTACCTTCCATAATGATAAAGCTACCATTCATTGGAGTAACAAAAATATCTACATTAGACTACCTTCAATAATGAAAAGGCTACAATCCATTAGGGTTACAAAAATCTCGGCAACAGACTACCTTCCATAATGACAAGGCTACCATCCATTGGAGTAACGAATATATCAACACGAGACTACCTTCCATAATGACAAGGCTACAATCCTTAGGAGTAATTAAAATCTCGCCAACAGACTACCTTCCATAATGACAAGGCTACCATCCATTGGAGTGACAAAAATATCGACAATAGACTACCTTCCATAATGACAAGGCTACCATCCATTGGAGTAACAAAATATCGACAACAAACTACCTTCCATAATGACAAGGTTACCATCCATTGGAGTAACAAAATCTAGAAAACAGACTACCTTCCATTATGACAAGTCTACCATCCATTGGAGTAACAAAAGTCTCGCCAACAGACTAACTTCCATAATGACAAGGCTACCATCCATTGGAGTAACAAAAATCTCGCCAACAGACTACCTTCCATAATTACAAGGCTACCATCCATTGGAGTAACGAAAATCTCGACAACAGACTACCTTCCATAATGACAAGGCTACCATCCATTGGAGTACCGAAAATCTCGACAACAGACTACCTTTCATAATGACAAGGCTACCATCCATTGGAGTAACAAAAATCTCGCCAACAGACTACCTTCTATAATGACAAGGCTACCATCCATTGGAGTAACGAAAATCTCGACAATAGACTACCTTCCATAATGACAAGGCTACCATCCATTGTAGTACCGAAAATATCAACAGGAGACTACCTTTGATAATGGCAAGGCTACCATCCATTGGAGTAACAAAAATCTCGCCAACAGACTACCTTCCATAATAACAAGGCTACCATCCATTAGAGTAACAAAAATCTAGAAAACAGATTACCTTCTATAATGACAAGGCTACCATTCATTGGAGTATCAAAAATATCAACACCAGACTACCTTCCATAATGACGAGGCTACAATCACTTGGAGTAACAAAAATCTCGCCAACAACCTACCTTCCATAATGACAAGGCTACCATCCATTGGAGTGACAAAAATATCGACAATAGACTACCTTCCATAATGACAAGACTACCATCCATTGGAGTAACAAAATCTCGACAACAAACTACCTTCCATAAAGACAAGGCTACCATCCATTGGAGTAACAAAAATATCGAAAACATACTACTTTCCATAATGACAAGGCTACCATCCATTGGAATAACAAAAATCTCGACAACAAACTACCATCCATAATAACAAGGCTACCATCCATTAGAGTAACAAAAATCTAGAAAACAGATTACCTTCCATAATGACAAGGCTACCATTCATTGGAGTAACAAAAATATCGATAATAGACTACCTTCCATAATGAAAAGGCTACAATCCATTAGAGTTACAAAAATCTCGGAAACAGACTACCTTACATAATTACAAGGCTACCATCCATTGGAGTAACGAAAATATCAACACGAGGCTACCTTCCATAATGACAAGGCTACAATCCTTTGGAGTAACAAAAATCTCGCCAACATACTACCTTCCATAGTGACAAGGCTACCATCCATTGGAGTGACAATAAACTACCTTCCATAATGACAAGGCTACCATCCATTGGAGTAACAAAATCTCGACAACAAACTACCTTCCATAATGACAAGGTTACAATCCATTGGAGTAACAAAATCTAGAAAATAGACTACCTTCCATTATGACAAGTCTACCATCCATTGGATTAACAAAAGTCTCGCCAACAGACTAACTTCCATAATGACAAGGCTACCATCCATTGGAGTAACAAAAATCTCGCCAACATACTACCTTTTATAACGACAAGACTACCATCCATTGGAGTGACAAAAATAATGACAATAGACTACCTTCCATAATTACAAGGCTACCATCCATTGGAGTAACGAAAATCTCGACAACAGACTACCTTCCGTAATTACAAGGCTACCATCCATTGGAGTACCAAAAATATCAACAAGAGACTACCGTTCATAATGACAGGGCTACTATCCATTGGAGTAAAAAAAATCTCGCCAACAGACTACCTTCCATAATGACAAGGCTACCACCATTGGAGTAACAAAAATCTCGCCAACAGACTACCATCCACAATAACAAGGCTGCCATCCATTAGAGTAACAAAAATCTAGAAAACAGATTACTTCCATAATGACAAGGCTACCATTCATTGGAGTTACAAAAATGTCAACACGAGACTACCTTCCATAATGATGAGGCTACAATCCTTTGGAGTAACAAAAATCTCGCCAACAGACTACCCTAATGACAAGGCTAGCATCCATTGGAGTGACAAAAATATCGACAATAGACTACCTTCCATAATGACAAGACTACCATCCATTGGAGTAATAAAATCTCGACAACAAACTACCTTCCATAATGACAAGGTTACCATCCATTGGAGTAAAAAAATCTAGAAAACAGACTACCTTCCATTATGACAAGGCTACCATCCATTGGAGTAATAAAAGTCTCGCCAACAGACTAACTTCCATAATGACAAGGCTACCATCCATTGGAGTAACAAAAATCTCGCCAACATACTACCTTTCATAACGACAAGACTACCATCCATTGGAGTCACAAAACTAACGAAAATAGACTACCTTCCATAATTACAAGGCTACCATCCATTGGAGTAACGAAAATCTCGACAATAGACTACCTTCCATAATGACAAGGCTACCATCCATTGGAGTAACGAAAATATCAACAGGAGACTACCTTTCATAATGACAAGGCTACCATCCATTGGAGTAACAAAAATCTCCCCAACAGACTACCTTCCATAATGACAAGGCTACCATCCATTGGAGTAACAAAAATCTCGCCAACATACTACCTTTCATAACGACAAGACTACCATCCATTGGAGTGACAAAAATAACGACAATAGACTACCTTCCATAATGACATGGCTACCATCCATTGGAGTAACAAAAATCTCCCCAACAAACTACCTTCCATAATGACATGGCTACCATCCATTGGAGTAACAAAAATATAGAAAACATACTACTTTCCATAATGACAAGGCTACCATCCATTGGAATAACAAAAATATCGACAACAAACTACCTTCCATAATAACAAGGCTATCATCCATTAGAGTAACAAAAATATTGAAAACATACTACTTTCCATAATGACAAGGCTACCATCCATTGGAATAACAAAAATCTCGACAACAAACTACCTTCCATAATAACAAGGCTACCATCCATTAGAGTAACGAAAATCTCGACAACAGACTACCTTCCATAATGACAAGGCTACCATCCATTGGAGTACCGAAAATATCTACAAGAGACTACCTTTCATAATCACAAGCCTACCATCCATTGGAGTAACAAAAATCTCGCCAACAGACTACCTTCCATAATGACAAGGCTACCATCCATTAGAGTAACAAAAATCTCGCCAACAGACTACCTTCCATAATGACAAGACTACCATCCATTGGAGTGACAAAAATATTGACAATAGACTACCTTCCATAATGACAAGGCTATCATCCATTGGAGTAACAAAATCTCGACAACAAACTACCTTCCATAATGACAAGGCTACCATCCATTAGAGTAACAAAAATATCGAAAACATACTACTTTCCATAATGACAAGGCTACCATCCATTGGAAAAACAAAAATCTCGCCAACAGACTACCTTCCATAATAACAAGGCTACCATCCATTAGAGTAACAAAAATCTAGAAAACAGATTACCTTCCATAATGACAAGGCTACCATCCATTGGAGTACCGAAAATATCAACAAGAGACTACCTTTCATAACGACAAGGATACCATCCATTGGAGTAACAAAAATATAGCCAACAAACTACCTTCCATAATGACAAGGCTACCATCCATTGGAGTAACAAAAATCTCGCCAACATACTACCTTTCATAACGACAAGACTACCATCCATTGGAGTGACAAAAATAACGACAATAGACTACCTTCCATAATGACATGGCTACCATCCATTGGAGTAACAAAAATCTCGACAACAAACTACCTTCCATAATAACAAGGCTACCATCCATTAGAGTAACAAAAATCTAGAAAACAGATTACCTTCCATAATGATAAAGCTACCATTCATTGGAGTAACAAAAATATCTACATTAGACTACCTTCAATAATGAAAAGGCTACAATCCATTAGGGTTACAAAAATCTCGGCAACAGACTACCTTCCATAATGACAAGGCTACCATCCATTGGAGTAACGAATATATCAACACGAGACTACCTTCCATAATGACAAGGCTACAATCCTTAGGAGTAATTAAAATCTCGCCAACAGACTACCTTCCATAATGACAAGGCTACCATCCATTGGAGTGACAAAAATATCGACAATAGACTACCTTCCATAATGACAAGGCTACCATCCATTGGAGTAACAAAATATCGACAACAAACTACCTTCCATAATGACAAGGTTACCATCCATTGGAGTAACAAAATCTAGAAAACAGACTACCTTCCATTATGACAAGTCTACCATCCATTGGAGTAACAAAAGTCTCGCCAACAGACTAACTTCCATAATGACAAGGCTACCATCCATTGGAGTAACAAAAATCTCGCCAACAGACTACCTTCCATAATTACAAGGCTACCATCCATTGGAGTAACGAAAATCTCGACAACAGACTACCTTCCATAATGACAAGGCTACCATCCATTGGAGTACCGAAAATATCAACAAGAGACTACCTTTCATAATGACAAGGCTACCATCCATTGGAGTAACAAAAATCTCGCCAACAGACTACCTTCTATAATGACAAGGCTACCATCCATTGGAGTAACGAAAATCTCGACAATAGACTACCTTCCATAATGACAAGGCTACCATCCATTGTAGTACCGAAAATATCAACAGGAGACTACCTTTGATAATGGCAAGGCTACCATCCATTGGAGTAACAAAAATCTCGCCAACAGACTACCTTCCATAATAACAAGGCTACCATCCATTAGAGTAACAAAAATCTAGAAAACAGATTACCTTCTATAATGACAAGGCTACCATTCATTGGAGTATCAAAAATATCAACACCAGACTACCTTCCATAATGACGAGGCTACAATCACTTGGAGTAACAAAAATCTCGCCAACAACCTACCTTCCATAATGACAAGGCTACCATCCATTGGAGTGACAAAAATATCGACAATAGACTACCTTCCATAATGACAAGACTACCATCCATTGGAGTAACAAAATCTCGACAACAAACTACCTTCCATAAAGACAAGGCTACCATCCATTGGAGTAACAAAAATATCGAAAACATACTACTTTCCATAATGACAAGGCTACCATCCATTGGAATAACAAAAATCTCGACAACAAACTACCATCCATAATAACAAGGCTACCATCCATTAGAGTAACAAAAATCTAGAAAACAGATTACCTTCCATAATGACAAGGCTACCATTCATTGGAGTAACAAAAATATCGATAATAGACTACCTTCCATAATGAAAAGGCTACAATCCATTAGAGTTACAAAAATCTCGGAAACAGACTACCTTACATAATTACAAGGCTACCATCCATTGGAGTAACGAAAATATCAACACGAGGCTACCTTCCATAATGACAAGGCTACAATCCTTTGGAGTAACAAAAATCTCGCCAACATACTACCTTCCATAGTGACAAGGCTACCATCCATTGGAGTGACAATAAACTACCTTCCATAATGACAAGGCTACCATCCATTGGAGTAACAAAATCTCGACAACAAACTACCTTCCATAATGACAAGGTTACAATCCATTGGAGTAACAAAATCTAGAAAATAGACTACCTTCCATTATGACAAGTCTACCATCCATTGGATTAACAAAAGTCTCGCCAACAGACTAACTTCCATAATGACAAGGCTACCATCCATTGGAGTAACAAAAATCTCGCCAACATACTACCTTTTATAACGACAAGACTACCATCCATTGGAGTGACAAAAATAATGACAATAGACTACCTTCCATAATTACAAGGCTACCATCCATTGGAGTAACGAAAATCTCGACAACAGACTACCTTCCGTAATTACAAGGCTACCATCCATTGGAGTACCAAAAATATCAACAAGAGACTACCGTTCATAATGACAGGGCTACTATCCATTGGAGTAAAAAAAATCTCGCCAACAGACTACCTTCCATAATGACAAGGCTACCACCATTGGAGTAACAAAAATCTCGCCAACAGACTACCATCCACAATAACAAGGCTGCCATCCATTAGAGTAACAAAAATCTAGAAAACAGATTACTTCCATAATGACAAGGCTACCATTCATTGGAGTTACAAAAATGTCAACACGAGACTACCTTCCATAATGATGAGGCTACAATCCTTTGGAGTAACAAAAATCTCGCCAACAGACTACCCTAATGACAAGGCTAGCATCCATTGGAGTGACAAAAATATCGACAATAGACTACCTTCCATAATGACAAGACTACCATCCATTGGAGTAATAAAATCTCGACAACAAACTACCTTCCATAATGACAAGGTTACCATCCATTGGAGTAAAAAAATCTAGAAAACAGACTACCTTCCATTATGACAAGGCTACCATCCATTGGAGTAATAAAAGTCTCGCCAACAGACTAACTTCCATAATGACAAGGCTACCATCCATTGGAGTAACAAAAATCTCGCCAACATACTACCTTTCATAACGACAAGACTACCATCCATTGGAGTCACAAAACTAACGAAAATAGACTACCTTCCATAATTACAAGGCTACCATCCATTGGAGTAACGAAAATCTCGACAATAGACTACCTTCCATAATGACAAGGCTACCATCCATTGGAGTAACGAAAATATCAACAGGAGACTACCTTTCATAATGACAAGGCTACCATCCATTGGAGTAACAAAAATCTCCCCAACAGACTACCTTCCATAATGACAAGGCTACCATCCATTGGAGTAACAAAAATCTCGCCAACATACTACCTTTCATAACGACAAGACTACCATCCATTGGAGTGACAAAAATAACGACAATAGACTACCTTCCATAATGACATGGCTACCATCCATTGGAGTAACAAAAATCTCCCCAACAAACTACCTTCCATAATGACATGGCTACCATCCATTGGAGTAACAAAAATATAGAAAACATACTACTTTCCATAATGACAAGGCTACCATCCATTGGAATAACAAAAATATCGACAACAAACTACCTTCCATAATAACAAGGCTATCATCCATTAGAGTAACAAAAATATTGAAAACATACTACTTTCCATAATGACAAGGCTACCATCCATTGGAATAACAAAAATCTCGACAACAAACTACCTTCCATAATAACAAGGCTACCATCCATTAGAGTAACGAAAATCTCGACAACAGACTACCTTCCATAATGACAAGGCTACCATCCATTGGAGTACCGAAAATATCTACAAGAGACTACCTTTCATAATCACAAGCCTACCATCCATTGGAGTAACAAAAATCTCGCCAACAGACTACCTTCCATAATGACAAGGCTACCATCCATTAGAGTAACAAAAATCTCGCCAACAGACTACCTTCCATAATGACAAGACTACCATCCATTGGAGTGACAAAAATATTGACAATAGACTACCTTCCATAATGACAAGGCTATCATCCATTGGAGTAACAAAATCTCGACAACAAACTACCTTCCATAATGACAAGGCTACCATCCATTAGA
The DNA here is from genome assembly GCA_948472305.1 of Vicia faba. Classification (NCBI taxonomy): domain Eukaryota; kingdom Viridiplantae; phylum Streptophyta; class Magnoliopsida; order Fabales; family Fabaceae; genus Vicia; species Vicia faba. Next base: position 543,993,113 of record OX451739.1, on the reverse strand, counting down.
GTAACAAAAATATCGAAAACATACTACTTTCCATAATGACAAGGCTACCATCCATTGGAAAAACAAAAATCTCGCCAACAGACTACCTTCCATAATAACAAGGCTACCATCCATTAGAGTAACAAAAATCTAGAAAACAGATTACCTTCCATAATGACAAGGCTACCATCCATTGGAGTACCGAAAATATCAACAAGAGACTACCTTTCATAACGACAAGGATACCATCCATTGGAGTAACAAAAATATAGCCAACAAACTACCTTCCATAATGACAAGGCTACCATCCATTGGAGTAACAAAAATCTCGCCAACATACTACCTTTCATAACGACAAGACTACCATCCATTGGAGTGACAAAAATAACGACAATAGACTACCTTCCATAATGACATGGCTACCATCCATTGGAGTAACAAAAATCTCGACAACAAACTACCTTCCATAATAACAAGGCTACCATCCATTAGAGTAACAAAAATCTAGAAAACAGATTACCTTCCATAATGATAAAGCTACCATTCATTGGAGTAACAAAAATATCTACATTAGACTACCTTCAATAATGAAAAGGCTACAATCCATTAGGGTTACAAAAATCTCGGCAACAGACTACCTTCAATAATGACAAGGCTACCATCCATTGGAGTAACGAATATATCAACACGAGACTACCTTCCATAATGACAAGGCTACAATCCTTAGGAGTAATTAAAATCTCGCCAACAGACTACCTTCCATAATGACAAGGCTACCATCCATTGGAGTGACAAAAATATCGACAATAGACTACCTTCCATAATGACAAGGCTACCATCCATTGGAGTAACAAAATATCGACAACAAACTACCTTCCATAATGACAAGGTTACCATCCATTGGAGTAACAAAATCTAGAAAACAGACTACCTTCCATTATGACAAGTCTACCATCCATTGGAGTAACAAAAGTCTCGCCAACAGACTAACTTCCAGAATGACAAGGCTACCATCCATTGGAGTAACAAAAATCTCGCCAACAGACTACCTTCCATAATTACAAGGCTACCATCCATTGGAGTAACGAAAATCTCGACAACAGACTACCTTCCATAATGACAAGGCTACCATCCATTGGAGTACCGAAAATATCAACAAGAGACTACCTTTCATAATGACAAGGCTACCATCCATTGGAGTAACAAAAATCTCGCCAACAGACTACCTTCTATAATGACAAGGCTACCATCCATTGGAGTAACGAAAATCTCGACAATAGACTACCTTCCATAATGACAAGGCTACCATCCATTGTAGTACCGAAAATATCAACAGGAGACTACCTTTGATAATGGCAAGGCTACCATCCATTGGAGTAACAAAAATCTCGCCAACAGACTACCTTCCATAATAACAAGGCTACCATCCATTAGAGTAACAAAAATCTAGAAAACAGATTACCTTCTATAATGACAAGGCTACCATTCATTGGAGTATCAAAAATATCAACACCAGACTACCTTCCATAATGACGAGGCTACAATCACTTGGAGTAACAAAAATCTCGCCAACAACCTACCTTCCATAATGACAAGGCTACCATCCATTGGAGTGACAAAAATATCGACAATAGACTACCTTCCATAATGACAAGACTACCATCCATTGGAGTAACAAAATCTCGACAACAAACTACCTTCCATAAAGACAAGGCTACCATCCATTGGAGTAACAAAAATATCGAAAACATACTACTTTCCATAATGACAAGGCTACCATCCATTGGAATAACAAAAATCTCGACAACAAACTACCATCCATAATAACAAGGCTACCATCCATTAGAGTAACAAAAATCTAGAAAACAGATTACCTTCCATAATGACAAGGCTACCATTCATTGGAGTAACAAAAATATCGATAATAGACTACCTTCCATAATGAAAAGGCTACAATCAATTAGAGTTACAAAAATCTCGGAAACAAACTACCTTACATAATTTCAAGGCTACCATCCATTGGAGTAACGAAAATATCAACACGAGGCTACCTTCCATAATGACAAGGCTACAATCCTTTGGAGTAACAAAAATCTCGCCAACATACTACCTTCCATAATGACAAGGCTACCATCCATTGGAGTGACAAAAATATTGACAATAGACTACCTTCCATAATGACAAGGCTACCATCCATTGGAGTAACAAAATCTCGACAACAAACTACCTTCCATAATGACAAGGTTACCATCCATTGGAGTAACAAAATCTAGAAAATAGACTACCTTCCATTATGACAAGTCTACCATCCATTGGATTAACAAAAGTCTCGCCAACAGACTAACTTCCATAATGACAAGGCTACCATCCATTGGAGTAACAAAAATCTCTCCAACATACTACCTTTTATAACGAAAAGACTACCATCCATTGGAGTGACAAAAATAACGACAATAGACTACCTTCCATAATTACAAGGCTACCATCCATTGGAGTAACGAAAATCTCGACAACAGACTACCTTCCGAAATGACAAGGCTACCATCCATTGGAGTACCGAAAATATCAACAAGAGACTACCGTTCATAATGACAAGGCTACCATCCATTGGAGTAAAAAAAATCTTGCCAACAGACTACCTTCCATAATGACAAGGCTACCACCATTGGAGTAACAAAAATCTCGCCAACAGACTACCATCCACAATAACAAGGCGGCCATCCATTAGAGTAACAAAAATCTAGAAAACAGATTACCTTCCATAATGACAAGGCTACCATTCATTGGAGTTACAAAAATGTCAACACGACACTACCTTCCATAATGATGAGGCTACAATCCTTTGGAGTAACAAAAATCTCGCCAACAGACTACCCTAATGACAAGGCTAGCATCCATTGGAGTGACAAAAATATCGACAATAAACTACCTTCCATAATGACAAGACTACCATCCATTGGAGTAATAAAATCTCGACAACAAACTACCTTCCATAATGACAAGGTTACCATCCATTGGAGTAAAAAAATCTAGAAAACAGACTACCTTCCATCATGACAAGGCTACCATCCATTGGAGTAATAAAAGTCTCGCCAACAGACTAACTTCCATAATGACAAGGATACCATCCATTGGAGTAAAAAAAATCTCGCCAACATACTACCTTTCATAACGACAAGACTACCATCCATTGGAGTCACAAAACTAACGAAAATAGACTACCTTCCATAATTACAAGGCTACCATCCATTGGAGTAACGAAAATTTCGACAATAGACTACCTTCCATAATGACAAGGCTACCATCCATTGGAGTAACGAAAATATCAACAGGAGACTACCTTTCATAATGACAAGGCTACCATCCATTGGAGTAACAAAAATCTCCCCAACAGACTACCTTCCATAATGACAAGGCTACCATCCATTGGAGTAACAAAAATCTCGCCAACATACTACCTTTCATAACGACAAGACTACCATCCATTGGAGTGACAAAAATAACGACAATAGACTACCTTCCATAATGACATGGCTACCATCCATTGGAGTAACAAAAATCTCCCCAACAAACTACCTTCCATAATGACAAGGCTACCATCCATTGGAGTGACAAAAATATTGAGCATAGACTACCTTCCATAATGACATGGCTACCATCCATTGGAGTAACAAAATCTCGACAACAAACGACCTTCCATAATGACAAGGCTACCATCCATTGGAGTAACAAAAATATAGAAAACATACTACTTTCCATAATGACAAGGCTACCATCCATTGGAATAACAAAAATATCGACAACAAACTACCTTCCATAGTAACAAGGCTACCATCCATTAGAGTAACAAAAATATTGAAAACATACTACTTTGCATAATGACAAGGCTACCAATTATTGGAATAACAAAAATCTCGACAACAAACTACCTTCCATAATAACAAGGCTACCATCCATTAGAGTAACGAAAATCTCGACAATAGACTACCTTCCATAATGACAAGGCTACCATCCATTGGAGTACCGAAAATATCAACAAGAGACTACCTTTCATAATCACAAGCCTACCATCCATTGGAGTAACAAAAATCTCGCCAACAGACTACCTTCCATAATGACAAGGCTACCATCCATTAGAGTAACAAAAGTCCCGCCAACAGACTACCTTCCATAATGACAAGACTACCATCCATTGGAGTGACAAAAATATTGACAATAGACTACCTTCCATAATGACAAGGCTATCATCCATTGGAGTAACAAAATCTCGTCAACAAACTACCTTCCATAATGACAAGGCTACCATCCATTAGAGTAACAAAAATATCGAAAACATACTACTTTCCATAATGACAAGGCTACCATCCATTGGAAAAACAAAAATCTCGCCAACAGACTACCTTCCATAATAACAAGGCTACCATCCATTAGAGTAACAAAAATATAGAAAACAGATTACCTTCCATAATGACAAGGCTACCATCCATTGGAGTACCGAAAATATCAACAAGAGACTACCTTTCATAACGACAAGGATACCATCCATTGGAGTAACAAAAATCTAGCCAACAAACTACCTTCCATAATGACAAGGCTACCATCCATTGGAGTAACAAAAATCTCGCCAACATACTACCTTTCATAACGACAAGACTACCATCCATTGGAGTGACAAAAATAACGACAATAGACTACCTTCCATAATGACATGGCTACCATCCATTGGAGTAGCAAAAATCTCGACAACAAACTACCTTCCATAATAACAAGGCTACCATCCATTAGAGTAACAAAAATGTAGAAAACAGATTACCTTCCATAATGACAAAGCTACCATTCATTGGAGTAACAAAAATATCTACATTAGACTACCTTCAATAATGAAAAGGCTACAATCCATTAGGGTTACAAAAATCTCGGCAACAGACTACCTTCCATAATGACAAGGCTACCATCCATTGGAGTAACGAATATATAAACACGAGACTACCTTCCATAATGACAAGGCTAAAATCCTTTGGAGTAATAAAAATCTCGCCAACAGACTACCTTCCATAATGACAAGGCTACCATCCATTGGAGTGACAAAAATATCGACAATAGACTACCTTCCATAATGACAAGGCTACCGTCCATTGGAGTAACAAAATATCGATAACAAACTACCTTCCATAATGACAAGGCTACAATCCATTGGAGTACCGAAAATATCAACAAGAGACTAGCTTTCATAATGACAAGGATACCATCCATTGGAGTAACAAAAATCAAGCCAACAAACTACCTTCCATAATGACAAGGCTACCATCCATTGGAGTAACAAAAATCTCGCCAACATACTACCTTTCATAACGACAAGACTACCATCCATTGGAGTGACAAAAATAACGACAATAGACTACCTTCCATAATGACATGGCTACCATCCATTGGAGAAACAAAAATCTCGACAACAAACTACCTTCCATAATAACAAGGCTACCATCCATTAGAGTAACAAAAATCTAGAAAACAGATTACCTTCCATAATGACAAAGCTACCATTCATTGGAGTAACAAAAATATCTACAATAGACTACCTTCCATAATGAAAAGGCTACAATCCATTAGGGTTACAAAAATCTCGGCAACAGACTACCTTCCATAATGACAAGGCTACCATCCATTGGAGTAACGAAAATATCAACACGAGACTACATTCCATAATGACAAGGCTACAATCCTTTGGAGTAACAAAAATCTCGCCAACAGACTACCTTCCATAATGACAAGGCTACCATCCATTAGAGTAACAAAAATATCGAAAACATTCTACTTTCCATAATGACAAGGCTACCATCCATTGGAAAAACAAAAATCTCGCCCACAGACTACCTTCCATAATAACAAGGCTACCATCCATTAGAGTAACAAAAATATAGAAAACAGATTACCTTCCATAATGACAAGGCTACCATCCATTGGAGTACCGAAAATATCAACAAGAGACTACCTTTCATAACGACAAGGATACCATCCATTGGAGTAACAAAAATCTAGCCAACAAACTACCTTCCATAATGACAAGGCTACCATCCATTGGAGTAACAAAAATCTCGCCAACATACTACCTTTCATAACGACAAGACTACCATCCATTGGAGTGACAAAAATAACGACAATAGACTACCTTCCATAATGACATGGCTACCATCCATTGGAGTAGCAAAAATCTCGACAACAAACTACCTTCCATAATAACAAGGCTACCATCCATTAGAGTAACAAAAATGTAGAAAACAGATTACCTTCCATAATGACAAAGCTACCATTCATTGGAGTAACAAAAATATCTACATTAGACTACCTTCAATAATGAAAAGGCTACAATCCATTAGGGTTACAAAAATCTCGGCAACAGACTACCTTCCATAATGACAAGGCTACCATCCATTGGAGTAACGAATATATAAACACGAGACTACCTTCCATAATGACAAGGCTAAAATCCTTTGGAGTAATAAAAATCTCGCCAACAGACTACCTTCCATAATGACAAGGCTACCATCCATTGGAGTAACAAAAATCTCGCCAACATACTACCTTTCATAACGACAAGACTACCATCCATTGGAGTGACAAAAATAACGACAATAGACTACCTTCCATAATGACATGGCTACCATCCATTGGAGAAACAAAAATCTCGACAACAAACTACCTTCCATAATAACAAGGCCACCATCCATTAGAGTAACAAAAATCTAGAAAACAGATTACCTTCCATAATGACAAAGCTATCATTCATTGGAGTAACAAAAATATCTACAATAGACTACCTTCCATAATGAAAAGGCTACAATCCATTAGGGTTACAAAAATCTCGGCAACAGACTACCTTCCATAATGACAAGGCTACCATCCATTGGAGTAACGAAAATATCAACACGAGACTACATTCCATAATGACAAGGCTACAATCCTTTGGAGTAACAAAAATCTCGCCAACAGACTACCTTCCATAATGACAAGGCTACCATCCATTGGAGTGACAAAAATATCGACAATAGACTACCTTCCATAATGACAAGGCTACCGTCCATTGGAGTAACAAAATATCGACAACAAACTACCTTCCATAATGACAAGGTTACCATCCATTGGAGTAAAAAAATCTAGAAAACAGACTACCTTCCATTATGACAAGGCTACCATCCATTGGAGTAATAAAAGTCTCGTCAACAGACTAACTTCCATAATGACAAGGCTACCATCCATTGGAGTAACAAAAATCTCGCCAACATACTACCTTTCATAACGACAAGACTACCATCCATTGGAGTCACAAAACTAACGAAAATAGACTACCTTCCATAATTACAAGGCTACCATCCATTGGAGTAACGAAAATCTCGAGAATAGACTACCTTCCATAATGACAAGGCTACCATCCATTGGAGTAACGAAAATATCAACATGAGACTACCTTCCATAATGACAAGGCTACCATCCATTGGAGTAACAAAACTCTCCCCAACAGACTATCTTCGATAATGACAAGGCTACCATCCATTGGAGTGACAAAAATCTCTCCAACAGACTACCTTCCATAATTACAAGGCTACCATCCATTGGAGTGACAAAAATATTGACAATAGACTACCTTCCATAATGACATGGCTACCATCCATTGGAGTAACAAAATCTCGACAACAATCTACCTTCCATAATGACAAGTCTACCATCCATTGGAGTAACAAAAATATCGAAAACATACTACTTTCCATAATGACAAGGCTATCATCCATTGGAATAATAAAAATCTCGACAACAAACTACCTTCCATAATAACAAGGCTACCATCCATTAGAGTAACAAAAATCTAGAAAACAAATTACTTTCCATAATGACAATGCTACCATTCATTGGAGTAACAAAAATATCGACAATAGACTACCTTCCATAATGAAAAGGCTACAATTCATTAGAGTTACAAAAATCTCGGCAACAGACTACCTTCCATAATGTCAAGGCTATCATCCATTGGAGTAACGAAAATATCAACACGAGACTACCTTCCATAATGACAAGGCTACAATCCTTTGGAGTAACAAAAATCTCACCAACAGACTACCTTCCATAATGACAAGGCTACCATCCATTGGAGTGACAAAAATATCGACAATAGACTACCTTCCATAATGAGAAGGCTACCATCCATTGGAGTAACAAAATCTCGACAACAAATTACCTTCCATAATGACAAGATTACCATCCATTGGAGTAACAAAATCTAGAAAATAGACTACCTTCCATTATGACAAGTCTACCATCCATTGGAGTAACAAAAGTCTCGCCAACAGACTAACTTCCATAATGACAAGGCTACCATCCATTGGAGTAACAAAAATCTCGCCAACATACTACCTTTCATAACGACAAGACTACCATCCATTGGAGTGACAAAAATAAAGACAATAGACTACCTGTCATAATTACAAGGCTACCATCCATTGGAGTAACAAAAATCTCGACCAAAAACTACCTTCCATAATGACAAGGCTACCATCCATTGGAGTACCGAAAATATCAACAAGAGACTACCTTTCATAATGACAAGGCTACCATCCATTGGAGTAACAAAAATCTCGCCAACAGACTACCTTCCATAATGACAAGGCTACCATGCATTGGAGTAACAAAAATCTCGCCAACAGACTACCTTCCATAATAAGAAGACTACCATCTATTAGAGTAACAAAAATATCGAAAACAGATTACCTTTCATAATGACAAGGCTACCCTTCATTGGAGTAACAAAAATATCAATACGAGACTACCTTCCATAATGATGAGGCTATAATCCTTTGGAGTAACAAAAATCTCGCCAACAGACTACCTTCCATAATGACAAGGCTACCATCCATTGGAGTGACAAAAATATCGACAATAGATTACCTTCCATAATGACAAGACTACCATCCATTGGAGTAACAAAATCTCGACAACAAACTACTTTCCATAATGACAAGGTTACCATCCATTGGAGTAACAAAATCTAGAAAACAGACTACCTTCCATTATGACAAGGCTACCATCCATTGGAGTAACAAAAGTCTCGCCAACAGACTAACTTCCATAATGACAAGGCTATCATCCATTGGAGTAACAAAAATCTCGCCAACATACTACCTTTCATAACGACAAGACTACCATCCATTGGAGTGACAAAAATAACGACAATAGACTACCTTCCATAATTACAAGGCTACCATCCATTGGAGTAACGAAAATCTCGACAACAGACTACCTTCCGTAATGACAAGGCTACCATCCATTGGAGTACCGAAAATATCAACAAGAGACTACCTTCCATAATGACAAGGCTACCATCCATTAGAGTAACAAAATATCGACAACAAACTACCTTCCATAATGACAAGGTTACCATCCATTGGAGTAACAAAATCTAGAAAACAGACTAACTTCCATTATGACAAGTCTACCATCCATTGGAGTAACAAAAGTCTCACCAACAGACTAACTTCCATAATGACAAGGCTACCATCCATTGGAGTAACAAAAATCTCGCCAACATACTACCTTTCATAACGACAAGACTACCATCCATTGGAGTGACAAAAATAAAGACAATAGACTACCTTCCATAATTACAAGGCTACCATCCATTGGAGTAACGAAAATCTCGACAACATACTACCTTCCGTAATGACAAGGCTACCATCCATTGGAGTACCGAAAATATCAACAAGAGACTACCTTTCATAATGACAAGGCTACCATCCATTAGAGTAACAAAAATCTCGCCAACAGACTACCTTCGATAATGACAAGGATACCATCCATTGGAGTGACAAAAATCTCGCCACCAGACTACCTTTCATAATAACAAGGCTACCATCCATTAGAGTAACAAAAATCTAGAAAACATATTACCTTCCATAATGACAAGGCTACCATTCATTGGAGTAACAAAAATGTCAACACGAGACTACCTTCCATAATGATGAGGCTACAATCCTTTGGAGTAACAAAAATCTCGCCAACAGACTTCCTTCCATAATGACAAGGCTACCATCCATTGGAGTGACAAAAATATCGACAATCGACTACCTTCCATAATGACAAGACTACCATCCATTGGAGTAACAAAATCTCGACAACAAACTACCTTCCATAATGACAAGGTTACCATCCATTGGAGTAACAAAATCTAGAAAATAGACTACCTTCCATTATGACAAGGCTACCATCCATTGGAGTAACAAAAGTCTCGCCAACAGACTAACTTCCATAATGACAAGGCTACCATCCATTGGAGTAACAAAAATGTCGCCAACATACTACCTTTCATAACGACAAGACTACCATCCATTGGAGTGACAAAACTAACGACAATAGACTACCTTCCATAATTACAAGGCTACCATCCATTGGAGTAACGAAAATCACGACAACAGACTACCTTCCATAATGACAAGGCTACCATCCATTGGAGTAACGAAAATATCAACAGGAGACTACCTTCCATAATGACAAGGCTACCATCCATTGGAGTAACAAAACTCTCCCCAATAGACTATCTTCGATAATGACAAGGCTACCATCCATTGGAGTGACAAAAATCTCTCCAACAGACTACCTTCCATAATTACAAGGCTACCATCCATTGGAGTGACAAAAATATTGACAATAGACTACCTTCCATAATGACATGGCTACCATCCATTGGAGTAACAAAATCTCGACAACAAACTACCTTCCATAATGACAAGTCTACCATCCATTGGAGTAACAAAAATATCGAAAACATACTACTTTCCATAATGACAAGGCTATCATCCATTGGAATAACAAAAATCTCGACAACAAACTACCTTCCATAATAACAAGGCTACCATCCATTAGAGTAACAAAAATCTAGAAAACAAATTACCTTCCATAATGACAATGCTACCATTCATTGGAGTAACAAAAATATCGACAATAGACTACCTTCCATAATGAAAAGGCTACAATTCGTTAGAGTTACAAAAATCTCGGCAACAGACTATCTTCCATAATGTCAAGGCTATCATCCATTGGAGTAACGAAAATATCAACACGAGACTACCTTCCATAATGACAAGGCTACAATCCTTTGGAGTAACAAAAATCTCGCCAACAGACTACCTTCCATAATGACAAGGCTACCATCCATTGGAGTGACAAAAATATCGACAATAGACTACCTTCCATAATGAGAAGGCTACCATCCATGGGAGTAACAAAATCTCGACAACAAACTACCTTCCATAATGACAAGGTTACCATCCATTGGAGTAACAAAATCTAGAAAATAGACTACCTTCCATTATGACAAGGCTAGCATCCATTGGAGTAACAAAAGTCTCGCCAACAGACTAACTTCCATAATGACAAGGCTTCCATCCATTGGAGTAACAAAAATGTCGCCAACATACTACCTTTCATAACGACAAGACTACCATCCATTGGAGTGACAAAACTAACGACAATAGACTACCTTCCATAATTACAAGGCTACCATCCATTGGAGTAACGAAAATCACGACAACAGACTACCTTCCATAATGACAAGGCTACCATCCATTGGAGTAACGAAAATATCAACAGGAGACTACCTTCCATAATGACAAGGCTACCATCCATTGGAGTAACAAAACTCTCCCCAACAGACTATCTTCGATAATGACAAGGCTACCATCAATTGGAGTGACAAAAATCTCTCCAACAGACTACCTTCCATAATTACAAGGCTACCATCCATTGGAGTGACAAAAATATTGACAATAGACTACCTTCCATAATGACATGGCTACCATCCATTGGAGTAACAAAATCTCGACAACAAACTACCTTCCATAATGACAAGTCTACCATCCATTGGAGTAACAAAAATATCGAAAACATACTACTTTCCATAATGACAAGGCTATCATCCATTGGAATAACAAAAATCTCGACAACAAACTACCTTCCATAATAACAAGGCTACCATCCATTAGAGTAACAAAAATCTAGAAAACAAATTACCTTCCATAATGACAATGCTACCATTCATTAGAGTAACAAAAATATCGACAATAGACTACCTTCCATAATGAAAAGGCTACAATTCATTAGAGTTACAAAAATCTCGGCAACAGACTACCTTCCATAATGTCAAGGCTATCATCCATTGGAGTAACGAAAATATCAACACGAGACTACCTTCCATAATGACAAGGCTACAATCCTTTGGAGTAACAAAAATCTCGCCAACAGACTACCTTCCATAATGACAAGGCTACCATCCATTGGAGTGACAAAAATATCGACAATAGACTACCTTCCATAATGAGAAGGCTACCATCCATGGGAGTAACAAAATCTCGACAACAAACTACCTTCCATAATGACAAGGTTACCATCCATTGGAGTAACAAAATCTAGAAAATAGACTACCTTCCATTATGACAAGGCTAGCATCCATTGGAGTAACAAAAGTCTCGCCAACAGACTAACTTCCATAATGACAAGGCTTCCATCCATTGGAGTAACAAAAATGTCGCCAACATACTACCTTTCATAACGACAAGACTACCATCCATTGGAGTGACAAAACTAACGACAATAGACTACCTTCCATAATTACAAGGCTACCATCCATTGGAGTAACGAAAATCACGACAACAGACTACCTTCCATAATGACAAGGCTACCATCCATTGGAGTAACGAAAATATCAACAGGAGACTACCTTCCATAATGACAAGGCTACCATCCATTGGAGTAACAAAACGTTCCCCAACAGACTATCTTCGATAATGACAAGGCTACCATCCATTGGAGTGACAAAAATCTCTCCAACAGACTACCTTCCATAATTACAAGGCTACCATCCATTGGAGTGACAAAAATATTGACAATAGACTACCTTCCATAATGACATGGCTACCATCCATTGGAGTAACAAAATCTCGACAACAAACTACCTTCCATAATGACAAGTCTACCATCCATTGGAGTAACAAAAATATCGAAAACATACTACTTTCCATAATGACAAGGCTATCATCCATTGGAATAACAAAAATCTCGACAACAAACTACCTTCCATAATAACAAGGCTACCATCCATTAGAGTAACAAAAATCTAGAAAACAAATTACCTTCCATAATGACAATGCTACCATTCATTGGAGTAACAAAAATATCGACAATAGACTACCTTCCATAATGAAAAGGCTACAATTCATTAGAGTTACAAAAATCTCGGCAACAGACTACCTTCCATAATGTCAAGGCTATCATCCATTGGAGTAACGAAAATATCAACACGAGACTACTTTCCATAATGACAAGGCTACAATCCTTTGGAGTAACAAAAATCTCGCCAACAGACTACCTTCCATAATGACAAGGCTACCATCCATTGGAGTGACAAAAATATCGATAATAGACTACCTTCCATAATGAGAAGGCTACCATCCATTGGAGTAACAAAATCTCGACAACAAACTACCTTCCATAATGACAAGATTACCATCCATTGGAGTAACAAAATCTAGAAAATAGACTACCTTCCATTATGACAAGTCTACCATCCATTGGAGTAACCAAAGTCTCGCCAACAGACTAACTTCCATAATGACAAGGCTATCATCCATTGGAGTAACGAAAATATCAACACGAGACTACTTTCCATAATGACAAGGCTACAATCCTTTGGAGTAACAAAAATCTCGCCAACAGACTACCTTCCATAATGACAAGGCTACCATCCATTGGAGTGACAAAAATATCGATAATAGACTACCTTCCATAATGAGAAGGCTACCATCCATTGGAGTAACAAAATCTCGACAACAAACTACCTTCCATAATGACAAGATTACCATCCATTGGAGTAACAAAATCTAGAAAATAGACTACCTTCCATTATGACAAGTCTACCATCCATTGGAGTAACAAACGTCTCGCCAACAGACTAACTTCCATAATGACAAGGCTACCATCCATTGGAGTAACAAAAATCTCGCCAACATACTACCTTTCATAACGACAAGACTACCATCCATTGGAGTGACAAAAATAAAGACAATAGACTACCTGTCATAATTACAAGGCTACCATCCATTGGAGTAACGAAAATCTCGACCACAGACTACCTTCCATAATGACAAGGCTACCATCCATTGGAGTACCGAAAATATCAACAAGAGACTACCTTTCATAATGACAAGGCTACCATCCATTGGAGTAACAAAAATCTCGCCAACAGACTACCTTCCATAATGACAAGGCTACCATCCATTGGAGTAACAAAAATCTCGCCAACAGACTACCTTCCATAATAACAAGACTACCATCTATTAGAGTAACAAAAATCTCGAAAACAGATTACCTTCCATAATGACAAGGCTACCATTCATTGGAGTAACAAAAATATCAACACGAGACTACCTTCCATAATGATGAGGCTATAATCCTTTGGAGTAACAAAAATCTCGCCAACAGACTACCTTCCATAATGACAAGGCTACCATCCATTGGAGTGACAAAAATATCGATAATAGATTACCTTCCATAATGACAAGACTACCATCCATTGGAGTAACAAAATCTCGAAAACAAACTACTTTCCATAATGACAAGGTTAGCATCCATTGGAGTAACAAAATCTAGAAAACAGACTACCTTCCATTATGACAAGGCTACCATCCATTGGAGTAACAAAAGTCTCGCCAACAGACTAACTTCCATAATGACAAGGCTACCATCCATTGGAGTAACAAAAATCTCGCCAACATACTACCTTTCATAACGACAAGACTACCATCCATTGGAGTGACAAAAATAACGACAATAGACTACCTTCCATAATTACAAGGCTACCATCCATTGGAGTAACGAAAATCTCGACAACAGACTACCTTCCGTAATGACAAGGCTTCCATCCATTGGAGTACCGAAAATATCAACAAGAGACTACCTTTCATAATGACAAGGCTACCATCCATTGGAGTAACAAAAATCTCGCCAACAGACTACCTTCCATAATGACAAGGCTACCATCCATTGGAGTAACACAAATCTCGCCAACAAACTACCTTCCATAATAACAAGGCTACCATCCATTAGAGTAACAAAAATCTAGAAAACAGATTACCTTCCATAATGACAAGGCTACCATTCATTGGTGTAACAAAAATGTCAACACGAGACTACCTTCCATAATGATGAGGCTACAATCCTTTGGAGTAACCAAAATCTTGCCAACAGATTACCTTCCATAATGACAAGGATACCATCCATTGGAGTGACAAAAATATCGACAATAGACTACCTTCCATAATGACAAGACTACCATCCATTGGAGTAACAAAATCTCGACAACAAACTACCTTCCATAATGACAAGGTTACCATCCATTGGAGTAACAAAATCTAGAAAACAGACTACCTTCCATTATGACAAGGCTACCATCCATTGGAGTTACAAAAGTCTCGCCAATAGACTAACTTCCATAATGACAAGACTACCATCCATTGTAGTAACAAAAATCTCGCCAACATACTACCTTTCATAACGACAAGACTACCATCCATTGGAGTGACAAAAATAACGACAATAGACTACCTTCCATAATTACAAGGCTACCATCAATTGGAGTAACGAAAATCTCGACAACAGACTACCTTTCGTAATGACAAGGCTACCATCCATTGGAGTACCGAAAATATCAACAAGAGACTACCTTTCATAATGACAAGGCTACCATCCATTGGAGTAACAAAAATCTCGCCAACAGACTACCTTCCATAATGACAAGGCTACCATCCATTGGAGTAACAAAAATCTTGCCAACAAACGACCTTCCATAATAACAAGGCTACCATCCATTAGAGTAACAAAAATCTAGAAAACAGATTACCTTCCGTAATGACAATTCTATCATTCATTGGAGTAACAAAATCTCGACAACAAACTACCTTCCATAATGACAAGGCTACCATCCATTGGAGTAACAAAAATATCGAAAACATACTACTTTCCATAATGACAAGGCTACCATCCATTGGAATAACAAAAATCTCGACAACAAACTAACTTCCATAATAACAAGGCTACCATCCATTAGAGTAACAAAAATCTAGAAAACAGATTACCTTCCATAATGACAAGGCTACCATTCATTGGAGTAACAAAATTATCGACAATAGGTTACCTTCCATAATGAAAAGGCTACAATCCATTAGAGTTACAAAAATCTCGGCAACAGACTACCTTCCATAATGACAAGGCTACCATCCATTGGAGTAACGAAAATATCAACAAGAGACTACCTTCCATAATGACAAGGCTACAATCCTTTGGAGTGACAAAAATATCAACAACAGACTACCTTTCATAATGACAAGGCTACCATTCATTGGAGTAACAAAAATATCAACACGAGACTACCTTCCATAATGATGAGGCTATAATCCTTTGGAGTAACAAAAATCTCGCCAACAAACTACCTTCCATAATGACAAGGCTACCATCCATTGGAGTGACAAAAATATCGACAATAGATTACCTTCCATAATGACAAGACTACCATCCATTGGAGTAACAAAATCTCGACAACAAACTACTTTCCATAATGACAAGGTTACCATCCATTGGAGTAACAAAATCTAGAAAACAAACTACCTTCCATTATGACAAGGCTACCATCCATTGGAGTAACAAAAGTCTCGCCAACAGCCTAACTTCCATAATGACAAGGCTACCATCCATTGGAGTAACAAAAATCTCGCCAACATACTACCTTTCATAACGACAAGACTACCATCCATTGGAGTGACAAAAATAACGCCAATAGACTACCTTCCATAAATACAAGGCTACCATCCATTGGAGTAACGAAAATCTCGACAACAGACTACCTTCCGTAATGACAAGGCTACCATCCATTGGAGTACCGAAAATATCAACAAGAGACTACCTTTCATAATGACAAGGCTACCATCCATTGAAGTAACAAAAATCTCGCCAACAGACTACCTTCCATAATGACAAGGCTACCATCCATTGGAGTGACACAAATCTCGCCAACAAACTACCTTCCATAATAACAAGGCTACCATCCATTAGAGTAACAAAAATCTAGAAAACAGATTACCTTCCATAATGACAAGGCTACCATTCATTGGGGTAACAAAAATGTCAACACGAGACTACCTTCCATAATGATGAGGCTACAATCCTTTGGAGTAACCAAAATCTTGCCAACAGATTACCTTCCATAATGACAAGGATACCATCCATTGGAGTGACAAAAATATCGACAATAGACTACCTTCCATAATGACAAGACTACCATCCATTGGAGTACCAAAATCTCGACAACAAACTACCTTCCATAATGACAAGGTTACCATCCATTGGAGTAACAAAATCTAGAAAACAGACTACCTTCCATTATGACAAGGCTACCATCCATTGGAGTTACAAAAGTCTCGCCAACAGACTAACTTCCATAATGACAAGGCTACCATCCATTGGAGTAACAAAAATCTCGCCAACATACTACCTTTCATAACGACAAGACTACCATCCATTGGAGTGACAAAAATAACAACAATAGACTACCTTCCATAATTACAAGGCTACCATCAATTGGAGTAACGAAAATCTCGACAACAGACTACCTTTCGTAATGACAAGGCTACCATCCATTGGAGTACCGAAAATATCAACAAGAGACTACGTTTCATAATGACAAGGCTACCATCCATTGGAGTAACAAAAATCTCGCCAACAGACTACCTTCCATAATGACAAGGCTACCATCCATTGGAGTAACAAAAATCTCGCCAACAAACGACCTTCCATAATAACAAGGCTACCATCCATTAGAGTAACAAAAATCTAGAAAACAGATTACCTTCTGTAATGACAATTCTATCATTCATTGGAGTAACAAAATCTCGACAACAAACTACCTTCCATAATGACAAGGCTACCATCCATTGGAGTAACAAAAATATCGAAAACATACTACTTTCCATAATGACAAGGCTACCATCCATTGGAATAACAAAAATCTCGACAACAAACTAACTTCCATAATAACAAGGCTACCATCCATTAGAGTAACAAAAATCTAGAAAACAGATTACCTTCCATAATGACAAGGCTACCATTCATTGGAGTAACAAAAATATCGACAATAGGCTACCTTCCATAATGAAAAGGCTACAATCCATTAGAGTTACAAAAATCTCGGCAACAGACTACCTTCCATAATGACAAGGCTACCATCCATTGGAGTAACGAAAATATCAACAAGAGACTACCTTCCATAATGACAAGGCTACAATCCTTTGGAGTAACAAAAATCTCGCCAACAGACTACCTTCCATAATGATAAGGCTACCATCCATTGGAGTGACAAAAATATCCACAATAGACTACCTTCCATAATGACAAGGCTACCATCCATTGGAGTAACAAAATCTAGAAAACATACTACCTTTCATTATGACAAGGCTACCATCCATTGGAGTAACAAAAGTCTCGCCAACAGACTAACTTCAATAATGACAAGGCTACCAGCCATTGGAGTAACAAAAATCTCGCCAACAGACTACCTTCCATAATAACAATTCTACCATCCATTAGAGTAACAAAAATCTATAAACAGATTACCTTCCATAATGACAAGTCTACCATTCATTGGTGTAACAAAAATATCAACACGAGACTACCTTCCATAATGATGAGGCTATAATCCTTTGGAGTAACAAAAATCTCGCCAACAGACTACCTTCCATAATGATAAGGCTACCATCCATTGGAGTGACAAAAATATCGACAATAGACTACCTTCCATAATGACAAGACTACCATCCATTGGAGTAACAAAATATCGAAAACAAACTACCTTCCATAATGACAAGGTTACCATCCATTAGAGTAACAAAATCTAGAAAACAGACTACCTTCCATTATGACAAGGCTACCATCCATTGGAGTAACAAAAGTCTCGCCAACAGACTAACTTCCATAATGACAAGGCTACCATCCATTGGAGTAACAAAAATCTCGACAACATACTACCTTTCATAACGACAAGACTACCATCCATTGGAGTGACAAAACTAACGACAATAGACTACCTTCCATAATTACAAGTCTACCATCCATTGGAGTAACGAAAATCTCGACAACAGACTACCTTCCATAATGACAAGGCTACCATCCATTGGAGTACCGAAAATATCAACAAGAGACTACCTTTCATAATGACAAGGCTACCATCCATTGGAGTAACAAAAATCTCGCCAACAGACTACCTTCCATAATGACAAGGCTACCATCCATTGGAGTAACCAAAATCTCGCCAACATACTACCTTTCATAACGATAAGACTACCATCCATTGGAGTGACAAAAATAACGACAATAGACTACCTTCCATAATTACAAGGCTACCATCCATTGGAGTAACGAAAATCTCGACAACAGACTAGCTTCCATAATGACAAGGCTACCTTCCAATGGAGTACCGAAAATATCAACAAGAGACTACCTTTCATAATCACAAGGTTACCATCCATTGGAGTAACAAAAATCTCGCCAACAGACTACCTTCCATAATGACAAGGCTACCATCCATTGGAGTAACAAAAATCTCGCCAACAGACTACCTTCCATAATGACAAGACTACCATCCATTGGAGTAACAAAATCTCGACAACAAACTACCTTCCATAATGACAAGGTTACCATCCATTGGAGTAACAAAATCTAGAAAACAGACTACCTTCCATTATGACAAGGCTACCATCCATTGGAGTAACAAAAATATCGAAAACATACTACTTTCCATAATGACAAGGCTACCATCCATTGGAATAACAAAAATCTCGACAACAAACTACCTTCAATAATTACAAGGCTACCATCCATTAGAGTAACAAAAATCTAGAAAACAGATTACCTTCCATAATGACAAGGCTACCATTCATTTGAGTAACAAAAATATCGACAATAGACTACCTTCCATAATGAGAAGGCTACAATCCATTAGAGTTACAAAAATCTCGGCAACATACTACCTTCCATAATGACAAGGCTACTATCCATTGGAGTAACGAAAATATCAACACGAGACTACCTTCCATAATGACAAGGCTACAATCCTTTGGAGTAACAAAAATCTCGCCAACAGACTACCTTCCATAATGATAAGGCTACCATCCATTGGAGTGACAAAAATATCCACAATAGACTACCTTCCATAATGACAAGGCTACCATCCATTGGAGTGACGAAAATATCGACAATAGACTACCTTCCATAATGACAAGACTACCATCCATTGGAGTAACAAAATCTCGACAACAAACTACCTTCCATAATGATAAGGTTACCATCCATTGGAGTAACAAAATCTAGAAAACAGACTACCTTCCATTATGACAAGGCTACCATCCATTGGAGTAACAAAAGTCTCGCCAACAGACTAACTTCCATAATGACAAGGCTACCATCCATTAGAGTAACAAAAATCTCGCCAACATACTACCTTTCATAACGACAAGACTACCATCCATTGGAGTGACAAAAATAACGACAATAGACTACCTTCCATAATTACAAGGCTACCATCCATTGGAGTAACGAAAATCTCTACAACAGACTACCTTCCATAATGACAAGGCTACCATCCATTGGAGTACCGAAAATATCAACAAGAGACTACCTTTCATAATGACAAGGCTACCATCCATTGGAGTAACAAAAATCTCGCCAACATACTACCTTCCATAATGACAAGGCTACCATCCATTGGAGTAACAAAAATCTCGCCAACAGACTACCTTCACTAATGACAAGACTACCATCCATTGGAGTAACAAAATCTCGACAACAAACTACCTTCCATAATGACAAGGTTACCATCCATTGGAGTAACAAAATCTAGAAAACAGACTACCTTCCATTATGACAAGGCTACCATCCATTGGAGTAACAAAAATATCGAAAACATAATACTTTCCATAATGACAATGCTACCATCCATTGGAATAACAAAAATCTCGACAACAAACTACCTTCAATTATTACAAGGCTACCATCCATTAGAGTAACAAAAATCTAGAAAACAAATTACCTTCCATAATGACAAGGCTACCATTCATTGGAGTAACAAAAATATCGACAATAGACTACCTTCCATAATGAGAAGGCTACAATCCATTAGAGTTACAAAAATCTCGGCAACAGACTACCTTCCACAATGACAAGGCTACCAACCATTGGAGTAACGAAAATATCAACACGAGACTACCTTCCATAATGACAAGGCTACAATCCTTTGGAGTAACAAAAATCTCGCCAACAGACTACCTTCCATAATGATAAGGCTACCATCCATTGGAGTGACAAAAATATCGACAATAGACTACCTTCCATAATGAGAAGGCTACCATCCATTGGAGTAACAAAATCTAGACAACAAACTACCTTCCATAATGACAAGGTTACCATCCATTGGAGTAACAAAATCTAGAAAATAGACTACCTTCCATTATGACAAGTCTACCATCCATTGGAGTAACAAAAGTCTCGCCAACAGACTAACTTCCATAATGACAAGGCTACCATCCATTGGAGTAACAAAAATCTCGCCAACATACTACCTTTCATAACGACAAGACTACCATCCATTGGAGTGACAAAAATAAAGACAATAGACTACCTGTCATAATTACAAGGCTACCATCCATTGGAGTAACGAAAATCTCGACCACAGACTACCTTCCATAATGACAAGGCTACCATCCATTGGAGTACCGAAAATATCAACAAGAGACTCTCTTTCATAATGACAAGGCTACCATCCATTGGAGTAACAAAAATCTCGCCAACAGACTACCTTCCATAATGACAAGGCTACCATCCATTGGAGTAACAAAAATCTCGCCAACAAACTACCTTCCATAATAACAAGGCTACCATCCATTAGAGTAACAAAAATCTAGAAAACAGATTACCTTCCATAATGACAAGGCTACCATTCATTGGGGTAACAAAAATGTCAACACGAGACTACCTTCCATAATGAGGAGGCTACAATCCTTTGGAGTAACCAAAATCTTGCCAACAGATTACCTTCCATAATGACAAGGATACCATCCATTGGAGTGACAAAAATATCGACAATAGACTACCTTCCATAATGACAAGACTACCATCCATTGGAGTAACAAAATCTGGACAACAAACTACCTTTCATAATGACAAGGTTACCATCCATTGGAGTAACAAAATCTAGAAAACAGACTACCTTCCATTATGACAAGGCTACCATCCATTGGAGTAATAAAAATCTCGCCAACAGACTAACTTCCATAATGACAAGGCTACCATCCATTGGAGTAACAAAAATCTCGCCAACATACTACCTTTCATAACGACAAGACTACCATCCATTGGAGTGACAAAAATAATGACAATAGACTACCTTCCATAATTACAAGGCTACCATCAATTGGAGTAACGAAAATCTCGACAATAGACTACCTTTCGTAATGACAAGGCTACCATCCATTGGAGTACCGAAAATATCAACAAGAGACTACCTTTCATAATGACAAGGCTACCATCCATTGGAGTAACAAAAATCTCGCCAACAGACTACCTTCCATAATGACAAGGCTACCATCCATTGGAGTAACAAAAATCTCGCCAACAAACGACCTTCCATAATAACAAGGCTACCATCCATTAGAGTAACAAAAATCTAGAAAACAGATTACCTTCCATAATGACAATTCTATCATTCATTCGAGTAACAAAATCTCGACAACAAACTACCTTCAATAATGACAAGGCTACCATCCATTGGAGTAACAAAAATATCGAAAACATACTACTTTCCATAATGACAAGGCTACCATCCATTGGAATAACAAAAATCTCGACAACAAACTAACTTCCATAATAACAAGGCTACCATCCATTAGAGTAACAAAAATCTAGAAAACAGATTACCTTCCATAATGACAAGGCTACCATTCATTGGAGTAAGAAAAATATCGACAATAGACTACCTTCCATAATGAAAATGCTACAATCCATTAGAGTTACAAAAATCTCAGCAACAGACTACCTTCCATAATGACAATGCTACCATCCATTGGAGTAACGAAAATATCAACAAGAGACTACCTTCCATAATGACAAGGCTGCAATCCTTTGGAGTAACAAAAATCTCGCCAACAGACTACCTTCCATAATGATAAGGCTACCATCCATTGGAGTGACAAAAATATCCACAATAGACTACCTTCCATAATGACAAGGCTACCATCCATTGGAGTAACAAAATATAGAAAACAGACTACCTTTCATTATGACAAGGCTACCATCCATTGGAGTAACAAAAGTCTCGCCAACAGACTAACTTCCATAATGACAAGGCTACCAGCCATTGGAGTAACAAAAATCTCGCCAACAGACTACCTTCCATAATAACAATTCTACCATCCATTAGAGTAACAAAAATCTATAAACAGATTACCTTCCATAACGACAAGTCTACCATTCATTGGAGTAACAAAAATATCAACACGAGACTACCTTCCATAATGATGAGGCTATAATCCTTTGGAGTAACAAAAATCTCGCCAACAGACTACCTTCCATAATGACAAGGCTACCATCCATTGGAGTGACAAAAATATCGACAATAGACTACCTTCCATAATGACAAGACTACCATCCATTGGAGTAACAAAATCTCGAAAAAAAACTACCTTCCATAATGACAAGGTTACCATCCATTGGAGTAACAAAATCTAGAAAACAGACTACCTTCCATTATGACAAGGCTACCATCCATTGGAGTAACAAAAGTCTCGCCAACAGAATTACTTCCATAATGACAAGGCTACCATCCATTGGAGTAACAAAAATCTCGCCAACATACTACCTTTCATAACGACAAGACTACCATCCATTGGAGTGACAAAACTAACGACAATAGACTACCTTCCATAATTACAAGTCTACCATCCATTGGAGTAACGAAAATCTCGACAACAGACTACCTTCCATAATGACAAGGCTACCATCCATTGGAGTACCGAAAATATCAACAAGAGACTACCTTTCATAATGACAAGGCTACCATCCATTGGAGTAACAATAATCTCGCCAACAGACTACCTTCCATAATGACAAGGCTACCATCCATTGGAGTAACAAAAATCTCGCCAACATACTACCTTTCATAACGATAAGACTACCATCCATTGGAGTGACAAAAATAACGACAATAGACTACCTTCCATAATTACAAGGCTACCATCCATTGGAGTAACGAAAATCTCAACAACAGACTAGTTTCCATAATGACAAGGTTACCTTCCAATGGAGAACCGAAAATATCAACAAGAGACTACCTTTCATAATCACAAGGCTACCATCCATTGGAGTTACAAAAATCTCGCCAACAGACTACCTTCCATAATGACAAGGCTACCATCCATTGGAGTAACAAAAATCTCGCCAACAGACTACCTTCCATAATGATAAGACTACCATCCATTGGAGTAACAAAATCTCGACAACAAACTACCTTCCATAATGACAAGGTTACCATCCATTGGAGTAACAAAATCTAGAAAATAGACTACCTTCCATTATGACAAGGCTACCATCCATTGGAGTAACAAAAATATCGAAAACATACTACTTTCCATAATGACAAGGCTACCATCCATTGGAATAACAAAAATCTCGACAACAAACTACCTTCAATAATTACAAGGCTACCATCCATTAGAGTAACAAAAATCTAGAAAACAGATTACCTTCCATAATGACAAGGCTACCATTCATTTGAGTAAGAAAAATATCGACAATAGACTACCTTCCATAATGAGAAGGCTACAATCCATTAGAGTTACAAAAATCTCGGCAACAGACTACCTTCCATAATGACAAGGCTACCATCCATTGGAGTAACGAAAATATCAACACGAGACTACCTTCCATAATGACAAGGCTACAATCCTTTGGAGTAACAAAAATCTCGCCAACAGACTACCTTCCATAATGATAAGGCTACCATCCATTGGAGTGACAAAAATATCCACAATAGACTACCTTCCATAATGACAAGGCTACCATCCATTGGAGTGACGAAAATATCGACAATAGACTACCTTCCTTAACGACAAGACTACCATCCATTGGAGTGACAAAACTAACGACAATAGACTACCTTCCATAATTACAAGGCTACCATCCATTGGAGTAACGAAAATCTCGACAACAGACTACCTTCCATAATGACAAGGCTACCATCCATTGGAGTACCGAAAATATCCACAAGATACTACCTTTCATAATGACAAGGCTACCATCCATTGGAGTAACAAAAATCTCGCCAACAGACTACCTTCCATAATGACAAGGCTACCATCCATTGGAGTGACAAAATCTCGACAACAAACTACCTTCCATAATGACAAGGCTACCATCCAATGGAGTAACAAAAATATCGAAAACATACTACTTTCCATAATGACAAGGCTACCATCCATTGGAATAACAAAAATCTCGACAACAAACTACCTTCCATAATAACAAGGCTACCATCCATTAGAGTAACAAAAATCTAGAAAACAGATTACCTTCCATAATGACAAGGCTACCATTCATTGGAGTAACAAAAATATCGACAATAGACTACCTTCCATAATGAGAAGGCTACAATCCATTAGAGTTACAAAAATCTCGGCAACAGACTACCTTCCACAATGACAAGGCTACCATCCATTGGAGTAACGAAAATATCAACACGAGACTACCTTCCATAATGACAAGGCTACAATCCTTTGGAGTAACAAAAATCTCGCCAACAGACTACCTTCCATAATGATAAGGCTACCATCCATTGGAGTGACAAAAATATCCACAATAGACTACCTTCCATAATGACAAGGCTACCATCCATTGGAGTGACGAAAATATCGACAATAGACTACCTTCCATAATGACAAGACTACCATCCATTGGAGTAACAAAATCTCGACAACAAACTACCTTCCATAATGATAAGGTTACCATCCATTGGAGTAACAAAATCTAGAAAACAGACTACCTTCCATTATGACAAGGCTACCATCCATTGGAGTAACAAAAGTCTCGCCAACAGACTAACTTCCATAATGACAAGGCTACCATCCATTGGAGTAACAAAAATCTCGCCAACATACTACCTTTCATAACGACAAGACTACCATCCATTGGAGTGATAAAACTAACGACAATAGACTACCTTCCATAATTACAAGGCTACCATCCATTGGAGTAACGAAAATCTCGCCAACAGACTACCTTCCATAATGACAAGACTACCATCCATTGGAGTAACAAAAATCTCGCCAACATACTACCTTTCATAACGACAAGACTACCATCCATTGGAGTGACAAAAATAACGACAATAGACTAGCTTCCATAATGACAAGGCTACCATCCAATGGAGTACCGAAAATATCAACAAGAGACTACCTTTCATAATCACAAGGCTACCATCCATTGGAGTAACAAAAATCTCACCAACAGACTACCTTCCATAATGACAAGGCTACCATCTATTAGAGTAACAAAAATCTCGCCAACAGACTACCTTCCATAATGACAAGACTACCATCCATTGGAGTGACAAAAATATTGACAATAGACTACCTTCCATAATGACAAGGCTATCATCCATTGGAGTAACAAAATCTCGACAACAAACTACCTTCCATAATGACAAGGCTACCATCCAATGGAGTAACAAAAATATCGAAAACATACTACTTTCCATAATGACAAGGCTACCATCCATTGGAATAACAAAAATCTCGACAACAAACTACCTTCCATAATAACAAGGCTACCATCCATTAGAGTAACAAAAATCTAGAAAACAGATTACCTTCCATAATGACAAGGCTACCATTCATTGGAGTAACAAAAATATCGACAATAGACTACCTTCCATAATGAAAAGGCTACAATGCATTAGAGTTACAAAAATCTCGGCAACAGACTACCTTCCATAATGACAAGGCTACCATCCATTGGAGTAACGAAAATATCAACACGAGACTACTTTCCATAATGACAAGGCTACAATCCTTTGGAGTAACAAAAATCTCGCCAACAGACTACCTTCCATATGATAATGCTACCATCCATTGGAGTGACAAAAATATCCACAATAGACTACCTTCCATAATGACAAGGCTACCATCCATTGGAGTGACGAAAATATCGACAATAGACTACCTTCCATAATGACAAGACTACCATCCATTGGAGTAACAAAATCTCGACAACAAACTTCCTTCCATAATGATAAGGTTACCATCCATTGGAGTAACAAAATCTAGAAAATAGACTACCTTCCATTATGACAAGGCTACCATCCATTGGAGTAACAAAAGTCTCGCCAACAGACTAACTTCCATAATGACAAGGCTACCATCCATTGGAGTAACAAAAATCTCGCCAACATACTACCTTTCATAACGACAAGACTACCATCCATTGGAGTGACAAAAATAACGACAATAGACTACCTTCCATAATTACAAGGCTACCATCCATTGGAGTAACGAAAATCTCGACAACAGACTACCTTCCATAATGACAAGGCTACCATCCATTGGAGTACAGAAAATATCAACAAGAGACTACCTTTCATAATGACAAGGCTACCATCCATTGGAGTAAAAAAAATCTCGCCAACAGACTACCTTCCATAATGAGAAGGCTACCATCCATTGGAGTAACAAAAATCTCGCCAACAGACTACCTTCCATAATGACAAGACTACCATCCATTGGAGTAACAAAATCGCGACAACAAACTACCTTCCATAATGACAAGGTTACCATCCATTGGAGTAACAAAATCTAGAAAACAGACTACCTTCCATTATTACAAGGCTACAATCCATTGGAGTAACAAAAGTCTCGCCAACAGACTAACTTCCATAATGACAAGGCTACCATCCATTGGAGTAACAAAAATCTCGCAAACATAATACCTTTCATAACGACAAGACTACCATCCATTGGAGTGACAAAACTAACGACAATAGACTACCTTCCATAATTACAAGGCTACCATCCATTGGAGTAACGAAAATCTCGACAATAGACTACCTTCCATAATGACAAGGCTACCATCCATTGGAGTACCGAAAATATCAACAAGAGACTACCTTTTATAATGACAAGGCTACCATCCATTGGAGTAACAAAAATCTCGCCAACAGACTACCATCCATAATGACAAGGCTACCATCCATTGGAGTAACAAAAATCTCGCCAACATACTACCTTTCATAACGACAAGACTACCATCCATTGGAGTGACAAAAATAACGACAATAGACTACCTTCCATAATTACAAAGCTACCATCCATTGGAGTAACGAAAATCTCGACAACAGACTAGCTTCCATAATGACAAGGCTACCATCCAATGGAGTACCCAAAATATCAATAAGAGACTACCTTTCATAATCACAAGGCTACCATCCATTGGAGTAACAAAAATCTCACCAACAGACTACCTTCCATAATGACAAGGCTACCATCTATTAGAGTAACAAAAATCTCGCCAACAGACTACCTTCCATAATGACAAGACTACCATCCATTGGAGCGACAAAAATATTGACAATAGACTACCTTCCATAATGACAAGGCTATCATCCATTGGAGTAACAAAATCTCGACAACAAACTACCTTCCATAATGACAAGGCTACCATCCATTGGAATAACAAAAATATCGAAAACATACTACTTTCCATAATGACAAGGCTACCATCCATTGGAATAACAAAAATCTCGACAACAAACTACCTTCCATAATAACAAGGCTACCATCCATTAGAGTAACAAAAATCTAGAAAACAGATTACCTTCCATAATGACAAGGCTACCATTCATTGGAGTAACAAAAATATCGACAATAGACTACCTTCCATAATGAAAAGGCTACAATCCATTAGAGTTACAAAAATCTCGGCAACAGACTACCTTCCATAATGACAAGGCTACCATCCATTGGAGTAACGAAAATATCAACACGAGACTACCTTCCATAATGACAAGGCTACAATCCTTTTGAGTAACAAAAATCTCGCCAACAGACTACCTTCCATAATGATAAGGCTACCGTCCATTGGAGTGACAAAAATATCCACAATAGACTACCTTCCATAATGACAAGGCTACCATCCATTGGAGTGACGAAAATATCGACAATAGACTACCTTCCATAATGACAAGACTACCATCCATTGGAGTAACAAAATCTCGACAACAAACTACCTTCCATAATGATAAGGTTACCATCCATTGGAGTAACAAAATCTAGAAAATAGACTACCTTCCATTATGACAAGGCTACCATCCATTGGAGTAACAAAAGTCTCGCCAACAGACTAACTTCCATAATGACAAGGATACCATCCATTGAAGTAACAAAAATCTCGCCAACATACTACCTTTCATAACGACAAGACTACCATCCATTGGAGTGACAAAAAATAACGACAATAGACTACCTTCCATAATTACAAGGCTACCATCCATTAGAGTAACGAAAATCTCGACAACAGACTACCTTCCATAATGACAAGGCTACCATCCATTGGAGTACCAAAAATATCAACAAGAGACTACCTTTCATAATGACAAGGCTACCATCCATTGGAGTAACAAAAATATCGACAATAGACTACCTTCCATAATGACAAGGCTACCATCCATTGGAGTAACAAAAATCTCGCCAACAGACTACCTTCCATAATGACAAGACTACCATCCATTGGAGTAACAAAATCTCGACAACAAACTACCTTCCATAATGACAAGGTTACCATCCATTGGAGTAACAAAATCTAGAAAACAGACTACCTTCCATTATGACAAGGCTACCATCCATTGGAGTAACAAAACTCTCGCCAACAGACTAACTTCCATAATGACAAGGCTACCATCCATTGGAGTAACAAAAATCTCGCCAACATACTACCTTTCATAACGACAAGACTACCATCCATGGAGTGACAAAACTAACGACAATAGACTACCTTCCATAATTACAAGGCTACCATCCATTGGAGTAATGAAAATCTCGACAACAGACTACCTTCCATAATGACAAGGCTACCATCCATTGAAGTACCGAAAATATCAACAAGAGACTACCTTTCATAATGACAAGGCTACCATCCATTGGAGTAACAAAAATCTCACCAACAGACTACCTTCCATAATGACAAGGCTACCATCCATTGGAGTAACAAAAATCTCGCCAACATACTACCTTTCATAACGACAAGACTACCATCCATTGGAGTGACAAAAATAACGACAATAGACTACCTTCCATAATTACAAGGCTACCATCCATTGGAGTAACGAAAATCTCGACAACAGACTAGCTTCCATAATGACAAGGCTACCATCCAATGGAGTACCGAAAATATCAACAAGAGACTACCTTTCATAATCACAAGGCTACCATCCAATGGAGTACCCAAAATATCAATAAGAGACTACCTTTCATAATCACAAGGCTACCATCCATTGGAGTAACAAAAATCTCACCAACAGACTACCTTCCATAATGACAAGGCTACCATCTATTAGAGTAACAAAAATCTCGCCAACAGACTACCTTCCATAATGACAAGACTACCATCCATTGGAGCGACAAAAATATTGACAATAGACTACCTTCCATAATGACAAGGCTATCATCCATTGGAGTAACAAAATCTCGACAACAAACTACCTTCCATAATGACAAGGCTACCATCCATTGGAATAACAAAAATATCGAAAACATACTACTTTCCATAATGACAAGGCTACCATCCATTGGAATAACAAAAATCTCGACAACAAACTACCTTCCATAATAACAAGGCTACCATCCATTAGAGTAACAAAAATCTAGAAAACAGATTACCTTCCATAATGACAAGGCTACCATTCATTGGAGTAACAAAA
The DNA here is from genome assembly GCA_948472305.1 of Vicia faba. Taxonomy (NCBI): domain Eukaryota; kingdom Viridiplantae; phylum Streptophyta; class Magnoliopsida; order Fabales; family Fabaceae; genus Vicia; species Vicia faba. Next base: position 543,962,035 of record OX451739.1, on the reverse strand, counting down.
ATATCGACAATAGACTACCTTCCATAATGAAAAGGCTACAATCCATTAGAGTTACAAAAATCTCGGCAACAGACTACCTTCCATAATGACAAGGCTACCATCCATTGGAGTAACGAAAATATCAACACGAGACTACCTTCCATAATGACAAGGCTACAATCCTTTTGAGTAACAAAAATCTCGCCAACAGACTACCTTCCATAATGATAAGGCTACCGTCCATTGGAGTGACAAAAATATCCACAATAGACTACCTTCCATAATGACAAGGCTACCATCCATTGGAGTGACGAAAATATCGACAATAGACTACCTTCCATAATGACAAGACTACCATCCATTGGAGTAACAAAATCTCGACAACAAACTACCTTCCATAATGATAAGGTTACCATCCATTGGAGTAACAAAATCTAGAAAATAGACTACCTTCCATTATGACAAGGCTACCATCCATTGGAGTAACAAAAGTCTCGCCAACAGACTAACTTCCATAATGACAAGGATACCATCCATTGAAGTAACAAAAATCTCGCCAACATACTACCTTTCATAACGACAAGACTACCATCCATTGGAGTGACAAAAAATAACGACAATAGACTACCTTCCATAATTACAAGGCTACCATCCATTAGAGTAACGAAAATCTCGACAACAGACTACCTTCCATAATGACAAGGCTACCATCCATTGGAGTACCAAAAATATCAACAAGAGACTACCTTTCATAATGACAAGGCTACCATCCATTGGAGTAACAAAAATATCGACAATAGACTACCTTCCATAATGACAAGGCTACCATCCATTGGAGTAACAAAAATCTCGCCAACAGACTACCTTCCATAATGACAAGACTACCATCCATTGGAGTAACAAAATCTCGACAACAAACTACCTTCCATAATGACAAGGTTACCATCCATTGGAGTAACAAAATCTAGAAAACAGACTACCTTCCATTATGACAAGGCTACCATCCATTGGAGTAACAAAACTCTCGCCAACAGACTAACTTCCATAATGACAAGGCTACCATCCATTGGAGTAACAAAAATCTCGCCAACATACTACCTTTCATAACGACAAGACTACCATCCATGGAGTGACAAAACTAACGACAATAGACTACCTTCCATAATTACAAGGCTACCATCCATTGGAGTAATGAAAATCTCGACAACAGACTACCTTCCATAATGACAAGGCTACCATCCATTGAAGTACCGAAAATATCAACAAGAGACTACCTTTCATAATGACAAGGCTACCATCCATTGGAGTAACAAAAATCTCACCAACAGACTACCTTCCATAATGACAAGGCTACCATCCATTGGAGTAACAAAAATCTCGCCAACATACTACCTTTCATAACGACAAGACTACCATCCATTGGAGTGACAAAAATAACGACAATAGACTACCTTCCATAATTACAAGGCTACCATCCATTGGAGTAACGAAAATCTCGACAACAGACTAGCTTCCATAATGACAAGGCTACCATCCAATGGAGTACCGAAAATATCAACAAGAGACTACCTTTCATAATCACAAGGCTACCATCCATTGGAGTAACAAAAATCTCACCAACAGACTACCTTCCATAATGACAAGGCAACCATCTATTAGAGTAACAAAAATCTCGCCAACAGACTACCTTCCATAATGACAAGACTAACATCCATTGGAGTGACAAAAATATTGACAATAGACTACCTTCCATAATGACAAGGCTATCATCCATTGGAGTAACAAAATCTCGACAACAAACTACCTTCCATAATGACAAGGCTACCATCCATTGGAGTAACAAAAATATCGAAAACATACTACTTTCCATAATGACAAGGCTACCATCCATTGGAATAACAAAAATCTCGACAACAAACTACCTTCCATAATAACAAGGCTACCATCCATTAGAGTAACAAAAATCTAGAAAACAGATTACCTTCCATAATGACAAGGCTATCATTCATTGGAGTAACAAAAATATCGACAATAGACTACCTTCCATAATGAAAAGGCTACAATCCATTAGAGTTACAAAAATCTCGGCAACATACTACCTTCCATAATGACAAGGCTACCATCCATTGGAGTAACGAAAATATCAACACGAGACTACCTTCCATAATGACAAGGCTACAATCCTTTTGAGTAACAAAAATCTCGCCAACAGACTACCTTCCATAATGATAATGCTACCATCCATTGGTGTGACAAAAATATCCACAATAGACTACCTTCCATAATGAAAAGGCTACCATCCATTGGAGTGACGAAAATATCGGCAATAGACTACCTTCCATAATGACAAGACTACCATCCATTGGAGTAACAAAATCTCGATAACAAACTACCTTCCATAATGACAAGGTTACCATCCATTGGAGTAACAAAGTCTAGAAATCAGACTACCTTCCATTATGACAAGGCTACCATCCATTGGAGTAACAAAAGTCTCGCCAACAGACTAACTTCCATAATGACAAGGCTACCATCCATTGGAGTAACAAAAATCTCGCCAACATACAACCTTTCATAACGACAAGACTACCATCCATTGGAGTGACAAAACTAACGACAATAGACTACCTTCCATAATTACAAGGCTACCATCCATTGGAGTAACGAAAATCTCGACAACAGACTACCTTCCATAATGACAAGGCAACCATCCATTGGAGTACCGAAAATATCAACATGAGACTACCTTTCATAGTGACAAGGCTACCATCCATTTGAGTAACAAAAATCTCGCCAACAGACTACCTTCCATAATGACAAGGCTACCATCCATTGGAGTAACAAAAATCTCGCCAACATACTACCTTTCATAACGACAAGACTACCATCCATTGGAGTGACAAAAATAACGACAATAGACTACCTTCCATAATTACAAGGCTACCATCCATTGGAGTAACGAAAATCTCGACAACAGACTACCTTCCATAATTACAAGGCTACCATCCATTGGAGTACCGAAAATATCAACAAGAGACTACCTTTCATAATTACAAGGCTACCATCCATTGGAGTAACAAAAATCTCGCCAACAGACTACCTTCCATAATGACAAGGCTATCATCCATTAGAGTAACAAAAATCTCGGCAACAGACTACCTTCCATAATGACAAGACTACCATCCATTGGAGTGACAAAAATATTGACAATAGAGTACCTTCCATAATTACAAGGCTATCATCCATTGGAGTAACAAAATCTCGACAACAAACTACCTTCCATAATGACAAGGCTACCATCCATTGGAGAAACAAAAATATCGAAAACATACTACTTTCCATAATGACATGGTTACCATCCATTGGAATAACAAAAATCTCTACAACAAACTACCTTCCATAAGAACAAGGCTACCATCCATTAGAGTAACAAAAATCTAGAAAACATATTACCTTCCATAATGACAAGGCTACCATTCATTGGAGTAACAAAAATATCGACAATAGACTACCTTCCATAATGAAAAGGCTAAAATCCATTAGAGTTACAAAAATCTCGGCAACAGACTACCTTCCATAATGACAAGGCTACCCTCCATTGGAGTAACGAAAATATCAACACGAGACTACCTTCCATAATGACAAGGCTACAATCCTTTGGAGTAACAAAAATCTCGCCAACAGACTACCTTCCATAATGATAAGGCTACCATCCATTGGTGTGACAAAAATATCCACAATAGACTACCTTCCATATTGACAAGGCTACCATCCATTGGAGTAACAAAAATATCGACAACATACTACTTTCCATAATGACAAGGCTACCATCCATTGGAATAACAAAATCTAGAAAACAGAATACCTTCCATTATGACAAGGCTACCATCCATTAGAGTAACAAAAGTCTCGCCAAAAGACTAACTTCCATAATGACAAGGCTACCATCCATTGGAGTAACAAAAATCTCGCCAATAGACTACTTTTCTTAATGACAAGTCTACCATCCATTGGAGTGACAAAAATAACGACAATAGACTACCTTCAATAATTACAAGGCTACCATCCATTGGAGTAACGAAAATCTCGACAACAGACTACCTTCCAAAATGACAAGGCTACCATCCATTGGAGTACCGAAAATATCAACAAGAGACTACCTTTCATAATGACAAGGCTACCATCCATTGGAATAACAAAAATCTCGCCAACAGACTACCTTGCATAATGACAAGGCTACCATCCATTGGAGTAACAAAAATCTCGCCAACAGACTAACTTCCATAATGACAAGACTACCATCTATTGGAGTGACAAAAATATCGACAATAGACTACCTTCCATAATGACAAGGCTACCATCCATTGGAGTAACAAAATCTCGACAACAAACTACCTTCCATAATGACAAGGCTACCATCCATTGGAGTAACAAAAATATCGAAAACATACTACTTTCCATAATGACAAGGCTACCATCCATTGGAATAACCAAATCTCGACAAAAAACTACCTTCCATAATGACAAGGCTACCATCCATTGTAGTAACAAAAATATCGAAAACATACTACTTTCCATAATGACAAGGCTACCATCCATTGGAATAACAAAAATCTCGACAACAAACTACCTTCCATAATAACAAGGCTACCATCCATTAGAGTAACAAAAATCTATAAAACAGATTACCTTTCATAATGACAAGGCTACCATTCATTGGAGTAACAAAAATCTCGACAACATACTACCTTCCATAATGACAAGGCTTCCATCCATTGTAGTAACAAAAATCTCGACAACAAACTACCTTTCCCAATGACAAGGCTACCATCCATTAGAGTAACGAAAATATCGACAACAGACTACATTCCATAATCACAAGGCTACCATCCATTAGAGTAACAAAAATCTGGACAATAGACTACCTTCCATAATGACAAGGCTACCATCCATAAGAGTAACGGAAATATCAACAAGAGACTACCTTCCATAATAACAAGGCTACCATCCATTGGAGTAACAAAAATCTCCCCAACAAACTACCTTCCATAATGACAAGGCTACCATCCATTGGAGTGACAAAAATCTCGACAATAGGCTACTTTCCATAATGACAAGGCTACCATCCATTGGAGTAATAAAATCTAGACAACGAACTACCTTCCATAATGACAAGGCTACCATCCATTGGCGTAACAAAAATATCGACCATAGACTACCTTCCATAATGACAAGGCTACCATCCATTGGTGTAACGTAAATATCGAAAACAGACTATGTTCCATAATAACAAGGCTACCATCCATTGGAGTAACAAAAATCTCGCCAACAGACTACCTTCCATAATGACAAGACTACCATCCATTGGAGTGACAAAAATATCGACAATAGACTACCTTCCATAATGACAAGGCTACCATCCATTGGAGTAACAAAATCTAGAAAACAGACTACCTTCCATTATGACAAGGCTACCATCCATTGGAGTAACAAAAGTCTCGCCAAAAGACTAACTTCACTAATGACAAGGCTACCTTCCATTGGAGTAACAAAAATCTCGCCAATAGACTACCTTTCTTAATTACAAGACTACCATCCATTGGAGTGACAAAAATAACGACAATAGACTACCTTCAATAATTACAAGGCTACCATCCATTGGAGTAACGAAAATCTCGACAACAGACTACCTTCCATAATTACAAGGCTACCATCCATTTGAGTACCGAAAATATAAACAAGAGACTACCTTTCATAATGACAAGGCTACCATCCATTGGAGTAACAAAAATCTCGCCAACAGACTACCTTGCATAATAAAAAGGCTACCATCCATTGGAGTAACAAAAATCTCGCCAACAGACTAACTTCCATAATGACAAGACTACCATCCATTGGAGTGACAAAAATATCGACAATAGACTACCTTCCATAATGACAAGGCTACCATCCATTGGAGTAACAAAATCTCGACAACAAACTACCTTCCATAATGACAAGGCTACCATCCATTGGAGTAACAAAAATATCAAAAACATACGACTTTCCATAATGACAAGGCTACCATCCATTGGAATAACCAAATCTCGACAAAAAACTACCTTCCATAATGACAAGGCTACCATCCATTGGAGTAACAAAAATATCGAAAACATACTACTTTCCATAATGACAAAGCTACCATCCATTGGAATAACAAAAATCTCGACAACAAACTACCTTCCATAATAACAAGGCTACCATCCATTAGAGTAACAAAAATCTAGAAAACAAATTACCTTTCATAATGACAAGGCTACCATTCATTGGAGTAACAAAAATCTTGACAACATACTACCTTCCATAATGACAAGGCTTCCATCCATTGTAGTAACAAAAATATCGACAACAAACTACCTTTCCCAATGACAAGGCTACCATCCATTAGAGTAACGAAAATATCGACAACAGACTACATTCCATAATGACAAGGCTACCATCCATTAGAGTAACAAAAATCTCGACAACAGACTACCTTCCATAATGACAAGGCTACCATCCATAAGAGTAACGGAAATATCAACAAGAGACTACCTTCCATAATAACAAGGCTACCATCCATTGGAGTAAAAAAAAACTCCCCAACAAACTACCTTCCATAATGACAAGGCTACCATCCATTGGAGTGACAAAAATCTCGACAGCAGGCTACTTTCCATAATGACAAGGCTACCATCCATTGGAGTAATAAAATCTAGACAACGAACTACCTTCCATAATGACAAGGCTACCATCCATTGGCGTAACAAATATATCGACCATAGACTACCTTCCATAATGCCAAGGCTACCATCCTTTGGAATAACAAAAATCTTGACAACAAACTACCTTCCATAATGACAAGGCTACCATCCATTGGTGTAACAAAAATATCGAAAACAGACTATGTTCCATAATAACAAGGCTACCATCCATTAGAGTAACAAAAATCTCGCCAACAGACAACCTTCCATAATGACAAGACTACCATCCATTGGAGTGACAAAAATTTCGACAATAGACTACCTTCCATAATGACAAGGCTACCATCCATTGGAGTAACAAAATCTCGACAACAAACTACCTTCCATAATGACAAGGCTACCATCCATTGGAGTAACAAAAATATCGAAAACATACTACTTTCCATAATGACAAGGCTACCATCCATTGGAATAACAAAATCTCGAAAACAAACTACCTTCCATAATGAGAAGGCTACCATCCATTGGAGTAACAAAAATATTGAAAACATACTACTTTCCATAATGACAAGGCTACCATCCATTGGAATAACGAAAATCTCGACAACAAACTACATTCCATAATAACAAGGCTACAATCCATTAGACTAACAAAAATCTAGAAAACATATTACCTTCCATAATGACAAGGCTACCATTCATTGGAGTAACAAAAATCTCGACAACAGACTACCTTCCATAATGACAAGGCTACCATCCATTGTAGTAACAAAAATCTCGACAACAGACTACCTTTCATAATGACAAGGCTACCATCAATTAGAGTAACAAAAATATAGAAAACAGACTACCTTCCATAATGAAAAGGTTACTATCCATTAGAGTAACAAAAATCTCGACCACAGACTACCTTCCATAATGACAAGGCTACCATCTATTGGAATAACAAAAATCGCGAGAACAAACTACCTTCCATAATGACAAGGCTACCATCCATTAGAGTAACAAAAATCTCGACAACAGACTACCTTCCATAATGACAAGGCTACCATCCATAAGAGTAACGGAAATATCAACAAGAGTCTACCTTCCATAATAATAAGGCTACCATCCATTGGAGGAACAAAAATATCCCCAACAAACTACCTTCCATAATGACAAGGCTACCATCCATTGGAGTGACAAAAATCTCGACAACAGACTACCTTCCATAATGACAAGGCTACCATCCATTGGAGTAACAAAATCTAGACAACAAACTTCCTTCCATAATGACAAGGCTACCATCCATTGGAGTAACAAAAATATCGACCATAGACTACCTTCTATAATGCCAAGGCTACCATCCATTGGAATAACAAAAATATCGACAGTAAACTACCTTCCATAATGACAAGGCTACCGTCCATTGGTGTAACAAAAATATCGACAACAGACGATGTTCCATAATAACAAGGCTACCATCCATTGGAGTAACAAAAATATCGACAACAGACTACCTTCCATAATGAAAAGGCTACCATCCATTGGAGTAACAAAAATATCGACAATAGACTACCTTCCATAATGAAAAGGCTACCATCAGTTAGAGTAACAAAAATCTCGACAACAGACTACCTTCCATAATGACAAGGCTACCATCCATTGGAGTAACAAAAATCTCGCCAACAGACTACCTTCCATAATGACAAGGCTACCATTCATTGGAGTAACAAAAATCTCGCCAACAGACTACCTTCCATAATGACAAGACTACCATCAATTGGACTGACAAAAATATCGACAATAGACTACCTTCCATAATTACAAGGCTACCGTCCATTGGAGTAACAAAATCTCGACAACAAACTACCTTCCATAATGACAAGGCTACAATCCATTGGAGTAACAAAAATATCGATAACAGACTACATTCCATAATGACAAGGCTACCATCCATTGGAATAACAAAATCTCGAAAACAAACTACCTTCCATAATGACAAGGCTACCATCCATTGGAGTAACAAAAATATCGAAAACATACTACTTTCCATAATGACAAGGCTACCATCCATTGGAATAACGAAAATCTCGACAACAAACTACATTCCATAATAACAAGGCTACCTTCCATTAGAGTAACAAAAATCTAGAAAACAGATTACCTTCCATAATGACAAGGCTACCATCCATTGGAGTAACAAAATCTAGACAACAAACTACCTTCCATAATGACAAGGCTACAATCCATTGGAGTAACAAAAATATCGACCATAGACTACCTTCCATAATGCCAAGGCTACCATCCATTGGAATAACAAAAATATCGACAATAAACTACCTTCCATAATGACAAGGCTACCGTCCATTGGTGTAACAAAAATATCGACAACAGACGATGTTCCATAATAACAAGGCAACCATCCATTGGAGTAACAAAAATATCGACAACAGACTACCTTCCATAATGAAAAGGCTACCATCCATTGGAGTAACAAAAATATCGACAATAGACTACCTTCCATAATGAAAAGGCTACCATCAGTTAGAGTAACAAAAATCTCGACAACAGACTACCTTCCATAATGACAAGGCTACCATCCATTGGAGTAACAAAAATCTCGCCAACAGACTACCTTCCATAATGACAAGGCTACCATTCATTGGAGTAACAAAAATCTCGCCAACAGACTACCTTCCATAATGACAAGACTACCATCAATTGGACTGACAAAAATATCGACAATAGACTACCTTCCATAATTACAAGGCTACCGTCCATTGGAGTAACAAAATCTCGACAACAAACTACCTTCCATAATGACAAGGCTACAATCCATTGGAGTAACAAAAATATCGATAACAGACTACATTCCATAATGACAAGGCTACCATCCATTGGAATAACAAAATCTCGAAAACAAACTACCTTCCATAATGACAAGGCTACCATCCATTGGAGTAACAAAAATCTAGAAAACAGATTACCTTCCATAATGACAAGGCTACCATTCATTGGAGTAACGAAAATCTCGACAACAGACTACATTCCATAATAACAAGGCTACCTTCCATTAGAGTAACAAAAATCTAGAAAACAGAGTACCTTCCATAATGACAAGGCTACCATCCATTGGAGTAACAAAATCTAGACAACAAACTACCTTCCATAATGACAAGGCTACAATCCATTGGAGTAACAAAAATATCGACCATAGACTACCTTCCATAATGCCAAGGCTACCATCCATTGGAATAACAAAAATATCGACAATAAACTACCTTCCATAATGACAAGGCTACCGTCCATTGGTGTAACAAAAATATCGACAACAGACGATGTTCCATAATAACAAGGCTACCATCCATTGGAGTAAAAAAAATATCGACAACAGACTACCTTCCATAATGAAAAGGCTACCATCCATTGGAGTAACAAAAATATCGACAATAGACTACCTTCCATAATGAAAAGGCTACCATCAGTTAGAGTAACAAAAATCTCGACAACAGACTACCTTCCATAATGACAAGGCTACCATCCATTGGAGTAACAAAAATCTCGCCAACAGACTACCTTCCATAATGACAAGGCTACCATTCATTGGAGTAACAAAAATCTCGCCAACAGACTACCTTCCATAATGACAAGACTACCATCAATTGGACTGACAAAAATATCGACAATAGACTACCTTCCATAATTACAAGGCTACCGTCCATTGGAGTAACAAAATCTCGACAACAAACTACCTTCCATAAAGACAAGGCTACCATCCATTGGAGTAACAAAAATATCGATAACAGACTACATTCCATAATGACAAGGCTACCATCCATTGGAATAACAAAATCTCGAAAACAAACTACCTTCCATAATGACAAGGCTACCATCCATTGGAGTAACAAAAATCTAGAAAACAGATTACCTTCCATAATGACAAGGCTACCATTCATTGGAGTAACAAAAATCTCGACAACAGACTACCTTCCATAATGACAAGGCTACCATCCATTGTAGTAACAAAAATCTCGACAACAAACTACCTTTCATAATGACAAGGCTACCATCAATTAGAGTAACAAAAATATAGAAAACAGACTACCTTCCATAATGAAAAGGTTACCATCCATTAGAGTAACAAAAATCTCGACAACAGACTACCTTCCATAATGACAAGGCTACCATCTATTGGAATAACAAAAATCTCGAGAACAAACTACCTTCCATAATGACAAGGCTACCATCTATTGGAATAACAAAAATCTCGAGAACAAACTACCTTCCATAATGACAAGGCTACCATCCATTAGAGTAACAAAAATCTCGACAACAGACTACCTTCCATAATGACAAGGCTACCATCCATTGGAGTAACAAAAATCTCGCCAACAGACTACCTTCCATAATGACAAGGCTACCATTCATTGGAGTAACAAAAATCTCGCCAACAGACTACCTTCCATAATGACAAGACTACCATCAATTGGACTGACAAAAATATCGACAATAGACTACCTTCCATAATTACAAGGCTACCGTCCATTGGAGTAACAAAATCTCGACAACAAACTACCTTCCATAATGACAAGGCTACAATCCATTGGAGTAACAAAAATATCGATAACAGACTACATTCCATAATGACAAGGCTACCATCCATTGGAATAACAAAATCTCGAAAACAAACTACCTTCCATAATGACAAGGCTACCATCCATTGGAGTAACAAAAATCTAGAAAACAGATTACCTTCCATAATGACAAGGCTACCATTCATTGGAGTAACGAAAATCTCGACAACAGACTTCATTCCATAATAACAAGGCTACCTTCCATTAGAGTAACAAAAATCTAGAAAACAGATTACCTTCCATAATGACAAGGCTACCATCCATTGGAGTAACAAAATCTAGACAACAAACTACCTTCCATAATGACAAGGCTACAATCCATTGGAGTAACAAAAATATCGACCATAGACTACCTTCCATAATGCCAAGGCTACCATCCATTGGAATAACAAAAATATCGACAATAAACTACCTTCCATAATGACAAGGCTACCGTCCATTGGTGTAACAAAAATATCGACAACAGACGATGTTCCATAATAACAAGGCTACCATCCATTGGAGTAAAAAAAATATCGACAACAGACTACCTTCCATAATGAAAAGGCTACCATCCATTGGAGTAACAAAAATATCGACAATAGACTACCTTCCATAATGAAAAGGCTACCATCAGTTAGAGTAACAAAAATCTCGACAACAGACTACCTTCCATAATGACAAGGCTACCATCCATTGGAGTAACAAAAATCTCGCCAACAGACTACCTTCCATAATGACAAGGCTACCATTCATTGGAGTAACAAAAATCTCGCCAACAGACTACCTTCCATAATGACAAGACTACCATCAATTGGACTGACAAAAATATCGACAATAGACTACCTTCCATAATTACAAGGCTACCGTCCATTGGAGTAACAAAATCTCGACAACAAACTACCTTCCATAAAGACAAGGCTACCATCCATTGGAGTAACAAAAATATCGATAACAGACTACATTCCATAATGACAAGGCTACCATCCATTGGAATAACAAAATCTCGAAAACAAACTACCTTCCATAATGACAAGGCTACCATCCATTGGAGTAACAAAAATCTAGAAAACAGATTACCTTCCATAATGACAAGGCTACCATTCATTGGAGTAACAAAAATCTCGACAACAGACTACCTTCCATAATGACAAGGCTACCATCCATTGTAGTAACAAAAATCTCGACAACAAACTACCTTTCATAATGACAAGGCTACCATCAATTAGAGTAACAAAAATATAGAAAACAGACTACCTTCCATAATGAAAAGGTTACCATCCATTAGAGTAACAAAAATCTCGACAACAGACTACCTTCCATAATGACAAGGCTACCATCTATTGGAATAACAAAAATCTCGAGAACAAACTACCTTCCATAATGACAAGGCTACCATCTATTGGAATAACAAAAATCTCGAGAACAAACTACCTTCCATAATGACAAGGCTACCATCCATTAGAGTAACAAAAATCTCGACAACAGACTACCTTCCATAATGACAAGGCTACCATGCATTGGAGTAACAAAAATCTCGCCAACAGACTACCTTCCATAATGACAAGGCTACCATTCATTGGAGTAACAAAAATCTCGCCAACAGACTACCTTCCATAATGACAAGACTACCATCAATTGGACTGACAAAAATATCGACAATAGACTACCTTCCATAATTACAAGGCTACCGTCCATTGGAGTAACAAAATCTCGACAACAAACTACCTTCCATAATGCAAGGCTACCATCCATTGGAGTAACAAAAATATCGATAACAGACTACATTCCATAATGACAAGGCTACCATCCATTGGAATAACAAAATCTCGAAAACAAACTACCTTCCATAATAACAAGGCTACCATCCATTAGAGTAACAAAAATCTAGAAAACAGATTACCTTCCATAATGACAAGGCTACCATCCATTGGAGTAACAAAATCTAGACAACAAACTACCTTCCATAATGACAAGGCTACCATCCATTGGAGTAACAAAAATATCGACAATAAACTACCTTCCATAATGACAAGGCTACCGTCCATTGGTGTAACAAAAATATCGACAACAGACGATGTTCCATAATAACAAGGCTACCATCCATTGGAGTAACAAAAATATCGACAACAGACTACCTTCCATAATGAAAAGGCTACCATCCATTGGAGTAACAAAAATATCGACAATAGACTACCTTCCATAATGAAAAGGCTACCATCAGTTAGAGTAACAAAAATCTCGACAACAGACTACCTTCCATAATGACAAGGCTACCATCCATTGGAGTAACAAAAATCTCGCCAACAGACTACCTTCCATAATGACAAGGCTACCATTCATTGGAGTAACAAAAATCTCGCCAACAGACTACCTTCCATAATGACAAGACTACCATCAATTGGACTAACAAAAATATCGACAATAGACTACCTTCCATAATTACAAGGCTACCGTCCATTGGAGTAACAAAATCTCGACAACAAACTACCTTCCATAATGACAAGGCTACCATCCATTGGAGTAACAAAAATATCGATAACAGACTACATTCCATAATGACAAGGCTACCATCCATTGGAATAACAAAATCTCGAAAACAAACTACCTTCCATAATGACAAGGCTACCATCCATTGGAGTAACAAAAATATCGAAAACATACTACTTTCCATAATGACAAGGCTACCATCCATTGGAATAACGAAAATCTCGACAACAAACTACATTCCATAATAACAAGGCTACCATCCATTAGAGTAACAAAAATCTAAAAAACAGATTACCTTCCATAATGACAAGGCTACCATTCATTGGAGTAACAAAAATCTCGTCAACAGACTACCTTCCATAATGACAAGGCTACCATCCATTGTAGTAACAAAAATCTCGACAACAGACTACCTTTCATAATGACAAGGCTACCATCACTTAGAGTAACAAAAATATAGAAAATAGACTACCTTTCATAATGAAAAGGTTACCATCCATTAGAGTAACAAAAATCTCGACAACAGACTACCTTCCATAATGACAAGGCTACCATTTATTGGAATAACAAAAATCTCGAGAACAAACTACCTTCCATAATGACAAGGCTACCATCTATTGGAATAACAAAAATCTCGAGAACAAACTACCTTCCATAATGACAAGGCTACCATCCATTAGAGTAACGAAAATATCGACAACAGACTACCTTCCATAATGACAAGGCTACCATCCATTAGAGTAACAAAAATCTCAACAACAGACTACCTTCCATAATGACAAGGCTACCATCCATAAGAGTAACAGAAATATCAACAAGAGACTACCTTCCATAATAATAAGGCTACCATCCATTGGAGTAACAAAAATATCCCCAACAAACTACCTTCCATAATGACAAGGCTACCATCCATTGGAGTGACAAAAATCTCGACAACAGACTACCTTCCATAATGACAAGGCTACCATCCATTGGAGTAACAAAATCTAGACAACAAACTACCTTCCATAATGACAAGGCTACCATCCATTGGAGTAACAAAAATATCGACCATAGACTACCTTCCATAATGCCAAGTCTACCATCCATTGGAATAACAAAAATCTCGACAATAAACTACCTTCCATAATGACAAGGCTACCGTCCATTGGTGTAACAAAAATATCGACAACAGACTATGTTCCATAATAACAAGGCTACCATCCATTAGAGTAACGAAAATATCGACAACATACTACCTTCCATAATGAAAAGGCTACCATCCATTGGAGTAACAAATATATCGACAATAGACTACCTTCCATAATGAAAAGGCTACCATCAGTTAGAGTAACAAAAATCTCGACAACAGACTACCTTCCATAATGACAAGGCTACCATCCATTGGAGTAACAAAAATCTCGCCAACAGACTACCTTCCATAATGACAAGGCTACCATTCATTGGAGTAACAAAAATCTCGCCAACAGACTACCTTCCATAATGACAAGACTACCATCAATTGGACTAACAAAAATCTCGCCAACAGACTACCTTCCATAATTACAAGGCTACCGTCCATTGGAGTAACAAAATCTCGAAACAAACTACCTTCCATAATGACAAGGCTACCATCCATTGGAGTAACAAAAATATCGATAATAGACTACATTCCATAATGACAAGGCTACCATCCATTGGAATAACAAAAAATATCGAGAACAAACTACCTTCCATAATAACAAGGCTACCATCCATTAGAGTAACAAAAATCTAGAAAACAGACTACCTTCCATAATGACAAGGCTACAATCCATTGTAGTAACAAAAATATCGACAACAGACTACCTTCCATAATGACAAGGCTACCATCCATTAGAGTAACAAAAATCTAGAAAACAAACTACCTTCCATAATGAAAAGGCTACCATCCATCGGAGTAACAAAAATCTCGACAACAGACTACCTTCCAAAATGACAAGGCTACCATCTATTGGAATAACAAAAATCTCGAGAACAAACTACCTTCCATAATGACAAGGCTAGGATCCATTAGAGTGACAAACATATCGACAACTGACTACCTTCCATAATGACAAGGCTATCATCCATTGTAGTAACAAAAATCTCGACAACAGACTACCTTCCATAATGACAAGGCTACCATCCATTAGAGTAACAAAAATCTAGAAAACAGACTACCTTCCATAATGAAAAGTCTACCATCCATCGGAGTAACAAAAATCTCGACAACAGACTACCTTCCATAATGACAAGGCTACCATCTATTGGAATAACAAAAATCTCGAGAACAGACTACCTTCCATAATGACAAGGCTACCATCCATTAGAGTGACAAACATCTGACTACCTTCCATAATGACAAGGCTATCATCCATTAGAGTAACAAAAATCTCGACAATTGACTACCTTCCATAACGACAATTCTACCATCCATTAGAGTAACTCAAATATCAACAAGAGACTACCTTCCATAATGACAAGGCTACCAACCATTAGAGTAACAAAAATCTCCCCAACAGACTACCTTCCATAATGACAAGGCTACCATCCATTGGAGTGACAAAAATCTCGACAATAGACTACGTTCCATAATGACAAGGCTACCATCCATTGGAGTAACAAAATCTCGACAACAAACTACCTTCCATAATGACAAGGCTACCATCCATTGGAGTAACAAAAATATCGACAACAGACTACCTTCTATAATGCCAAGGCGACCATCCATTGGAATAACAAAAATCTCAACAACAAACTACCTTCCATAATGACAAGGCTACCGTCCATTGGAGTAACAAAAATATCGACAACAGACTACGTTCCATAATAACAAGGCTACCATCCATTGGAGTATCAAAATTATCGACAACAGACTACCTTCCATAACGAGAAGACTACCATCCATTGGAGTAACAAAAATATCGACAACAGACTACCTTCCATAATGAAAAGGCTACTATCCATTAGAGTTACAAAAATCTCCACAACAGACTACCTTCCATAATGACAAGGCTACCATCCATTGGAGTGAAAAAAATATCGAAAATAGACTACCTTCCATAATGACAAGGCTACCATCCATTGGAGTAACAAAATCTCGACCACAAACTACCTTCCATAATGACAAGGCTACCATCCATTGGAGTAACAAAATCTAGAAAACAGACTACCTTCCATTATGACAAGGCTACAATCCATTGGAATAACAAAAATCCCGATAACAAACTACCTTCCATAATTACAAGGCTACCATCCATTGGTGTAACAAAAATATCGCCAACAGACTACCTTCCATAATGACAAGGCTACCCTCCATCGGAGTAACAAAAATCTCGCCAACAGACTACCATCCATAATGACAAGACTACCATCCATTGGAGTGACAAAAATATCGACAATAGACTACCTTCCATAATGACAAGGCTACCATCCATTGGAGTAACAAAAATCTCGAATAAAACTACCTTCCATATTGACAAGGCTACCATCCATTGGAGTAACAAAAATATCGACAACATACTACTTTCCATAATGACAAGGCTACCATCCATTGGAATAACAAAATCTAGAAAACAGAATACCTTCCATTATGACAAGGCTACCATCCATTGGAGTAACAAAAGTCTCGCCAACAGACTAACTTCCATAATGACAAGGCTACCATCCATTGGAGTAACAAAAATGTCGCCAACATACTACCTTTCATAACGACAAGACTACCATCCATTGGAGTGACAAAACTAACGACAATAGACTACCTTCCATAATTACAAGGCTACCATCCATTGGAGTAACGAAAATCTCGACAACAAACTACCTTCCATAATGACAAGGCAACCATCCATTGGAGTACCGAAAATATCAACAAGAGACTACCTTTCATAGTGACAAGGCTACCATCCATTGGAGTAACAAAAATCTCGCCAACAGACTACCTTCCATAATGACAAGGCTACCATCCATTGGAGTAACAAAAATCTCGCCAACATACTACCTTTCATAACGACAAGACTACCATCCATTGGAGTGACAAAAATAACGACAATAGACTACCTTTCATAATCACAAGGCTACCATCCATTGGAGTAACAAAAATCTCGCCAACAGACTACCTTCCATAATGACAAGGCTATCATCCATTAGAGTAACAAAAATCTCGGCAACAGACTACCTTCCATAATGACAAGACTACCATCCATTGGAGTGACAAAAATATCGACAATAGACTACCTTCCATAATGACAAGGCTACCATCCATTGGAGTAACAAAAATCTCGAAAAAAACTACCTTCCATATTGACAAGGCTACCATCCATTGGAGTAACAAAAATATCGACAACATACTACTTTCCATAATGACAAGGCTACCATCCATTGGAATAACAAAATCTAGAAAACAGAATACCTTCCATTATGACAAGGCTACCATCCATTGGAGTAACAAAAGTCTCGCCAACAGACTAACTTCCATAATGACAAGGCTACCATCCATTGGAGTAACAAAAATGTCGCCAACATACTACCTTTCATAACGACAAGACTACCATCCATTGGAGTGACAAAACTAACGACAATAGACTACCTTCCATAATTACAAGGCTACCATCCATTGGAGTAACGAAAATCTCGACAACAAACTACCTTCCATAATGACAAGGCAACCATCCATTGGAGTACCGAAAATATCAACAAGAGACTACCTTTCATAGTGACAAGGCTACCATCCATTGGAGTAACAAAAATCTCGCCAACAGACTACCTTCCATAATGACAAGGCTACCATCCATTGGAGTAACAAAAATCTCGCCAACATACTACCTTTCATAACGACAAGACTACCATCCATTGGAGTGATAAAAATAACGACAATAGACTACCTTTCATAATCACAAGGCTACCATCCATTGGAGTAACAAAAATCTCGCCAACAGACTACCTTCCATAATGACAAGGCTATCATCCATTAGAGTAACAAAAATCTCGGCAACAGACTACCTTCCATAATGACAAGACTACCATCCATTGGAGTGACAAAAATATTGACAATAGAGTACCTTCCATAATTACAAGGCTATCATCCATTGGAGTAACAAAATCTCGACAACAAACTACCTTCCATTATGACATGGCTACAATCCATTGGAGAAACAAAAATATCGAAAACATACTACTTTCCATAATGACAAGGTTACCATCCATTGGAATAACAAAAATCTCTACAACAAACTACCTTCCATAAGAACAAGGCTACCATCCATTAGAGTAACAAAAATCTAGAAAACAGATTACCTTCCATAATGACAAGGCTACCATTCATTGGAGTAACAAAAATATCGACAATAGACTACCTTCCATAATGAAAAGGCTACAATCCATTAGAGTTACAAAAATCTCGGGAACAGACTACCTTCCATAATGACAAGGCTACCCTCCATTGGAGTAACAAAAATATCAACACGAGACTACCTTCCATAATGACAAGGCTACAATCCTTTGGAGTAACAAAAATCTCGCCAACAGACTACCTTCCATAATGATAAGGCTACCATCCATTGGTGTTACAAAAGTATCCACAATAGACTACCTTCCATAATGACAAGGCTACCATCCATTGGAGTAACAAAATCTCGACAACAAACTACCTTCCATAATGACAAGGTTACCATCCATTGGAGTAACAAAATCTAGAAAACAGACTACCTTCCATTATGACAAGGCTACCATCCATTGGAGTAACAAAAGTCTCGTCAAAAGACTAACTTCCATAATGACAAGGCTACCATCCATTGGAGTAACAAAAATCTCGCCAATAGACTACCTTTCTTAATGACAAGACTACCATCCATTGGAGTGACAAAAATAACGACAATAGACTACCTTCAATAATTACAAGGCTACCATCCATTGGAGTAACGAAAATCTCGACAACAGACTACCTTCCATAATGACAAGGCTACCATCCATTGGAGTACCGAAAATATCAACAAGAGACTACCTTTCATAATGACAAGGCTACCATCCATTGGAGTAACAAAAATCTCGCCAACAGACTACCTTGCATAATGACAAGGCTACCATCCATTGGAGTAACAAAAATCTCGCCAACAGACTACCTTCCATAATGACAAGACTACCATCCATTGGAGTGACAAAAATATCGACAATAGTCTTCCTTCCATAATGACAAGGCTACCATCCATTGGAGTAACAAAATCTCGACAACAAACTAGCTTCCATAATGACAAGGCTACCATCCATAGGAGTAACAAAAATATCGACAACATACTACTTTCCATAATGACAAGGCTACCATCCATTGGAATAACAAAATCTAGAAAACAGAATACCTTCCATTATGACAAGGCTACCATCCATTGGAGTAACAAAAGTCTCGCCAACAGATTAACTTCCATAATGACAAGGCTACCATCCATTGGAGTAACAAAAATGTCGCCAACATACTACCTTTCATAACGACAAGACTACCATCCATTGGAGTGACAAAACTAACGACAATAGACTACCTTCCATAATTACAAGGCTACCATCCATTGGAGTAACGAAAATCTCGACAACAAACTACCTTCCATAATGACAAGGCAACCATCCATTGGAGTACCGAAAATATCAACAAGAGACTACCTTTCATAGTTACAAGGCTACCATCCATTGGAGTAACAAAAATCTCGCCAACAGACTACCTTCCATAATGACAAGGCTACCATCCATTGGAGTAACAAAAATCTCGCAACCATACTACCTTTCATAACGACAAGACTACCATCCATTGGAGTGACAAAAATAACGACAATAGACTACCTTTCATAATCACAAGGCTACCATCCATTGGAGTAACAAAAATCTCGCCAACAGACTACCTTCCATAATGACAAGGCTATCATCCATTAGAGTAACAAAAATCTCGGCAACAGACTACCTTCCATAATGACAAGACTACCATCCATTGGAGTGACAAAAATATTGACAATAGAGTACCTTCCATAATTACAACGCTATCATCCATTGGAGTAACAAAATCTCGACAACAAACTACCTTCCATTATGACAAGGCTACAATCCATTGGAGAAACAAAAATATCGAAAACATACTACTTTCCATAATGACAAGGTTACCATCCATTGGAATAACAAAAATCTCTACAACAAACTACCTTCCATAAGAACAAGGCTACCATCCATTAGAGTAACAAAAATCTAGAAAACAGATTACCTTCCATAATGACAAGGCTACCATTCATTGGAGTAACAAAAATATCGACAATAGACTACCTTCCATAATGAAAAGGCTACAATCCATTAGAGTTACAAAAATCTCGGCAACAGACTACCTTCCATAATGACAAGGCTACCCTCCATTGGAGTAACAAAAATATCAACACGAGACTACCTTCCATAATGACAAGGCTACAATCCTTTGGAGTAACAAAAATCTCGCCAACAGACTACCTTCCATAATGATAAGGCTACCATCCATTGGTGTTACAAAAGTATCCACAATAGACTACCTTCCATAATGACAAGGCTACCATCCATTGGAGTAACAAAATCTCGACAACAAACTACCTTCCATAATGACAAGGTTACCATCCATTGGAGTAACAAAATCTAGAAAACAGACTACCTTCCATTATGACAAGGCTACCATCCATTGGAGTAACAAAAGTCTCGTCAAAAGACTAACTTCCATAATGACAAGGCTACCATCCATTGGAGTAACAAAAATCTCGCCAATAGACTACCTTTCTTAATGACTAGACTACCATCCATTGGAGTGACAAAAATAACGACAATAGACTACCTTCAATAATTACAAGGCTACCATCCATTGGAGTAACGAAAATCTCGACAACAGACTACCTTCCATAATGACAAGGCTACCATCCATTGGAGTACCGAAAATATCAACAAGAGACTACCTTTCATAATGACAAGGCTACCATCCATTGGAGTAACAAAAATCTCGCCAACAGACTACCTTGCATAATGACAAGGCTACCATCCATTGGAGTAACAAAAATCTCGCCAACAGACTACCTTCCATAATGACAAGACTACCATCCATTGGAGTGACAAAAATATCGACAATAGACTTCCTTCCATAATGACAAGGCTACCATCCATTGGAGTAACAAAATCTCGACAACAAACTAGCTTCCATAATGACAAGGCTACCATCCATAGGAGTAACAAAAATATCAAAAACATACTACTTTCCATAATGACAAGGCTACCATCCATTGGAATAACCAAATCTCGACAAAAAACTACCTTCCATAATGACAAGGCTACCATCCATTGGAGTAACAAAAATATCGAAAACATACTACTTTCCATAATGACAAGGCTACCATCCATTGGAATAACAAAAATCTCGACAACAAACTACCTTCCATAATAACAAGGCTTCCATCCATTGTAGTAACAAAAATCTCGACAACAGACTACCTTTCCCAATGACAAGGCTACCATCCATTAGAGTAACGAAAATATCGACAACAGACTACATTCCATAATGACAAGGCTACCATCCATTAGAGTAACAAAAATCTCGACAATAGACTACCTTCCATAATGACAAGGCTACCATCTATTGGAATAACAAAAATCGCGAGAACAAACTACCTTCCATAATGACAAGGCTACCATCCATTAGAGTAACGAAAATATCGACAACAGACTACCTTCCATAATGACAAGGCTACCATCCATTAGAGTAACAAAAATCTCGACAACAGACTACCTTCTATAATGACAAGGCTACCATCCATAAGAGTAACGGAAATATCAACAAGAGACTACCTTCCATAAAAATAATGCTACCATCCATTGGAGTAACAAAAATATCCCCAACAAAACTACCTTCCATAATGACAAGGCTACCATCCATTGGAGTGACAAAAATCTCGACAACAGACTACCTTCCATAATGACAAGGCTACCATCCATTGGAGTAACAAAATCTAGATAACAAACTACCTTCCATAATGACAAGGCTACCATCCATTGGAGTAACAAAAATATCGACCATAGACTACCTTCCATAATGCCAAGGCTACCATTCATTGGAATAACAAAAATATCGACAATAAACTACCTTCCATAATGACAAGGCTACCGTCCACTGATGTAACAAAAATATCGACAACAGACGATGTTCCATAATAACAAGGCTACCATCCAACGGAGTAACAAAAATATCGACAACAGACTACCTTCCATAATGAAAAGGCTACCATCCATTGGAGTAACAAAAATATCGACAATAGACTACCTTCCATAATGAAAAGGCTACCATCAGTTAGAGTAACAAAAATCTCGACAATAGACTACCTTCCATAATGACAAGGCTACCATCCATTGGAGTAACAAAAATCTCGCCAACAGACTACCTTCCATAATGACAAGGCTACCATTCATTGGAGTAACAAAAATCTCGCCAACAGACTACCTTCCATAATGACAAGACTACCATCAATTGGACTGACAAAAATATCGACAATAGACTACCTTCCATAATTACAAGGCTACCGTCCATTGGAGTAACAAAATCTCGACAACAAACTACCTTCCATAATGACAAGGCTACCATCCATTGGAGTAACAAAAATATCGATAACAGACTACATTCCATAATGACAAGGCTACCATCCATTGGAATAACAAAATCTCGAAAACAAACTACCTTCCATAATGACAAGGCTACCATCCATTGGAGTAACAAAAATATCGAAAACATACTACTTTCCATAATGACAAGGCTACCATCCATTGGAATAACGAAAATCTCGACACCAAACTACATTCCATAATAACAAGGCTAACATCCATTAGAGTAACAAAAATCTAGAAAACAGATTACCTTCCATAATGACAAGGCTACCATTCATTGGAGTAACAAAAATCTCGACAACAGACTACCTTCCATAATGACAAGTCTACCATCCATTGTAGTAACAAAAATCTCGACAACAGACTACCTTTCATAATGACAAGGCTAACATCAATTAGAGTAACAAAAATATAGAAAACAGACTACCTTCCATAATGAAAAGGTTACCATCCGTTAGAGTAACAAAAATCTCGACAACAGACTACCTTCTATAATGACAAGGCTACCATCCATAAGAGTAACGGAAATATCAACAAGAGACTACCTTCCATAATAACAAGGCTTCCATCCATTGTAGTAACAAAAATCTCGACAACAGACTACCTTTCCCAATGACAAGGCTACCATCCATTAGAGTAACGAAAATATCGACAACAGACTACATTCCATAATGACAAGGCTACCATCCATTAGAGTAACAAAAATCTCGACAATAGACTACCTTCCATAATGACAAGGCTACCATCTATTGGAATAACAAAAATCGCGAGAACAAACTACCTTCCATAATGACAAGGCTACCATCCATTAGAGTAACGAAAATATCGACAACAGACTACCTTCCATAATGACAAGGCTACCATCCATTAGAGTAACAAAAATCTCGACAACAGACTACCTTCTATAATGACAAGGCTACCATCCATAAGAGTAACGGAAATATCAACAAGAGACTACCTTCCATAAAAATAATGCTACCATCCATTGGAGTAACAAAAATATCCCCAACAAAACTACCTTCCATAATGACAAGGCTACCATCCATTGGAGTGACAAAAATCTCGACAACAGACTACCTTCCATAATGACAAGGCTACCATCCATTGGAGTAACAAAATCTAGATAATAAACTACCTTCCATAATGACAAGGCTACCATCCATTGGAGTAACAAAAATATCGACCATAGACTACCTTCCATAATGCCAAGGCTACCATTCATTGGAATAACAAAAATATCGACAATAAACTACCTTCCATAATGACAAGGCTACCGTCCACTGGTGTAACAAAAATATCGACAACAGACGATGTTCCATAATAACAAGGCTACCATCCAACGGAGTAACAAAAATATCGACAACAGACTACCTTCCATAATGAAAAGGCTACCATCCATTGGAGTAACAAAAATATCGACAATAGACTACCTTCCATAATGAAAAGGCTACCATCAGTTAGAGTAACAAAAATCTCGACAATAGACTACCTTCCATAATGACAAGGCTACCATCCATTGGAGTAACAAAAATCTCGCCAACAGACTACCTTCCATAATGACAAGGCTACCATTCATTGGAGTAACAAAAATCTCGCCAACAGACTACCTTCCATAATGACAAGACTACCATCAATTGGACTGACAAAAATATCGACAATAGACTACCTTCCATAATTACAAGGCTACCGTCCATTGGAGTAACAAAATCTCGACAACAAACTACCTTCCATAATGACAAGGCTACCATCCATTGGAGTAACAAAAATATCGATAACAGACTACATTCCATAATGACAAGGCTACCATCCATTGGAATAACAAAATCTCGAAAACAAACTACCTTCCATAATGACAAGGCTACCATCCATTGGAGTAACAAAAATATCGAAAACATACTACTTTCCATAATGACAAGGCTACCATCCATTGGAATAACGAAAATCTCGACACCAAACTACATTCCATAATAACAAGGCTAACATCCATTAGAGTAACAAAAATCTAGAAAACAGATTACCTTCCATAATGACAAGGCTACCATTCATTGGAGTAACAAAAATCTCGACAACAGACTACCTTCCATAATGACAAGTCTACCATCCATTGTAGTAACAAAAATCTCGACAACAGACTACCTTTCATAATGACAAGGCTAACATCAATTAGAGTAACAAAAATATAGAAAACAGACTACCTTCCATAATGAAAAGGTTACCATCCGTTAGAGTAACAAAAATCTCGACAACAGACTACCTTCCATAATGACAAGGCTACCATCTATTGGAATAACAAAAATCTCGAGAACAAACTACCTTACATAATGACAAGGCTACCATCTATTGGAATAACAAAAATCTCGAGAACAAACTACCTTCCATAATGACAAGGCTACCATCCATTAGAGTAACGAAAATATAAACAACAGACTACCTTCCATAATGACAAGGCTACCATCCATTAGAGTAACAAAAATATCGACAACAGACTACCTTCCATAATGACAAGGCTACCATCCATAAGAGTAACGGAAATATCAACAAGAGACTACCTTCCATAATAATAAGGCTACCATCCATTGGAGTAACAAAAATATCCCCAACAAACTACCTTCCATAATGACAAGGCTACCATCCATTGGAGTGACAAAAATCTCGACAACAGACTACCTTCCATAATGACAAGGCTACCATCCATTAGAGTAACAAAAATCTCGACAACAGACTACCTTTCCCAATGACAAGGCTACCATCCATTAGAGTAACGAAAATATCGACAACAGACTACATTGCATAATGACAAGGCTACCATCCATTAGAGTAACAAAAATCTCGACATTAGACTACCTTCCATAATGACAAGGCTACCGTCCATTGGTGTAACAAAAATATCGACAACAGACTATGTTCCATAATAACAAGGCTACCATCCATTGGAGTAACAAAAATATCGACAACAGACTACCTTCCATAATGAAAAGGCTACCATCCATTGGAGTAACAAAAATATCGACAATAGACTACCTTCCATAATGAAAAGGCTACCATCAGTTAGAGTAACAAAAATCTCGACAACAGACTACCTTCCATAATGACAAGGCTACCATCCATTGGAGTAACAAAAATCTCGCCAACAGACTACCTTCCATAATGACAAGGCTACCATTCATTGGAGTAACAAAAATCTCGCCAACAGACTACCTTCCATAATGACAAGACTACCATCAATTGGACTGACAAAAATATCGACAATAGACTACCTTCCATAATTACAAGGCTACCGTCCATTGGAGTAACAAAATCTCGACAACAAACTACCTTCCATAATGACAAGGCTACCATCCATTGGAGTAACAAAAATATCGATAACAGACTACATTCCATAATGACAAGGCTACCATCCATTGGAATAACAAAATCTCGAAAACAAACTACCTTCCATAATGACAAGGCTACCATCCATTGGAGTAACAAAAATATCGAAAACATACTACTTTCCATAATGACAAGGCTACCATCCATTGGAATAACGAAAATCTCGACAACAAACTACATTCCATAATAACAAGGCTACCATCCATTAGAGTAACAAAAATCTAGAAAACAGATTACCTTCCATAATGACAAGGCTACCATTCATTGGAGTAACAAAAATCTCGACAACAGACTACCTTCCATAATGACAAGTCTACAATCCATTATAGTAACAAAAATCTCGACAACAGACTACCTTTCATAATGACAAGGCTAACATCAATTAGAGTAACAAAAATATAGAAAACAGACTACCTTCCATAATGAAAAGGTTACCATCCGTTAGAGTAACAAAAATCTCGACAACAGACAACCTTCCATAATGACAAGGCTACCATCTATTGGAATAACAAAAATCTCGAGAACAAACTACCTTCCATAATGACAATGCTACCATCTATTGGAATAACAAAAATCTCGAGAACAAACTACCTTCCATAATGACAAGGCTACCATCCATTAGAGTAACGAAAATATCGACAACAGACTACCTTCCATAATGACAAGGCTACCATCCATTAGAGTAACAAAAATATCGACAACAGACTGCCTTCCATAATGACAAGGCTACCATCCATAAGAGTAACGGAAATATCAACAAGAGACTACCTTCCATAATAATAAGGCTACCATCCATTGGAGTAACAAAAATATCCCCAACAAACTACCTTCCATAATGACAAGGCTACCATCCATTGGAGTGACAAAAATCTCGACAACAGACTACCTTCCATAATGACAAGGCTACCATCCATTGGAGTAACAAAATCTAGACAACAAACTACCTTCCATAATGACAAGGCTACCATCCATTGGAGTAACAAAAATATCGACCATAGACTACCTTCCATAATGCCAAAGCTACCATCCATTGGAATAACAAAAATCTCGACAACAAACTAGCTTCCATAATGACAAGGCTACCATCCATAGGAGTAACAAAAATATCGAAAACATACTACTTTCCATAATGACAAGGCTACCATCCATTGGAATAACCAAATCTCGACAAAAAACTACCTTCCATAATGACAAGGCTACCATCCATTGGAGTAACAAAAATATCGAAAACATACTACTTTCCATAATGACAAGGCTACCATCCATTGGAATAACAAAAATCTCGACAACAAACTACCTTCCATAATAACAAGGCTTCCATCCATTGTAGTAACAAAAATCTCGACAACAGACTACCTTTCCCAATGACAAGGCTACCATCCATTAGAGTAACGAAAATATCGACAACAGACTACATTCCATAATGACAAGGCTACCATCCATTAGAGTAACAAAAATCTCGACAATAGACTACCTTCCATAATGACAAGGCTACCATCTATTGGAATAACAAAAATCGCGAGAACAAACTACCTTCCATAATGACAAGGCTACCATCCATTAGAGTAACGAAAATATCGACAACAGACTACCTTCCATAATGACAAGGCTACCATCCATTAGAGTAACAAAAATCTCGACAACAGACTACCTTCTATAATGACAAGGCTACCATCCATAAGAGTAACGGAAATATCAACAAGAGACTACCTTCCATAAAAATAATGCTACCATCCATTGGAGTAACAAAAATATCCCCAACAAAACTACCTTCCATAATGACAAGGCTACCATCCATTGGAGTGACAAAAATCTCGACAACAGACTACCTTCCATAATGACAAGGCTACCATCCATTGGAGTAACAAAATCTAGATAACAAACTACATTCCATAATGACAAGGCTACCATCCATTGGAGTAACAAAAATATCGACCATAGACTACCTTCCATAATGCCAAGGCTACCATCCATTGGAATAACAAAAATATCGACAATAAACTACCTTCCATAATGACAAGGCTACCGTCCACTGGTGTAACAAAAATATCGACAACAGACGATGTTCCATAATAACAAGGCTACCATCCATTGGAGTAACAAAAATATCGACAACAGACTACCTTCCATAATGACAAGGGTACCATCTATTGGAGTTACAAAGATCTCGGCAATAGACTACCTTCCATAATGAAAAGGCTACCATCAGTTAGAGTAACAAAAATCTCGACAATAGACTACCTTCCATAATGACAAGGCTACCATCCATTGGAGTAACAAAAATCTCGCCAACAGACTACCTTCCATAATGACAAGGCTACCATTCATTGGAGTAACAAAAATCTCGCCAACAGACTACCTTCCATAATGACAAGACTACCATCAATTGGACTGACAAAAATATCGACAATAGACTACCTTCCATAATTACAAGGCTACCGTCCATTGGAGTAACAAAAATATCGATAACAGACTACATTCCATAATGACAAGGCTACCATCCATTGGAATAACAAAATCTCGAAAACAAACTACCTTCCATAATGACAAGGCTACCATCCATTGGAGTAACAAAAATATCGAAAACATACTACTTTCCATAATGACAAGGCTACCATCCATTGGAATAACGAAAATCTCGACACCAAACTACATTCCATAATAACAAGGCTAACATCCATTAGAGTAACAAAAATCTAGAAAACAGATTACCTTCCATAATGACAAGGCTACCATTCATTGGAGTAACAAAAATCTCGACAACAGACTACCTTCCATAATGACAAGTCTACCATCCATTGTAGTAACAAAAATCTCGACAACAGACTACCTTTAATAATGACAAGGCTAACATCAATTAGAGTAACAAAAATATAGAAAACAGACTACCTTCCATAATGAAAAGGTTACCATCCGTTAGAGTAACAAAAATCTCGACAACAGACTACCTTCCATAATGACAAGGCTACCATCTATTGGAATAACTAAAATCTCGAGAACAAACTACCTTCCATAATGACAAGGCTACCATCTATTGGAATAACAAAAATCTCGAGAACAAACTACCTTCCATAATGACAAGGCTACCATCCATTAGAGTAACGAAAATATAAACAACAGACTACCTTCCATAATGACAAGGCTACCATCCATTAGAGTAACAAAAATATCGACAACAGACTACCTTCCATAATGACAAGGCTACCATCCATAAGAGTAACGGAAATATCAACAAGAGACTACCTTCCATAATAATAAGGCTACCATCCATTGGAGTAACAAAAATATCCCCAACAAACTACCTTCCATAATGACAAGGCTACCATCCATTGGAGTGACAAAAATCTCGACAACAGACTACCTTCCATAATGACAAGGCTACCATCCATTAGAGTAACAAAATCTCGAAAACAAACTACCTTCCATAATGACAAGGCTACCATCCATTGGAGTAACAAAAATATCGAAAACATACTACTTTCCATAATGACAAGGCTACCATCCATTAGAGTAACAAAAATCTCGACAATAGACTACCTTCCATAATGACAAGGCTACCGTCCATTGGTGTAACAAAAATATCGACAACAGACTATGTTCCATAATAACAAGGCTACCATCCATTGGAGTAACAAAAATATCGACAACAGACTACCTTCCATAATGAAAAGGCTACCATCCATTGGAGTAACAAAAATATCGACAATAGACTACCTTCCATAATGAAAAGGCTACCATCAGTTAGAGTAACAAAAATCTCGACAACAGACTACCTTCCATAATGACAAGGCTACCATCCATTGGAGTAACAAAAATCTCGCCAACAGACTACCTTCCATAATGACAAGGCTACCATTCATTGGAGTAACAAAAATCTCGCCAACAGACTACCTTCCATAATGACAAGACTACCATCAATTGGACTGACAAAAATATCGACAATAGACTACCTTCCATAATTACAAGGCTACCGTCCATTGGAGTAACAAAATCTCGACAACAAACTACCTTCCATAATGACAAGGCTACCATCCATTGGAGTAACAAAAATATCGATAACAGACTACATTCCATAATGACAAGGCTACCATCCATTGGAATAACAAAATCTCGAAAACAAACTACCTTCCATAATGACAAGGCTACCATCCATTGGAGTAACAAAAATATCGAAAACATACTACTTTCCATAATGACAAGGCTACCATCCATTGGAATAACGAAAATCTCGACAACAAACTACATTCCATAATAACAAGGCTACCATCCATTAGAGTAACAAAAATCTAGAAAACAGATTACCTTCCATAATGACAAGGCTACCATTCATTGGAGTAACAAAAATCTCGACAACAGACTACCTTCCATAATGACAAGTCTACAATCCATTATAGTAACAAAAATCTCGACAACAGACTACCTTTCATAATGACAAGGCTAACATCAATTAGAGTAACAAAAATATAGAAAACAGACTACCTTCCATAATGAAAAGGTTACCATCCGTTAGAGTAACAAAAATCTCGACAACAGACAACCTTCCATAATGACAAGGCTACCATCTATTGGAATAACAAAAATCTCGAGAACAAACTACCTTCCATAATGACAAGGCTACCATCTATTGGAATAACAAAAATCTCGAGAACAAACTACCTTCCATAATGACAAGGCTACCATCCATTAGAGTAACGAAAATATCGACAACAGACTACCTTCCATAATGACAAGGCTACCATCCATTAGAGTAACAAAAATATCAACAACAGACTGCCTTCCATAATGACAAGGCTACCATCCATAAGAGTAACGGAAATATCAACAAGAGACTACCTTCCATAATAATAAGGCTACCATCCATTGGAGTAACAAAAATATCCCCAACAAACTACCTTCCATAATGACAAGGCTACCATCCATTGGAGTAACAAAATCTAGACAACAAACTACCTTCCATAATGACAAGGCTACCATCCATTGGAGTAACAAAAATATCGACCATAGACTACCTTCCATAATGCCAAAGCTACCATCCATTGGAATAACAAAAATCTCGACAATAAACTACCTTCCATAATGACAAGGCTACCGTCCATTGGTGTAACAAAAATATCGACAACAGACTATGTTCCATAACAACAAGGCTACCATCCATTGGAGTAACAAAAATATCGACAACAGACTACCTTCCATAATGAAAAGGCTACCATCCATTGGAGTAACAAAAATCTCGACAATAGACTACCTTCCATAATGAAAAGGCTACCATCAGTTAGAGTAACAAAAATCTCGACAACAGACTACCTTCCATAATGACAAGGCTAACATCCATTGGAGTAACAAAAATCTCGCCAACAGACTACCTTCCATAATGACAAGGCTACCATTCATTGGAGTAACAAAAATCTCGCCAACAGACTACCTTCCATAATGACAAGACTACCATCAATTGGACTAACAAAAATCTCGCAAACAGACTACCTTCCATAATTACAAGGCTACCGTCCATTGGAGTAACAAAATCTCGACAACAAACTACCTTCCATAATGACAAGGCTACCATCCATTGGAGTAACAAAAATATCGATAACAGACTACATTCCATAATGACAAGGCTACCATCCATTGGAATAACAAAAAATATCGACAACAAACTACCTTCCATAATAACAAGGCTGCCATCCATTAGAGTAACGAAAATCTAGAAAACAGACTACCTTCCATAATGACAAGGCTATCATCCATTGTAGTAACAAAAATCTCGACAACAGACTACCTTCCATAATGACAAGGCTACCATCCATTAGAGTAACAAAAATCTAGAAAACAGACTACCTTCCATAATGAAAAGTCTACCATCCATCGGAGTAACAAAAATCTCGACAACAGACTACCTTCCATAATGACAAGGCTACCATCTATTGGAATAACAAAAATCTCGAGAACAGACTACCTTCCATAGTGACAAGGCTACCATCCATTAGAGTGACAAACATATCGACAACTGACTACCTTCCATAATGACAAGGCTATCATCCACTAGAGTAACAAAAATCTCGACAACTGACTACCTTCCATAACGACAATTCTACCATCCATTAGAGTAACGCAAATATCAACAAGAGACTACCTTCCATAATGACAAGGCTACCAACCATTAGAGTAACAAAAATCTCCCCAACAGACTACCTTCCATAATGACAAGGCTACCATCCATTGGAGTGACAAAAATCTCGACAATAGACTACGTTCCATAATGACAAGGCTACCATCCATTGGAGTAACAAAATCTCGACAACAAACTACCTTCCATAATGACAAGGCTACCATCCATTGGAGTAACAAAAATATCGACAACAAACTACCTTTTATAATGCCAAGGCGACCATCCATTGGAATAACAAAAATCTCAACAACAAACTACCTTCCATAATGACAAGGCTACCGTCCATTGGAGTAACAAAAATATCGACAACAGACTACGTTCGATAATAACAAGGCTACCATCCATTGGAGTATCAAAATTATCGACAACAGACTACCTTCCATAACGAGAAGACTACCATCCATTGGAGTAACAAAAATATCGACAACAGACTACCTTCCATAATGAAAAGGCTACAATCCATTAGAGTTACAAAAATCTCCACAACAGACTACCTTCCATAATGACAAGGCTACCATCCATTGGAGTGAAAAAAATATCGACAATAGACTACCTTCCATAATGACAAGGCTACCATCCATTGGAGTAACAAAATCTCGACAACAAACTACCTTCCATAATGACAAGGCTACCATCCATTGGAGTAACAAAATCTAGAAAACAGACTACCTTCCATTATGACAAGGCTACAATCCATTGGAATAACAAAAATCTCGACAACACACTACCTTCCATAATTACAAGGCTACCATCCATTGGTGTAACAAAAATCTCGCCAACAGACTACCTTCCATAATGACAAGACTACCCTCCATCGAAGTAACAAAAATCTCGCCAACAGACTACCATCCATAATGACAAGACTACCATCCATTGGAGTGACAAAAATATCGACAATAGACTACCTTCCATAATGACAAGGCTACCATCCATTGGAGTAACAAAAATCTCGAAAAAAACTACCTTCCATATTGACAAGGCTACCATCCATTGGAGTAACAAAAATATCGACAACATACTACTTTCCATAATGACAAGGCTACCATCCATTGGAATAACAAAAATCTAGACAACCAACTACCTTCCATAATAACAAGGCTACCATCCATCAGAGTAAAAAAAATCTAGAAAACAAACTACCTTCCATAAGGACAAGGCAACCATTCATTGGAATGACAAAAGTATCGACAATAGACTAACATCCATAATGACAAGACTACCATCCATTGGAGTAACAAAATCTCGAAAACAAACTACCTTCCATAATGACAAGGTTACCATCCATTGGAGTAACAAAGTCTAGAAAACAGACTACCTTCCATTATGACAAGGCTACCATCCATTGGAGTAACAAAAGTCTCGCCAACAGACTAACTTCCATAATGACAAGGCTACCATCCATTGGAGTAACAAAAATCTCGCCAACATACTACCTTTCATAACGACAAGACTACCATCCATTGGAGTGACAAAACTAACGACAATAGACTACCTTCCATAATTACAAGGCTACCATCCATTGGAGTAACGAAAATCTCGACAACAGACTACCTTCCATAATGACAAGGCTACCATCCATTGGAGTTACGAAAATATCAACAGGAGACTACCTTCCATAATGACAAGGCTACCATCCATTGGAGTAACAAAACTCTCCCAAACAGACTACCTTCCATAATGACAAGGCTACCATCCATTGGAGTGACAAAAATCTGGCCAACAGACTACCTTCCATAATTACAAGGCTACCATCCATTGGAGTAACAAAATCTCGACAACAAACTACCTTCCATAATGACAAGGATACCATCCATTGGAGTAATAAAAATATCGAAAACATTATACTTTCCATAATGACAAGGCTATCATCCATCAGAATAACAAAAATCTCGACAACAAACTACCTTCCATAATAACAAGGCTACCATCCATTAGAGTAACAAAAATCTAGAAAACAGATTACCTTCCATAATGACAAGGCTACCATTCATTGGAGTAACAAAAATATCGCCAACAGACTACCTTCCATAATAACAAGGCTACCATCCATTAGAGTAACAAAAATCTAGAAAACAGATTACCTTCCATAATGACAAGGCTACCATTCATTGGAGTAACAAAAATATCGACAATAGACTACCTTCCATAATGAAAAGGCTACAATCCATTAGAGTTACAAAAATCTCGGCAACAGACTACCTTCCATAATGACAAGGCTACCATCCATTGGAGTAACGAAAATATCAACACGAGACTACCTTCCATAATGACAAGGCTACAATCCTTTGGAGTAACAAAAATATCGCCAACAGACTACCTTCCATAATGATAAGGCTACCATCCATTGGAGTGATAAAAATATCCACAATAGACTACCTTCCATAATGACAAGGCTACCATCCATTGGAGTAACAAAATCACGACAACAAACTACCTTCCATAATGACAAGGTTACCATCCATTGGAGTAACAAAATCTAGAAAACAGACTACCTTTCATTATGACAAGGCTACCATCCATTGGAGTAACAAAAGTCTCGCCAACAGACTAACTTCCATAATGACAAGGCTACCAGCCATTGGAGTAACAAAAATCTCGCCAACAGACAACCTTCCATAATAACAAGGCTACCATCCATTAGAGTAACAAATATCTAGAAAACAGATTACCTTCCATAATGACAAGGCTACCATTCATTGGAGTAACAAAAATATCAACACGAGACTACCTTCCATAATGATGAGGCTTCAATCCTTTGGAGTAACAAAAATCTCGCCAACAGAATACCTTCCATAATGACAAGGCTACCATCCATTGGAGTGACAAAAATATCGACAATAGACTACCTTCCATAATGACAAGACTACCATCCATTGGTGTATCAAAATCTCGACAACAAACTACCTTCCATAATGACAAGGTTACCATCCATTGGAGTAACAAAATCTAGAAAACATAATACCTTCCATTATGACAAGGCTACCATCCATTGGAGTAACAAAAGTCTCGCCAACATACTAACTTCCATAATGACAAGGCTACCATCCATTGGAGTAACAAAAATGTCGGCAACATACTACCTTTCATAACGACAAGACTACCATCCATTGGAGTGACAAAACTAACGACAATAGACTACCTTCCATAATTACAAGGCTACCATCCATTGGAGTAACGAAAATCTTGACAACAGACTACCTTCCATAATGACAAGGCAACCATCCATTGGAGTACCGAAAATATCAACAAGAGACTACCTTTCATAGTGACAAGGCTACCATCCATTGGAGTAACAAAAATCCCGCCAACAGACTACCTTCCATAATGACAAGGCTACCATCCATTGGAGTAACAAAAATCTCGCCAACATACTACCTTTCATAACGACAAGACTACCATCCATTGGAGTGACAAAAATAACGACAATAGACTACCTTCCATAATTACAAGGCTACCATCCATTGGAGTAACGAAAATCTCGACAACAGACTACCTTCCATAATGACAAGGCTACCATCCATTGGAGTACCGAAAATATCAACAAGAGACTACCTTTCATAATCACAAGGCTACCATCCATTGGAGTAACAAAAATCTCGCCAACAGACTACCTTCCATAATGACAAGGCTATCATCCATTAGAGTAACAAAAATCTCGGCAACAAACTACCTTCCATAATGACAAGACTACCATCCATTGGAGTGACAAAAATATTGACAATAGAGTACCTTACATAATTACAAGGCTATCATCCATTGGAGTAACAAAATCTCGACAACAAACTACCTACCATAATGACAAGGCTACCATCCATTGGAGAAACAAAAATATCGAAAACATACTACTTTCCATAATGACAAGGTTACTATCCATTGGAATAACAAAAATCTCTACAACAAACTACCTTCCATAAGAACAAGGCTACCATCCATTAGAGTAACAAAAATCTAGAAAACAGATTACCTTCCATAATGACAAGGCTACCATTCATTGGAGT
Source organism: Vicia faba (assembly GCA_948472305.1). NCBI lineage: Eukaryota > Viridiplantae > Streptophyta > Magnoliopsida > Fabales > Fabaceae > Vicia > Vicia faba. The sequence goes on along the minus strand of OX451739.1, from coordinate 543,925,080 downwards.
ATCAAAAATATCGACAATAGACTACCTTCCATAATGAAAAGGCTACAATCCATTAGAGTTACAAAAATCTCGGCAACAGACTACCTTCAATAATGACAAGGCTACCCTCTATTGGAGTAACGAAAATATCAACACGAGACTACCTTCCATAATGACAAGGCTACAATCCTTTGGAGTAACAAAAATCTCGCCAACAGACTACCTTTCATAATGATAAGGCTACCATCCATTGGTGTGACAAAAATATCCACAATAGACTACCTTCCATAATAACAAGGCTACCATCCATTGGAGTAACAAAATCTCGACAACAAACTACCTTCCATAATGACAAGGTTACCATCCATTGGAGTAACAAAATCTAGAAAACAGACTACCTTCCATTATGACAAGGCTACCATCCATTGGAGTAACAAAAGTCTCGCCAACAGACTAACTTCCATAATGACAAGGGTACCATCCATTGGAGTAACAAAAATCTCGCCAATAGACTACCTTTCTTAATGACAAGACTGCCATCCATTGGAGTGACAAAAATAACGACAATAGACTACCTTCAATAATGACAAGGCTACCATCCATTGGAGTAACGAAAATCTCGACAACAGACTACCTTCCATAATGACAAGGCTACCATCCATTGGAGTACCGAAAATATCAACAAGAGACTACCTTTCATAATGACAAGGCTACCATCCATTGGAGTAACAAAAATCTCGCCAACAGACTACCTTGCATAATGACAAGGCTACCATCCATTGGAGTAACAAAAATCTCGCGAACAGACTACCTTCCATAATGACAAGACTACCATCCATTGGAGTGACAAAAATATCGACAATAGACTACCTTCCATAATGACAAGGCTACCATCCATTGGAGTAACAAAATCTCGACAACAAACTACCTTCCATAATGACAAGGCTACCATCCATTGGAGTAACAAAAATATCGAAAACATACTACTTTCCATAATGACAAGGCTACCATCCATTGGAATAACCAAATCTCGACAACAAACTACCTTCCATAATGACAAGGCTACCATCCATTGGAGTAAAAAAAATATCGAAAACATACTACTTTCCATATTGACAAGGCTACCATCCATTGGAATAACAAAAATCTCGACAACAAACTACCTTCCATAATAACAAGGCTACCATCCATTAGATTAACAAAAATCTAGAAAACAGATTACCTTCCATAATGACAAGGCTACCATTCATTGCAGTAACAAAAATCTCGACAACATACTACCTTACATAATGACAAGGCTTCCATCCCTTGTAGTAACAAAAATCTCGACAACAAACTACCTTTCCCAATGACAAGGCTACCATCCATTAGAGTAACGAAAATATCGACAACAGACTACATTCCATAATGACAAGGCTACCATCCATTAGAGTAACAAAAATATCAACAACAAACTACCTTCTATAACGACAAGGCTACCATCCATTGGAGTGACAAAAATATGAACAACAGACTACCTTTCATAATGATAAGGCTACCATCAATTGGACTAACAGAAATCACAATGACAGACTACCTTCCAGAATGACAAGGCTACCATCCATTGGAATAACAAAAATATTAACAACAAATTACCTTCTACAATGATAAGGCTACCATCCATTGGGGTAACATAAATCTAAACAACAGACTACCTTCCATAATGACAAGGCTACCATCCAATGGAGTAACAAAAATATCAACAACAGACTACCTTCCATAACGACAAGGCTACCATCCATTAGAGTAAAAAAATCTCGACAAAAGGCTACGTTCCATAATTATAAGGCTACCATACATTAGAGTAACAAAAATCTGAACAACATACTACCTTCTATAATGACAAGGCTATCATCCATTGGAGTAACAAAAATATCGACAACAGACTACGTTCCATAATGAAAATACTACCATCCATTGGAGTGACAAAAATCTCGACAATAGACTACCTTCCATAATGACAAGGCTACCATCCATTGGAGTAACAAAATCTCGACAACAAACTACCTTCCATAATGACAAGGCTACCATCCATTGGAGTAACAAAAATATCGACAACAGACTACCTTCTATAATGCCAAGGCTACCATCCATTGGAATAACAAAAATCTCGACAACAAAATACCTTCCATAATGACAAGGCTACCGTCCATTGGAGTAACAAAAATATCGACAACAGACTACGTTCCATAATAACAAGGCTACCATCCATTGGAGTAACAAAATTATCGACAACAGACTACCTTCCATAACGAGAAGACTACCATCCATTGGAGTAACAAAAATATCGACAACAGACTACCTTCCATAATGAAAAGGCTACAATCCATTAGAGTTACAAAAATCTCCACAACAGACTACCTTCCATAATGACAAGGCTACCATCCATTGGAGTGAAAAAAATATCGACAATAGACTACCTTCCATAATGACAAGGCTACCATCCATTGGAGTAACAAAATCTCGACAACAAACTACCTTCCATAATGACAAGGCTACCATCCATTGGAGTAACAAAAATATCGAAAACATACTACTTTCCATAATGACAAGACTACCATCCATTGGAATAACAAAATCTCGAAAACAAACTACCTTCCATAATGACAAGGCTACCATCCATTGGAGTAACAAAAATATCGAAAACATACTACTTTCCATAATGACAAGGCTACCATCCATTAGAATAACGAAAATCTCGACAACAAACTACGTTCCATAATAACAAGGCTAACATCCATTGGAGTAACAAAAATCTAGAAAACAGATTACCTTCCATAATGACAAGGCTACCATTCATTGGAGTAACAAAAATCTCGACAACAGACTACCTTCCATAATGACAAGGCTACCATCCATTGTAGTAACAAAAATCTCGACAACAGACTACCTTTCATAATGACAAGGCTACCATCAATTAGAGTAACAAAAATATAGAAAACAGACTACCTTCCATAATGAAAAGGTTACCATCCATTAGAGTAACAAAAATCTCGACAACAGACTACCTTCCATAATGACAAGGCTACCATCTATTGGAATAACAAAAATCTCGAGAACAAACTACCTTCCATAATGACAAGGCTACCATCCATTAGAGTAACGAAAATATCGACAACAGACTACCTTCCATAATGACAAGGCTACCATCCATTAGAGTAACAAAAATCTCGACAACAGACTACCTTCCATAATGACAAGGCTACCATCCATAAGAGTAACGGAAATATCAACAAGAGACTACCTTCCATAATAATAAGGCTACCATCCATTGGAGTAACAAAAATATCCCCAACAAACTACCTTCCATAATGACAAGGCTACCATCCATTGGAGTGACAAAAATCTCGACAACAGACTACCTTCCATAATGACAAGGCTACCATCCATTGGAGTAACAAAATCTAGACAACAAACTACCTTCCATAATGACAAGGCTACCATCCAATGGAGTAACAAAAATATCGACCATAGACTACCTTCCATAATGCCAAGGCTACCATCCATTGGAATAACAAAAATATCGACAATAAACTACCTTCTGTAATGATAAGGCTACCGTCCATTGGTGTAACAAAAATATCGACAACAGACTATGTTCCATAATAACAAGGCTACCATCCATTGGAGTAACAAAAATATCGACAACAGACTACCTTCTATAATGAAAAGGCTACCATTCATTGGAGTAACAAAAATATCGACAATAGACTACCTTCCATAATGAAAAGGCTACCATTAGTTAGAGTAACAAAAATCTCGACAACAGACTACCTACCATAATGACAAGGCTACCATCCATTGGAGTAACAAAAATCTCGCCAACAGACTACCTTCCATAATGACAAGGCTACCATTCATTGGAGTAACAAAAATCTCGCCAACAGACTACCTTCCATAATGACAAGACTACCATCAATTGGACTGACAAAAATATCGACAATAGACTACCTTCCATAATTACAAGGCTATCGTCCATTGGAGTAACAAAATCTCGACAACAAACTACCTTCCATAATGACAAGGCTACCATCCATTGGAGTAACAAAAATATCGATAACAGACTACATTCCATAATGACAAGGCTACCATCCATTGGAATAACAAAAATATCGACAACAAACTACCTTCCATAATAACAAGGCTACCATCCATTAGAGTAACAAAAATCTAGAAAACAGACTACCTTCCATAATGACAAGGCTACAATCCATTGTAGTAACAAAAATCTCGACAACAGACTACCTTCCATAATGACAAGGCTACCATCCATTAGAGTAACAAAAATCTAGAAAACAGACTACCTTCCATAATGAAAAGGCTACCATCCATCGGAGTTACAAAAATCTCGACAACAGACTACCTTCCATAATGACAAGGCTACCATTTATTGGAATAACAAAAATCTCGAGAACAGAATACCTTCCATAATGACAAGGCTACCATCCATTAGAGTGAGAAACATATCGACAACTGACTACCTTCCATAATGACAAGGCTATCATCCATTAGAGTAACAAAAATCTCGACAACAGACTACCTTCCATAACGACAATTCTACCATCCATTAGAGTAACGCAAATATCAACAAGAGACTACCTTCCATAATGACAAGGCTACCAACCATTAGAGTAACAAAAATCTCCCCAACAGACTACCTTCCATAATGACAAGGCTACCATCCATTGGAGTGACAAAAATCTCGACAATAGACTACCTTCCATAATGACAAGGCTACCATCCATTGGAGTAACAAATACTCGACAACAAACTACCTTCCATAATGACAAGGCTACCATCCATTGGAGTAACAAAAATATCGACAACAGACTACCTTCTATAATGACAAGGCTACCATCCATTGGAATAACAAAAATCTCGACAACAAACTACCTTCCATAACGAGAAGACTACCATCCATTGGAGTAACAAAAATATCGACAACAGACTACCTTCCATAATGAAAAGGCTACAATCCATTAGAGTTACAAAAATCTCCACAACAGACTACCTTCCATAATGACAAGGCTACCATCCATTGGAGTAAAAAAAATATCGATAATAGAGTACCTTCCATAATGACAAGGCTACCATCCATTGGTGTAACAAAATCTCGACAACAAACTACCTTCCATAATGACAAGGCTACCATCCATTGGAATAACAAAAATCTCGACAACACACTACCATCCATAATTAAAAGGCTACCATCCATTGGTGTAACAAAAATCTCGCCAACAGACTACCTTCCATAATGACAAGGCTACCCTCCATCGGAGTAACAAAAATCTCGCCAACAGACTACCATCCATAATGACAAGACTACCATCCATTGGAGTGACAAAATTATCGACAATAGACTACCTTTCATAATGACAAGGCTACCATCCATTGGAGTAACAAAAATCTCGAAAACAAACTACCTTCCATATTGACAAGGCTACCATCCATTGGAGTAACAAAAATATCGACAACATACTACTTTCCATAATGACAAGGCTACCATCCATTGGAATAACAAAAATCTCGACAACCAACTACCTTCCATAATAACAAGGCTACCATCCATCAGAGTAACAAAAATCTAGAAAACAAACTACCTTCCATAACGACAAGGCAACCATTCATTGGAATAACAAAACTCTGAACAATAGACTACCTTCCGTAATGACAAGTCTACCATCCATTGTAGTAAAAAAAATCTCGACAACAGACTACCTTCCATAATGACAAGGCTACCATCCATTAGAGTAACAAAAATCTAGAAAATAGACTACCTTCCATAATAAAAAGGCTACCATCCATTGGAGTAACAAAAATCTCGACAACAGACTACCTTCCATAATGACAAGGCTACGATCTATTGGAATAACAAAAATCTCGAGAACAGACTACCTTCCATAATGACAAGGCTACAATCCATTAGATTAACGAAAATATCAACAACAGACTACCTTCCATAATGACAAGGCTACCATCCATTAGAGTAACAAAAATCTCAACAACAGACTACCTTCCATAACAACAAGGCTACCATCCATTAGAGTAACGCAAATATCAACAAGAGACTATCTTCCATAATGACAAGGCTACCATCCATTAGAGTAACAAAAATCTCCCCAACAGACTACCTTCCATAATGACAAGGCTACCATCCCTTGGAGTAACAAAAATATCGATAACAGACTACCTTCCATAATGACAAGGCTACCATCCATTGGAGTAAAAAAATCTCAACAACCAACTACCTTCCATAATGACAAGGCTGTCGTCCATTGGAGTAACAAAAATATCGACAACAGACTACGTTCCATAATAACAAGGCTACCATCCATTGGAGTAACAAAAATATCGACAACAAACTACCTTCCATAATGAAAAGGCTAACCTCCATTGGAGTAACAAAAATATCGACAACAGACTACCTTCCATAATGAAAATGCTACCATCCATTAGAGTAACAAAAATCTCAACAATGAACTACCTTTCATAATGACAAGGCTACCATCCATTAAAGTAACAAAATCCCAACAACGAACCACCTTCCATAATGACAAGACTACCATTCATTAGAGTAACAAAATCCCAACAACGAACTACCTTCCATAATGACATGGCTACCATCCATTAGAGAAACAAAAACTCAATAATGAACTACCTTCCATAATGACAAGGCTACATTCCATTAGAGTAACAAAATCTCAACAACGAACTACATTCTATAATGACAAGGCTACCATCCATTGGAATAACAAAATCACAACAATGAACTAACTTTCATAATGACAAGGATACCATCCAATGGAGTAACAAAATGTCAACAGCGAACTACCTTCCATAATGAGAAGGCTACCATCCATTGGAGTAACAAAAACATAACAATAAACTACTTTCCGTAATGACACAGCTACCATCCATTAGAGTAACAAAATCTCAAAAACGAACTACCTTCCATACTGACAAGGCTACCATCCATTAAAGTAACAAAATCACAATAAAGAACTACCTTCCATAATGAAAAGACTACCATCCATTAGAGTAACAAAATCCCAACAACAAACTACCTTCCATAATGACAAGGCTACCATCCATTAGAGTAACAAAAACTCAACAATGAACTACCTTCCGTAATGACAAGGCTACCATCCATTAGAGTAACAAAATTTCAACAGCGAACTACCTTCCATAATGACAAGGCTACCATCCATTAGAGTAACAAAAACTCAACAATGAACGACCTTCCATAATTACAAGGCTACCATCAATTAAATTAACAAAATCTCAACAACGAACTACCTTCCATAATGACCAGGCTACCATCCATTGGAGTAACAAAATCTACATAACGAACTACCTTCCATATTGACAAGGCTACCATCCATTGAACCAACAAAATCTAAACAACAAACTACCTTCCAAAATCACAACAAAGAACTACCTTCCATAATGAAAAGACTACCATCCATTAGAGTAACAAAATCCCAACAACGAACTACCTTCCATAATGACCAGGCTACCATCCATTGGAGTAACAAAATCTCAACAACGAACTACCTTTCATAATGAAAAGGCTACCATCCATTAAAGTAACAAAATCACAACATCGAACTACCTTCCATAATGACAAGACTACCATCCATTAGAGTAACAAAATCCCAACAACGAACTACCTTCCATATTGACAAGTCTACCATCCACTAGAGTAACAAAAACTCAATAATGAATTACCTTCCGTAATGACAAGGCTACATTCCATTAGAGTAACAAAATATCTACAACGAACTACATTCTATAATGACAAGACAACCATCCATTGGAGTAACAAAATCACAACAACGAACTAACTTCCATAATGACGAGGATACCAACCGATGGAGTAACAAAATCTCAACAGTGATAAACCTTCCATAATGAGAAGGCTACCATCCATTGGAGTAACAAAAACATAACAAAGAACTACCTTCCGTAATGACAAGGATACCATCCATTAGAGTAACCAAATCTGAACAATGAACTACCTTCCATAATGACAAGGCTACCATACATTAAAGTAACAAAATCCCAACAACGAACTACCTTCTATAATGACAAGTCTACCATCCAATGGAGTAAAGAAAATATCAACAAGAGACTACCTTCCATAATGACAAGGCTACCATCCATTGGAGTAACAAAAATCTCGCCAACTGACTACCTTCCATAACGACAAGGCTACCATCCATTGGAGTGACAAAAATATAGAGAATAGACTACCTTCCATAATGACAAGGCTACCATCCATTGGAGTAACAAAATCTCGACAACAAACTACCTTCCATAATGACAAGGCTACCATCCATTGGAGTAACAAAATCTAGAAAATAGACTACCTTCCATAATGACAAGGCTTCTATCCATTGGAATAACAAAAATCTCGACAATAAACTACCTTCTATAAATACAAGGCTACCATCTATTAGAATAAAAAAAATCTCGAGAACATATTACTTTCCATAATGACAAAGCTACCATCCATTAGAGTAACAAAAATCTCGACAACAGACTACCTTCCATAATGACAAGGCTACCATCCATTAGAGTAACAAAAACTCAACAATGAACGACCTTCCGTAATGACATGGCTACCATCAATTAAATTAACAAAATCTCAACAACGAACTACCTTCCATAATGACCAGGCTACCATCCATTGGAGTAACAAAATATAAACAACGAACTTCCTTCCATATTGACAAGGCTACCATCCATTGAACCAACAAAATCTCAACAACGAACTACCTTCCATAATGACAAGGCTACCATCCATTAGATTAACAAAATCTCAACAACGAACTACCTTTCATAATGACAAGGCTACCATCCATTAAAGTAACAAAATCCCAACAATGAACTACCTTCCATAATGACAAGAATACCATCCATTAGAGTAAAAAAATCCCAACAGCGAACTACCTTCCATAATGACAAGGCTACCATCCACTAGAGTAACAAAAACTCAATAATGAACTACCTTCCGTAATGACAAGGATACCAACCAATGGAGTAACAAAATCTCAAAAGCGAACTACCTTCCATAATGAGAAGGCTACCATCCATTGTAGTAACAAAAACTTAACAATGAACTACCTTCCGTAATGACAAGGCTACCATCCATTAGAGTAACCAAATCTCAACAATGAACTACCTTCCATAATGACAAGGCTACCATCCATTAAAGTAACAAAATCCCAAAAATGAACTACCTTCTATAATCACAAGGCTACCATCCATTAGAGTAAAGAAAATATCAACAAGAGACTACCTTCCATAATGACAAGGCTACCATCCATTGGAGTAACCAAAATCTCGCCAACAGACTACCATCCATAACGACAAGGCTACCATCCATTGGAGTGACAAAAATATCGACAATAGACTACCTTCCATAATGACAAGGCTACCATCCATTGGAGTAACAAAATCTCGACAACAAACTACCTTCCATAATGACAAGGCTACCATCCATTGGAGTAACAAAATATAGAAAACAGACTACCTTCCATAATGACAAGGCTTCAATCCATTGGAATAACAAAAATCTCGACAACAAACTACCTTCCATAATGACAAGGCTACCATCTATTGGAATAAAAAATATTGAGAACATATTACCTTCCATAATGACAAAGCTACCATCTATTAGAGTAACAAAAATCTCGACAACAGACTACCTTCCATAATGACAAGGCTACCATCCATTAGAGTAACAAAAATCCCGACAACAGACTACCTTCCACAATGACAAGGCTACCATCCATTGGAGTAACAAAAATATCAACAAGAGACGACCTTCAATAATGACAAGGCTACTATCCATTGGAGTAACAAAAATCTCGCCAACATACTACCTTTCATAATGACAAGGCTACCATGCATTGGAGTGACAAAAATATCGACAATAGACTACCTTCCATAATGACAAGGCTACCATCCATTGGAGTAACAAAGTATCGACAATAAACTACCTTCCATAATGACAAGGCTATCATCCATTGGAGTAACAAAAATATCGACAACAGACTACCTTCCATAATGCCAAGGCTACCATCCATTGGGAAAAAAAAATCTCGACAACAAACTACCTTCCATAATGACAAGGCTACCATCCATTGGAGTAACAAAAATATCGAGAACAGATTACGTTCCATAATAACAAGGCTACCATCCATTGGAGTAACAAAAATATCGGCAATAGACTACCTTCCATAATGAAAAGGCTACCATCCATTGGAGTAACAAAAATATCGACCACAGACTACCGTCCATAATGAAAAGGCTACCATCCATTAGAGTAACAAAAATCTAGACAATAGACTACCTTCCATAATGACAAGGCTACCATCATTAGAGTAACAAAAATCTCGCCAACAGACTATGTTTCTTAATGACAAGGCTACCATCCATTGCAGTGACAAAAATATCGATAATAGACTACCTTCCATAATGACAAGGCTACCATCCATTGGAGTAAAAAAATCTCAATAACAAACTACCTTCCATAATGACAAGGCTACCATCCATTGGAGTAACAAAAATATCGACAACAGACTACCTTCCATAATGCGAAGGCTACCATCCGTTGGAATAACAAAAATCTCGACAACAAACCACCTTCCGTAATGACAAGGCTACCATCCATTGGAGTAATGAAAATATCAACAAGGGACTACCTTCCATAATGGCAAGGATACCATCCATTGGAGTAACAAAAATATCGCCAACAAACTACCTTTCATAATGAAAAGGCTACCATCCATTGGAGTGACAAAAATATCAACAATAGACTACCTTCCATAATGACAAGGCTACCATCCATTAGAGTAACAAAAATCTCGACAACACACTACCTTCCATAATGACAAGGCTACCATCCTTTGGAGTAATGAAAATATCAACAAGAGACTACCTTCCATAATGGCAAGGCTACCATTCATTGGTGTAACAAAAATCTCGACAACAGACAACCTTCCATAATGACAAGGCTACCATCTATTGGAATAACAAAAATCTCGAGAACAGACTACCATCCATAATGACAAGGCTACCATCCATTAGAGTAACGAAAATCTCGACAACAAACTACCTTCCATAATGACAAGGCTACCATCCATTGGAGTGACAAAAATACCGACAATAGACTACCTTCCATAATGACAAGGCTACCATCCATTGGATTAACAAAATCACGAAAACAAACTACCTTCCATAATGACAAGGCTACCATCCATTAAAGTAACAAAATCTAGAAAACAGACTACCTTCCATAATGAAAAGGCTACCATCCATTGGAGTAACAAAAATATCTACAATCGACTATGTTTCATAATGACAACGCTAGCATCAATAGTAGTAACCAAAATCTCGACAACAGACTACCTTCCATAATGACAAGGCTACCACCCATTAGAGTAATAAAAATCTCGACAACAGACTACCTTTAATAATAACAAGGCTACCATCCATTGGAGTAACAAAAATCTAGAAAACAGACTACCTTCCATAATGATAAGGCTACCATCCATTGGAGTAACAAAAATGTCAACAATAGACTACCTTCCATAATGACAAGGCTACCATCTATTGGAATAACAAATATCTCGAGAACATACTACCTTTCATAATGACAAGGCTACCATCCATTTGAGTAACAAAAATCTCGACAACAGACTACCTTCCATAATGACAAGGCTACCACCCATTAGAGTAACAAAAATCTCGACAACATACTAACTTCCATAATGATAAGGCTACCATCCATTGGAGTAACGAAAATATCAACATTAGACTACCTTCCATAATGACAAGGCTACCATCCATTGGAGTAACAAAAATCTCGCCAACGGACTACCTTCCATAATGATAAGGCTACCATCCATTGGAGTGACAAAAATATCAACGATAGACTACTTTCCATAATGACAAGGCTACCATCCATTGGAGTAAAAAAATCTCGACAACAAACTACCTTCAATAGTGAAAAGGCTACCATCCATTGGAGTAACAAAAATATCGATAACTGACTACTTTCCATAATGACAAGGCTACAATTCATTGGAATAATAAAAATATCAACAACAAACTCCCTTCCATAATAACAAGGCTAACATCAATTAGAGTAACAAAAATATAGAAAACAGACTACCTTCCATAATGACAAGGCTACCATTCATTGGAGTAACAAAAATCTCGACAACAGACAACCTTCCATAATGACAAGGCTACCATCTATTGGAATAACAAAAATCTCGAGAACAGACTACCATCCATAATGACAAGGCTACCATCCATTAGAGTAACGAAAATATCGGCAACAGACTACCTTTCATAATGACAAGGATACCATCCATTGGAGTGACAAAAATATCGATAATAGACTACCTTCCATAATGACAAGGCTACCATCCATTGGAGTAACAAAATCTCGACAACAAACTACCTTCCATAATGACAAGGCTACCATCCATTAAAGTAACAAAATCTAGAAAACAGACTACCTTCCATAATGACAAGGCTACCATCCATTGGAGTAACAAAAATATCTACAATCGACTTTCATAATGACAACGCTACAATCAATAGTAGTAACCAAAATCTCGACAACAGTCTATCTTCCATAATGACAAGGCTACCAACCATTGTAGTAACAAAAATATCGACAACAGACTACCTTTAATAATAACAAGGCTACCATCCATTGGAGTAACAAAAATATATAAAACAGACTACCTTCTATAATGATAAGGCTACCATCCATTGGAGTAACAAAAATCTCAAGAATAGACTACCTTCCATAATGACAAGGCTAACATCTATTGGAATAACAAAAATATCGACAACAGACTACCTTCCATAATGACAAGGCTACCACCCATTAGAGTAACAAAAATCTCGACAACAGACTACCTTTAATAATAACAAGGCTACCATCCATTGGAGTAACAAAAATCTAGAAAACAGACTACCTTCCATAATGACAAGGCTACCATCCATTGGAGTAAAAAAATCTCGACAACAAACTACCTTCAATAGTGAAAAGGCTACCATCCATTGGAGTAAATAAAATATCGATAACTGACTACTTTCCATAATGACAAGGCTACAATTCATTGGAATAATAAAAATCTCAACAACAAACTACCTTCCATAATAACAAGGCTAACATCAACTAGAGTAACAAAAATATAGAAAACAGACTACCTTCCATAATGACAAGGCTACCATTCATTGGAGTAACAAAAATCTCAACAACAGACAACCTTCCATAATGACAAGGCTACCATCTATTGGAATAACAAAAATCTCGAGAACAGACTACCATCCATAATGACAAGGCTACCATCCATTAGAGTAACGAAAATATCGGCAACAGACTACCTTTCATAATGACAAGGATACCATCCATTGGAGTGACAAAAATATCGATAATAGACTACCTTCCATAATGACAAGGCTACCATCCATTGGAGTAACAAAATCTCGACAACAAACTACCTTCCATAATGACAAGGCTACCATCCATTAAAGTAACAAAATCTAGAAAACAGACTACCTTCCATAATGACAAGGCTACCATCCATTGGAGTAACAAAAATATCTACAATCGACTTTCATAATGACAACGCTACCATCAATAGTAGTAACCAAAATCTCGACAACAGTCTATCTTCCATAATGACAAGGCTACCAACCATTGTAGTAACAAAAATATCGACAACAGACTACCTTTAATAATAACAAGGCTACCATCCATTGGAGTAACAAAAATATATAAAACAGACTACCTTCTATAATGATAAGGCTACCATCCATTGGAGTAACAAAAATCTCAAGAATAGACTACCTTCCATAATGACAAGGCTAACATCTATTGGAATAACAAAAATATCGACAACAGACTACCTTCCATAATGACAAGGCTACCACCCATTAGAGTAACAAAAATCTCGACAACAGACTACCTTTAATAATAACAAGGCTACCATCCATTGGAGTAACAAAAATCTAGAAAACAGACTACCTTCCATAATGACAAGGCTACCATCCATTGGAGTAAAAAAATCTCGACAACAAACTACCTTCAATAGTGAAAAGGCTACCATCCATTGGAGTAACAAAAATATCGATAACTGACTACTTTCCATAATGACAAGGCTACAATTCATTGGAATAATAAAAATATCAACAACAAACTCCCTTCCATAATAACAAGGCTAACATCAATTAGAGTAACAAAAATATAGAAAACAGACTACCTTCCATAATGACAAGGCTACCATTCATTGGAGTAACAAAAATCTCGACAACAGACAACCTTCCATAATGACAAGGCTACCATCTATTGGAATAACAAAAATCTCGAGAACAGACTACCATCCATAATGACAAGGCTACCATCCATTAGAGTAACGAAAATATCGGCAACAGACTACCTTTCATAATGACAAGGATACCATCCATTGGAGTGACAAAAATATCGATAATAGACTACCTTCCATAATGACAAGGCTACCATCCATTGGAGTAACAAAATCTCGACAACAAACTACCTTCCATAATGACAAGGCTACCATCCATTAAAGTAACAAAATCTAGAAAACAGACTACCTTCCATAATGACAAGGCTACCATCCATTGGAGTAACAAAAATATCTACAATCGACGATGTTTCATAATGACAATGCTACCATCAATAGTAGTAACCAAAATCTCGACAACAGTCTATCTTCCATAATGATAAGGCTACCAACCATTGTAGTAACAAAAATATCACCAACAGACTACCTTTACTAATAACAAGGCTATCATCCATTGGAGTAACAAAAATCTATCAAACAGACTACCTTCTATAATGATAAGGCTACCATCCATTGGAGTAACAAAAATCTCAAGAATAGACTACCTTCCATAATGACAAGGCTAACATCTATTGGAATAACAAAAATCTCGACAACAGACTACCTTCCATAATGACAAGGCTACCACCCATTAGAGTAATAAAAATCTCGACAACAGACTACCTTTAATAATAACAAGGCTACCATCCATTGGAGTAACAAAAATCTAGAAAACAGACTACCTTCCATAATGATAAGGCTACCATCCATGTGAGTAACAAAAATGTCAACAATAGACTACCTTCCATAATGACAAGGCTACCATCTATTGGAATAACAAATATCTCGAGAACATACTACCTTTCATAATGACAAGGCTACCATCCATTTGAGTAACAAAAATCTCGACAACAGACTACCTTCCATAATGACAAGGCTACCACCCATTAGAGTAACAAAAATCTCGACAACATACTAACTTCCATAATGATAAGGCTACCATCCATTAGAGTAACGAAAATATCAACATTAGACTACCTTCCATAATGACAAGGCTACCATCCATTGGAGTAACAAAAATCTCGCCAACGGACTACCTTCCATAATGATAAGGCTACCATCCATTGGAGTGACAAAAATATCAACGATAGACTACTTTCCATAATGACAAGGCTACCATCCATTGGAGTAAAAAAATCTCGACAACAAACTACCTTCAATAGTGAAAAGGCTACCATCCATTGGAGTAACAAAAATATCGATAACTGACTACTTTCCATAATGACAAGGCTACAATTCATTGGAATAATAAAAATATCAACAACAAACTCCCTTCCATAATAACAAGGCTAACATCAATTAGAGTAACAAAAATATAGAAAACAGACTACCTTCCATAATGACAAGGCTACCATTCATTGGAGTAACAAAAATCTCGACAACAGACAACCTTCCATAATGACAAGGCTACCATCTATTGGAATAACAAAAATCTCGAGAACAGACTACCATCCATAATGACAAGGCTACCATCCATTAGAGTAACGAAAATATCGGCAACAGACTACCTTTCATAATGACAAGGATACCATCCATTGGAGTGACAAAAATATCGATAATAGACTACCTTCCATAATGACAAGGCTACCATCCATTGGAGTAACAAAATCTCGACAACAAACTACCTTCCATAATGACAAGGCTACCATCCATTAAAGTAACAAAATCTAGAAAACAGACTACCTTCCATAATGACAAGGCTACCATCCATTGGAGTAACAAAAATATCTACAATCGACTTTCATAATGACAACGCTACAATCAATAGTAGTAACCAAAATCTCGACAACAGTCTATCTTCCATAATGACAAGGCTACCAACCATTGTAGTAACAAAAATATCGACAACAGACTACCTTTAATAATAACAAGGCTACCATCCATTGGAGTAACAAAAATATATAAAACAGACTACCTTCTATAATGATAAGGCTACCATCCATTGGAGTAACAAAAATCTCAAGAATAGACTACCTTCCATAATGACAAGGCTAACATCTATTGGAATAACAAAAATATCGACAACAGACTACCTTCCATAATGACAAGGCTACCACCCATTAGAGTAACAAAAATCTCGACAACAGACTACCTTTAATAATAACAAGGCTACCATCCATTGGAGTAACAAAAATCTAGAAAACAGACTACCTTCAATAATGACAAGGCTACCATCCATTGGAGTAAAAAAATCTCGACAACAAACTACCTTCAATAGTGAAAAGGCTACCATCCATTGGAGTAACAAAAATATCGATAACTGACTACTTTCCATAATGACAAGGCTACAATTCATTGGAATAATAAAAATCTCAACAACAAACTACCTTCCATAATAACAAGGCTAACATCATCTAGAGTAACAAAAATATAGAAAACAGACTACCTTCCATAATGACAAGGCTACCATTCATTGGAGTAACAAAAATCTCAACAACAGACAACCTTCCATAATGACAAGGCTACCATCTATTGGAATAACAAAAATCTCGAGAACAGACTACCATCCATAATGACAAGGCTACCATCCATTAGAGTAACGAAAATATCGGCAACAGACTACCTTTCATAATGACAAGGATACCATCCATTGGAGTGACAAAAATATCGATAATAGACTACCTTCCATAATGACAAGGCTACCATCCATTGGAGTAACAAAATCTCGACAACAAACTACCTTCCATAATGACAAGGCTACCATCCATTAAAGTAACAAAATCTAGAAAACAGACTACCTTCCATAATGACAAGGCTACCATCCATTGGAGTAACAAAAATATCTACAATCGACTTTCATAATGACAACGCTACCATCAATAGTAGTAACCAAAATCTCGACAACAGTCTATCTTCCATAATGACAAGGCTACCAACCATTGTAGTAACAAAAATATCGACAACAGACTACCTTTAATAATAACAAGGCTACCATCCATTGGAGTAACAAAAATATATAAAACAGACTACCTTCTATAATGATAAGGCTACCATCCATTGGAGTAACAAAAATCTCAAGAATAGACTACCTTCCATAATGACAAGGCTAACATCTATTGGAATAACAAAAATATCGACAACAGACTACCTTCCATAATGAAAAGGCTACCACCCATTAGAGTAACAAAAATCTCGACAACAGACTACCTTTAATAATAACAAGGCTACCATCCATTGGAGTAACAAAAATCTAGAAAACAGACTACCTTCCATAATGACAAGGCTACCATCCATTGGAGTAAAAAAATCTCGACAACAAACTACCTTCAATAGTGAAAAGGCTACCATCCATTGGAGTAACAAAAATATCGATAACTGACTACTTTCCATAATGACAAGGCTACAATTCATTGGAATAATAAAAATATCAACAACAAACTCCCTTCCATAATAACAAGGCTAACATCAATTAGAGTAACAAAAATATAGAAAACAGACTACCTTCCATAATGACAAGGCTACCATTCATTGGAGTAACAAAAATCTCGACAACAGACAACCTTCCATAATGACAAGGCTACCATCTATTGGAATAACAAAAATCTCGAGAACAGACTACCATCCATAATGACAAGGCTACCATCCATTAGAGTAACGAAAATATCGGCAACAGACTACCTTTCATAATGACAAGGATACCATCCATTGGAGTGACAAAAATATCGATAATAGACTACCTTCCATAATGACAAGGCTACCATCCATTGGAGTAACAAAATCTCGACAACAAACTACCTTCCATAATGACAAGGCTACCATCCATTAAAGTAACAAAATCTAGAAAACAGACTACCTTCCATAATGACAAGGCTACCATCCATTGGAGTAACAAAAATATCTACAATCAACTTTCATAATGACAACGCTACCATCAATAGTAGTAACCAAAATCTCGACAACAGTCTATCTTCCATAATGACAAGGCTACCAACCATTGTAGTAACAAAAATATCGACAACAGACTACCTTTAATAATAACAAGGCTACCATCCATTGGAGTAATAAAAATATATAAAACAGACTACCTTCTATAATGATAAGGCTACCATCCATTGGAGTAACAAAAATCTCAAGAATAGACTACCTTCCATAATGACAAGGCTAACATCTATTGGAATAACAAAAATATCGACAACAGACTACCTTCCATAATGACAAGGCTACCACCCATTAGAGTAACAAAAATCTCGACAACAGACTACCTTTAATAATAACAAGGCTACCATCCATTGGAGTAACAAAAATCTAGAAAACAGACTACCTTCCATAATGACAAGGCTACCATCCATTGGAGTAAAAAAATCTCGACAACAAACTACCTTCAATAGTGAAAAGGCTACCATCCATTGGAGTAACAAAAATATCGATAACTGACTACTTTCCATAATGACAAGGCTACAATTCATTGGAATAATAAAAATCTCAACAACAAACTACCTTCCATAATAACAAGGCTAACATCAACTAGAGTAACAAAAATATAGAAAACAGACTACCTTCCATAATGACAAGGCTACCATTCATTGGAGTAACAAAAATCTCAACAACAGACAACCTTCCATAATGACAAGGCTACCATCTATTGGAATAACAAAAACCTCGAGAACAGACTACCATCCATAATGACAAGGCTACCATCCATTAGAGTAACGAAAATATCGGCAACAGACTACCTTTCATAATGACAAGGATACCATCCATTGGAGTGACAAAAATATCGATAATAGACTACCTTCCATAATGACAAGGCTACCATCCATTGGAGTAACAAAATCTCGACAACAAACTACCTTCCATAATGACAAGGCTACCATCCATTAAAGTAACAAAATCTAGAAAACAGACTACCTTCCATAATGACAAGGCTACCATCCATTGGAGTAACAAAAATATCTACAATCGACTTTCATAATGACAACGCTACCATCAATAGTAGTAACCAAAATCTCGACAACAGTCTATCTTCCATAATGACAAGGCTACCAACCATTGTAGTAACAAAAATATCGACAACAGACTACCTTTAATAATAACAAGGCTAGCATCCATTGGAGTAACAAAAATATATAAAACAGACTACCTTCTATAATGATAAGGCTACCATCCATTGGAGTAACAAAAATCTCAAGAATAGACTACCTTCCATAATGACAAGGCTAACATCTATTGGAATAACAAAAATATCGACAACAGACTACCTTCCATAATGACAAGGCTACCACCCATTAGAGTAACAAAAATCTCGACAACAGACTACCTTTAATAATAACAAGGCTACCATCCATTGGAGTAACAAAAATCTAGAAAACAGACTACCTTCCATAACGACAAGGCTACCATCCATTGGAGTAAAAAAATCTCGACAACAAACTACCTTCAATAGTGAAAAGGCTACCATCCATTGGAGTAACAAAAATATCGATAACTGACTACTTTCCATAATGACAAGGCTACAATTCATTGGAATAATAAAAATATCAACAACAAACTCCCTTCCATAATAACAAGGCTAACATCAATTAGAGTAACAAAAATATAGAAAACAGACTACCTTCCATAATGACAAGGCTACCATTCATTGGAGTAACAAAAATCTCGACAACAGACAACTTTCCATAATGACAAGGCTACCATCTATTGGAATAACAAAAATCTCGAGAACAGACTACCATCCATAATGACAAGGCTACCATCCATTAGAGTAACGAAAATATCGGCAACAGACTACCTTTCATAATGACAAGGATACCATCCATTGGAGTGACAAAAATATCGATAATAGACTACCTTCCATAATGACAAGGCTACCATCCATTGGAGTAACAAAATCTCGACAACAAACTACCTTCCATAATGACAAGGCTACCATCCATTAAAGTAACAAAATCTAGAAAACAGACTACCTTCCATAATGACAAGGCTACCATCCATTGGAGTAACAAAAATATCTACAATCGACGATGTTTCATAATGACAATGCTACCATCAATAGTAGTAACCAAAATCTCGACAACAGTCTATCTTCCATAATGATAAGGCTACCAACCATTGTAGTAACAAAAATATCACCAACAGACTACCTTTACTAATAACAAGGCTATCATCCATTGGAGTAACAAAAATCTATAAAACAGACTACCTTCTATAATGATAAGGCTACCATCCATTGGAGTAACAAAAATCTCAAGAATAGACTACCTTCCATAATGACAAGGCTAACATCTATTGGAATAACAAAAATATCGACAACAGACTACCTTCCATAATGACAAGGCTACCACCCATTAGAGTAACAAAAATCTCGACAACAGATTACCTTTAATAATAACAAGGCTACCATCCATTGGAGTAACAAAAATCTAGAAAACAGACTACCTTTCATAATGACAAGGCTACCATCCATTTGAGTAACAAAAATCTCGACAACATACTACCTTCCATAATGACAAGGCTACCATCTATTGGAATAACAAATATCTCGAGAACATACTACCTTCCATAATGACAAGGCTACCATCCATTTGAGTAACAAAAATCTCGACAACAGACTACCTTCCATAATGACAAGGCTACCACCCATTGTAGTAACAAAAATCTCGACAACAGACTACCTTTAATAATAACAAGGCTACCATCCATTGGAGTAACAAAAACCTATAAAACAGACTACCTTCCATAATGATAAGGCTACCATCCATTGGAGTAACAAAAATCTCAAGAATAGACTACCTTCCATAATGACAAGGCTACCATCTATTGGAATAACAAAAATCTCGACAACAGACTACCTTCAATAATGACAAGGCTACCACCCATTAGAGTAACAAAAATCTCGACAACAGACTACCTTTAATAATAATAAGGCTACCATCCATTGGAGTAACAAAAATCTAGAAAACAGACTACCTTCCATAATTATAAGGCTACCATCCATTGGAGTAACAAAAATCTCAACAATAGACTACCTTCCATAATGACAAGGCTACCATCTATTGGAATAACAAATATCTCGAGAACATCCTACCTTCCATAATGACAAGGCTACCATCCATTGGAGTAACAAAATCTCGACAACAAACTACCATCCTACCTTCCATAATGACAAGGCTACCATCCATTGGAGTGACAAAAATATCGATAATAGACTACCTTCCATAATGACAAGGCTACCATCCATTGGAGTAACAAAATCTCGACAACAAACTACCTTCCATAATGACAAGGCTACCATCCATTAAAGTAACAAAATCTAGAAAACAGACTACCTTCCATAATGACAAGGCTACCATCCATTGGAGTAACAAAAATATCTACAATCGACTTTCATAATGACAACGCTACCATCAATAGTAGTAACCAAAATCTCGACAACAGTCTATCTTCCATAATGACAAGGCTACCAACCATTGTAGTAACAAAAATATCGACAACAGACTACCTTTAATAATAACAAGGCTACCATCCATTGGAGTAACAAAAATATATAAAACAGACTACCTTCTATAATGATAAGGCTACCATCCATTGGAGTAACAAAAATCTCAAGAATAGACTACCTTCCATAATGACAAGGCTAACATCTATTGGAATAACAAAAATATCGACAACAGACTACCTTCCATAATGAAAAGGCTACCACCCATTAGAGTAACAAAAATCTCGACAACAGACTACCTTTAATAATAACAAGGCTACCATCCATTGGAGTAACAAAAATCTAGAAAACAGACTACCTTCCATAATGACAAGGCTACCATCCATTGGAGTAAAAAAATCTCGACAACAAACTACCTTCAATAGTGAAAAGGCTATCATCCATTGGAGTAACAAAAATATCGATAACTGACTACTTTCCATAATGACAAGGCTACAATTCATTGGAATAATAAAAATATCAACAACAAACTCCCTTCCATAATAACAAGGCTAACATCAATTAGAGTAACAAAAATATAGAAAACAGACTACCTTCCATAATGACAAGGCTACCATTCATTGGAGTAACAAAAATCTCGACAACAGACAACCTTCCATAATGACAAGGCTACCATCTATTGGAATAACAAAAATCTCGAGAACAGACTACCATCCATACTGACAAGGCTACCATCCATTAGAGTAACGAAAATATCGGCAACAGACTACCTTTCATAATGACAAGGATACCATCCATTGGAGTGACAAAAATATCGATAATAGACTACCTTCCATAATGACAAGGCTACCATCCATTGGAGTAACAAAATCTCGACAACAAACTACCTTCCATAATGACAAGGCTACCATCCATTAAAGTAACAAAATCTAGAAAACAGACTACCTTCCATAATGACAAGGCTACCATCCATTGGAGTAACAAAAATATCTACAATCGACTTTCATAATGACAACGCTACCATCAATAGTAGTAACCAAAATCTCGACAACAGTCTATCTTCCATAATGACAAGGCTACCAACCATTGTAGTAACAAAAATATCGACAACAGACTACCTTTAATAATAACAAGGCTACCATCCATTGGAGTAATAAAAATATATAAAACAGACTACCTTCTATAATGATAAGGCTACCATCCATTGGAGTAACAAAAATCTCAAGAATAGACTACCTTCCATAATGACAAGGCTAACATCTATTGGAATAACAAAAATATCGACAACAGACTACCTTCCATAATGACAAGGCTACCACCCATTAGAGTAACAAAAATCTCGACAACAGACTACCTTTAATAATAACAAGGCTACCATCCATTGGAGTAACAAAAATCTAGAAAACAGACTACCTTCCATAATGACAAGGCTACCATCCATTGGAGTAAAAAAATCTCGACAACAAACTACCTTCAATAGTGAAAAGGCTACCATCCATTGGAGTAACAAAAATATCGATAACTGACTACTTTCCATAATGACAAGGCTACAATTCATTGGAATAATAAAAATATCAACAACAAACTCCCTTCCATAATAACAAGGCTAACATCAATTAGAGTAACAAAAATATAGAAAACAGACTACCTTCCATAATGACAAGGCTACCATTCATTGGAGTAACAAAAATCTCGACAACAGACAACCTTCCATAATGACAAGGCTACCATCTATTGGAATAACAAAAATCTCGAGAACAGACTACCATCCATAATGACAAGGCTACCATCCATTAGAGTAACGAAAATATCGGCAACAGACTACCTTTCATAATGACAAGGATACCATCCATTGGAGTGACAAAAATATCGATAATAGACTACCTTCCATAATGACAAGGCTACCATCCATTGGAGTAACAAAATCTCGACAACAAACTACCTTCCATAATGACAAGGCTACCATCCATTAAAGTAACAAAATCTAGAAAACAGACTACCTTCCATAATGACAAGGCTACCATCCATTGGAGTAACAAAAATATCTACAATCGACGATGTTTCATAATGACAATGCTACCATCAATAGTAGTAACCAAAATCTCGACAACAGTCTATCTTCCATAATGATAAGGCTACCAACCATTGTAGTAACAAAAATATCACCAACAGACTACCTTTACTAATAACAAGGCTATCATCCATTGGAGTAACAAAAATCTATAAAACAGACTACCTTCTATAATGATAAGGCTACCATCCATTGGAGTAACAAAAATCTCAAGAATAGACTACCTTCCATAATGACAAGGCTAACATCTATTGGAATAACAAAAATATCGACAACAGACTAGCTTCCATAATGACAAGGCTACCACCCATTAGAGTAACAAAAATCTCGACAACAGATTACCTTTAATAATAACAAGGCTACCATCCATTGGAGTAACAAAAATCTAGAAAACAGACTACCTTCCATAATGACAAGGCTACCATCCATTTGAGTAACAAAAATCTCGACAACATACTACCTTCCATAATGACAAGGCTACCATCTATTGGAATAACAAATATCTCGAGAACATACTACCTTCCATAATGACAAGGCTACCATCCATTTGAGTAACAAAAATCTCGACAACAGACTACCTTCCATAATGACAAGGCTACCACCCATTGTAGTAACAAAAATCTCGACAACAGACTACCTTTAATAATAACAAGGCTACCATCCATTGGAGTAACAAAAACCTATAAAACAGACTACCTTCCATAATGATAAGGCTACCATCCATTGGAGTAACAAAAATCTCAAGAATAGACTACCTTCCATAATGACAAGGCTACCATCTATTGGAATAACAAAAATCTCGACAACAGACTACCTTCAATAATGACAAGGCTACCACCCATTAGAGTAACAAAAATCTCGACAACAGACTACCTTTAATAATAACAAGGCTACCATCCATTGGAGTAACAAAAATCTAGAAAACAGACTACCTTCCATAATTATAAGGCTACCATCCATTGGAGTAACAAAAATCTCAACAATAGACTACCTTCCATAATGACAAGGCTACCATCTATTGGAATAACAAATATCTCGAGAACATCCTACCTTCCATAATGACAAGGCTACCATCCATTTGAGTAACAAAAATCTCGGCAACAGACTACCTTCCATAATGACAACGCTACCACCCATTAGAGTAACAAAAATCTCGACAACAGACTACCTTCCATAATGACAAGGCTACCACCCATTAGAGTAACAAAGAACTACCTTCCGTAATTACAAGGCTACCATCCATTAGAGTAACCAAATCTTAACAATGAACTACCTTCCATAATGACAAGGCTACCATACATTAAAGTAACAAAATCCCAACAACGAACTACCTTCTATAATGACAAGTCTACCATCCAATGGAGTAAAGAAAATATCAACAAGGGACTACCTTCCATAATGACAAGGCTACCATCCATTGGAGTAACAAAAATCTCGCCAACTGACTACCTTCCATAACGACAAGGCTACCATCCATTGGAGTGACAAAAATATCGAGAATAGACTACCTTCCATAATGACAAGGCTACCATCCATTGGAGTAACAAAATCTCGACAACAAACTACCTTCCATAATGACAAGGCTACCATCCATTGGAGTAACAAAATCTAGAAAATAGACTACCTTCCATAATGACAAGGCTTCAATCCATTGGAATAACAAAAATCTCGACAATAAACTACCTTCTATAATGACAAGGCTACCATCTATTAGAATAAAAAAAATCTCGAGCACATATTACCTTCCATAATGACAAAGCTACCATCCATTAGAGTAACAAAAATCTCGACAACAGACTACCTTCCATAATGACAAGGCTACCTTCCATTAGAGTAACAAAAACTCAACAATGAACGACCTTCCGTAATGACAAGGCTACCATCAATTAAATTAACAAAATCTCAACAACGAACTACCTTCCATAATGACCAGGCTACCATCCATTGGAGTAACAAAATATAAACAACGAACTTCCTTCCATATTGACAAGGCAACCATCCATTGAACTAACAAAATCTCAACAACGAACTACCTTCCATAATGACAAGGCTTTCATCCATTAGAGTAACAAAATCTCAACAACGAACTACCTTTCATAATGACAAGGCTACCATCCATTAAAGTAACAAAATCCCAACAACGAACTACCTTACATAATGACAAGATTACCATCCATTAGAGTAAAAAAATCCCAACAGTGAACTACCTTCCATAATGACAAGGCTACCATCCACTAGAGTAACAAAAACTCAATAATGAAATACCTTCCATAATGACAAGGCTACATTCCATTAGAGTAACAAAATATCAACAACGAACTACATTCTATAATGACAAGACTACCATCCATTGGAGTAACAAAATCATAACAATGAACTAACTTCCATAATGACAAGGATACCAACCAATGGAGTAACAAAATCTCAAAAGCGAACTACCTTCCATAATGAGAAGGCTACCATCCATTGGAGTAACAAAAACTTAACAATGAACTACCTTCCGTAATGACAAGGCTACCATCCATTAAAGTAACAAAATCCCAAAAACGAACTACCTTATATAATCACAAGGCTACCATCCATTGGAGTAAAGAAAATATCAACAAGAGACTACCTTCCATAATGACAAGGCTACCATCCATTGGAGTAACAAAAATCTCGCCAACAGACTACCTTCCATAACGACAAGGCTACCATCCATTGGAGTGACAAAAATATCGACAATAGACTACCTTCCATAATGACAAGGCTACCATCCATTGGAGTAACAAAATCTGGACAACAAACTACCTTCCATAATGACAAGGCTACCATCCATTGGAGTAACAAAATATAGAAAATAGACTACCTTCCATAATGACAAGGCTTCAATCCATTGGAATAACAAAAATCTCGACAACAAACTACCTTCCATAATGACAAGGCTACCATCTATTGGAATAAAAAAATATTGAGAACATATTACCTTCAATAATGACAAAGCTACCATCCATTAGAGTAACAAAAATCTCGACAACAAACTACCTTCCATAATGACAAGGCTACCATCCATTAGAGTAACAAAAATCCCGACAACAGACTACCTTCCACAATGACAATGCTACCATCCATTGGAGTAACAAAAATATCAACAAGAGACTACCTTCAATAATGACAAGGCTACCATCCATTGGAGTAACAAAATATAAACAACGAACTTCCTTCCATATTGACAAGGCTACCATCCATTAAACTAACAAAATCTCAACAACGAACTACCTTCCATAATGACAAGGCTACCATCCATTAGAGTAACAAAATCTCAACAACGAACTACCTTTCATAATAACAAGGCTACCATCCATTAAAGTAACAAAATCCCAACAACGAACTACCTTCCATAATGACAAGACTACCATCCATTAGAGTAAAAAAATCCCAACAGCGAACTACCTTCCATAATGACAAGGCTACCATCCACTAGAGTAACAAAAACTCAATAATGAACTACCTTTCGTAATGACAAGGCTACATTCCATTAGAGTAACAAAATATCAACAACGAACTACATTCTATAATGACAAGACTACCATCCATTGGAGTAACAAAATCACAACAATGAACTAACTTCCATAATGACAAGGATACCAACCAATGGAGTAACAAAATCTCAAAAGCGAACTACCTTCCATAATGAGAAGGCTACCATCCATTGGAGTAACAAAAACTTAACAATGAACTACCTTTTGTAATGACAAGGCTACCATCCATTAGAGTAACCAAATCTCAATGATGAACTACCTTCCATAATGACAAGGCTACCATCCATTAAAGTAACAAAATCCCAAAAACGAACTACCTTCTATAATCACAAGGCTACCATCCATTGGAGTAAAGAAAATATCAAAAAGAGACTACCATCCATAATGACAAGGCTACCATCCATTGGAGTAACAAAAATCTCGCCAACAGACTACCTTCCATAACGACAAGGCTACCATCCATTGGAGTGACAAAAATATCGACAATAGACTACCTTCCATAATGACAAGGCTACCATCCATTGGAGTAACAAAATCTCGACAACAAACTAACTTCCATAATGACAAGGCTACCATCCATTGGAGTAACAAAATATAGAAAACAGAATACCTTGCATAATGACAAGGCTTCAATCCATTGGAATAACAAAAATCTCGACAACAAACTACCTTCCATAATGACAAGGCTACCATCTATTGGAATAAAAAAATATTGAGAACATATTACCTTCCATAATGACAACGCTACCATCCATTAGAGTAACAAAAATCTCGACAACAGACTACCTTCCATAATGACAAGGCTACCATCCATTAGAGTAACAAAAATCCCGACAACAGACTACCTTCCACAATGACAAGGCTACCATCCATTGGAGTAACAAAAATATCAACAAGAGACTACCTTCAATAATGACAAGGCTACCATCCATTGGAGTAACAAAAATCTCGCCAACATACTACCTTTCATAATGACAAGGCTACCATGCATTGGAGTGACAAAAATATCGACAATAGACTACCTTCCATAATGGCAAGGCTACCATCCATTGGAGTAACAAAATATCGACAACAAACTACCTTCCATAATGACAAGGCTATCATCCATTGGAGTAACAAAAATATCGACAACAGACTAGCTTCCATAATGCCAAGGCTACCATCCATTGGGATAACAAAAATCTCGACAACAAACTACCTTCCATAATGACAAGGCTACCATCCATTGGAGTAACAAAAATATCGAGAACAGATTACGTTCCATAATAACAAGGCTACCATCCATTGGAGTAACAAAAATATCGGCAACAGACTACCTTCCATAATGAAAAGGCTACCATCCATTGGAGTAACAAAAATATCGACCACATACTACCTTCCATAATGAAAAGGCTACCATCCATTAGAGTAACAAAAATCTAGACAATAGACTACCTTCCATAATGACAAGGCTACCATCATTAGAGTAACAAATATCTCGCCAACAGACTATGTTTCTTAATGACAAGGTTACCATCCATTGCAGTGACAAAAATATCGACAATAGACTACCTTCCATAATGACAAGGCTACCATCCATTGGAGTAATAAAATCTCAATAACAAACTACCTTCCATAATGATAAGGCTACCATCCATTGGAGTAACAAAATCTAGAAAACAGACTACCTTCCATAATGAAGAGGCTACAATCCATTGGAATAACAAAAATCTCAACAACAAACTACCTTTCATAATGACAAGGACACCATCTATTGAAATAAGAAAAATCTCGAGAACATACTACCTTCCATAATGACAAGGCTACCATCCATTAGAGTAACAAAAATCTCGACAACACACTACCTTCCATAATGACAAGGCTACCATCCTTTGGAGTAATGAAAATATCAACAAGAGACTACCTTCCATAATGACAAGGATACCATCCATTGGAGTAACAAAAATCTCTCCAATAGACTACCTTTCATAATGAAAAGGCTACCAACCATTGGAGTGAAACAAATATCTACAATAGACTACCTTCCATAATGACAAGGCTACCATCCATTGGAGTAACAAAATCTCGACAACAAACTACCTTCCATAATGACAAGGCTACCATCCATTGGAGTAATAAAAATCTAGAAAACAGACTACCTTCCATAATGACAAGGCTACAATTCCTTTGGAATAACAAAAATCTCGAGAACATACTACCTTCAATAATAACCAGGCTATCATCCATTAGAGTAACAAAATTCTCGACAACAAACTACCTTCCGTAATGACAAGCTACCTTCCATTAGAGTAACAAACATATCGACAACAGACTACCTTCCATAATGACAAGGCTACAATAAATTGGAGTAACAAAAATCTCGACAAGAGATTACCTTCCATAATGACAATGCTACCATCCATTAAAGTAACAAAAATCTCGACAACAGACTACCTTTCATAATGACAAGGCTACCATCCATTGGAGTGACAAAAATATCGACAATAAACTACCTTCCATAATGACAAGGCTACCATCCATTGGAGTAACAAAATCACGACAACAAACTACCTTCCATAATGACAAGGCTACCATCCATTGGAGTAACAAAAATATCGACAACAGACTACCTTCCATAATGCCAAGGCTACCATCCGTTGGAATAACAAAAATCTCGACAACAAACCACCTTCCGTAATGACAAGGCTACCATCCATTGGAGTAATGAAAATATCAACAAGAGACTACCTTCCATAATGACAAGGATACCATCCATTGGAGTAACAAAAATATCGCCAATAGACTACCTTTCATAATGAAAAGGCTACCATCCATTGCAGTGACTAAAATATCAACAATAGACTACCTTCCATAATGACAAGGCTACCATCCATTAGAGTAACAAAAATCTCGACAACACACTACCTTCCATAATGACAAGGCTACCATCCTTTGGAGTAATGAAAATATCAACAAGAGACTACCTTCCATAATGGCAAGGCTACCATTCATTGGAGTAACAAAAATCTCGACAACAGACAACCTTCCATAATGACAAGGCTACCATCTATTGGAATAACAAAAATCTCGAGAACAGACTACCATCCATAATGACAAGGTTACCATCCATTAGTGTAACGAAAATCTCGACAACAAACTACCTTCCATAATGACAAGGCTACCATCCATTGGAGTGACAAAAATACCGACAATAGACTACCTTCCATAATGACAAGGCTACCATCCATTGGATTAACAAAATCTCGAAAACAAACTACCTTCCATAATGACAAGGCTACCATCCATTGGAGTAACAAAATCTAGAAAACAGACTACCTTCCATAATGAAGAGGCTACAATCCATTGGAATAACAAAAATCTCAACAAAAAACTACCTTCCATAATGACAAGGACACCATCTATTGAAATAAGAAAAATCTCGAGAACATACTACCTTCCATAATGACAAGGCTACCATCCATTAGAGTAACAAAAATCTCGACAACACACTACCTTCCATAATGACAAGGCTACCATCCTTTGGAGTAATGAAAATATCAACAAGAGACTACCATCCATAATGACAAGGATACCATCCATTGGAGTAACAAAAATATCTCCAATAGACTACCTTTCATAATGAAAAGGCTACCATCCATTGGAGTGAAACAAATATCTACAATAGACTACCTTCCATAATGACAAGGCTACCATCCATTGGAGTAACAAAATCTCGACAACAAACTACCTTCCATAATGACAAGGCTACCATCCATTGGAGTAATAAAAATCTAGAAAACAGACTACCTTCCATAATGACAAGGCTACAATCCATTGGAATAACAAAAATCTCGAGAACATACTACCTTCAATAATAACCAGGCTATCATCCATTAGAGTAACAAAATTCTCGACAACAAACTACCTTCCGTAATGACAAGCTACCATCCATTAGAATAACAAACATATCGACAACAGACTACCTTCCATAATGACAAGGCTATAATAAATTGGAGTAACAAAAATCTCGACAAGAGATTACCTTCCATAATGACAATGCTACCATCCATTAAAGTAACAAAAATCTCGACAACAGACTACCTTTCATAATGACAAGGCTACCATCCATTGGAGTGACAAAAATATCGACAATAGACTACCTTCCATAATGACAAGGCTACCATCCATTGGAGTAACAAAATCACGACAACAAACTACCTTCCATAATGACAAGGCTACCATCCATTGGAGTAACAAAAATATCGACAACAGACTACCTTCCATAATGCCAAGGCTACCATCCGTTGGAATAACAAAAATCTCGACAACAAACCACCTTCCGTAATGACAAGGCTACCATCCATTGGAGTAATGAAAATATCAACAAGAGACTACCTTCCATAATGACAAGGATACCATCCATTGGACTAACAAAAATATCGCTAACAGACTACCTTTCATAATGAAAAGGCTACCATCCATTGCAGTGACAAAAATATCAACAATAGACTACCTTCCATAATGACAAGGCTACCATCCATTAGAGTAACAAAAATCTCGACAACACACTACCTTCCATAATGACAAGGCTACAATCCTTTGGAGTAATGAAAATATCAACAAGAGACTACCTTCCATAATGGCAAGGCTACCATTCATTGGAGTAACAAAAATCTCGACAACAGACAACCTTCCATAATGACAAGGCTACCATCTATTGGAATAACAAAAATCTCGAGAACAGACTACCATCCATAATGACAAGGTTAACATCCATTAGAGCAACGAAAATCTCGACAACAAACTACCTTCCATAATGACAAGGCTACCATCCATTGGAGTGACAAAAATACCGACAATAGACTACCTTCCATAATGACAAGGCTACCATCCATTGGATTAACAAAATCTCGAAAACAAACTACCTTCCATAATGACAAGGCTACCATCCATTAAAGTAACAAAATCTAGAAAACAGACTACCTTCCATAATGAAAAGGCTACCATCCATTGGAGTAACAAAAATATCTACAATCAACTATGTTTCATAATGACAACGCTAGCATCAACAGTAGTAACCAAAATCTCGACAACAGACTACCTTCCATAATGACAAGGCTACCACCCATTAGAGTAACAAAAATATCGACAACAGACTACCTTTAATAATAACAAGGCTACCATCCATTGGAGTAACAAAAATCTAGAAAACAGACTACCTTCCATAATGATAAGGCTACCATCCATTGAAGTAACAAAAATCTCAACAATAGACTACCTTCCATAATGACAAGGCTACCATCTATTGGAATAACAAATATCTCGAGAACATACTACCTTCCATAATGACAAGGCTACCATCCATTTGAGTAACAAAAATCTCGACAACAGACTACCTTCCATAATGACAAGGCTATCACCCATTACAGTAACAAAAATCTCGACAACATACTAACTTCCATAATGATAAGGCTACCATCCAATGGAGTAACGAAAATATCAACAATAGACTACCTTCCATAATGACAAGGCTACCATCCATTGGAGTAACAAAAATCTCGCCAATGGACTACCTTCCATAATGATAAGGCTACCATCCATTGGAGTGACAAAAATATCGACAATAGACTACTTTCCATAATGACAAGGCTACCATCCATTGGAGTAAAAAAATCTCGACAACAAACTACCTTCCATAGTGAAAAGGCTACCATCCATTGGAGTAACAAAAATATCGATAACTGACTACTTTCCATAATGATAAGGCCACAATTCATTGGAATAATAAAAATCTCAACAATAAACTACCTTCCATAATAACAAGGCTAACATCAATTAGAGTAACAAAAATATAGAAAACAGACTACCTTCCATAATGACAAGGCTACCATTCATTGGAGTAACAAAAATCTCGACAACAGACAACCTTCCATAATGACAAGGCTACCATCTATTGGAATAACAAAAATCTCGAGAACAGACTACCATCCATAATGACAAGGCTACCATCCATTATAGTAACGAAAATATCGGCAACAGACTACCTTTCATAATGACAAGGCTACCATCCATTGGAGTGACAAAAATATCGATAATAGACTACCTTCCATAATGACAAGGCTACCATCCATTAGAGTAACAAAATCTCGACAACAAACTACCTTCCATAATGACAAGGCTACCATCCATTAAAGTAACAAAATCTAGAAAACAGACTACCTTCCATAATGACAAGGCTACCATCCATTGGAGTAACAAAAATATATACAATCGACTATGTTTCATAATGACAACGCTACCATCAATAGTAGTAACCAAAATCTCGACAACAGTCTATCTGCCATAATGACAAGGCTACCAACCATTGTAGTAACAAAAATATCGACAACAGACTACCTTTAATAATAACAAGGCTACCATCCATTGGAGTAACAAAAATCTATAAAACAGACTACCTTCTATAATGATAAGGCTACCATCCATTGGAGTAACAAAAATCTCAAGAATAGTCTACCTTCCATAATGACAAGGCTAACATCTATTGGAATAACAAAAATATCGATAATAGACTACCTTCCATAATGACAAGGCTACCACCCATTAGAGTAACAAAAATCTCGACAACAGACTACCTTTAATAATAACAAGGCTACCATCCATTGGAGTAACAAAAATCTAGAAAACAGA
The DNA here is from genome assembly GCA_948472305.1 of Vicia faba. Taxonomy (NCBI): domain Eukaryota; kingdom Viridiplantae; phylum Streptophyta; class Magnoliopsida; order Fabales; family Fabaceae; genus Vicia; species Vicia faba. Next base: position 543,890,997 of record OX451739.1, on the reverse strand, counting down.
CTACCTTCCATAATTACAAGGCTACCATCCATTTGAGTAACAAAAATCTCAACAACAGACAACCTTCCATAATGACAAGGCTACCATCTATTGGAATAACAAAAATCTCGAGAACAGACTACCATCCATAATGACAAGGCTACCATCCATTAGAGTAACGAAAATATCGACAACAAACTACCTTCCATAATGACAAGGCTACCATCCATTGGAGTGACAAAAATACCGACAATAGACTACCTTCCATAATGACAAGGCTACCATCCATTGGATTAACAAAATCTCGAAAACAAACTACCTTCCATAATGACAAGGCTACCATCCATTAAAGTAACAAAATCTAGAAAACAGACTACCTTCCATAATGAAAAGGCTACCATCCATTGGAGTAACAAAAATATCTACAATCGACTATGTTTCATAATGACAACGCTAGCATCAATAGTAGTAACCAAAATCTCGACAACAGACTACCTTCCATAATGACAAGGCTACCACCCATTAGAGTAACAAAAATCTCGACAACAGACTACCTTTAATAATAACAAGGCTACCATCCATTGGAGTAACAAAAATCTAGAAAACAGACTACCTTCTATAATGATAAGGCTACCATCCATTGAAGTAACAAAAATCTCAACAATAGACTACCTTCCATAATGACAAGGCTACCATCTATTGGAATAACAAATATCTTGAGAACATACTACCTTCCATAATGACAAGGCTACCATCCATTTGAGTAACAAAAATCTCGACAACAGACTACGTTCCATAATGACAAGGCTACCACCCATTAGAGTAACAAAAATCTCGACAACATACTAACTTCCATAATGATAAGGCTACCATCCATTGGAGTAACGAAAATATCAACAATAGACTACCTTCCATAATGACAAGGCTACCATCCATTGGAGTAACAAAAATCTCGCCAATGGACTACCTTCCATAATGATAAGGCTACCATCCATTGGAGTGACAAAAATATCGACAATAGACTACTTTCCATAATGACAAGGCTACCATCCATTGGAGTAAAAAAATCTCGACAACAAACTACCTTCCATAGTGAAAAGGCTACCATCCATTGGAGTAACAAAAATATCGATAACTGACTACTTTCCATAATGACAAGGCTACAATTCATTGGAAAATAAAATCTCAACAATAAACTACCTTCCATAATAACAAGGCTAACATCAATTAGAGTAACAAAAATATAGAAAACAGACTACCTTCCATAATGACAAGGCTACCATTCATTGGAGTAAGAAAAATCTCGACAACAGACAACCTTCCATAATGACAAGGCTACCATCTATTGGAATAACAAAAATCTCGAGAACAGACTACCATCCATAATGACAAGGCTACCATCCATTAGAGTAACGAAAATATCGGCAACAGATTACCTTTCATAATGACAAGGCTACCATCCATTGGAGTGACAAAAATATCGATAATAGACTACCTTCCATAATGACAAGGCTACCATCCATTGGAGTAACAAAATCTCGACAAAAAACTACCTTCCATAATGACAAGGCTATCATCCATTGGAGCAACAAAAATATCGACAACAGACTACCTTCCATAATGCCAAGGCTACCATCCATTGGGATAACAAAAATCTCGACAACAAACAACCTTCCATAATGACAAGGCTACCATCCATTGGAGTAACAAAAATATCGAGAACAGATTACGTTCCATAATAACAAGGCTACCATCCATTGGAGTAACAAAAATATCGGCAACAGACTACCTTCCATAATGAAAAGGCTACCATCCATTGGAGTAACAAAAATATCGACCACAGACTACCTTCCATAATGAAAAGGCTACCATCCATTAGAGTAACAAAAATCTAGACAATAGACTACCTTCCATAATGATAAGGCTACCATCATTAGAGTAACAAAAATCTCGCCAACAGACTATGTTTCTTAATGACAAGACTACCATCCATTGCAGTGACAAAAATATCGACAATAGACTACCTTCCATAATGACAAGGCTACCATCCATTGGAGTAATAAAATCTCAATAACAAACTACCTTCCATAATGACAAGGCTACCATCCATTGGAGTAACAAAATCTAGAAAACAGACTACCTTCCATAATGAAGAGGCTACAATCCATTGGAATAACAAAAATCTCAACAACAAACTACCTTCCATAATGACAAGGACACCATCTATTGAAATAAGAAAAATCTCGAGAACATACTACCTTCCATAATGACAAGGCTACCATCCATTAGAGTAACAAAAATCTCGACAACACACTACCTTCCATAATGACAAGGCTACCATCCTTTGGAGTAATGAAAATATCAACAAGAGACTACCATCCATAATGACAAGGATACCATCCATTGGAGTAACAAAAATCTCTCCAATAGACTACCTTTCATAATGAAAAGGCTACCATCCATTGGAGTGAAAAAAATATCTACAATAGACTACCTTCCATAATGACAAGGCTACCATCCATTGGAGTAACAATATCTCGACAACAAACTACCTTACATAATGATAAGGCTACCATCCATTGGAGTAATAAAAATCTAGAAAATAGACTACCTTCCATAATGACAAGGCTACAATCCATTGGAATAACAAAAATCTCCAGAACATCCTACCTTCAGTAATAACCAGGCTATCATCCATTAGAGTAACAAAATTCTCGACAACAAACTACCTTCCGTAATGACAAGCTACCATCCATTAGAGTAACAAAAATATCGACAACAGACTACCTTCCATAATGACAAGGCTACAATAAATTGGAGTAACAAAAATCTCGACAAGAGATTACCTTCCATAATGACAATGCTACCATCCATTAAAGTAACAAAAATCTCGACAACAGACTACCTTTCATAATGACAAGGCTACCATCCGTTGGAGTGACAAAAATATCGACAATAGACTACCTTCCATAATGACAAGGCTACCATCCATTGGAGTAACAAAATCACGACAACAAACTACCTTCCATAATGACAAGGCTACCATCCATTGGAGTAACAAAAATATCGACAACAGACTACCTTCCATAATGCCAAGGCTACCATCCGTTGGAATAACAAAAATCTCGACAACAAACCACCTTCCGTAATGACAAGGCTACCATCCATTGGAGTAATGAAAATATCAACAAGAGACTACCTTCCATAATGACAAGGATACCATCCATTGGAGTAACAAAAATATCGCCAACAGACTACCTTTCATAATGAAAAGGCTACCATCCATTGCAGTGACAAAAATATCAACAATAGACTACCTTCCATAATGACAAGGCTACCATCCATTAGAGTAACAAAAATCTCGACAACACACTACCTTCCATAATGACAAGGCTACCATCCTTTGGAGTAATGAAAATATCAACAAGAGACTACCATCCATAATGACAAGGATACCATCCATTGGAGTAACAAAAATCTCTCCAATAGACTACCTTTCATAATGAAAAGGCTACCATCCATTGGAGTGAAAAAAATATCTACAATAGACTACCTTCCATAATGACAAGGCTACCATCCATTGGAGTAACAAAATCTCGACAACAAACTACCTTACATATGAAGGGGTGAAAAACACAAGAAGGGGGGGTTGAATTGTAAAACTGAAATCTAAAGCAATGAACACGATATTTTTATCCTGGTTCGTTTGATCTCAAACTACTCCAGTCCACCCGTCAAGGTGATTTCGCCTCTCTCCAACGAGGTCTTAATCCACTATATTCAACTGAATATTACAGACTGCTTTAACAACTGCTAAAGCCTTCTTGATTCAAACCACAACCCGGTTTGTCAAGGTAACACTTTCTTACAAAGAGATAAAACTATGTGTGTGGATGTTTTCTACAAAACTGTATCACAACTGTGATGTATACACAAAATGAAGCTTAGAAACTAGATTGCTAAACAGTAATGGAATATCAGAGTATGTGGTTTAGCAAAACTGGTAGAACGAAGATTATGGTTCAGCTTTTGTGCGTGTAGAGATTTTGAGAGCATTAGACATTATAATCTTCAAAGCCTTGTTTATATAGCACTTGAGATGATGAACGTTGAATGCAATATTCTTGATTCAATGCTAATAACAAGCTTTCCTTATTGAGCAGATCTTGTCTGGAATGAGGCCGTTGGAATTAATTAGCTTTCAATGCACAGTACCGTTGCTTACTTAACGCAAGTTCTGGCTTGGCTCATTCTGATTCTGCTTCGCTGCTGATGAACTATTGTGTTTCTGTATCAGAGTGTTTGAGCGCAGTCTTGTTCATCAGGCTTCAGCATGTACGTGAGTTGATCATCTGATCTTGACGTTCTGATGTAGCAACTTCTGATGCTGGTGTATGAAATAAAATTCTGATGCTGAATATATGTGATCTTGCTTATTTCAATCAGCGCATCTGCAAGTCAGAACATAATAATTTTAGGCAGCAGATAGTTCAAACATGAAACATATAAATACTATATCTTTTCACTTTGTTATCATCAAAACTTAAATATAGGGTAGTAGATTCAAACATTGTTCTAACAATCTCCCCCTTTTTGATGATGACAAAAACTAGATATTTTAAATTAAAATAACGTGAAAAGGTATCTGGAATATGTATCAGAATAAGAAGTAAAAGAATAAGGAGTAAGGAAATACTCCCCCTGAGTTTATTACTTCCCTTTGATTATATGTGTTCTTCAGGATCAGATCTTTTTCTTTCTTTGAACATCAGATTATCAGAGTCTTTGACTTATCAGAGAGCAGAGCTTCAGAGCTTTTCTTGTCAGAGCTTTGCTTTGGATCAGAGTATTAGAACGATCAGAACTTCATATTGATCAGAGCAACATTGATCAGAGCTTCTAGTCTTCAGAGTGTCCAGGAGCTTCCTTGTGCCTGTAGACTTCAAACAAAACAGAAAAAACATTTCAAGTAATAAAGTTAGAATGTTTGAGAATTTCTGTCTAGTTAGCCGTTATTGATTTAAATATCATTCTTGTTCTCCCCCTTTTTGTCAGCAATCAAAAAGTGTTGGTGATGTAATAAAACAATTAATGATCAGAAAAACTAATCATATTAATATAGTTCAGAATCAGAGCAAGAAATTATTACAAAACATAATCAAAACAGTACATCAGAAAATCAGGGAAAACATGAAAAGGTCATGCATGAAATAAAAGATTTAAGGTTGAGGAGGCAAGCGTGTGAACAGGCTCTCCAGCATCGCTTGAATCTTTTCAGAAGTCTCATTTTGCTTATGCACCATGCTGACAACAATGTCAATCTTGTTGTCCTGCACATCCATTCTTGCTTTCATCTTCTGATCGTTTTCATCCATCCGCTGCTGTAGACGCATGTCATTCAGCCTTAGTTCTTCCAGAGTCTGCCTGTCCAAGGCAGCTTGAGAAGCATCAGAAGGAGGAGGCTTCTCAGAACTTTCAGCAACATCTTCTGCTTGACTTTCTTCAGCCTGAATGGTCTTGTCTTCTTCTGATGGTTGCACCTTTGCAGCTTGCTGTTTCTCAGACCAAGGTTCACTGTCCAGAGGGAGCACGTCCTCTTTCAGAAGCATACTTCCAACTTCATTCAGAAGCTTGCTGAAATTTTGTTGTGCCTGCTCATAGTTGATATCTTGCAACTTGAGGGCTTCAGCACGTACCCAAAATCTGAACTGTGACCAGAGCTGATCAGAAGCAGCTGGATCAATCATCCCAGGACAGACTTGCTTCAAGGAAGCAATCCATTGCAGCACACCTGTTTCAAAATTCAAAATACCAGAGCCAACATCTGGTTGCTTTGGTTTTGGGATGGCAATTTTGTGTTTTAGATCAGCAAGACGGTCAAGACTGGTTAAGTCAATGAAAGTCCTGCTGGGGTTTTCAGGGGTTTTCTGAGAGGCTATTTGTTTTGGAGAAGGGGTATCAGAGTCAGATATTTCGATTGGAGTGGGTGGTGTTTTGGGAGTTTTTGGTGGTGTCGATTCTAATGAGGATGGTAACTGGGGCATGAAAACAGTGGTTCCACATGGCAACTAGATTGCCAGCGGTGATGGTTGAGGTGAGTGAGGGTCAGATTGATGAAGAGAAGGGGTTTCAGAGTGGTGAAACTCTGTTTGAGGTGAAGGTGGATTAATTTCTGGTTGGGGAGAGGGAGGTGGAATCTCTGATTGCTCAGGGATCAGAGGTTCTTCTGAGAGTGGTTGTTGTTGTGGTTCTGGTTCTGGTTGTTGTTGTTGTTCTGGTTGTGGAGGAGGAACATTTTGTGGTTCAGAGTTTGGTTGAGCAGAGGCATGTTGACGCTCAATATCAGCCAGCACTTGGTCAAGTGCTGTTGTTGTTGAAATTGTTGGTTGTTTGGGTTGTTTGGTTCTAGGTCTTCTGAGTTTTAATGCCTCAGAAGGGTCTTCTTCTTGTATGGTTTCATCAATGGTAGGGATGGGAATTGATATTCTATGAGAGGTTTGAGGAGGGATAGATGCTGGAATAGTAAAAGATTTTGAAATAGGGGCAGCAGATGAAATACATCTTTTCTTTGGAGTCTGCTGAGATGATCCTTCTGATGGCGCTTTCCTCTTCTTTGTCTTCTTCAAAGTCACTTCTGGTTGGGGTTGACGCAGATCTCTGATATTCAGCTTTGGATCTGTATCATCTGCCTTGTACGCATCTGGGTACCTGAGAAACATCTCTGGTTTGGATTCCATTTCAGAAAATACCGGAAAATCACTCAGAGGCACTCTTCTGCTGGAGATATCAGCAGTTGAAGTAGCTCTGGGTTCCTTCTGAATATTCTCTATCAGCTTCATCTTTTTCAGATTCTTTGCGTTCAGAGGTTTCCCAATTGTTGGTTCAATAGTGCTTAGCTCTTGAGCTTCTATCAGATGCTCAATCCGCCTATTCTCTGTCAGAATATCTGATATAAGCCTTCCAAACGGTATCCAGTCCCTCTTGGTTCTTTCTTCTTCCCTTGTTTCTTTCACACTGGTTTTGAGATGGTTGAACAAGAAGTGAGCCAGATTGATCTTTATCTTCTGATCAATAAAGTAGATCAGAAACTGCTGATCCACATTTATATAATCAGGAGAACTTGTTGGTTTCCTGTGGTTGAAGCACCCCAGAACAATCTTAGCCCATACTCTGCAATGATCCTTCAGATCTTTAATCTTGCTGCTGGGCATCCCAAGAGTGAAAATCCTGTTAGCTACCACACCTGTATCAGCACATCTTTCAGCCATGTCCACACAACGGACGCCACCACCACTTTGACCGATTAGCCTTGCAATGAGATCTTCAGAAATCACAATCTTCTTCCCCATGACAGAGGAGATGACTAGATGTTTTGAAACCTTGGCGTGAATCCAAAATTCCTTGACCAGCGCTGGGAATGTTGGTCCAACCAACCTATCGAAATACCTTTCCCACTTTTGAGCCCTAATTTTTTCAGTTAGGTCAAAACCATTTTCCTTCAAGCTTTCAAAATCAATGATTAACTCAGAGAGCACTTCAAGGTTCTTCACTGGAGTGAGGAGAGTTCTGAGCGGCACTTGATATTGCTCAGAAGTTGCTTTCTTCTGATTACCTGCAGAAACGCTGCTGGAGGATGCCATTGTTCACACTAAAAAGGGTTTTGAGAATGAATTGAAGAAAAAGGTTTGCAAGAGATGAACTCAGAAATATGCAGAAAAAGCTTGAGTGATAGTGAGAAAGCGTAAAGAATAAGAATGAGAGATTAATGTGCTTAAATAGAGTTTTCAAAACTATTTTGAAAAGATAAACGTTTTTAAGAGAGAGAAAAATCATGATTGCCATTTAAAAGCATGATTACTTTTCATTAAATGCTTGCTAATTTTGGGGGATTTGAGAAAGATACTTAAAAACCGTTACCAGACATGTGTCTCAATGCACCCAATCAGCGCTTTGCCTTCTCAGAAGCGTGCACGCGTTCTGCTTCAGAGATATGCTGATGATTGGATGACACTTGTTTGATGTAGTGATCAGCACGTCTGTCTTTGAGATTAGACTCTCAGATCTTTAGACTTGCATCTGATACAATCTGCATGTTCTATCTTTCTGAAAGGAGATTGATCAGAAGTTCACAGTAAAATAATTACATTCTGAAAGTAAATATATGGAATTAAAACATTTTCACTCTGGGCACACTTTCATGCTGAGATGTTTCAGAATGAAATTAAACCTATCTTCTGAAAGGGGATTGGTAAAGATATCAGCCCATTGATGGTCTGTATCTATAAATTTTAAGTTCAAAATACCTTTCTGAATATAGTCCCTAATGAAGTGATGTTTTATTTCTATATGCTTAGCTCTAGAATGTAAAATAGGATTCTTACTTAAGCAAATAGCATAAGTATTATCACAAAGTATAGGAATGTTACTCTCAAAAATCTGGAAGTCTTCAAGCTGACTTTTCATCCAGAGCATTTGTGTGCTACATCCTGCTGCTGCTATGTACTCAGCTTCTGCTGTTGACAGAGCAATTGTTGATTGCCTTTTGCTGGACCAAGAGATCAGATTTTCTCCCAGAAACTGGCAGCTTCCAGAAGTACTTTTACGTTCCACTCTGTCTCCAGCAAAATCAGCATCACAGTAGCCTACTAAGCTGTAATCACTAGATTTTCTATAAAACAAACCCAGATTAGTAGTACCTTTCAGATACTTGAAAATTCGCTTAACAGCTGTTAAGTGAGATTCTCTAGGATCTGATTGGAATCTAGCACAGATACAAACACTGAATAGTATGTCAGGTCTTGAAGCAGTCAGATAGAGGAGAGAACCAATCATACCTCTGTAGACTTTCTGTTCTACACTTTTGCTTACCTCTTCTCTTTCCAGAATGCACGTGGGATGCATTGGAATCTTTGATGGCTTACATTCTGAGAGGTCAAATTTCTTCAGAAGATCTCTGATGTATTTGCTCTGATGAATGTAAGTTCCTTCTGGAGTTTGATTGATCTGAATTCCTAGAAAGAATTTCAGTTCCCCCATGAGGCTCATCTCAAATTCTGCCTGCATACACTTAGCAAATTTTCTTCCAAGAGAAGGATTAGTAGAACCAAAAATTATATCATCAACATAGATTTGACAGACTAAGATGTCACTCTTAACTGTTTTACAGAATAGAGTAGTGTCCACTTTCCCTCTGGTGAATTCATTTTCAAGCAGAAAGTTACTTAGCCTTTCATACCAAGCTCTGGGAGCTTGTTTCAGACCATACAGTGACTTCTTTAGTTTGAAAACATGTTCTGGATGTTTTGTATTTTCAAAACCTGGGGGTTGGTGAACATAAACTTCTTCTTCTATATAACCATTTAAGAATGCACTTTTGACATCCATCTGATACAGAGTGATGCCTCTATTAACAGCAAATGAAATTAAAAGTCTGATAGATTCTAACCTGGCGACTGGGGCAAAGGTTTCTGTATAGTCTATCCCCTCTTGCTGACTATAACCTTGTGCAACCAGTCGTGCCTTGTTTCTGATGACTTCACCTTGTTCATTTAGCTTGTTTCTGAACACCCATCTTGTTCCAATGACGTTGAATCCTTTTGGTCTGGGAACGAGATCCCATACGTCGTTTCTGGTGAATTGATTCAGCTCTTCTTGCATTGCCAGAATCCAGTCATTATCCAGAAGTGCTTCATCAATAGAAGAAGGTTCAATCAGAGACACAAGTCCCATAAGTGTTTCTTCATAGTTTCTGAAGCTTGCTCTTGTTCTGATTGGATCTTCCTTTCTTCCTAGGATAGTCTCTTCTGGGTGATCCAAGCTGCTTCTGGGTAATCTCTTCTGAGGTTGATCAGCAGCTGTTGAAAGATTTCTAGCAGTGCTCCTTTCAGACGTTGAAGGAATGTCTGTGTTGAGAGCTTCTGATGACTTGTCTTCAGAACCTGCAAATTCAATTTCTATACCTGCAAAGACTTCATTCTGCTTTGACTTTTCAGAGTCAAGCTTGTCATCAAAACGAACACTGATTGATTCTTCCACAATCTGTGTTTCTGTATTGTATACTCTGTACCCTCTTGAGCGTTCAGAGTATCCTAACATAATACACTTCTGTGCCTTAGAGTCAAACTTGTTCAAATAATTCTTTGTATTTAATATAAAGCAAGTACATCCAAATGGATGAAAATACGAAATGTTGGGCTTTCTGTTCTTCCACAATTCATATGGAGTCTTTTCCAGAATAGGTCTTATTGAGATTCTATTCTGAATGTAGCACGCTGTGTTTATTGCCTCTGCCCAGAAAGTCTTAGCAACGTTTGTCTCATTGATCATGGTTCTGGCCATTTCTTGCAATGTTCTGTTCTTTCGTTCTACAACTCCATTTTGTTGGGGAGTTCTAGGACAAGAGAAATCATGCAGAATGCCTTTGTCATTAAAGAATGACTCAAAATCTTTATTTTCAAATTCTCCACCATGATCACTTCTGACTTTAACGATTCTAAGATCTTTTTCATTCTGAACTTGGTTACAGAAGGTAACAAACACAGAGTGTGACTCGTCCTTGTGTCTTAAGAACTTTACCCATGTCCATCTGCTATAGTCATCTACGATTACTAACCCATACTTCTTACCACTGACTGAAGCAGTTTTAACTGGTCCAAATAAGTCAATGTGCAGAAGTTCTAATGGCTTAGAGGTAGAAACAACATTTTTGGATTTAAAAGAAGGTTTTGCAAATTTGCCTTTCTGACATGCTTCACACAGAGCATCTGAATTGAACTTCAAATTAGGAAGTCCTCTGACCAGATTGAGTTTGTTAATCTGAGATATTCTTCTCATACTAACATGCCCCAATCTTCTGTGCCAGATCCATTGCTCGTTGTTAACAGAGAGAAGACATTTTACATTCTGACTCTTTAGTTCAGAAAGTTTAATTTTGTAAATGTTGTTTTTCCTCTTACCATTAAACAGGATAGTCCCATCTTTCTGACTAACAGCTTTACATGATTTTTGATTAAAGATTATATCATAACCGTTATCACTTAATTGACTTATGGATAACAGATTATGCATCAATCCATCTACTAGCAGAACATTATTAATAGAGGGAAGATTTCCATTACCTACAGTTCCAGAGCCAATTATCTTTCCCCTCTGATTGCCTCCAAAGCCAACGTGGCCTCCAGGCTTAAGTTCCAGGCTTTGGAACATATGCCTTCTTCCTGTCATGTGTCGTGAGCAGCCAGAGTCCAGGTACCATGACTGGTGTTTCTGACTTGCAGCTAAAGATATCTCTTCTGTGTCTGATTCTGAGTCTGATTCAGAAGCTTCACTATCTTCTGAAATGTTAGCCATGAGAGCTATGTTTGCCCTTTCATCATCTGATTCTGAGTCAGCTTCAGACGAGTCAGAGTCATCCCATGTAGCCATGAGACTTTTCTTCTTCTCTCTTCCAAACTTCTTTTTGGGCTTTTCCCTCTGAAGCTTTGGGCAGTCACTCTTGTAGTGTCCTTGCTCATTGCACCCATAGCAGATGATGTCTTTGGTGTTTGGCTTCTTGCTACTGGAGGAGCCTTCGGATCTTCTGTATCCAGAGGAAGAATTTGTCCTTCTGTATCTGGAAGAAGACCCGTTCTGATCAGATCTTCTGGGATTCCTGAACTTCCTTTGTCTTTGCTTCCACAGTTGATTTACTCTTCTGGAGAGAAGGGAGAGTTCGTCTTCTTCTGATGAGGATCCATCAGATGTTTCTTCAACTGCCTGCAAAACTTTAGACTCAAATTTTCTGTTAGATTTTAATGCTAAAGGCTTACCTTGCTTCTGAGGCTCATCAGCTTCTAGCTCTATCTCATGACTTCTGAGGGAGCTGATAAGTTCCTCCAGAGTGATTTTGTTGAGATCTTTAGCTAGCTTCAGAGCAGTAACCATAGGCCTCCACTGCTTGGGTAAACTTCTGATTATTTTCTTGACATGGTCAGCAGTAGAGTACCCTTTGTCCAGAACTTTGAGACCAGCTACCAGAATCTGGAATCTAGAGAACATAGTTTCAATGGATTCAGATTCTTCCATTTTGAACGCCTCATACTTCTGAATGAGCGCCAGAGCTTTTGTTTCTTTGACCTGAACGTTGCCCTCATGCGTCATTCTGAGAGAATCAAAGATGTTCTTTGCTGTGTCTCTGTTGGAGATCTTTTCATACTCAGTATAGGAGATGGCACTGAGGAGGATAGTTCTGGCCTTGTGGTGATTCTTGAAGTCACGCTTTTGTTGATCAGACATTGATTTTCTATCAATCTTCTGACCACTTGCATTCACAGGGTGCGTGTATCCATCTGTCACCATATCCCACAGATCAGCATCATGTGCTAGAAAGAAGCTTTCAATTCTGTCTTTCCAGTAATCAAAGTTTTCTCCATCAAAGACTGGAGGTTTGCCACTGAATCTGTCTCTGTCCTCATTGTTGTCATTGCTGATGTGAGAATTGTTTCCTGCCATTGTGTTTTTCTGACGCTGGATCTTGTACTAACACGGTTAAGTGTTTTAGCTCAGAACCAGGCGCTCTGATGCCAATTGAAGGGGTGAAAAACACAAGAAGGGGGGGTTGAATTGTAAAACTGAAATCTAAAGCAATGAACACGATATTTTTATCCTGGTTCGTTTGATCTCAAACTACTCCAGTCCACCCGTCAAGGTGATTTCGCCTCTCTCCAACGAGGTCTTAATCCACTATATTCAACTGAATATTACAGACTGCTTTAACAACTGCTAAAGCCTTCTTGATTCAAACCACAACCCGGTTTGTCAAGGTAACACTTTCTTACAAAGAGATAAAACTATGTGTGTGGATGTTTTCTACAAAACTGTATCACAACTGTGATGTATACACAAAATGAAGCTTAGAAACTAGATTGCTAAACAGTAATGGAATATCAGAGTATGTGGTTTAGCAAAACTGGTAGAACGAAGATTATGGTTCAGCTTTTGTGCGTGTAGAGATTTTGAGAGCATTAGCCATTATAATCTTCAAAGCCTTGTTTATATAGCACTTGAGATGATGATCGTTGAATGCAATATTCTTGATTCAATGCTAATAACAAGCTTTCCTTATTGAGCAGATCTTGTCTGGAATGAGGCCGTTGGAATTAATTAGCTTTCAATGCACAGTACCGTTGCTTACTTAACGCAAGTTCTGGCTTGGCTCATTCTGATTCTGCTTCGCTGCTGATGAACTATTGTGTTTCTGTATCAGAGTGTTTGAGCGCAGTCTTGTTCATCAGGCTTCAGCATGTACGTGAGTTGATCATCTGATCTTGACGTTCTGATGTAGCAACTTCTGATGCTGGTGTATGAAATCAAATTCTGATACTGAATAGATGTGATCTTGCTTATTTCAATCAGCGCATCTGCAAGTCAGAACATAATAATTTTAGGCAGCAGATAGTTCAAACATGAAACATATAAATACTATATCTTTTCACTTTGTTATCATCAAAACTTAAATATAGGGTAGTAGATTCAAACATTGTTCTAACAACATAATGACAAGGCTACCATCCATTGGAGTAATAAAAATCTAGAAAATAGACTACCTTCCATAATGACAAGGCTACAATCCATTGGAATAACAAAAATCTCGAGAACATACTACCTTCAGTAATAACCAGGCTATCATCCATTAGAGTAACAAAATTCTCGACAACAAACTACCTTCCGTAATGACAAGCTACCATCCATTAGAGTAACAAAAATTTCGACAACAGACTTCCTTCCATAATGACAAGGCTACAATAAATTGGAGTAACAAAAATCTCGACAAGAGATTACCTTCCATAATGACAATGCTACCATCCATTAAAGTAACAAAAATCTCGACAACAGACTACCTTTCATAATGACAAGGCTACCATCCGTTGGAGTGACAAAAATATCGACAATAGACTACCTTCCATAATGACAAGGCTACCATCCATTGGAGTAACAAAATCACGACAACAAACTACCTTCCATAATGACAAGGCTACCATCCATTGGAGTAACAAAAATATCGACAACAGACTACCTTCCATAATGCCAAGGCTACCATACGTTGGAATAACAAAAATCTCGACAACAAACCACCTTCCGTAATGACAAGGCTACCATCCATTGGAGTAACAAAAATATCGAGAACAGATTACGTTCCATAATAACAAGGCTACCATCCATTGGAGTAACAAAAATATCGGCAACAAACTACCTTCCATAATGAAAAGGCTACCATCCATTGGAGTAACAAAAATATCGACCGCAGACTACCTTCCATAATGAAAAGGCTACCATCCATTAGAGTAACAAAAATCTAGACAATAGACTACCTTCCATAATGATAAGGCTACCATCATTAGAGTAACAAAAATCTCGCCAACAGACTATGTTTCTTAATGACAAGACTACCACCCATTGCAGTGACAAAAATATCGACAATAGACTACCTTCCATAATGACAAGGCTACCATCCATTGGAGTAATAAAATCTCAATAACAAACTACCTTCCATAATGACAAGGCTACCATCCATTGGAGTAACAAAATCTAGAAAACAGACTACCTTCCATAATGAAGAGGCTACAATCCATTGGAATAACAAAAATCTCAACAACAAACTACCTTCCATAATGACAAGGACACCATCTATTGAAATAAGAAAAATCTCGAGAACATACTACCTTCCATAATGACAAGGCAACCATCCATTAGAGTAACAAAAATCTCGACAACACACTACCTTCCATAATGACAAGGCTACCATCCTTTGGAGTAATGAAAATATCAACAAGAGACTACCATCCATAATGACAAGGATACCATCCATTGGAGTAATAAAAATCTCTCCAATAGACTACCTTTCATAATGAAAAGGCTACCATCCATTGGAGTGAAAAAAATATCTACAATAGACTACCTTCCATAATGACAAGGCTACCATCCATTGGAGTAACAAAATCTCGACAACAAACTACCTTACATAATGACAAGGCTACCATCCATTGGAGTAATAAAAATCTAGAAAATAGACTACCTTCCATAATGACAAGGCTACAATCCATTGGAATAACAAAAATCTCGAGAACATACTACCTTCAGTAATAACCAGGCTATCATCCATTAGAGTAACAAAATTCTCGACAACAAACTACCTTCCGTAATGACAAGCTACCATCCATTAGAGTAACAAAAATATCGACAACAGACTACCTTCCATAATGACAAGGCTACAATAAATTGGAGTAACAAAAATCTCGACAAGAGATTACCTTCCATAATGACAATGCTACCATCCATTAAAGTAACAAAAATCTCGACAACAGACTACCTTTCATAATGACAAGGCTACCATCCGTTGGAGTGACAAAAATATCGACAACAGACTTCCTTCCATAATGACAAGGCTACAATAAATTGGAGTAACAAAAATCTCGACAAGAGATTACCTTCCATAATGACAATGCTACCATCCATTAAAGTAACAAAAATCTCGACAACAGACTACCTTTCATAATGACAAGGCTACCATCCGTTGGAGTGACAAAAATATCGACAATAGACTACCTTCCATAATGACAAGGCTACCATCCATTGGAGTAACAAAATCACGACAACAAACTACCTTCCATAATGACAAGGCTACCATCCATTGGAGTAACAAAAATATCGACAACAGACTACCTTCCATAATGCCAAGGCTACCATACGTTGGAATAACAAAAATCTCGACAACAAACCACCTTCCGTAATGACAAGGCTACCATCCATTGGAGTAACAAAAATATCGAGAACAGATTACGTTCCATAATAACAAGGCTACCATCCATTGGAGTAACAAAAATATCGGCAACAAACTACCTTCCATAATGAAAAGGCTACCATCCATTGGAGTAACAAAAATATCGACCACAGACTACCTTCCATAATGAAAAGGCTACCATCCATTAGAGTAACAAAAATCTAGACAATAGACTACCTTCCATAATGATAAGGCTACCATCATTAGAGTAACAAAAATCTCGCCAACAGACTATGTTTCTTAATGACAAGACTACCACCCATTGCAGTGACAAAAATATCGACAATAGACTACCTTCCATAATGACAAGGCTACCATCCATTGGAGTAATAAAATCTCAATAACAAACTACCTTCCATAATGACAAGGCTACCATCCATTGGAGTAACAAAATCTAGAAAACAGACTACCTTCCATAATGAAGAGGCTACAATCCATTGGAATAACAAAAATCTCAACAACAAACTACCTTCCATAATGACAAGGACACCATCTATTGAAATAAGAAAAATCTCGAGAACATACTACCTTCCATAATGACAAGGCTACCATCCATTAGAGTAACAAAAATCTCGACAACACACTACCTTCCATAATGACAAGGCTACCATCCTTTGGAGTAATGAAAATATCAACAAGAGACTACCATCCATAATGACAAGGATACCATCCATTGGAGTAATAAAAATCTCTCCAATAGACTACCTTTCATAATGAAAAGGCTACCATCCATTGGAGTGAAAAAAATATCTACAATAGACTACCTTCCATAATGACAAGGCTACCATCCATTGGAGTAACAAAATCTCGACAACAAACTACCTTACATAATGACAAGGCTACCATCCATTGGAGTAATAAAAATCTAGAAAATAGACTACCTTCCATAATGACAAGGCTACAATCCATTGGAATAACAAAAATCTCGAGAACATACTACCTTCAGTAATAACCAGGCTATCATCCATTAGAGTAACAAAATTCTCGACAACAAACTACCTTCCGTAATGACAAGCTACCATCCATTAGAGTAACAAAAATATCGACAACAGACTACCTTCCATAATGACAAGGCTACAATAAATTGGAGTAACAAAAATCTCGACAAGAGATTACCTTCCATAATGACAATGCTACCATCCATTAAAGTAACAAAAATCTCGACAACAGACTACCTTTCATAATGACAAGGCTACCATCCGTTGGAGTGACAAAAATATCGACAATAGACTACCTTCCATAATGACAAGGCTACCATCCATTGGAGTAACAAAATCACGACAACAAACTACCTTCCATAATGACAAGGCTACCATCCATTGGAGTAACAAAAATATCGACAACAGACTACCTTCCATAATGCCAAGGCTACCATCCGTTGGAATAACAAAAATCTCGACAACAAACCACCTTCCGTAATGACAAGGCTACCATCCATTGGAGTAATGAAAATATCAACAAGAGACTACCTTCCATAATGACAAGGATACCATCCATTGGAGTAACAAAAATATCGCCAACAGACTACCTTTCATAATGAAAAGGCTACCATCCATTGCAGTGACAAAAATATCAACAATAGACTACCTTCCATAATGACAAGGCTACCATCCATTAGAGTAACAAAAATCTCGACAACACACTACCTTCCATAATGACAAGGCTACCATCCTTTGGAGTAATGAAAATATCAACAAGAGACTACCATCCATAATGACAAGGATACCATCCATTGGAGTAACAAAAATCTCTCCAATAGACTACCTTTCATAATGAAAAGGCTACCATCCATTGGAGTGAAAAAAATATCTACAATAGACTACCTTCCATAATGACAAGGCTACCATCCATTGGAGTAACAAAATCTCGACAACAAACTACCTTACATATGAAGGGGTGAAAAACACAAGAAGGGGGGGTTGAATTGTAAAACTGAAATCTAAAGCAATGAACACGATATTTTTATCCTGGTTCGTTTGATCTCAAACTACTCCAGTCCACCCGTCAAGGTGATTTCGCCTCTCTCCAACGAGGTCTTAATCCACTATATTCAACTGAATATTACAGACTGCTTTAACAACTGCTAAAGCCTTCTTGATTCAAACCACAACCCGTTTTGTCAAGGTAACACTTTCTTACAAAGAGATAAAACTATGTGTGTGGATGTTTTCTACAAAACTGTATCACAACTGTGATGTATACACAAAATGAAGCTTAGAAACTAGATTGCTAAACAGTAATGGAATATCAGAGTATGTGGTTTAGCAAAACTGGTAGAACGAAGATTATGGTTCAGCTTTTGTGCGTTTAGAGATTTTGAGAGCATTAGCCATTATAATCTTCAAAGCCTTGTTTATATAGCACTTGAGATGATGAACGTTGAATGCAATATTCTTGATTCAATGCTAATAACAAGCTTTCCTTATTGAGCAGATCTTGTCTGGAATGAGGCCGTTGGAATTAATTAGCTTTCAATGCACAGTATCGTTGCTTACTTAATGCAAGTTCTGGCTTGGCTCATTCTGATTCTGCTTCGCTGCTGATGAACTATTGTGTTTCTGTATCAGAGTGTTTGAGCGCAGTCTTGTTCATCAGGCTTCAGCATGTACGTGAGTTGATCATCTGATCTTGACGTTCTGATGTAGCAACTTCTGATGCTGGTGTATGAAATCAAATTCTGATGCTGAATAGATGTGTACTTGCTTATTTCAATCAGCGCATCTGCAAGTCAGAACATAATAATTTTAGGCAGCAGATAGTTCAAACATGAAACATATAAATACTATATCTTTTCACTTTGTTATCATCAAAACTTAAATATAGGGTAGTAGATTCAAACATTGTTCTAACAATCTCCCCCTTTTTGATGATGACAAAAACTAGATATTTTAAATTAAAATAACGTGAAAAGGTATCTGGAATATGTATCAGAATAAGAAGTAAAAGAATAAGGAGTAAGGAAATACTCCCCCTGAGTTTATTACTTCCCTTTGATTATACGTGTTCTTCAGGATCAGATCTTTTTCTTTCTTTGAACATCAGATTATCAGAGTCTTTGACTTATCAGAGAGCAGAGCTTCAGAGCTTTTCTTGTCAGAGCTTTGCTTTGGATCAGAGTATTAGGACGATCAGAACTTCATATTGATCAGAGCAACATTGATTAGAGCTTCTAGTCTTCAGAGTGTCCAGGAGCTTCCTTGTGCCTGTAGACTTCAAACAAAACAGAAAAAACATTTCAAGTAATAAAGTTAGAATGTTTGAGAATTTCTGTCTAGTTAGCCGTTATTGATTTAAATATCATTCTTGTTCTCCCCCTTTTTGTCAGCAATCAAAAAGTGTTGGTGATGTGCTAAAACAATTAATGATCAGAAAAACTAATCATATTAATATAGTTCAGAATCAGAGCAAGAAATTATTACAAAACATAATCAAAACAGTACATCAGAAAATCAGGGAAAACATGAAAAGGTCATGCATGAAAGAAAAGATTTAAGGTTGAGGAGGCAAGCGTGTGAACAGGCTCTCCAGCATCGCTTGAATCTTTTCAAAAGTCTCATTTTGCTTATGCACCATGCTGACAACAGTGTCAATCTTGTTGTCCTGCACATCCATTCTTGCTTTCATCTTCTGATCGTTTTCATCCATCCGCTGCTGTAGACGCATGTCATTCAGCCTTAGTTCTTCCAGAGTCTGCCTGTCCAAGGCAGCTTGAGAAGCATCAGAAGGAGGAGGCTTCTCAGAACTTTCAGCAACATCTTCTGCTTGACTTTCTTCAGCCTGAATGGTCTTGTCTTCTTCTGATGGTTGCACCTTTGCAGCTTGCTGTTTCTCAGACCAAGGTTCACTGTCCAGAGGGAGCACGTCCTCTTTCAGAAGCATACTTCCAACTTCATTCAGAAGCTTGCTGAAATTTTGTTGTGCCTGCTCATAGTTGATATCTTGCAACTTGAGGGCTTCAGCACGTACCCAAAATCTGAACTGTGACCAGAGTTGATCAGAAGCAGCTGGATCAATCATCCCAGGACAGACTTGCTTCAAGGAAGCAATCCATTGCAGCACACCTGTTTCAAAATTCAAAATACCAGAGCCAACATCTGGTTGCTTTGGTTTTGGGATGGCAATTTTGTGTTTTAGATCAGCAAGACGGTCAAGACTGGTTAAGTCAATGAAAGTCCTGCTGGGGTTTTCAGGGGTTTTCTGAGAGGCTATTTGTTTTGGAGAAGGGGTATCAGAGTCAGATATTTCGATTGGAGTGGGTGGTGTTTTGGGAGTTTTTGGTGGTGTCGATTCTAATGAGGATGGTAACTGGGGCATGAAAACAGTGGTTCCACATGGCAACTGGATTGCCAGCGGTGATGGTTGAGGTGAGTGAGGGTCAGATTAATGAGGAGAAGGGGTTTCAGAGTGGTGAAACTCTGTTTGAGGTGAAGGTGAATTAATTTCTGGTTGGGGAGAGGGAGGTGGAATCTCTGATTGCTCAGGGATCAGAGGTTCTTCTGAGAGTGGTTGTTGTTGTGGTTCTGGTTCTGGTTGTTGTTGTTGTTCTGGTTGTGGAGGAGGAACATTTTGTGGTTCAGAGTTTGGTTGAGCAGAGGCATGTTGACGCTCAATATCAGCCAGCACTTGGTCAAGTGCTGTTGTTGTTGAAATTGTTGGTTGTTTGGGTTGTTTGGTTCTAGGTCTTCTGAGTTTTAATGCCTCAGAAGGGTCTTCTTCTTGTATGGTTTCATCAATGGTAGGGATGGGAATTGATATTCTATGAGAGGTTTGAGGAGGGATAGATGCTGGAATAGTAAAAGATTTTGAAATAGGGGCAGCAGATGAAATACCTCTTTTCTTTGGAGTCTGCTGAGATGATCCTTCTGATGTCGCTTTCCTCTTCTTTGTCTTATTCAAAGTCACTTCTGGTTGGGGTTGACGCAGATCTCTGATATTCAGCTTTGGATCTGTATCATCTGCCTTGTACGCATCTGGGTACCTGAGAAACATCTCTGGTTTGGATTCCATTTCAGAAAATACCGGAAAATCACTCAGAGGCACTCTTCTGCTGGAGATATCAGCAGTGGAAGTAGCTCTGGGTTCCTTCTGAATATTCTCTATCAGCTTCATCTTTTTCAGATTCTTTGCGTTCAGAGGTTTCCCAATTGTTGGTTCAATAGTGCTTAGCTCTTGAGCTTCTATCAGATGCTCAATCCGCCTATTCTCTGTCAGAATATCTGATATAAGCCTTCCAAACGGTATCCAGTCCCTCTTGGTTCTTTCTTCTTCCCTTGTTTCTTTCACACTGGTTTTGAGATGGTTGAACAAGAAGTGAGCCAGATTGATCTTTATCTTCTGATCAATAAAGTAGATCAGAAACTGCTGATCCACATTTATATAATCAGGAGAACTTGTTGGTTTCCTGTGGTTGAAGCACCCCAGAACAATCTTAGCCCATACTCTGCAATGATCCTTCAGATCTTTAATCTTGCTGCTGGGCATCCCAAGAGTGAAAATCCTGTTAGCTACCACACCTGTATCAGCACATCTTTCAGCCATGTCCACACAACGGACGCCACCACCACTTTGACCGATTAGCCTTGCAATGAGATCTTCAGAAATCACAATCTTCTTCCCCATGACAGAGGAGATGTCTAGATGTTTTGAAACCTTGGCGTGAATCCAAAATTCCTTGACCAGCGCTGGGAATGTTGGTCCAACCAACCTATCGAAATACCTTTCCCACTTTTGAGCCCTAATTTTTTCAGTTAGGTCAAAACCATTTTCCTTCAAGCTTTCAAAATCAATGATTAACTCAGAGAGCACTTCAAGGTTCTTCACTGGAGTGAGGAGAGTTCTGAGCGGCACTTGATATTGCTCAGAAGTTGCTTTCTTCTGATTACCTGCAGAAACGCTGCTGGAGGATGCCATTGTTCACACTAAAAAGGGTTTTGAGAATGAATTGAAGAAAAAGGTTTGCAAGAGATGAACTCAGAAATATGCAGAAAAAGCTTGAGTGATAGTGAGAAAGCGTAAAGAATAAGAATGAGAGATTAATGTGCTTAAATAGAGTTTTCAAAACTATTTTGAAAAGATAAACGTTTTTAAGAGAGAGAAAAATCATGATTGCCATTTAAAAGCATGATTACTTTTCATTAAATGCTTGCTGATTTTGGGGGATTTGAGAAAGATACTTAAAAACGGTTACCAGACATGTGTCTCAATGCACCCAATCAGCGCTTTGCCTTCTCAGAAGCGTGCACGCGTTCTGCTTCAGAGATATGCTGATGATTGGATGACACTTGTTTGATGTAGTGATCAGCACGTCTGTCTTTGAGATTAGACTCTCAGATCTTTAGACTTGCATCTGATACAATCTGCATGTTCTATCTTTCTGAAAAGAGATTGATCAGAAGTTCACAGTAAAATAATTACATTCTGAAAGTAAATATATGGAATTAAAACATTTTCACTCTGGGCACACTTTCATGCTGAGATGTTTCAGAATGAAATTAAACCTATCTTCTGAAAGGGGTTTGGTAAAGATATCAGCCCATTGATGGTCTGTATCTATAAATTTTAAGTTCAAAATACCTTTCTGAATATAGTCCCTAATGAAGTGATGTTTTATTTCTATATGCTTAGCTCTAGAATGTAAAATAGGATTCTTACTTAAGCAAATAGCAGAAGTATTATCACAAAGTATAGGAATGTTACTCTCAAAAATCTGGAAGTCTTCAAGCTGACTTTTCATCCAGAGCATTTGTGTGCTACATCCTGCTGCTGCTATGTACTCAGCTTCTGCTGTTGACAGAGCAATTGTTGATTGCCTTTTGCTGGACCAAGAGATCAGATTTTCTCCCAGAAACTGGCAGCTTCCAGAAGTACTTTTACGTTCCACTCTGTCTCCAGCAAAATCAGCATCACAGTAGCCTACTAAGCTGTAATCACTAGATTTTCTATAAAACAAACCCAGATTAGTAGTACCTTTCAGATACTTGAAAATTCGCTTAACAGCTGTTAAGTGAGATTCTCTAGGATCTGATTGGAATCTAGCACAGATACAAACACTGAATAGTATGTCAGGTCTTGAAGCAGTCAGATAGAGGAGAGAACCAATCATACCTCTGTAGACTTTCTGTTCTACACTTTTGCTTACCTCTTCTCTTTCTAGAATGCACGTGGGATGCATTGGAATCTTTGATGGCTTACATTCTGAGAGGTCAAATTTCTTCAGAAGATCTCTGATGTATTTGCTCTGATGAATGTAAGTTCCTTCTGGAGTTTGATTGATCTGAATTCCTAGAAAGAATTTCAGTTCCCCCATGAGGCTCATCTCAAATTCTGCCTGCATACACTTAGCAAATTTTCTTCCAAGAGAAGGATTAGTAGAACCAAAAATTATATCATCAACATAGATTTGACAGACTAAGATGTCACTCTTAACTGTTTTACAGAATAGAGTAGTGTCCACTTTCCCTCTGGTGAATTCATTTTCAAGCAGAAAGTTACTTAGCCTTTCATACCAAGCTCTGGGAGCTTGTTTCAGACCATACAGTGACTTCTTTAGTTTGAAAACATGTTCTGGATGTTTTGTATTTTCAAAACCTGGGGGTTGGTGAACATAAACTTCTTCTTCTATATAACCATTTAAGAATGCACTTTTGACATCCATCTGATACAGAGTGATGCCTCTATTAACAGCAAATGAAATTAAAAGTCTGATAGATTCTAACCTGGCGACTGGGGCAAAGGTTTCTGTATAGTCTATCCCCTCTTGCTGACTATAACCTTGTGCAACCAGTCGTGCCTTGTTTCTGATGACTTCACCTTGTTCATTTAGCTTGTTTCTGAACACCCATCTTGTTCCAATGACGTTGAATCCTTTTGGTCTGGGAACGAGATCCCATACGTCGTTTCTGGTGAATTGATTCAGCTCTTCTTGCATTGCCAGAATCCAGTCATTATCCAGAAGTGCTTCATCAATAGAAGAAGGTTCAATCAGAGACACAAGTCCCATAAGTGTTTCTTCATAGTTTCTGAAGCTTGCTCTTGTTCTGATTGGATCTTCCTTTCTTCCTAGGATAGTCTCTTCTGGGTGATCCAAGCTGCTTCTGGGTAATCTCTTCTGAGGTTGATCAGCAGCTGTTGAAAGATTTCTAGCAGTGCTCCTTTCAGACGTTGAAGGAATGTCTGTGTTGAGAGCTTCTGATGACTTGTCTTCAGAACCTGCAAATTCAATTTCTATACCTGCAAAGACTTCATTCTGCTTTGACTTTTCAGAGTCAAGCTTGTCATCAAAACGAACACTGATTGATTCTTCCACAATCTGTGTTTCTGTATTGTATACTCTGTACCCTCTTGAGCGTTCAGAGTATCCTAACATAATACACTTCTGTGCCTTAGAGTCAAACTTGTTCAAATAATTCTTTGTATTTAATATAAAGCAAGTACATCCAAATGGATGAAAATACGAAATGTTGGGCTTTCTGTTCTTCCACAATTCATATGGAGTCTTTTCCAGAATAGGTCTTATTGAGATTCTATTCTGAATGTAGCACGCTGTGTTTATTGCCTCTGCCCAGAAAGTCTTAGCAACGTTTGTCTCATTGATCATGGTTCTGGCCATTTCTTGCAATGTTCTGTTCTTTCGTTCTACAACTCCATTTTGTTGGGGAGTTCTAGGACAAGAGAAATCATGCAGAATGCCTTTGTCATTAAAGAATGACTCAAAATCTTTATTTTCAAATTCTCCACCATGATCACTTCTGACTTTAACGATTCTAAGATCTTTTTCATTCTGAACTTGGTTACAGAAGGTAACAAACACAGAGTGTGACTCGTCCTTGTGTCTTAAGAACTTTACCCATGTCCATCTGCTATAGTCATCTACGATTACTAACCCATACTTCTTACCACTGACTGAAGCAGTTTTAACTGGTCCAAATAAGTCAATGTGCAGAAGTTCTAATGGCTTAGAGGTAGAAACAACATTTTTGGATTTAAAAGAAGGTTTTGCAAATTTGCCTTTCTGACATGCTTCACACAGAGCATCTGAATTGAACTTCAAATTAGGAAGTCCTCTGACCAGATTGAGTTTGTTAATCTGAGATATTCTTCTCATACTAACATGCCCCAATCTTCTGTGCCAGATCCATTGCTCGTTGTTAACAGAGAGAAGACATTTTACATTCTGACTCTTTAGTTCAGAAAGTTTAATTTTGTAAATGTTGTTTTTCCTCTTACCATTAAACAGGATAGTCCCATCTTTCTGACTAACAGCTTTACATGATTTTTGATTAAAGATTATATCATAACCGTTATCACTTAATTGACTTATGGATAACAGATTATGCATCAATCCATCTACTAGCAGAACATTATTAATAGAGGGAAGATTTCCATTACCTACAGTTCCAGAGCCAATTATCTTTCCCCTCTGATTGCCTCCAAAGCCAACGTGGCCTCCAGGCTTAAGTTCCAGGCTTTGGAACATATGCCTTCTTCCTGTCATGTGTCGTGAGCAGCCAGAGTCCAGGTACCATGACTGGTGTTTCTGACTTGCAGCTAAAGATATCTCTTCTGTGTCTGATTCTGAGTCTGATTCAGAAGCTTCACTATCTTCTGAAATGTTAGCCATGAGAGCTATGTTTGCCCTTTCATCATCTGATTCTGAGTCAGCTTCAGACGAGTCAGAGTCATCCCATGTAGCCATGAGACTTTTCTTCTTCTCTCTTCCAAACTTCTTTTTGGGCTTTTCCCTCTGAAGCTTTGGGCAGTCACTCTTGTAGTGTCCTTGCTCATTGCACCCATAGCAGATGATGTCTTTGGTGTTTGGCTTCTTGCTACTGGAGGAGCCTCCGGATCTTCTGTATCCAGAGGAAGAATTTGTCCTTCTGTATCTGGAAGAAGACCCGTTCTGATCAGATCTTCTGGGATTCCTGAACTTCCTTTGTCTTTGCTTCCACAGTTGATTTACTCTTCTGGAGAGAAGGGAGAGTTCGTCTTCTTCTGATGAGGATCCATCAGATGTTTCTTCAACTGCCTGCAAAACTTTAGACTCAAATTTTCTGTTAGATTTTAATGCTAAAGGCTTACCTTGCTTCTGAGGCTCATCAGCTTCTAGCTCTATCTCATGACTTCTGAGGGAGCTGATAAGTTCCTCCAGAGTGATTTTGTTGAGATCTTTAGCTAGCTTCAGAGCAGTAACCATAGGCCTCCATTGCTTGGGAAAACTTCTGATTATTTTCTTGACATGGTCAGCAGTAGAGTACCCTTTGTCCAGAACTTTGAGACCAGCTACCAGAATCTGGAATCTAGAGAACATAGTTTCAATGGATTCAGATTCTTCCATTTTGAACGCCTCATACTTCTGAATGAGCGCCAGAGCTTTTGTTTCTTTGACCTGAACGTTGCCCTCATGCGTCATTCTGAGAGAATCAAAGATGTTCTTTGCTGTGTCTCTGTTGGAGATCTTTTCATACTCAGTATAGGAGATGGCACTGAGGAGGATAGTTCTGGCCTTGTGGTGATTCTTGAAGTCACGCTTTTGTTGATCAGACATTGATTTTCTATCAATCTTCTGACCACTTGCATTCACAGGGTGCGTGTATCCATCTGTCACCATATCCCACAGATCAGCATCATGTGCTAGAAAGAAGCTTTCAATTCTGTCTTTCCAGTAATCAAAGTTTTCTCCATCAAAGACTGGAGGTTTGCCACTGAATCTGTCTCTGTCCTCATTGTTGTCATTGCTGATGTGAGAATTGTTTCCTGCCATTGTGTTTTTCTGACGCTGGATCTTGTACTGACACGGTTAAGTGTTTTAGCTCAGAACCAGGCGCTCTGATGCCAATTGAAGGGGTGAAAAACACAAGAAGGGGGGGTTGAATTGTAAAACTGAAATCTAAAGCAATGAACACGATATTTTTATCCTGGTTCGTTTGATCTCAAACTACTCCAGTCCACCCGTCAAGGTGATTTCGCCTCTCTCCAACGAGGTCTTAATCCACTATATTCAACTGAATATTACAGACTGCTTTAACAACTGCTAAAGCCTTCTTGATTCAAACCACAACCCGGTTTGTCAAGGTAACACTTTCTTACAAAGAGATAAAACTATGTGTGTGGATGTTTTCTACAAAACTGTATCACAACTGTGATGTATACACAAAATGAAGCTTAGAAACTAGATTGCTAAACAGTAATGGAATATCAGAGTATGTGGTTTAGCAAAACTGGTAGAACGAAGATTATGGTTCAGCTTTTGTGCGTGTAGAGATTTTGAGAGCATTAGCCATTATAATCTTCAAAGCCTTGTTTATATAGCACTTGAGATGATGAACGTTGAATGCAATATTCTTGATTCAATGCTAATAACAAGCTTTCCTTATTGAGCAGATCTTGTCTGGAATGAGGCCGTTGGAATTAATTAGCTTTCAATGCACAGTACCGTTGCTTACTTAACGCAAGTTCTGGCTTGGCTCATTCTGATTCTGCTTCGCTGCTGATGAACTATTGTGTTTCTGTATCAGAGTGTTTGAGCGCAGTCTTGTTCATCAGGCTTCAGCATGTACGTGAGTTGATCATCTGATCTTGACGTTCTGATGTAGCAACTTCTGATGCTGGTGTATGAAATCAAATTCTGATACTGAATAGATGTGATCTTGCTTATTTCAATCAGCGCATCTGCAAGTCAGAACATAATAATTTTAGGCAGCAGATAGTTCAAACATGAAACATATAAATACTATATCTTTTCACTTTGTTATCATCAAAACTTAAATATAGGGTAGTAGATTCAAACATTGTTCTAACAACATAATGACAAGGCTACCATCCATTGGAGTAATAAAAATCTAGAAAATAGACTACCTTCCATAATGACAAGGCTACAATCCATTGGAATAACAAAAATCTCGAGAACATACTACCTTCAGTAATAACCAGGCTATCATCCATTAGAGTAACAAAATTCTCGACAACAAACTACCTTCCGTAATGACAAGCTACCATCCATTAGAGTAACAAAAATATCGACAACAGACTACCTTCCATAATGACAAGGCTACAATAAATTGGAGTAACAAAAATCTCGACAAGAGATTACCTTCCATAATGACAATGCTACCATCCATTAAAGTAACAAAAATCTCGACAACAGACTACCTTTCATAATGACAAGGCTACCATCCGTTGGAGTGATAAAAATATCGACAATAGACTACCTTCCATAATGACAAGGCTACCATCCATTGGAGTAACAAAATCACGACAACAAACTACCTTCCATAATGACAAGGCTACCATCCATTGGAGTAACAAAAATATCGACAACAGACTACCTTTCATAATGCCAAGGCTACCATCCGTTGGAATAACAAAAATCTCGACAACAAACCACCTTCCGTAATGACAAGGCTACCATCCATTGGAGTAACAAAAATATCGAGAACAGATTACGTTCCATAATAACAAGGCTACCATCCATTGGAGTAACAAAAATATCGGCAACAAACTACCTTCCATAATGAAAAGGCTACCATCCATTGGAGTAACAAAAATATCGACCACAGACTACCTTCCATAATGAAAAGGCTACCATCCATTAGAGTAACAAAAATCTAGACAATAGACTACCTTCCATAATGATAAGGCTACCATCATTAGAGTAACAAAAATCTCGCCAACAGACTATGTTTCTTAATGACAAGACTACCATCCATTGCAGTGACAAAAATATCGACAATAGACTACCTTCCATAATGACAAGGCTACCATCCATTGGAGTAATAAAATCTCAATAACAAACTACCTTCCATAATGACAAGGCTACCATCCATTGGAGTAACAAAATCTAGAAAACAGACTACCTTCCATAATGAAGAGGCTACAATCCATTGGAATAACAAAAATCTCAACAACAAACTACCTTCCATAATGACAAGGACACCATCTATTGAAATAAGAAAAATCTCGAGAACATACTACCTTCCATAATGACAAGGCTACCATCCATTAGAGTAACAAAAATCTCGACAACACACTACCTTCCATAATGACAAGGCTACCATCCTTTGGAGTAATGAAAATATCAACAAGAGACTACCATCCATAATGACAAGGATACCATCCATTGGAGTAACAAAAATCTCTCCAATAGACTACCTTTCATAATGAAAAGGCTACCATCCATTGGAGTGAAAAAAATATCTACAATAGACTACCTTCCATAATGACAAGGCTACCATCCATTGGAGTAACAAAATCTCGACAACAAACTACCTTACATAATGACAAGGCTACCATCCATTGGAGTAATAAAAATCTAGAAAATAGACTACCTTCCATAATGACAAGGCTACAATCCATTGGAATAACAAAAATCTCGAGAACATACTACCTTCAGTAATAACCAGGCTATCATCCATTAGAGTAACAAAATTATCGACAACAAACTACCTTCCGTAATGACAAGCTACCATCCATTAGAGTAACAAAAATATCGACAACAGACTACCTTCCATAATGACAAGGCTACAATAAATTGGAGTAACAAAAATCTCGACAAGAGATTACCTTCCATAATGACAATGCTACCATCCATTAAAGTAACAAAAATCTCGACAACAGACTACCTTTCATAATGACAAGGCTACCATCCGTTGGAGTGACAAAAATATCGACAATAGACTACCTTCCATAATGACAAGGCTACCATCCATTGGAGTAACAAAATCACGACAAAAAACTACCTTCCATAATGACAAGGCTACCATCCATTGGAGTAACAAAAATATCGACAACAGACTACCTTCCATAATGCCAAGGCTACCATCCGTTGGAATAACAAAAATCTCGACAACAAACCACCTTCCGTAATGACAAGGCTACCATCCATTGGAGTAATGAAAATATCAACAAGAGACTACCTTCCATAATGACAAGGATACCATCCATTGGAGTAACAAAAATATCGCCAACAGACTACCTTTCATAATGAAAAGGCTACCATCCATTGCAGTGACAAAAATATCAACAATAGACTACCTTCCATAATGACAAGGCTACCATCCATTAGAGTAACAAAAATCTCGACAACACACTACCTTCCATAATGACAAGGCTACCATCCTTTGGAGTAATGAAAATATCAACAAGAGACTACCATCCATAATGACAAGGATACCATCCATTGGAGTAACAAAAATCTCTCCAATAGACTACCTTTCATAATGAAAAGGCTACCATCCATTGGAGTGAAAAAAATATCTACAATAGACTACCTTCCATAATGACAAGGCTACCATCCATTGGAGTAACAAAATCTCGACAACAAACTACCTTACATATGAAGGGGTGAAAAACACAAGAAGGGGGGGTTGAATTGTAAAACTGAAATCTAAAGCAATGAACACGATATTTTTATCCTGGTTCGTTTGATCTCAAACTACTCCAGTCCACCCGTCAAGGTGATTTCGCCTCTCTCCAACGAGGTCTTAATCCACTATATTCAACTGAATATTACAGACTGCTTTAACAACTGCTAAAGCCATCTTGATTCAAACCACAACCCGGTTTGTCAAGGTAACACTTTCTTACAAAGAGATAAAACTATGTGTGTGGATGTTTTCTACAAAACTATATCACAACTATGATGTATACACAAAATGAAGCTTAGAAACTAGATTGCTAAACAGTAATGGAATATCAGAGTATGTGGTTTAGCAAAACTGGTAGAACGAAGATTATGGTTCAGCTTTTGTGCGTTTAGAGATTTTGAGAGCATTAGCCATTATAATCTTCAAAGCCTTGTTTATATAGCACTTGAGATGATGAACGTTGAATGCAATATTCTTGATTCAATGCTAATAACAAGCTTTCCTTATTGAGCAGATCTTGTCTGGAATGAGGCCGTTGGAATTAATTAGCTTTCAATGCACAGTATCGTTGCTTACTTAACGCAAGTTCTGGCTTGGCTCATTCTGATTCTGCTTCGCTGCTGATGAACTATTGTGTTTCTGTATCAGAGTGTTTGAGCGCAGTCTTGTTCATCAGGCTTCAGCATGTACGTGAGTTGATCATCTGATCTTGACGTTCTGATGTAGCAACTTCTGATGCTGGTGTATGAAATCAAATTCTGATGCTGAATAGATGTGTACTTGCTTATTTCAATCAGCGCATCTGCAAGTCAGAACATAATAATTTTAGGCAGCAGATAGTTCAAACATGAAACATATAAATACTATATCTTTTCACTTTGTTATCATCAAAACTTAAATATAGGGTAGTAGATTCAAACATTGTTCTAACAATCTCCCCCTTTTTGATGATGACAAAAACTAGATATTTTAAATTAAAATAACGTGAAAAGGTATCTGGAATATGTATCAGAATAAGAAGTAAAAGAATAAGGAGTAAGGAAATACTCCCCCTGAGTTTATTACTTCCCTTTGATTATACGTGTTCTTCAGGATCAGATCTTTTTCTTTCTTTGAACATCAGATTATCAGAGTCTTTGACTTATCAGAGAGCAGAGCTTCAGAGCTTTTCTTGTCAGAGCTTTGCTTTGGATCAGAGTATTAGGACGATCAGAACTTCATATTGATCAGAGCAACATTGATCAGAGCTTCTAGTCTTCAGAGTGTCCAGGAGCTTCCTTGTGCCTGTAGACTTCAAACAAAACAGAAAAAACATTTCAAGTAATAAAGTTAGAATGTTTGAGAATTTCTGTCTAGTTAGCCATTATTGATTTAAATATCATTCTTGTTCTCCCCCTTTTTGTCAGCAATCAAAAAGTGTTGGTGATGTGCTAAAACAATTAATGATCAGAAAAACTAATCATATTAATATAGTTCAGAATCAGAGCAAGAAATTATTACAAAACATAATCAAAACAGTACATCAGAAAATCAGGGAAAACATGAAAAGGTCATGCATGAAAGAAAAGATTTAAGGTTGAGGAGGCAAGCGTGTGAACAGGCTCTCCAGCATCGCTTGAATCTTTTCAAAAGTCTCATTTTGCTTATGCACCATGCTGACAACAGTGTCAATCTTGCTGTCCTGCACATCCATTCTTGCTTTCATCTTCTGATCGTTTTCATCCATCCGCTGCTGTAGACGCATGTCATTCAGCCTTAGTTCTTCCAGAGTCTGCCTGTCCAAGGCAGCTTGAGAAGCATCAGAAGGAGGAGGCTTCTCAGAACTTTCAGCAACATCTTCTGCTT
This sequence comes from Vicia faba, assembly GCA_948472305.1. Lineage (NCBI taxonomy): Eukaryota > Viridiplantae > Streptophyta > Magnoliopsida > Fabales > Fabaceae > Vicia > Vicia faba. The sequence goes on along the minus strand of OX451739.1, from coordinate 543,858,996 downwards.
GACTTTCTTCAGCCTGAATGGTCTTGTCTTCTTCTGATGGTTGCACCTTTGCAGCTTGCTGTTTCTCAGACCAAGGTTCACTGTCCAGAGGGAGCACGTCCTCTTTCAGAAGCATACTTCCAACTTCATTCAGAAGCTTGCTGAAATTTTGTTGTGCCTGCTCATAGTTGATATCTTGCAACTTGAGGGCTTCAGCACGTACCCAAAATCTGAACTGTGACCAGAGCTGATCAGAAGCAGCTGGATCAATCATCCCAGGACAGACTTGCTTCAAGGAAGCAATCCATTGCAGCACACCTGTTTCAAAATTCAAAATACCAGAGCCAACATCTGGTTGCTTTGGTTTTGGGATGGCAATTTTGTGTTTTAGATCAGCAAGACGGTCAAGACTGGTTAAGTCAATGAAAGTCCTGCTGGGGTTTTCAGGGGTTTTCTGAGAGGCTATTTGTTTTGGAGAAGGGGTATCAGAGTCAGATATTTCGATTGGAGTGGGTGGTGTTTTGGGAGTTTTTGGTGGTGTCGATTCTAATGAGGATGGTAACTGGGGCATGAAAACAGTGGTTCCACATGGCAACTGGATTGCCAGCGGTGATGGTTGAGGTGAGTGAGGGTCAGATTAATGAGGAGAAGGGGTTTCAGAGTGGTGAAACTCTGTTTGAGGTGAAGGTGAATTAATTTTTGGTTGGGGAGAGGGAGGTGGAATCTCTGATTGCTCAGGGATCAGAGGTTCTTCTGAGAGTGGTTGTTGTTTTGGTTCTGGTTCTGGTTGTTGTTGTTGTTCTGGTTGTGGAGGAGGAACATTTTGTGGTTCAGAGTTTGGTTGAGCAGAGGCATGTTGACGCTCAATATCAGCCAGCACTTGGTCAAGTGCTGTTGTTGTTGAAATTGTTGGTTGTTTGGGTTGTTTGGTTCTAGGTCTTCTGAGTTTTAATGCCTCAGAAGGGTCTTCTTCTTGTATGGTTTCATCAATGGTAGGGATGGGAATTGATATTCTATGAGAGGTTTGAGGAGGGATAGATGCTGGAATAGTAAAAGATTTTGAAATAGGGGCAGCAGATGAAATACCTCTTTTCTTTGGAGTCTGCTGAGATGATCCTTCTGATGGCGCTTTCCTCTTCTTTGTCTTATTCAAAGTCACTTCTGGTTGGGGTTGACGCAGATCTCTGATATTCAGCTTTGGATCTGTATCATCTGCCTTGTACGCATCTGGGTACCTGAGAAACATCTCTGGTTTGGATTTCATTTCAGAAAATACCGGAAAATCACTCAGAGGCACTCTTCTGCTGGAGATATCAGCAGTGGAAGTAGCTCTGGGTTCCTTCTGAATATTCTCTATCAGCTTCATCTTTTTCAGATTCTTTGTGTTCAGAGGTTTCCCAATTGTTGGTTCAATAGTGCTTAGCTCTTGAGCTTCTATCAGATGCTCAATCCGCCCATTCTCTGTCAGAATATCTGATATAAGCCTTCCAAACGGTATCCAGTCCCTCTTGGTTCTTTCTTCTTCCCTTGTTTCTTTCACACTGGTTTTGAGATGGTTGAACAAGAAGTGAGCCAGATTGATCTTTATCTTCTGATCAATAAAGTAGATCAGAAACTGCTGATCCACATTTATATAATCAGGAGAACTTGTTGGTTTCCTGTGGTTGAAGCACCCCAGAACAATCTTAGCCCATACTCTGCAATGATCCTTCAGATCTTTAATCTTGCTGCTGGGCATCCCAAGAGTGAAAATCCTGTTAGCTACCACACCTGTATCAGCACATCTTTCAGCCATGTCCACACAACGGACGCCACCACCACTTTGACCGATTAGCCTTGCAATGAGATCTTCAGAAATCACAATCTTCTTCCCCATGACAGAGGAGATGACTAGATGTTTTGAAACCTTGGCGTGAATCTAAAATTCCTTGACCAGCGCTGGGAATGTTGGTCCAACCAACCTATCGAAATACCTTTCCCACTTTTGAGCCCTAAATTTTTCAGTTAGGTCAAAACCATTTTCCTTCAAGCTTTCAAAATCAATGATTAACTCAGAGAGCACTTCAAGGTTCTTCACTGGAGTGAGGAGAGTTCTGAGCGGCACTTGATATTGCTCAGAAGTTGCTTTCTTCTGATTACCTGCAGAAACGCTGCTGGAGGATGCCATTGTTCACACTAAAAAGGGTTTTGAGAATGAATTGAAGAAAAAGGTTTGCAAGAGATGAACTCAGAAATATGCAGAAAAAGCTTGAGTGATAGTGAGAAAGCGTAAAGAATAAGAATGAGAGATTAATGTGCTTAAATAGAGTTTTCAAAACTATTTTGAAAAGATAAACGTTTTTAAGAGAGAGAAAAATCATGATTGCCATTTAAAAGCATGATTACTTTTCATTAAATGCTTGCTGATTTTGGGGGATTTGAGAAAGATACTTAAAAACGGTTACCAGACATGTGTCTCAATGCACCCAATCAGCGCTTTGCCTTCTCATAAGCGTGCACGCGTTCTGCTTCAGAGATATGCTGATGATTGGATGACACTTGTTTGATGTAGTGATCAGCACGTCTGTCTTTGAGATTAGACTCTCAGATCTTTAGACTTGCATCTGATACAATCTGCATGTTCTATCTTTCTGAAAGGAGATTGATCAGAAGTTCACAGTAAAATAATTACATTCTGAAAGTAAATATATGGAATTAAAACATTTTCACTCTGGGCACACTTTCATGCTGAGATGTTTCAGAATGAAATTAAACCTATCTTCTGAAAGGGGTTTGGTAAAGATATCAGCCCATTGATGGTCTGTATCTATAAATTTTAAGTTCAAAATACCTTTCTGAATATAGTCCCTAATGAAGTGATGTTTTATTTCTATATGCTTAGCTCTAGAATGTAAAATAGGATTCTTACTTAAGCAAATAGCAGAAGTATTATCACAAAGTATAGGAATGTTACTCTCAAAAATCTGGAAGTCTTCAAGCTGACTTTTCATCCAGAGCATTTGTGTGCTACATTCTGCTGCTGCTATGTACTCAGCTTCTGCTGTTGACAGAGCAATTGTTGATTGCCTTTTGCTGGACCAAGAGATCAGATTTTCTCCCAGAAACTGGCAGCTTCCAGAAGTACTTTTACGTTCCACTCTGTCTCCAGCAAAATCAGCATCACAGTAGCCTACTAAGCTGTAATCACTAGATTTTCTATAAAACAAACCCAGATTAGTAGTACCTTTCAGATACTTGAAAATTCGCTTAACAGCTGTTAAGTGAGATTCTCTAGGATCTGATTGGAATCTAGCACAGATACAAACACTGAATAGTATGTCAGGTCTTGAAGCAGTCAGATAGAGGAGAGAACCAATCATACCTCTGTAGACTTTCTGTTCTACACTTTTGCTTACCTCTTCTCTTTCCAGAATGCACGTGGGATGCATTGGAATCTTTGATGGCTTACATTCTGAGAGGTCAAATTTCTTCAGAAGATCTCTGATGTATTTGCTCTGATGAAAGTAAGTTCCTTCTGGAGTTTGATTGATCTGAATTCCTAGAAAGAATTTCAGTTCCCCCATGAGGCTCATCTCAAATTCTGCCTGCATACACTTAGCAAATTTTCTTCCAAGAGAAGGATTAGTAGAACCAAAAATTATATCATCAACATAGATTTGACAGACTAAGATGTCACTCTTAACTGTTTTACAGAATAGAGTAGTGTCCACTTTCCCTCTGGTGAATTCATTTTCAAGCAGAAAGTTACTTAGCCTTTCATACCAAGCTCTGGGAGCTTGTTTCAGACCATACAGTGACTTCTTTAGTTTGAAAACATGTTCTGGATGTTTTGTATTTTCAAAACCGGGGGGTTGGTGAACATAAACTTCTTCTTCTATATAACCATTTAAGAATGCACTTTTGACATCCATCTGATACAGAGTGATGCCTCTATTAACAGCAAATGAAATTAAAAGTCTGATAGATTCTAACCTGGCGACTGGGGCAAAGGTTTCTGTATAGTCTATCCCCTCTTGCTGACTATAACCTTGTGCAACCAGTCGTGCCTTGTTTCTGATGACTTCACCTTGTTCATTTAGCTTGTTTCTTAACACCCATCTTGTTCCAATGACGTTGAATCCTTTTGGTCTGGGAACGAGATCCCATACGTCGTTTCTGGTGAATTGATTCAGCTCTTCTTGCATTGCCAGAATCCAGTCATTATCCAGAAGTGCTTCATCAATAGAAGAAGGTTCAATCAGAGACACAAGTCCCATAAGTGTTTCTTCAGAGTTTCTGAAGCTTGCTCTTGTTCTGATTGGATCTTCCTTTCTTCCTAGGATAGTCTCTTCTGGGTGATCCAAGCTGCTTCTGGGTAATCTCTTCTGAGGTTGATCAGCAGCTGTTGAAAGATTTCTAGCAGTGCTCCTTTCAGACGTTGAAGGAATGTCTGTGTTGAGAGCTTATGATGACTTGTCTTCAGAACCTGCAAATTCAATTTCTATACCTGCAAAGACTCCATTCTGCTTTGACTTTTCAGAGTCAAGCTTGTCATCAAAACGAACACTGATTGATTCTTCCACAATCTGTGTTTCTGTATTGTATACTCTGTACCCTCTTGAGTGTTCAGAGTATCCTAACATAATACACTTCTGTGCCTTAGAGTCAAACTTGTTCAAATAATTCTTTGTATTTAATATAAAGCAAGTACATCCAAATGGATGAAAATACGAAATGTTGGGCTTTCTGTTCTTCCACAATTCATATGGAGTCTTTTCCAGAATAGGTCTTATTGAGATTCTATTCTGAATGTAGCACGCTGTGTTTATTGCCTCTGCCCAGAAAGTCTTAGCAACGTTTGTCTCATTGATCATGGTTCTTGCCATTTCTTGCAATGTTCTGTTCTTTCGTTCTACAACTCCATTTTGTTGGGGAGTTCTAGGACAAGAGAAATCATGCAGAATGCCTTTGTCATTAAAGAATGACTCAAAATCTTTATTTTCAAATTCTCCACCATGATCACTTCTGACTTTAACGATTCTAAGATCTTTTTCATTCTGAACTTGGTTACAGAAGGTAACAAACACAGAGTGTGACTCGTCCTTGTGTCTTAAGAACTTTACCCATGTCCATCTGCTATAGTCATCTACGATTACTAACCCATACTTCTTACCACTGACTGAAGCAGTTTTAACTGGTCCAAATAAGTCAATGTGCAGAAGTTCTAATGGCTTAGAGGTAGAAACAACATTTTTGGATTTAAAAGAAGGTTTTGCAAATTTGCCTTTCTGACATGCTTCACACAGAGCATCTGAATTGAACTTCAAATTAGGAAGTCCTCTGACCAGATTGAGTTTGTTAATCTGAGATATTCTTCTCATACTAACATGCCCCAATCTTCTGTGCCAGATCCATTGCTCGTTGTTAACAGACAGAAGACATTTTACATTCTGACTCTTTAGTTCAGAAAGTTTAATTTTTTAAATGTTGTTTTTCCTCTTACCATTAAACAGGATAGTCCCATCTTTCTGACTAACAGCTTTACATGATTTTTGATTAAAGATTATATCATAACCGTTATCACTTAATTGACTTATGGATAACAGATTATGCATCAATCCATCTACTAGCAGAACATTATTAATAGAGGGAAGATTTCCATTACCTACAGTTCCAGAGCCAATTATCTTTCCCCTCTGATTGCCTCCAAAGCCAACGTGGCCTCCAGGCTTAAGTTCCAGGCTTTGGAACATATGCCTTCTTCCCGTCATGTGTCGTGAGCAGCCAGAGTCCAGGTACCATGACTGGTGTTTCTGACTTGCAGCTAAAGATATCTCTTCTGTGTCTGATTCAGAGTCTGATTCAGAAGCTTCATTATCTTCTGAAATGTTAGCCATGAGAGCTATGTTTTCCCTTTCATCATCTGATTCTGAGTCAGCTTCAGACGAGTCAGAGTCATCCCATGTAGCCATGAGACTTTTCTTCTTCTCTCTTCCAAACTTCTTTTTGGGCTTTTCCCTCTGAAGCTTTGGGCAGTCACTCTTGTAGTGTCCTTGCTCATTGCACTCATAGCAGATGATGTCTTTGGTGTTTGGCTTCTTGCTACTGGAGGAGCCTTCAGATCTTCTGTATCCAGAGGAAGAATCTGTCCTTCTGTATCTGGAAGAAGACTCGTTCTGATCAGATCTTCTGGGATTCCTGAAATTCCTTTGTCTTTGCTTCCACAGTTGATTCACTCTTCTGGAGAGAAGGGAAAGTTCGTCTTCTTCTGATGATGATCCATCAGATGTTTCTTCAACTGCCTGCAAAACTTTAGACTCAAATTTTCTGTTAGATTTTAATGCTAAAGGCTTACCTTGCTTCTGAGGCTCATCAGCTTCTAGCTCTATCTCATGACTTCTGAGGGAGCTGATAAGTTCCTCCAGAGTGATTTTGTTGAGATCTTTAGCTAGCTTCAGAGCAGTAACCATAGGCCTCCACTGCTTGGGTAAACTTCTGAATATTTTCTTGACATGGTCAGCAGTAGAGTACCCTTTGTCCAGAACTTTGAGACCAGCTACCAGAATCTGGAATCTAGAGAACATAGTTTCAATGGATTCAGATTCTTCCATTTTGATTGCCTCATACTTCTGAATGAGCGCCAGAGCTTTTGTTTCTTTGACCTGAACGTTGCCCTCATGCGTCATTCTGAGAGAATCAAAGATGTTCTTTGCTGTGTCTCTGTTGGAGATCTTTTCATACTCAGTATAGGAGATGGCACTGAGGAGGATAGTTCTGGCCTTGTGGTGATTCTTGAAGTCACGCTTTTGTTGATCAGACATTGATTTTCTATCAATCTTCTGACCACTTGCATTCACAGGGTGCGTGTATCCATCTGTCACCATATCCCACAGATCAGCATCATGTGCTAGAAAGAAGCTTTCAATTCTGTCTTTCCAGTAATCAAAGTTTTCTCCATCAAAGACTGGATGTTTTCCACTGAATCTGTCTCTGTCCTCATTGTTGTCATTGCTGATGTGAGAATTGTTTCCTGCCATTGTGTTTTTCTGACGCTGGATCTTGTACTGACACGGTTAAGTGTTTTAGCTCAGAACCAGGCGCTCTGATGCCAATTGAAGGGGTGAAAAACACAAGAAGGGGGGGTTGAATTGTAAAACTGAAATCTAAAGCAATGAACACGATATTTTTATCCTGGTTCGTTTGATCTCAAACTACTCCAGTCCACCCGTCAAGGTGATTTCGCCTCTCTCCAACGAGGTCTTAATCCACTATATTCAACTGAATATTACAGACTGCTTTAACAACTGCTAAAGCCTTCTTGATTCAAACCACAACCCGGTTTGTCAAGGTAACACTTTCTTACAAAGAGATAAAACTATGTGTGTGGATGTTTTCTACAAAACCGTATCACAACTGTGATGTATACACAAAATGAAGCTTAGAAACTAGATTGCTAAACAGTAATGGAATATCAGAGTATGTGGTTTAGCAAAACTGGTAGAACGAAGATTATGGTTCAGCTTTTGTGCGTGTAGAGATTTTGAGAGCATTAGCCATTATAATCTTCAAAGCCTTGTTTATATAGCACTTGAGATGATGAACGTTGAATGCAATATTCTTGATTCAATGCTAATAACAAGCTTTCCTTATTGAGCAGATCTTGTCTGGAATGAGGCCGTTGGAATTAATTAGCTTTCAATGCACAGTACCGTTGCTTACTTAACGCAAGTTCTGGCTTGGCTCATTCTGATTCTGCTTCGCTGCTGATGAACTATTGTGTTTCTGTATCAGAGTGTTTGAGCGCAGTCTTGTTCATCAGGCTTCAGCATGTACGTGAGTTGATCATCTGATCTTGACGTTCTGATGTAGCAACTTCTGATGCTGGTGTATGAAATCAAATTCTGATGCTGAATAGATGTGATCTTGCTTATTTCAATCAGCGCATCTGCAAGTCAGAACATAATAATTTTGAGGCAGCAGATAGTTCAAACATGAAACATATAAATACTATATCTTTTCACTTTGTTATCATCAAAACTTAAATATAGGGTAGTAGATTCAAACATTGTTCTAACAACATAATGACAAGGCTACCATCCATTGGAGTAATAAAAATCTAGAAAATAGACTACCTTCCATAATGACAAGGCTACAATCCATTGGAATAACAAAAATCTCGAGAACATACTACCTTCAGTAATAACCAGGCTATCATCCATTAGAGTAACAAAATTCTCGACAACAAACTACCTTCCGTAATGACAAGCTACCATCCATTAGAGTAACAAAAATATCGACAACAGATTACCTTCCATAATGACAAGGCTACAATAAATTGGAGTAACAAAAATCTCGACAAGAGATTACCTTCCATAATGACAATGCTACCATCCATTAAAGTAACAAAAATCTTGACAACAGACTACCTTTCATAATGACAAGGCTACCATCCGTTGGAGTGACAAAAATATCGACAATAGACTACCTTCCATAATGACAAGGCTACCATCCATTGGAGTAACAAAATCACGACAACAAACTACCTTCCATAATGACAAGGCTACCATCCATTGGAGTAACAAAAATATCGACAACAGACTACCTTCCATAATGCCAAGGCTACCATCCGTTGGAATAACAAAAATCTCGACAACAAACCACCTTCCGTAATGACAAGGCTACCATCCATTGGAGTAATGAAAATATCAACAAGAGACTACCTTCCATAATGACAAGGATACCATCCATTGGAGTAACAAAAATATCGCCAACAGACTACCTTTCATAATGAAAAGGATACCATCCATTGCAGTGACAAAAATATCAACAATAGACTACCTTCCATAATGACAAGGCTACCATCCATTAGAGTAAAAAAAATCTCGACAACACACTACCTTCCATAATGACAAGGCTACCATCCTTTGGAGTAATGAAAATATCAACAAGAGACTACCATCCATAATGACAAGGATACCATCCATTGGAGTAAGAAAAATCTCTCCAATAGACTACCTTTCATAATGAAAAGGCTACCATCCATTGGAGTGAAAAAAATATCTACAATAGACTACCTTCCATAATGACAAGGCTACCATCCATTGGAGTAACAAAATCTCGACAACAAACTACCTTACATAATGACAAGGCTACCATCCATTGGAGTAATAAAAATCTAGAAAATAGACTACCTTCCATAATGACAAGGCTACAATCCATTGGAATAACAAAAATCTCGAAAACATACTACCTTCAATAATAACCAGGCTATCATCCATTAGAGTAACAAAATTCTCGACAACAAACTACCTTCCGTAATGACAAGCTACCATCCATTAGAGTAACAAAAATATCGACAACAGACTACCTTCCATAATGACAAGGCTACAATAAATTGGAGTAACTAAAATCTCGACAAGAGATTACCTTCCATAATGACAATGCTACCATCCATTAAAGTAACAAAAATCTCGACAACAGACTACCTTTCATAATGACAAGGCTACCATCCATTGGAGTGACAAAAATATCGACAATAGACTACCTTCCATAATGACAAGGCTACCATCCATTGGAGTAACAAAATCACGACAACAAACTACCTTCCATAATGACAAGGCTACCATCCATTGGAGTAACAAAAATATCAACAACAGACTACCTTCCATAATGCCAAGGCTACCATCCATTGGAATAACAAAAATCTCGACAACAAACCACCTTCCGTAATGACAAGGCTACCATCCATTGGAGTAATGAAAATATCAACAAGAGACTACCTTCCATAATGACAAGGATACCATCCATTGGAGTAACAAAAATATCGCCAACAGACTACCTTTCATAATGAAAAGGCTACCATCCATTGCAGTGACAAAAATATCAACAATAGACTACCTTCCATAATGACAAGGCTACCATCCATTAGAGTAACAAAAATCTCGACAACACACTACCTTCCATAATGACAAGGCTACCATCCTTTGGAGTAATGAAAATATCAACAAGAGACTACCTTCCATAATGGCAAGGCTACCATTCATTGGAGTAACAAAAATCTCGACAACAGAAAACCTTCCATAATGACAAGGCTATCATCTATTGGAATAACAAAAATCTCGAGAACAGACTACCATCCATAATGACAAGGCTACAATCCATTAGAGTAACGAAAATCTCGACAACAAACTACCTTCCATAATGACATGGCTACCATCAATTGGAGTGACAAAAATACCGACAATAGACTACCTTCCATAATGACAAGGCTACCATCCATTGGATTAACAAAATCTCGAAAACAAACTACCTTCCATAATGACAAGGCTACCATCCATTAAAGTAACAAAATCTAGAAAACAGACTACCTTCCATAATGAAAAGGCTACCATCCATTGGAGTAACAAAAATATCTACAATCGACTATGTTTCATAATGACAACGCTAGCATCAATAGTAGTAACGAAAATCTCGACAACAGACTACCTTCCATAATGACAAGGCTACCACCCATTAGAGTAACAAAAATCTCGACAACAGACTACCTTTAATAATAACAAGGCTACCATCCATTGGAGTATCAAAAATCTAGAAAACAGACTACCTTCCATAATTATAAGGCTACCATCCATTGAAGTAACAAAAATCTCAACAATAGACTACCTTCCATAATGACAAGGCTACCATCTATTGGAATAACAAATATCTCGAGAACATACTACCTTCCATAATGACAAGGCTACCATCCATTTGAGTAACAAAAATCTCGACAACAGACTACCTTCCATAATGACAAGGCTACCACCCATTACAGTAACAAAAATCTCGACAACATACTAACTTCCATAATGATAAGGCTACCATCCATTGGAGTAACGAAAATATCAACAATAGACTACCTTCCATAATGACAAGGCTACCATCCATTGGAGTAACAAAAATCTCGCCAATGGACTACCTTCCATAATGATAACGCTACCATCCATTGGAGTGACAAAAATATCGACAATAGACTACTTTCCATAATGACAAGGCTACCATCCATTGGAGTAAAAAAATCTCGACAACAAACTACCTTCCATATTGAAAAGGCTACCATCCATTGGAGTAACAAAAATATCGATAACTGACTACTTTCCATAATGACAAGGCTACAATTCATTGGAATAATAAAAATCTCAACAATAAACTACCTTCCATAATAACAAGGCTAACATCAATTAGAGTAACAAAAATATAGAAAACAGACTACCTTCCATAATGAGAAGGCTACCATTCATTGGAGTAACAAAAATCTCGACAACAGACAACCTTCCATAATGACAAGGCTACCATCTATTGGAATAACAAAAATCTCGAGAACAGACTACCATCCATAATGACAAGGCTACCATCCATTATAGTAACGAAAATATCGGCAACAGACTACCTTTCATAATGACAAGGCTACCATCCATTGGAGTGACAAAAATATCGATAATAGACTACCTTCCATAATGACAAGGCTACCATCCATTGGAGTAACAAAATCTCGACAACAAACTACCTTCCATAATGACAAGGCTACCATCCATTAAAGTAACAAAATCTAGAAAACAGACTACCTTCCATAATGACAAGTCTACCATCCATTGGAGTAACAAAAATATCTACAATCGACTATGTTTCATAATGACAACGCTACCATCAATAGTAGTAACCAAAATCTCGACAACAGTCTATCTGCCATAATGACAAGGCTACCAACCATTGTAGTAACAAAAATATCGACAACAGACTACCTTTAATAATAACAAGGCTACCATCCATTGGAGTAACAAAAATCTATAAAACATACTACCTTCTATAATGATAAGGCTACCATCCATTGGAGTAACAAAAATCTCAAGAATAGACTACCTTCCATAATGACAAGGCTAACATATATTGGAATAACAAAAATATCGACAACAGACTACCTTCCATAATGACAAGGCTACCACCCATTAGAGTAACAAAAATCTCGACAACAGACTACCTTTAATAATAACAAGGCTACCATCCATTGGAGTAACAAAAATCTAGAAAACAGACTACCTTCAATAATTACAAGGCTACCATCCATTTGAGTAACAAAAATCTCGACAACAGACAACCTTCCATAATGACAAGGCTACCATCTATTGGAATAAAAAAAATCTCGAGAATAGACTACCATCCATAATGACAAGGCTACCATCCATTAGAGTAACGAAAATCTCGACAACAAACTACCTTCCATAATGACAAGGCTACCATCCATTGGAGTGACAAAAATATCGACAATAGACTACCTTCCATAATGACAAGGCTTCCATCCATTGGATTAACAAAATCTCGAAAAAAAACTACCTTCCATAATGACAAGGCTACCATCCATTAAAGTAACAAAATCTAGAAAACAGACTACCTTCCATAATGAAAAGGCTACCATCCATTGGAGTAACAAAAATATCTACAATCGACTATGTTTCATAATGACAACGCTAGCATCAATAGTAGTAACCAAAATCTCGACAACAGACTACCTTCCATAATGACAAGGCTACCACCCATTAGAGTAACAAAAATCTCGACAACAGACTACCTTTAATAATAACAAGGCTACGATCCATTGGAGTAACAAAAATCTAGAAAACAGACTACCTTCCATAATGATAAGGCTACCATCCATTGAAGTAACAAAAATCTCAACAATAGACTACCTTCCATAATGACAAGGCTACCATCTATTGGAATAACAAATATCTCGAGAACATACTACCTTCCATAATGACAAGGCTACCATCCATTTGAGTAACAAAAATCTCGACAACAGACTACCTTCCATAATGACAAGGCTACCACCCATTAGAGTAACAAAAATCTCGAAAACATACTAACTTCCATAATGATAAGGCTACCATCCATTGGAGTAACGAAAATATCAACAATAGACTACCTTCCATAATGACAAGGCTACCATCCATTGGAGTAACAAAAATCTCGCCAATGGACTACCTTCCATAATGATAAGGCTACCATCCATTGGAGTGACAAAAATATCGACAATAGACTACTTTCCATAATGACAAGGCTACCATCCATTGGAGTAAAAAAATCTCGACAACAAACTACCTTCCATAGTGAAAAGGCTACCATCCATTGGAGTAACAAAAATATCGATAACTGACTACTTTCCATAATGACAAGGCTACAATTCATTGGAATAATAAAAATCTCAACAATAAACTACCTTCCATAATAACAAGGCTAACATCAATTAGAGTAACAAAAATATAGAAAACAGACTACCTTCCATAATGACAAGGCTACCATTCATTGGAGTAACAAAAATCTCGACAACAGACAACCTTCCATAATTACAAGGCTACCATCTATTGGAATAACAAAAATCTCGAGAACAGACTACCATCCATAATGACAAGGCTACCATCCATTAGAGTAACGAAAATATCGGCAACAGACTACCTTTCATAATGACAAGGCTACCATCCATTGGAGTGACAAAAATATCGATAATAGACTACCTTCCATAATGACAAGGTTACCATCCATTGGAGTAACAAAATCTCGACAACAAACTACCTTCCATAATGACAAGGCTACCATCCATTAAAGTAACAAAATCTAGAAAACAGACTACCTTCCATAATGACAAGGCTACCATCCATTGGAGTAACAAAAATATCTACAATCGACTATGTTTCATAATGACAACGCTACCATCAATAGTAGTAACCAAAATCTCGACAATAATCTATCTGCCATAATGACAAGGCTACCAACCATTGTAGTAACAAAAATATCGACAACAGACTACCTTTAATAATAACAAGGCTACCATCCATTGGAGTAACAAAAATCTATAAAACAGACTACCTTCTATAATGATAAGGCTACCATCCATTGGAGTAACAAAAATCTCAAGAATAGACTACCTTCCATAATGACAAGGCTAACATCTATTGGAATAACAAAAATATCGACAACAGACTACCTTCCATAATGACAAGGCTACCAACCATTAGAGTAACAAAAATCTCGACAACAGACTACCTTTAATAATAACAAGGCTACCATCCATTGGAGTAACAAAAATCTAGAAAACAGACTACCTTCCATAATGACAAGGCTACCATCCATTTGAGTAACAAAAATCTCGACAACAGACTACCTTCCATAATGACAAGGCTACCATCTATTGGAATAACAAATATCTCGAGAACATACTACCTTCCATAATGACAAGGCTACCATCCATTTGAGTAACAAAAATCTCGACAACAGACTACCTTCCATAATGACAAGGCTACCACCCATTAGAGTAACAAAAATCTCGCCAACAGACTACCTTCCATAATGATAAGGCTACCATCCATTGGAGTGACAAAAATATCGACAATATATTACTTTCCATAATGACAAGGCTACCATCCATTGGAGTAAAAAAATCTCGACAAAAAACTACCTTCCATAGTGAGAAGGCTACCATCCATTGGAGTAACAAAAATATCGATAACTGACTACTTTCAATAGTGACAAGGCTACAATTCATTGGAATAATAAAAATCTCAACAACAAACTACCTTCCATAATAACAAGGCTACCATCAATTAGAGTAACAAAAATCTAGAAAACAGACTACCTTCCATAATGACAAGGCTACCATTCATTGGAGTAACAAAAATCTCTACAACAGACAACCTTCCATAATGACAAGGCTACCATCTATTGGAATAACAAAAATCTCGAGAACAGACTACCATCCATAATGACAAGGCTACCATCCATTAGAGTAACGAAAATATCGGCAACAGACTACCTTTCATAATGACAAGGCTACCATCCATTGGAGTGACAAAAATATCGATAATAGACTACCTTCCATAATGACAAGGCTATCATCCATTGGAGTAACAAAATCTCGACAACAAACTACCTTCCATAATGACAAGGCTACCATCCATTAAAGTATCAAAATCTAGAAAAAAGACTACCTTCCATAATGACAAGGCTACCATCCATTGGAGTAACAAAAATATCTACAATCGACTATGTTTCATAATGACAACGCTACCATCAATAGTAGTAACCAAAATCTCGACAACAGTCTATCTTCCATAATGACAAGGCTACCAACCATTGTAGTAACAAAAATCTCGACAACAGACTACCTTTAATAATAACAAGGCTACCATCCATTGGAGTAACAAAAATCTATAAAACAGACTACCTTCCATAATGATAAGGCTACCATCCATTGGAGTAACAAAAATCTCAAGAATAGACTACCTTCCATAATGACAAGGCTAACATCTATTGGAATAACAAAAATATCGACAACAGTCTATCTGCCATAATGACAAGGCTACCAACCATTGTAGTAACAAAAATATAGACAACAGACTACCTTTAATAATAACAAGGCTACCATCCATTGGAGTAACAAAAATCTATAAAACATACTACCTTCTATAATGATAAGGCTACCATCCATTGGAGAAACAAAAATCTCAAGAATAGACTACCTTCCATAATGACAAGGCTAACATATATTGGAATAACAAAAATATCGACAACAGACTACCTTCCATAATGACAAGGCTACCACCCATTAGAGTAACAAAAATCTCGACAACAGACTACCTTTAATAATAACAAGGCTACCATCCATTGGAGTAACAAAAATCTAGAAAACAGACTACCTTCAATAATTACAAGGCTACCATCCATTTGAGTAACAAAAATCTCGACAACAGACAACCTTCCATAATGACAAGGCTACCATCTATTGGAATAAAAAAAATCTCGAGAATAGACTACCATCCATAATGACAAGGCTACCATCCATTAGAGTAACGAAAATCTCGACAACAAACTACCTTCCATAATGACAAGGCTACCATCCATTGGAGTGACAAAAATATCGACAATAGACTACCTTCCATAATGACAAGGCTACCATCCATTGGATTAACAAAATCTCGAAAAAAAACTACCTTCCATAATGACAAGGCTATCATCCATTAAAGTAACAAAATCTAGAAAACAGACTACCTTCCATAATGAAAAGGCTACCATCCATTGGAGTAACAAAAATATCTACAATCAACTATGTTTCATAATGACAACGCTAGCATCAATAGTAGTAACCAAAATCTCGACAACAAACTACCTTCCATAATGACAAGGCTACCACCCATTAGAGTAACAAAAATCTCGACAACAAACTACCTTTAATAATAACAAGGCTACCATCCATTGGAGTAACAAAAATCTAGAAAACAGACTACCTTCCATAATGATAAGGCTACCATCCATTGAAGTAACAAAAATCTCAACAATAGACTACCTTCCATAATGACAAGGCTACCATCTATTGGAATAACAAATATCTCGAGAACATACTACCTTCCATAATGACAAGGCTACCATCCATTTGAGTAACAAAAATCTCGACAACAGACTACCTTCCACAATGAAAAGGCTACCACCCATTAGAGTAACAAAAATCTCGAAAACATACTAACTTCCATAATGATAAGGCTACCATCCATTGGAGTAACGAAAATATCAACAATAGACTACCTTCCATAATGACAAGGCTACCATCCATTGGAGTAACAAAAATCTCGCCAATGGACTACCTTCCATAATGATAAGGCTACCATCCATTGGAGTGACAAAAATATCGACAATATACTACTTTCCATAATGACAATGCTACCATCCATTGGAGTAAAAAAATCTCGACAACAAACTACCTTCCATAGTGAAAAGGCTACCATCCATTGGAGTAACAAAAATATCGATAACTGACTACTTTCCATAATGACAAGGCTACAATTCATTGGAATAATAAAAATCTCAACAATAAACTACCTTCCATAATAACAAGGCTAACATCAATTAGAGTAACAAAAATATAGAAAACAGACTACCTTCCATAATGACAAGGCTACCATTCATTGGAGTAACAAAAATCTCGACAACAGACAACCTTCCATAATTACAAGGCTACCATCTATTGGAATAACAAAAATCTCGAGAACAGACTACCATCCATAATGACAAGGCTACCATCCATTAGAGTAACGAAAATATCGGCAACAAACTACCTTTCATAATGAAAAGGCTACCATCCATTGGAGTGACAAAAATATCGATAATAGACTACCTTCCATAATGACAAGGCTATCATCCATTGGAGTAACAAAATCTCGACAACAAACTACCTTCCATAATGACAAGGCTACCATCCATTAAAGTATCAAAATCTAGAAAATAGACTACCTTCCATAATGACAAGGCTACCATCCATTGGAGTAACAAAAAAATCTACAATCGACTATGTTTCATAATGACAACGCTACCATCAATAGTAGTAACCAAAATCTCGACAACAGTCTATCTTCCATAATGACAAGGCTACCAACCATTGTAGTAACAAAAATCTCGACAACAGACTACCTTTAATAATAACAAGGCTACCATCCATTGGAGTAACAAAAATCTATAAAACAGACTACCTTCCATAATGATAAGGCTACCATCCATTGGAGTAACAAAAATCTCAAGAATAGACTACCTTCCATAATGACAAGGCTAACATCTATTGGAATAACAAAAATATCGACAACAGACCACGTTTCATAATGACATAGCTACCACCCATTAGAGTAACAAAAATCTCGACAACAGACTACCTTTAATAATAACAAGGCTACCATCCATTGGAGTAACAAAAATCTAGAAAACAGACTACCTTCCATAATGACAAGGCTACCATCCATTTGAGTAACAAAAATCTCGACAACAGACTACCTTCCATAATGACAAGGCTACCATCTATTGGAATAACAAATATCTCGAGAACATACTACCTTCCATAATGACAAGGCTACCATCCATTTGAGTAACAAAAATCTCGGCAACAGACTACCTTCCATAATGACAAGGCTACCACCCATTAGAGTAACAAAAATCTCGACAACAGACTACCTTCCATAATGATAAGGCTACCATCCATTGGAGTAACGAAAATATCAACAATAGACTACCTTCCATAATGACAAGGCTACCATCCATTAGAGTAACAAAAATCTCGCCTACAGACTACCTTCCATAATGATAAGGCTACCATCCATTGGAGTGACAAAAATATCGACAAAAGACTACTTTCCATAATGACAAGGCTACCATCCATTGGAATAACAAAAATCTCGAGAACAGACTACCATCAATAATGACAAGGCTACCATCCATTAGAGTAACGAAAATATCGGCAACAGACTACCTTTCATAATGACAAGGCTACCATCCATTGGAGTGACAAAAATATCGATAATAGACTACCTTCCATAATGACAAGGCTACCATCCATTGGAGTAACAAAATCTCGACAACAAACAACCTTCCATAATGACAAGGCTACCATCCATTAAAGTAACAAAATCTAGAAAATAGACTACCTTCCATAATGACAAGGCTACCATCCATTGGAGTAACAAAAATATCTACAATCGACTATGTTTCATAATGACAACGCTACCATCAATAGTAGTAACCAAAATCTCGACAACAGTCTATCTTCCATAATGACAAGGCTACCAACCATTGTAGTAACAAAAATCTCGACAACAGACTACCTTTATAAATAACAAGGCTACCATCCATTGGAGTAACAAAAATCTATAAAACAGACTACCTTCCATAATGATAAGGCTACCATCCATTGGAGTAACAAAAATCTCAAGAATAGACTACCTTCCATAATGACAAGGCTACCATCTATTGGAATAACAAAAATCTCGAGAACATACTACCTTCCATAATGACAAGGCTACCATCCATTAGAGTAACAAAAGTCTCGACAACAGACTACCTTTAATAATAACAAGGCTACCATCCATTGGAGTAACAAAAATCTAGAAAACAGACTACCTTCCATAATGACAAGGCTACCATCCATTTGAGTAACAAAAATCTCGACAACAGACTACCTTCCATAATGACAAGGCTACCATCTATTGGAATAACAAATATCTCGAGAACATACTACCTTCCATAATGACAAGGCTACCATCCATTTGAGTAACAAAAATCTCGACAACAGACTACCTTCCATAACGACAAGGCTACCACCCATGAGAGTAACAAAAATCTCGCCAACAGACTACCTTCCATAATGATAAGGCTACCATCCATTGGAGTGACAAAAATATCGACAATAGATTACTTTCCATAATGACAAGGCTACCATCCATTGGAGTAAAAAAATCTCGACAACAAACTACCTTCCATAGTGAGAAGGCTACCATCCATTGGAGTAACAAAAATATCGATAACTGACTACTTTCCATAATGACAAGGCTACAATTCATTGGAATAGTAAAAATCTCAACAACAAACTACCTTCCATAATAACAAGGCTAACATCAATTAGAGTAACAAAAATATAGAAAACAGACTACCTTCCATAATGACAAGGGTACCATTCATTGAAGTAACAAAAATCTCGACAACAGACAACCTTCCATAATGACAAGGCTACCATCTATTGGAATAACAAAAATCTCGAGAACAGACTACCATCCATAATGACAAGGCTACCATCCATTAGAGTAACGAAAATATCGGCAACAGACTACCTTTCATAATGACAAGGCTACCATCCATTGGAGTGACAAAAATATCGATAATAGACTACCTTCCATAATGACAAGGCTACCATCCATTGGAGTAACAAAATCTCGACAACAAACTACCTTCCATAATGACAAGGCTACCATCCATTAAAGTAACAAAATCTAGAAAACAGACTACCTTCCATAATCACAAGGCTACCATCCATTGGAGTAACAAAAATATCTACAATCGACTATGTTTCATAATGACAACGCTACCATCAATAGTAGTAACCAAAATCTCGACAACAGTCTATCTTCCATAATGACAAGGCTACCAACCATTGTAGTAACAAAAATATCGACAACAGACTACCTTTAATAATAACGAGGCTACCATCCATTGGAGTAACAAAAATCTATAAAACAGACTACCTTCTATAATGATAAGGCTACCATCCATTGGAGTAACAAAAATCTCAAAAATAGACTACCTTCCATAATGACAAGGCTAACATCTATTGGAATAACAAAAATATCGACAACAGACTACCTTCCATAATGACAAGGCTACCACACATTAGAGTAACAAAAATCTCAACAAGAGACTACCTTTAATAATAACAAGGCTACCATCCATTGGAGTAACAAAAATCTAGAAAACAGACTACCTTCAATAATGACAAGGCTACCATCCATTTGAGTAACAAAAATCTCGACAACAGACTACCTTCCATAATGACAAGGCTACCATCTATTAGAATAACAAATATCTTGAGAACATACTACCTTCCATAATGACAAGGCTACCATCCATTTGAGTAACAAAAATCTCGACAACAGACTACCTTCCATAATGACAAGGCTACCACCCATTAGAGTAACAAAAATCTCGCCAACTGACTACCTTCCATAATGATAAGGCTACCATCCATTGGAGTGACAAAAACATCGACAATAGATTACTTTCCATAATGACAAGGCTACCATCCATTGGAGTAAAAAAATCTCGACAAAAAACTACCTTCCATAATGATAAGGCTACCATCCATTGGAGTGACAAAAATATCGACAATAGACTACTTTCCATAATGACAAGGCTACCATCCATTGGAATAACAAAAATCTCGAGAACAGACTACCATCCATAACGACAAGGCTACCATCCATTAGAGTAACGAAAATATCGGCAACAGACTACCTTTCATAATGACAAGGCTACCATCCATTGGAGTGACAAAAATATCGATAATAGACTACCTTCCATAATGACAAGGCTACCATCCATTGGAGTAACAAAATCTCGACAACAAACTACCTTCCATAATGACAAGGCTACCATCCATTAAAGTAACAAAATCTAGAAAACAGACTACCTTCCATAATGACAAGGCTACCATCCATTGGAGTAACAAAAATATCTACAATCGACTGTGTTTCATAATGACAACGCTACCATCAATAGTAGTAACCAAAATCTCGACAACAGTCTATCTTCCATAATGACAAAGCTACCAACCATTGTAGTAACAAAAATCTCGACAACAGGCTACCTTTAATAATAACAAGGCTACCATCCATTGGAGTAACAAAAATCTAGAAAACAGACTACCTTCCATAATGATAAGGCTACCATCCATTGGAGTGACAAAAATCTCAACAATAGACTACCTTCCATAATGACATGGCTACCATCTATTGGAATAACAAATATCTCGAGAACATACTACCTTCCATAATGACAAGGCTACCATCCATTTGAGTAACAAAAATCTGGACAACAGACTACCTTCCATAATGACAAGGCTACCACCCATTAGAGAAACAAAAATATCGACAACAGACTACCTTCCATAATGATAAGGCTACCATCCATTGGAGTAACGAAAATATCAACAATAGACTACCTTCCATAATGACAAGGCTACCATCCATTGGAGTAACAAAAATCTCGCCAACAGACTACCTTCCATAATGATAAGGCTACCATCCATTAGAGTGACACAAATATCGACAATAGACTACTTTCCATAATGACAAGGCTACCATCCGTTGGAGTAAAAAAATCTTGACAACAAACTACCTTCCATAGTGACAAGGCTACCATCCATTGGAGTAACAAAAATATCGATAACTGACTACTTTCCATAATGACAAGGCTACCATTCATTGGAATAATAAAAATCTCAACAGTAAACTACCTTCCATAATAACAAGGCTACCATCAATTAGAGTAACAAAAATCTAGAAAACACACTACCTTCCATAATGACAAGGCTACCATTCATTGGAGTAACAAAAATCTCGACAACAAACTACCTTCCATAGTGAGAAGGCTACCATCCATTGGAGTAACAAAAATATCGATAACTGACTACTTTCCATAATGACAAGGCTACAATTCATTGGAATAATAAAAATCTAAACAACAAACTACCTTCCATAATAACAAGGCTACCATTAATTAGAGTAACAAAAATCTAGAAAACAGACTACCTTCCATAATGACAAGGCTACCATTCATTGGAGTAACAAAAATCTCGACAACAGACAACCTTCCATAATGACAAGGCTATCATCTATTGAAATAACAAAAATCTCGAGAACAGACTACCATCCATAATGACAAGGCTACCATCCATTGGAGTGACAAAAATATCGATAATAGACTACCTTCCATAATGACAAGGCTACCATCCATTGGAGTAACAAAATCTCGACAACAAACTACCTTCCATAATGACAAGGCTACCATCCATTAAAGTAACAAAATCTAGAAAACAGACTACCTTCCATAATGACAAGGCTACCATCCATTGGAGTAACAAAAATATCTACAATCGACTGTGTTTCATAATGATAACGCTACCATCAATAGTAGTAACCAAAATCTCGACAACATTCTATCTTCCATAATGACAAGGCTACCAACCATTGTAGTAACAAAAATCTCGACAACAGACTACCTTTAATAATAACAAGGCTACCATCCATTGGAGTAACAAAAATCTATAAAACAGACTACCTTCCATAATGATAAGGCTACCATCCATTGGAGTAACAAAAATCTCAAGAATAGACTACCTTCCATAATGACAAGGCTACCATCTATTGGAATAACAAAAATCTCGAGAACATACTACCTTCCATAATAACAAGGCTACCATCCATTAGAGTAACAAAAATCTCGACAACATACTACCTTTAATAATAACAAGGCTACCATCCATTGGAGTAACAAAAATCTAGAAAACAGACTACCTTCCATAATGATAAGGCTACCATCCATTGGAGTGACAAAAATCTCAACAATAGACTACCTTCCATAATGACATGGCTACCATCTATTCGAATAACAAATATCTCGAGAACATACTACCTTCCATAATGACAAGGCTACCATCCATTTGAGTAACAAAAATCTGGACAACAGACTACCTTCCATAATGACAAGGCTACCACCCATTAGAGAAACAAAAATCTCGACAACAGACTACCTTCCATAATGATAAGGCTACCATCCATTGGAGTAACGAAAATATCAACAATAGACTACCTTCCATAATGACAAGGCTACCATCCATTGGAGTAACAAAAATCTTGCCAACAGACTACCTTCCATAATGATAAGGCTACCATCCATTGGAGTGACACAAATATCGACAATAGACTACTTTCCATAATGACAAGGCTACCATCCATTGGAGTAAAAAAATCTCGACAACAAACTACCTTCCATAGTGACAAGGCTACCATCCATTGGAGTAACAAAAATATCGATAACTGACTACTTTCCATAATGACAAGGCTACAATTCATTGGAATAATAAAAATCTCAACAACAAACTACCTTCCATAATAACAAGGCTACCATCAATTAGAGTAACAAAAATTTAGAAAACAGACTACCTTCCATAATGACAAGGCTACCATTCATTGGAGTAACAAAAATCTCGACAACAGACAACCTTCCATAATGACAAGGCTATCATCTATTGGAATAACAAAAATCTCGAGAACAGACTACCATCCATAATGACAAGGCTACCATCCATTAGAGTAACGAAAATATCGGCAACAGACTACCTTTCATAATGACAAGGCTACCATCCATTGGAGTGACAAAAATATCGATAATAGACTACCTTCCATAATGACAAGGCTATCATCCATTGGAGTAACAAAATCTCGACAACAAACTACCTTCCATAATGACAAGGCTACCATCCATTAAAGTATCAAAATCTAGAAAACAGACTACCTTCCATAATGACAAGGCTACCATCCATTGGAGTAACAAAAATATCTACAATCGACTATGTTTCATAATGACAACGCTACCATCAATAGTAGTAACCAAAATCTCGACAACAGTCTATCTTCCATAATGACAAGGCTACCAACCATTGTAGTAACAAAAATCTCGACAACAGACTACCTTTAATAATAACAAGGCTACCATCCATTGGAGTAACAAAAATCTATAAAACAGACTACCTTCCATAATGATAAGGCTACCATCCATTGGAGTAACAAAAATCTCAAGAATAGACTACCTTCCATAATGACAAGGCTAACATCTATTGGAATAACAAAAATATCGACAACAGACCACGTTTCATAATGACAAGGCTACCACCCATTAGAGTAACAAAAATCTCGACAATAGACTACCTTTAATAATAACAAGGCTACCATCCATTGGAGTAACAAAAATCTAGAAAACAGACTACCTTCCATAATGGCAAGGCTACCATCCATTTGAGTAACAAAAATCTCGACAACAGACTACCTTCCATAATGACAAGGCTACCATCTATTGGAATAACAAATATCTCGAGAACATGCTACCTTCCATAATGACAAGGCTACCATCCATTTGAGTAACAAAAATCTCGGCAACAGACTACCTTCCATAATGACAAGGCTACCACCCATTAGAATAACAAAAATCTCGACAACAGACTACCTTCCATAATGATAAGGCTACCATCCATTGGAGTAACGAAAATATCAACAATAGACTACCTTCCATAATGACAAGGCTAGCATCCATTAGAGTAACAAAAATCTCGCCTACAGACTACCTTCCATAATGATAAGGCTACCATCCATTGGAGTGACAAAAATATCGACAATAGACTACTTTCCATAATGACAAGGCTACCATCCATTGGAATAACAAAAATCTCGAGAACAGACTACCATCCATAATGACAAGGCTACCATCCATTAGAGTAACGAAAATATCGGCAACAGACTACCTTTCATAATGACAAGGCTACCATCCATTGGAGTGACAAAAATATCGATAATAGACTACCTTCCATAATGACAAGGCTACCATCCATTGGAGTAACAAAATCTCGACAACAAACAACCTTCCATAATGACAAGGCTACCATCCATTAAAGTAACAAAATCTAGAAAATAGACTACCTTCCATAATGACAAGGCTTCCATCCATTGGAGTAACAAAAATCTAGAAAACAGACTACCTTTAATAATAACAAGGCTACCATCCATTGGAGTAACAAAAATCTAGAAAACAGACTACCTTCCATAATTATAAGGCTACCATCCATTGGAGTAACAAAAATCTCAACAATAGACTACCTTCCATAATGACAAGGCTACCATCTATTGGAATAACAAAAATCTCGAGAACATACTACCTTCCATAATGACAAGGCTACCATCCATTTGAGTAACAAAAATCTCGGCAACAGACTACCTTCCATAATGAAAAGGCTACCATCCATTGGAGTAACAAAAATATCGACCACAGACTACCTTCCATAATGATAAGGCTACCATCAATTGGAGTAACGAAAATATCAACAATAGACTACCTTCCATAATGACAAGGCTACCATCCATTAGAGTAACAAAAATCTCGCCTACAGACTACCTTCCATAATGATAAGGCTACCATCCATTGGAGTGACAAAAATATCGACAATAGACTACTTTCCATAATGACAAGGCTACCATCCATTGGAATAACAAAAATCTCGAGAACAGACTACCATCCATAATGACAAGGCTACCATCCATTAGAGTAACGAAAATATCGGCAACAGACTACCTTTCATAATGACAAGGCTACCATCCATTGGAGTGACAATAATATCGATAATAGACTACCTTCCATAATGACAAGGCTACCATCCATTGGAGTAACAAAATCTCGACAATAAACTACCTTCCATAATGACAAGGCTACCATCCATTAAAGTAACAAAATCTAGAAAACAGACTACCTTCCATAATGACAAGGCTACCATCCATTGGAGTAACAAAAATATCTACAATCGACTATGTTTCATAATGACAACGCTACCATCAATAGTAGTAACCAAAATCTCGACAACAATCTATCTTCCATAATGACAAGGCTACCAACCATTGTAGTAACGAAAATCTCGACAACAAACTACCTTTAATAATAACAAGGCTACCATCCATTGGAGTAACAAAAATCTATAAAACAGACTACCTTCCATAATGATAAGGCTACCATCCATTGGAGTAACAAAAATCTCAAGAATAGACTACCTTCCATAATGACAAGGCTACCATCTATTGGAATAACAAAAATCTCGAGAACATACTACCTTCCATAATGACAAGGCTACCATCCATTAGAGTAACAAAAATATCGGCAACATACTACCTTTCATAATGACAACGCTACCATCCATTGGAGTGACAAAAATATCGATAATAGACTACCTTCCATAATGACAAGGCTACCATCCATTGGAGTAACAAAATCTCGACAACAAACTACCTTCCATAATGACAAGGCTACCATCCATTAGAGTAACGAAAATATCGGCAACAGACTACCTTTCATAAGTACAAGGCTACCATCCATTGGAGTGACAAAAATATCGATAATAGACTACCTTCCATAATGACAAGGCTACCATCCATTGGAGTAACAAAATCTCAACAACAAACTACCTTCCATAATGACAAGGCTACCATCCATTAAAGTAACAAAATCTAGAAAACAGACTACCTTCCATAATGACAAGGCTACCATCCATTGGAGTAACAAAAATATCTACAATCGACTATGTTTCATAATGACAACGCTACCATCAATAGTAGTAACAAAAATCTCGACAACAATCTATCTTCCATAATGACAAGGCTACCAACCATTGTAGTAACGAAAATCTCGACAACAGACTACCTTTAATAATAACAAGGCTACCATCCATTGGAGTAACAAGAATCTATAAAACAGACTACCTTCCATAATGATAAGGCTACCATCCATTGGAGTAACAAAAATCTCAAGAATAGACTACCTTCTATAATGACAAGGCTACCATCTATTGGAATAACAAAAATCTCGAGAACATACTACCTTCCATAATGACAAGGCTACCATCCATTAGAGTAACGAAAATATCGGCAACAGACTACCTTTCATAATGACAACGCTACCATCCATTGGAGTGACAAAAATATCGATAATAGACTACCTTCCATAATGACAAGGCTACCATCCATTGGAGTAACAAAATCTCGACAACAAACTACCTTCCATAATGACAAGGCTACCATCCATTAAAGTAACAAAATCTAGAAAACAGACTACCTTCCATAATGACAAGGCTACCATCCATTGGAGTAACAAAAATATCTACAATCGACTATGTTTCATAATGACAACGCTACCATCAATAGTAGTAACCAAAATCTCGACAACAGTCTATCTTCCATAATGACAAGGCTACCAACCATTGTAGTAACAAAAATCTCGACAACAGACTACCTTTAATAATAACAAGGCTACCATCCATTGGAGTAACAAAAATCTAGAAAACAGACTACCTTCCATAATTATAAGGCTACCATCCATTGGAGTAACAAAAATCTCAACAATAGACTACCTTCCATAATGACAAGGCTACCATCTATTGGAATAACAAATATCTCGAGAACATACTACCTTCCATAATGACAAGGCTACCATCCATTTGAGTAACAAAAATCTCGGCAACAGACTACCTTCCATAATGAAAAGGCTACCATCCATTGGAGTAACAAAAATATCGACCACAGACTACCTTCCATAATGATAAGGCTACCATCAATTGGAGTAACGAAAATATCAACAATAGACTACCTTCCATAATGACAAGGCTACCATCCATTAGAGTAACAAAAATCTCGCCTACAGACTACCTTCCATAATGATAAGGCTACCATCCATTGGAGTGACAAAAATATCGACAATAGACTACTTTCCATAATGACAAGGCTACCATCCATTGGAATAACAAAAATCTCGAGAACAGACTACCATCCATAATGACAAGGCTACCATCCATTAGAGTAACGAAAATATCGGCAACAGACTACCTTTCATAATGACAAGGCTACCATCCATTGGAGTGACAAAAATATCGATAATAGACTACCTTCCATAATGACAAGGCTACCATCCATTGGAGTAACAAAATCTCGACAACAAACTACCTTCCATAATAACAAGGCTACCATCCATTAAAGTAACAAAATCTAGAAAACAGACTACCTTCCATAATGACAAGGCTACCATCCATTGGAGTAACAAAAATATCTACAATCGACTATGTTTAATAATGACAACGCTACCATCAATAGTAGTAACCAAAATCTCGACAACAATCTATCTTCCATAATGACAAGGCTACCAACCATTGTAGTAAAGAAAATCTCGACAACAGACTACCTTTAATAATAACAAGGCTACCATCCATTGGAGTAACAAAAATCTATAAAACAGACTACCTTCCATAATGATAAGGCTACCATCCATTGGAGTGACAAAAATATCGACAATAGACTACTTTCCATAATGACAAGGCTACCATCCATTGGAATAACAAAAATCTCGAGAACAGACTACCATCCATAATGACAAGGCTACCATCCATTAGAGTAACGAAAATATCGGCAACAGACTACCTTTCATAATGACAAGGCTACCATCCATTGGAGTGACAAAAATATCGATAATAGACTACCTTCCATAATGACAAGGCTACCATCCATTGGAGTAACAAAATCTCGACAACAAACTACCTTCCATAATGACAAGGCTACCATCCATTAAAGTAACAAAATCTAGAAAACAGACTACCTTCCATAATGACAAGGCTACCATCCATTGGAGTAACAAAAATATCTACAATCGACTATGTTTCATAATGACAACGCTACCATCAATAGTAGTAACCAAAATCTCGACAACAATCTATCTTCCATAATGACAAGGCTACCAACCATTGTAGTAACGAAAATCTCGACAACAGACTACCTTTAATAATAACAAGGCTACCATCCATTGGAGTAACAAAAATCTATAAAACAGACTACCTTCCATAATGATAAGGCTACCATCCATTGGAGTAACAAAAATCTCAAGAATAGACTACCTTCCATAATGACAAGGCTACCATCTATTGGAATAACAAAAATCTCGAGAACATACTACCTTCCATAATGACAAGGCTACCATCCATTAGAGTAACGAAAATATCGGCAACAGACTACCTTTCATAATGACAACGCTACCATCCATTGGAGTGACAAAAATATCGATAATAGACTACCTTCCATAATGACAAGGCTACCATCCATTGGAGTAACAAAATCTCGACAACAAACTACCTTCCATAATGACAAGGCTACCATCCATTAAAGTAACAAAATCTAGAAAACAGACTACCTTCCATAATGACAAGGCTACCATCCATTGGAGTAACAAAAATATCTACAATCGACTATGTTTCATAATGACAACGCTACAATCAATAGTAGTAACCAAAATCTCGACAACAGTCTATCTTCCATAATGACAAGGCTACCAACCATTCTAGTAACAAAAATCTCGACAACATACTACCTTTAATAATAACAAGGCTACCATCCATTGGAGTAACAAAAATCTATAAAACAGACTACCTTCCATAATGATAAGGCTACCATCCATTGGAGTAACAAAAATCTCAAGAATAGACTACCTTCCATAATGACAAGGCTACCATCGATTGGAATAACAAAAATCTCGACAACAGACTACCTTCCATAATGACAAGGCTACCACCCATTAGAGTAACAAAAATCTCGACAACAGACTACCTTTAATAATAACAAGGCTACCATCCATTGGAGTAACAAAAATCTAGAAAACAGACTACCTTCCATAATTATAAGGCTACCATCCATTGGAGTAACAAAAATCTCAACAATAGACTACCTTCCATAATGACAAGGCTACCATCTATTGGAATAACAAATATCTCGAGAACATACTACCTTCCATAATGACAAGGCTACCATCCATTTGAGTAACAAAAATCTCGGCAACAGACTACCTTCCATAATGAAAAGGCTACCATCCATTAGAGTAACAAAAATATCGACCACAGACTACCTTCCATAATGATAAGGCTACCATCAATTGGAGTAACGAAAATATCAACAATAGACTACCTTCCATAATGACAAGGCTACCATCCATTAGAGTAACAAAAATCTCGCCTACAGACTACCTTCCATAATGATAAGGCTACCATCCATTGGAGTGACAAAAATATCGACAATAGACTACTTTCCCTAATGACAAGGCTACCATCCATTAGAATAACAAAAATCTCGAGAACAGACTACCATCCATAATGACAAGGCTACCATCCATTAGAGTAACGAAAATATCGGCAACAGACTACCTTTCATAATGACAAGGCTACCATCCATTGGAGTGACAAAAATATCGATAATAGACTACCTTCCATAATGACAAGGCTACCATCCATTGGAGTAACAAAATCTCGACAACAAACTACCTTCCATAATGACAAGGCTACCATCCATTAAAGTAACAAAATCTAGAAAACAGACTACCTTCCATAATGACAAGGCTACCATCCATTGGAGTAACAAAAATATCTACAATCGACTATGTTTAATAATGACAACGCTACCATCAATAGTAGTAACCAAAATCTCGACAACAATCTATCTTCCATAATGACAAGGCTACCAACCATTGTAGTAACGAAAATCTCGACAACAGACTACCTTTAATAATAACAAGGCTACCATCCATTGGAGTAACAAAAATCTATAAAACAGACTACCTTCCATAATGATAAGGCTACCATCCATTGGAGTAACAAAAATCTCAAGAATAGACTACCTTCCATAATGACAAGGCTACCATCTATTGGAATAACAAAAATCTCGAGAACATACTTCCTTCCATAATGACAAGGCTACCATCCATTAGAGTAACGAAAATATCGGCAACAGACTACCTTTCATAATGACAAGGCTACCATCCATTGGAGTGACAAAAATATCGATAATAGACTACCTTCCATAATGACAAGGCTACCATCCATTGGAGTAACAAAATCTCGACAACAAACTACCTTCCATAATGACAAGGCTACCATCCATTAAAGTAACAAAATCTAGAAAACAGACTACCTTCCATAATGACAAGGCTACCATCCATTGGAGTAACAAAAATATCTACAATCGACTATGTTTCATAATGACAACGCTACCATCAATAGTAGTAACCAAAATCTCGACAACAGTCTATCTTCCATAATGACAAGGCTACCAACCATTGTAGTAACAAAATCCTCGACAACAGACTACCTTTAATAATAACAAGGCTACCATCCATTGGACTAACAAAAATCTATAAAAAAGACTACCATCCATAATGATAAGGCTACCATCCATTGGAGTAACAAAAATCTCAAGAATAGACTACCTTCCATAATGACAAGGATACCATCTATTGGAATAACAAAAATCTCGAGAACATACTACCTTCCATAATGACAAGGCTACCATCCATTAGAGTAACAAAAATCTCGACAACAGACTACCTTTAATAATAACAAGGCTACCATCCATTCGAGTAACAAAAATCTAGAAAACAGACTACCTTCCATAATGATAAGGCTACCATCCATTGGAGTGACAAAAATCTCAACAATAGACTACCTTCCATAATGACATGGCTACCATCTATTGGAATAACAAATATCTCGAGAACATACTACCTTCCATAATGACAAGGCTATCATCCATTTGAGTAACAAAAATCTGGACAACAGACTACCTTCCATAATGACAAGGCTACCACCCATTAGAGAAACAAAAATCTCGACAACAGACTACCTTCCATAATGATAAGGCTACCAACCATTGGAGTAACGAAAATATCAACAATAGACTACCTTCCATAATGACAAGGCTACCATCCATTGGAGTAACAAAAATCTCGCCAAAAGACTACCTTCCATAATGATAAGGCTACCATCCATTGGAGTGACAAAAATATCGACAATAGACTACTTTCCATAATGACAAGGCTACC
This sequence comes from Vicia faba, assembly GCA_948472305.1. Lineage (NCBI taxonomy): Eukaryota > Viridiplantae > Streptophyta > Magnoliopsida > Fabales > Fabaceae > Vicia > Vicia faba. Next base: position 543,826,986 of record OX451739.1, on the reverse strand, counting down.
ATCCATTGGAGTAAAAAAATCTCGACAACAAACTACCTTCCATAGTGACAAGGCTACCATCCATTGGAGTAACAAAAATATCGATAACTGACTACTTTCCATAATGACAAGGCTACCATTCATTGGAATAATAAAAATCTCAACAGCAAACTACCTTCCATAATAACAAGGCTACCATCAATTAGAGTAACAAAAATTTTGAAAACACACTACCTTCCATAATGACAAGGCTACCATTCATTGGAGTAACAAAAATCTCGACAACAAACTACCTTCCATAGTGAGAAGGCTACCATCCATTGGAGTAACAAAAATATCGATAATTGACTACTTTCCATAATGACAAGGCTACAATTCATTGGAATAATAAAAATCTCAACAACAAACTACCTTCCATAATAAGAAGGCTACCATCAATTAGAGTAACAAAAATCTAGAAAATAGACTACCTTCCATAATGACAAGGCTACCATTCATTGGAGTAACAAAAATCTCGACAACAGACAACCTTCCATAATGACAAGGCTACCATCTATTGGAATAACAAAAATCTCGAGAACAGACTACCATCCATAATGACAAGGCTACCATCCATTAGAGTAACGAAAATATCGGCAACAGACTACCTTTCATAATGACAAGGCTACCATCCATTGGAGTGACAAAAATATCGATAATAGACTACCTTCCATAATGACAAGGCTACCATCCATTGGAGTAACAAAATCTCGACAACAAACTACCTTCCATAATGACAAGGCTACCATCCATTAAAGTAACAAAATCTAGAAAACAGACTACCTTCCATAATGACAAGGCTACCATCCATTGGAGTAACAAAAATATCTACAATCGACTATGTTTCATAATGACAACGCTACCATCAATAGTAGTAACCAAAATCTCGACAACAGTCTATCTTCCATAATGACAAGGCTACCAACCATTGTAGTAACAAAAATCTCGACAACAGACTACCTTTAATAATAACAAGGCTACCATCCATTGGAGTAACAAAAATCTATAAAACAGACTACCTTCCATAATGATAAGGCTACCATCCATTGAAGTAACAAAAATCTCAAGAATAGACTACCTTCCATAATGACAAGGCTACCATCTATTGGAATAACAAAAATCTCGAGAACATACTTCCTTCCATAATGACAAGGCTACCATCCATTAGAGTAACAAAAATATCGGCAACAGACTACCTTTCATAATGACAAGGCTACCATCCATTGGAGTGACAAATATCTCGAGAACATACTACCTTCCATAATGACAAGGCTACCATCCATTGGAGTAACAAAATCTCGACAACAAACTACCTTCCATAATGACAAGGCTACCACCCATTAGAGTAACAAAAATCTCGACAACAGACTACCTTCCATAATGATAAGGCTACCATCCATTGGAGTAACGAAAATATCAAAAATAGACTACCTTCCATAATGACAAGGCTACCATCCATTAGAGTAACAAAAATCTCGCCTACAGACTACCTTCCATAATGATAAGCCTACCATCCATTGGAGTGACAAAAATATCGACAATAGACTACTTTTCATAATGACAAGGCTACAATCCATTGGAATAACAAAAATCTCGAGAACAGACTACCATCCATAATGACTAGGCTACCATCCATTAGAGTAACGAAAATATCGGCAACAAACTACCTTTCATAATGACAAGGCTACCATCCATTGGAGTGACAAAAATATCGATAATAGACTACCTTCCATAATGACAAGGCTACCATCCATTAGAGTAACAAAATCTCGACAACAAACTACCTTCCATAATGACGAGGCTACCATCCTTTAAAGTGACAAAAATCTCGACAACAAATTACCTTCCATAATGAAAAGGCTACCATCCATTGGAGTAACAAAAATATAGACAACAGAGTACCTTCCATAATGAAAAGGCTACCATCCATTAGAGTAACAAAAATCTCGATAATAGACTACCTTCCATAATGATAAGGCTACCATCCATTAGAGTAACAAAAATCTCGCCAACAGACTACGTTTCTTAATGACAAGGCTACCATCCATTGCAGTGACAAAAATATCGACAATAGACTACCTTCCATAATGACAAGGCTACCATCCATTGGAGTAATAAAATCTCGACAACATACTACCTTCCATAATGACAAGGCTACCATCCATTAGAGTAACAAAAATATCGACAACACACTACCTTCCATAATGACAAGGCTACCATCCTTTGGAGTAATGAAAATATCAACAATAGACTACATTCCATAATGACAAGGCTAACATCCATTAGATTAACAAAATCTCGACAACAAACTACCTTACATAATGACAAGGCTACCATCCATTGGAGTAACAAAATCTAGAAAACAGACTACCTTCCATATTGACAAGGCTACAATCCATTGGAATAACAAAAATCTCGAGAACATACTACCTTCCATAATAACCAGGCTATCATCCATTAGAGTAACAAAAATCTCGACAACAGACTACCTTCCGTAATGACAAGGCTACCATCCAATAGAGTAACAAAAATCTCGACAATAGACTACCCTCCATAATGACAAGGCTACCATAAATTGGAGTAAAAAAAATCTCGACAAGAGATTACCTTCCATAATGATAATTCTACCATCCATTAAAGTAACAAAAATCTCGACAACAGACTACCTTCCATAATGACAAGGCTACCATCCATTGGAGTGACAGAAATATCGACAATAGACTACCTTCCATAATGACAAGGGTACCGTCATTGGAGTAACGAAAATATCAACAATAGACTACCTTCCATAATGACAAGGCTACCATCCATTGGAGTAACAAAAATCTCGCCAACAGACTACCTTCCATAATGATAAGGCTACCATCCATTGGAGTGACAAAAATATCGACAATAGACTACTTTCCATAATGACAAGGCTACCATCCATTGGAGTAAAAAAATCTCGACAACAAACTACCTTCCATAGTGACGAGGCTACCATCCATTGGAGTAACAAAAATATCGATAACTGACTACTTTCCATAATGACAAGGCTACCATTCATTGGAATAATAAAAATCTCAACAACAAACTACCTTCCATAATAACAAGGCTACCATCAATTAGAGTAACAAAAATCTAGAAAACAGACTACCTTCCATAATAACAAGGCTACCATCCATTGGAGTAACAAAAATATCGACAACAGACTACCTTCCATAATGAAAAGGCTACCATCCATTGGAGTAACAAAAATATCGACAACAGACTACCTTCCATAATGAAAAGGCTACCATCCATTATAGTAACAAAAATCTCGACAATAGACTACCTTTCATAATGATAAGGCTACCATCCATTAGAGTAACAAAAATCTCACCAACAGACTACGTTTCTTAATGACAAGGCTACCATCCATTGCAGTGACAAAAATATCGACAATAGACTACCTTCCATAATGACAAGGCTACCATCCATTGGAGTAATAAAATCTCGATAACAAACTACCTTCCATAATGACAAGGCTACCATCCATTGGAGTAACAAAAATATCTACAATCGACTATGTTTCATAATGACAACCCTACCATCAATAGTAGTAACCAAAATCTCGACAACAGTCTATCTTCCATAATGACAAGGCTACCAACCATTGTAGTAACAAAAATCTCGACAACATACTAGCTTTAATAATAACAAGGCTACCATCGATTGTAGTAACAAAAATCTATAAAACAGACTACCTTCCATAATGATAAAGCTACCATCTATTGGAGTAACAAAAATCTCAAGAATAGACTACCTTCCATAATGACAAGGCTACCATCTATTGGAATAACAAAAATCTCGAGAACATACTACCTTCCATAATGACAAGGCTACCATCCATTAGAGTAACAAAAATCTCGACAACAGACTACCTTCTGTAATGACAAGGCTACCACCCATTAGAGTAACAAAAATATCGACAACAGACTACCTTCCATAATGATAAGGCTACCATCCATTGGAGTAACGAAAATATCAACAAGAGACTACCTTCCATAATGACAAGGCTACCACCCATTAGAGTAACAAAAATCTCGACAACAGACTACCTTCCATAATGATAAGGCTACCATCCATTGGAGTAACGAAAATATCAACAAGAGACTACCTTCCATAATGACAAGGCTACCATCCATTGGAGTAACAAAAATCTCGCCAACAGACTACTTTCCATAATGATAAGGCTATCATCCATTGGAGTGACAAAAATATCAACAATAGACTACTTTCCATAATGACAAGGCTACCATCAATCGGTGTAAAAAAATCTCGACAACAAACTACCTTCCATAATGACAAGGCTGCCATCTATTAAAGTAACAAAATCTAGAAAATAGACTACCTTCCATAATGACAAGGCTACCATCCATTGGAGTAACAAAAATATCTACAATCGACTATGTTTCATAATGACAACCCTACCATCAATAGTAGTAACCAAAATCTCGACAACAGTCTATCTTCCATAATGACAAGGCTACCAACCATTGTAGTAACAAAAATCTCGACAACATACTAGCTTTAATAATAACAAGGCTACCATCGATTGTAGTAACAAAAATCTATAAAACAGACTACCTTCCATAATGATAAAGCTACCATCTATTGGAGTAACAAAAATCTCAAGAATAGACTACCTTCCATAATGACAAGGCTACCATCTATTGGAATAACAAAAATCTCGAGAACATACTACCTTCCATAATGACAAGGATACCATCCATTAGAGTAACAAAAATCTCGACAACAGACTACCTTCTGTAATGACAAGGCTACCACCCATTAGAGTAACAAAAATATCGACAACAGACTACCTTCCATAATGATAAGGCTACCATCCATTGGAGTAACGAAAATATCAACAAGAGACTACCTTCCATAATGACAAGGCTACCACCCATTAGAGTAACTAAAATCTCGACAACAGACTACCTTCCATAATGATAAGGCTACCATCCATTGGAGTAACGAAAATATCAACAAGAGACTACCTTTCATAATGACAAGGCTACCATCCATTGGAGTAACAAAAATCTCGCCAACAGACTACCTTCCATAATGATAAGGCTATCATCCATTGGAGTGACAAAAATATCAACAATAGACTACTTTCCATAATGACAAGGCTACCATCAATCGGAGTAAAAAAATCTCGACAACAAACTACCTTCCATAATGACAAGGCTACCATCTATTAAAGTAACAAAATCTAGAAAACAGACTACCTTCCATAATGACAAGGCTACCATCCATTGGAGTAACAAAAATATCTACAATCGACTATGTTTCATAATGACAACCCTACCATCAATAGTAGTAACCAAAATCTCGACAACAGTCTATCTTCCATAATGACAAGGCTACCAACCATTGTAGTAACAAAAATCTCGACAACATACTAGCTTTAATAATAACAAGGCTACCATCGATTGTAGTAACAAAAATCTATAAAACAGACTACCTTCCATAATGATAAAGCTACAATCTATTGGAGTAACAAAAATCTCAAGAATAAACTACCTTCCATAATGACAAGGCTACCATCTATTAGAATAACAAAAATCTCGAGAACATACTACCTTCCATAATGACAAGGCTACCATCCATTAGAGTAACAAAAATCTCGACAACAGACTACCTTCTGTAATGACAAGGCTACCACCCATTAGAGTAACAAAAATATCGACAACAGACTACCTTCCGTAATGATAAGGCTACCATCCATTGGAGTAACGAAAATATCAACAAGAGACTACCTTCCATAATGACAAGGCTACCACCCATTAGAGTAACAAATATCTCGACAACAGACTACCTTCCATAATGATAAGGCTGCCATCCATTGGAGTAACGTAAATATCAACAAGAGACTACCTTCCATAATGACAAGGCTACCATCCATTGGAGTAACAAAAATCTCGCCAACAGACTACCTTCCATACTGATAAGGCTATCATCCATTGGAGTGACAAAAATATCAACAATAGACTACTTTCCATAATGACAAGGCTACCATCCATTGGAGTAAAAAAATCTCGACAACAAACTACCTTCCATAATGACAAGGCTACCATCCATTAAAGTAACAAAATCTAGAAAACAGACTACCTTCCATAATGACAAGGCTACCATCCATTGGAGTAACAAAAATATCTACAATCGACTATGTTTCATAATGACAACCCTACCATCAATAGTAGTAACCAAAATCTCGACAATAGTCTATCTTCCATAATGACAAGGCTACCAACCATTGTAGTAACAAAAATCTCGACAACATACTAGCTTTAATAATAACAAGGCTACCATCGATTGTAGTAACAAAAATCTATAAAACAGACTACCTTCCATAATGATAAAGCTACCATCTATTGGAGTAACAAAAATCTCAAGAATAGACTACCTTCCATAATGACAAGGCTACCATCTATTGGAATAACAAAAATCTCGAGAACATACTACCTTCCATAATGACAAGGCTACCATCCATTAGAGTAACAAAAATCTCGACAACAGACGACATTCTGTAATGACAAGGCTACCACCCATTAGAGTAACAAAAATATCGACAATAGACTACCTTCCATAATGATAAGGCTACCATCCATTGGAGTAACGAAAATATCAACAAGAGACTACCTTCCATAATGACAAGGCTACCACCCATTAGAGTAACAAAAATCTCGACAACAGACTACCTTCCATAATGATAAGGCTACCATCCATTGGAGTAACGAAAATATCAACAAGAGACTACCTTCCATAATGACAAGGCTACCATCCATTGGAGTAACAAAAATCTCGCCAATAGACTACCTTCCATAATGATAAGGCTATAATCCATTGGAGTGACAAAAATATCAACAATAGACTACTTTCCATAATGACAAGGCTACCATCCATTGGAGTAAAAAAATCTCGACAACAAACTACCTTCCATAATGACAAGGCTACCATCCATTGGAGTAACAAAAATATCGATAACTGACTACTTTGCATAATGACAAGGCTACCATTCATTGGAATAACAAAAATCTCAACAACAAACTACCTTCCATAATAACAAGGCTACCATCCATTAGAGTAATAAAAATCTAGAAAACAGACAACCTTCCATAATGACAAGGCTACCATTCATTGGAGTAACAATAATCTCGACAACAGACAACCTTCCATAATGACAAGGCTACCATCTATTGGAATAACAAAAATCTCGAGAACAGACTAGCTTCCATAATGACAAGGCTACAATCCATTAGAGTAACGAAAATATCGGCAACAGACTACCTTTCATAATGACAAGGCTACCATCCATTGGAGTGACAAAAATATCGACAATAGACTACCTTCCATAATGACAAGGCTACCATCCATTGGAGTAAAAAAATCTCGACAACAAACTACCTTCCATAATGACAAGGCTACCATCCATTAAAGTAACAAAATCTAGAAAACAGACTACCTTCCATAATGACAAGGCTACCATCCATTGGAGTAACAAAAATATCTACAATCGACTATGTTTCATAATGACAACGCTACCATCAATAGTAGTAACCAAAATCTCGACAACAGTCTATCTTCCATAATGACAAGGCTACCAACCATTGTAGTAACAAAAATTTCGACAACAGACTACCTTTAATAATAACAAGGCTACCATCCATTGGAGTAACAAAAATCTATAAAACAGACTACCTTCCATAATGATAAGGTTACCATCCATTGGAGTAACAAAAATCCCGCCAACAGACTACCATCCATAATGATAAGGCTACCATCCATTGGAGTGACAAAAATATCGACAATAGATTACTTTCCATAATGACAAGGCTACCATCCATTGGAGTAAAAAAATCTCGACAACAAACTACCTTCCATAATGACAAGGCTACCATCCATTGGAGTAACAAAAATATCGATAACTGACTACTTTCCATAATGACCAGGACACCATCTATTGGAATAACAAAAATCTCAACAACAAACTACCTTCCATAATAACAAGGCTACCATCCATTAGATTAACAAAAATCTCGACAACAGACAACCTTCCATAATGACAAGGCTACCATCTATTGGAATAACAAAAATCTCGAGAACAAACTACCTTCCATAATGACAAGGCTACCATCCATTGGAGTAACAAACTACCTTCCATAATGACAAGGCTACCATCCATTAAAGTAACAAAATCTAGAAAACAGACTACCTTCCATAATGACAAGGCTACCATCCATTTGAGTAACAAAAATATCGACAACAAACTACCTTCCATAATGACAAGGCTACCATCCATTAGAGTAACAAAAATATCGACAACACACTACCTTCCATAATGACAAGGCTACCATCCTTTGGAGTAATGAAAATATCAACAAGAGACTACCTTCCATAATGAAAAGGATACCATCCATTGGAGTAACAAAAATCTCTCCAACAGACTACCTTTCATAATGAAAAGGCTACCATCCATTGGAGTGACAAAAATATCTACAATAGACTACATTCCATAATGACAAGGCTACCAACCATTGTAGTAACAAAAATCTCGACAACAGACTACCTTTAATAATAACAAGGCTACCATCCATTGGAGTAACAAAAATCTATAAAACAGACTACCTTCCATAATGATAAGGTTACCATCCATTGGAGTAACAAAAATCTCAACAATAGACTACCTTCCATAATGACAAGGCTACCATCTATTGGAATAACAAAAATCTCGAAAACATACTACCTTCCATAATGACAAGGCTACCATCCATTAGAGTAACAAAAATCTCGACAACAGACTACCTTCCATAATGACAAGGTTACCACCCATTAGAGTAACAAAAATCTCGCCAACAGACTACCTTCCATAATGATAAGGCTACCATCCATTGGAGTGACAAAAATATCGACAATAGACTACTTTCCATAATGACAAGGCTACCATCCATTGGAGTAAAAAAGTCTCGACAACAAACTACCTTCCATAATGACAAGGCTACCATCCATTGGAGTAACAAAAATATCGATAACTGACTACTTTTTATAATGACAAGGACACCATCTATTGGAATAACAAAAATCTCAACAACAAACTACCTTCCATAATAACAAGGCTACCATCCATTAGAGTAATAAAAATCTAGAAAACAGACTACCTTCCATAATGACAAGGCTACCATTCATTGGAGTAACAATAATCTCGACAACAGACAACCTTCCATAATGACAAGGCTACCATCTATTGGAATAACAAAAATCTCGAGAACAGACTACCTTCCATAATGACAAGGCTACAATCCATTAGAGTAACGAAAATATCGGCAACGGACTACCTTTCATAATGACAAGGCTACCATCCATTGGAGTGACAAAAATATCGACAATAGACTACCTTCCATAATGACAAGGCTACCATCCATTGGAGTAAAAAAATCTCGACAACAAACTACCTTCCATAATGACAAGGCTACCATCCATTAAAGTAACAAAATCTAGAAAACAGACTACCTTCCATAATGACAAGGCTACCATCCATTGGAGTAACAAAAATATCTACAATCGACTATGTTTCATAATGACAACGCTACCATCAATAGTAGTAACCAAAATCTCGACAACAGTCTATCTTCCATAATGACAAGGCTACCAACCATTGTAGTAACAAAAATTTCGACAACAGACTACCTTTAATAATAACAAGGCTACCATCCATTGGAGTAACAAAAATCTATAAAACAGACTACCTTCCATAATGATAAGGTTACCATCCATTGGAGTAACAAAAATCCCGCCAACAGACTACCATCCATAATGATAAGGCTACCATCCATTGGAGTGACAAAAATATCGACAATAGATTACTTTCCATAATGACAAGGCTACCATCCATTGGAGTAAAAAAATCTCGACAACAAACTACCTTCCATAATGACAAGGCTACCATCCATTGGAGTAACAAAAATATCGATAACTGACTACTTTCCATAATGACCAGGACACCATCTATTGGAATAACAAAAATCTCAACAACAAACTACCTTCCATAATAACAAGGCTACCATCCATTAGATTAACAAAAATCTCGACAACAGACAACCTTCCATAATGACAAGGCTACCATCTATTGGAATAACAAAAATCTCGAGAACAAACTACCTTCCATAATGACAAGGCTACCATCCATTGGAGTAACAAACTACCTTCCATAATGACAAGGCTACCATCCATTAAAGTAACAAAATCTAGAAAACAGACTACCTTCCATAATGACAAGGCTACCATCCATTTGAGTAACAAAAATATCGACAACAAACTACCTTCCATAATGACAAGGCTACCATCCATTAGAGTAACAAAAATATCGACAACACACTACCTTCCATAATGACAAGGCTACCATCCTTTGGAGTAATGAAAATATCAACAAGAGACTACCTTCCATAATGAAAAGGATACCATCCATTGGAGTAACAAAAATCTCTCCAACAGACTACCTTTCATAATGAAAAGGCTACCATCCATTGGAGTGACAAAAATATCTACAATAGACTACATTCCATAATGACAAGGCTACCAACCATTGTAGTAACAAAAATCTCGACAACAGACTACCTTTAATAATAACAAGGCTACCATCCATTGGAGTAACAAAAATCTATAAAACAGACTACCTTCCATAATGATAAGGTTACCATCCATTGGAGTAACAAAAATCTCAACAATAGACTACCTTCCATAATGACAAGGCTACCATCTATTGGAATAACAAAAATCTCGAAAACATACTACCTTCCATAATGACAAGGCTACCATCCATTAGAGTAACAAAAATCTCGACAACAGACTACCTTCCATAATGACAAGGTTACCACCCATTAGAGTAACAAAAATCTCGCCAACAGACTACCTTCCATAATGATAAGGCTACCATCCATTGGAGTGACAAAAATATCGACAATAGACTACTTTCCATAATGACAAGGCTACCATCCATTGGAGTAAAAAAGTCTCGACAACAAACTACCTTCCATAATGACAAGGCTACCATCCATTGGAGTAACAAAAATATCGATAACTGACTACTTTTTATAATGACAAGGACACCATCTATTGGAATAACAAAAATCTCAACAACAAACTACCTTCCATAATAACAAGGCTACCATCCATTAGAGTAATAAAAATCTAGAAAACAGACTACCTTCCATAATGACAAGGCTACCATTCATTGGAGTAACAATAATCTCGACAACAGACAACCTTCCATAATGACAAGGCTACCATCTATTGGAATAACAAAAATCTCGAGAACAGACTACCTTCCATAATGACAAGGCTACAATCCATTAGAGTAACGAAAATATCGGCAACAGACTACCTTTCATAATGACAAGGCTACCATCCATTGGAGTGACAAAAATATCGACAATAGACTACCTTCCATAATGACAAGGCTACCATCCATTGGAGTAAAAAAATCTCGACAACAAACTACCTTCCATAATGACAAGGCTACCATCCATTAAAGTAACAAAATCTAGAAAACAGACTACCTTCCATAATGACAAGGCTACCATCCATTGGAGTAACAAAAATATCTACAATCGACTATGTTTCATAATGACAACGCTACCATCAATAGTAGTAACCAAAATCTCGACAACAGTCTATCTTCCATAATGACAAGGCTACCAACCATTGTAGTAACAAAAATTTCGACAACAGACTACCTTTAATAATAACAAGGCTACCATCCATTGGAGTAACAAAAATCTATAAAACAGACTACCTTCCATAATGATAAGGTTACCATCCATTGGAGTAACAAAAATCCCGCCAACAGACTACCATCCATAATGATAAGGCTACCATCCATTGGAGTGACAAAAATATCGACAATAGATTACTTTCCATAATGACAAGGCTACCATCCATTGGAGTAAAAAAATCTCGACAACAAACTACCTTCCATAATGACAAGGCTACCATCCATTGGAGTAACAAAAATATCGATAACTGACTACTTTCCATAATGACCAGGACACCATCTATTGGAATAACAAAAATCTCAACAACAAACTACCTTCCATAATAACAAGGCTACCATCCATTAGATTAACAAAAATCTCGACAACAGACAACCTTCCATAATGACAAGGCTACCATCTATTGGAATAACAAAAATCTCGAGAACAAACTACCTTCCATAATGACAAGGCTACCATCCATTGGAGTAACAAACTACCTTCCATAATGACAAGGCTACCATCCATTAAAGTAACAAAATCTAGAAAACAGACTACCTTCCATAATGACAAGGCTACCGTCCATTTGAGTAACAAAAATATCGACAACAAACTACCTTCCATAATGACAAGGCTACCATCCATTAGAGTAACAAAAATATCGACAACACACTACCTTCCATAATGACAAGGCTACCATCCTTTGGAGTAATGAAAATATCAACAAGAGACTACCTTCCATAATGAAAAGGATACCATCCATTGGAGTAACAAAAATCTCTCCAACAGACTACCTTTCATAATGAAAAAGCTACCATCCATTGGAGTGACAAAAATATCTACAATAGACTACATTCCATAATGACAAGGCTACCAACCATTGTAGTAACAAAAATCTCGACAACAGACTACCTTTAATAATAACAAGGCTACCATCCATTGGAGTAACAAAAATCTATAAAACAGACTACCTTCCATAATGATAAGGTTACCATCCATTGGAGTAACAAAAATCTCAACAATAGACTACCTTCCATAATGACAAGGCTACCATCTATTGGAATAACAAAAATCTCGAGAACATACTACCTTCCATAATGACAAGGCTACCATCCATTAGAGTAACAAAAATCTCGACAACAGACTACCTTCCATAATGACAAGGTTACCACCCATTAGAGTAACAAAAATCTCGCCAACAGACTACCTTCCATAATGATAAGGCTACCATCCATTGGAGTGACAAAAATATCGACAATAGACTACTTTCCATAATGACAAGGCTACCATCCATTGGAGTAAAAAAATCTCGACAACAAACTACCTTCCATAATGACAAGGCTACCATCCATTGGAGTAACAAAAATATCGATAACTGACTACTTTCCATAATGACAAGGACACCATCTATTGGAATAACAAAAATCTCAACAACAAACTACCTTCCATAATAACAAGGCTACCATCCATTAGATTAACAAAAATCTCGACAACAAACAACCTTCCATAATGACAAGGCTACCATCTATTGGAATAACAAAAATCTCGAGAACAAACTACCTTCCATAATGACAAGGCTACCATCCATTGGAGTAACAAACTACCTTCCATAATGACAAGGCTACCATCCATTAAAGTAACAAAATCTAGAAAACAGACTACCTTCCATAATGACAAGGCTACCGTCCATTTGAGTAACAAAAATATCGACAACAAACTACCTTCCATAATGACAAGGCTACCATCCATTAGAGTAACAAAAATATCGACAACACACTACCTTCCATAATGACAAGGCTACCATCCTTTGGAGTAATGAAAATATCAACAAGAGACTACCTTCCATAATGAAAAGGATACCATCCATTGGAGTAACAAAAATCTCTCCAACAGACTACCTTTCATAATGAAAAAGCTACCATCCATTGGAGTGACAAAAATATCTACAATAGACTACATTCCATAATGACAAGGCTACCAACCATTGTAGTAACAAAAATCTCGACAACAGACTACCTTTAATAATAACAAGGCTACCATCCATTGGAGTAACAAAAATCTATAAAACAGACTACCTTCCATAATGATAAGGTTACCATCCATTGGAGTAACAAAAATCTCAACAATAGACTACCTTCCATAATGACAAGGCTACCATCTATTGGAATAACAAAAATCTCGAGAACATACTACCTTCCATAATGACAAGGCTACCATCCATTAGAGTAACAAAAATCTCGACAACAGACTACCTTCCATAATGACAAGGTTACCACCCATTAGAGTAACAAAAATCTCGCCAACAGACTACCTTCCATAATGATAAGGCTACCATCCATTGGAGTGACAAAAATATCGACAATAGACTACTTTCCATAATGACAAGGCTACCATCCATTGGAGTAAAAAAATCTCGACAACAAACTACCTTCCATAATGACAAGGCTACCATCCATTGGAGTAACAAAAATATCGATAACTGACTACTTTTTATAATGACAAGGACACCATCTATTGGAATAACAAAAATCTCAACAACAAACTACCTTCCATAATAACAAGGCTACCATCCATTAGATTAACAAAAATCTCGACAACAAACAACCTTCTATAATGACAAGGCTACCATCTATTGGAATAACAAAAATCTCGAGAACAAACTACCATCCATAATGACAAGGCTACCATCCATTAGAGTAACGAAAATATCGGCAACATACTACCTTCCATAATGACAATGCTGCCATCCATTAGAGTAACAAAAATCTCGACAATAAACTACATTCCATAATGACAAGGCTTCCATCCATTAGAGTAATGCAAATATCAACAAGAGACTACCTTCCATAATGACAAGGCTACCATCCATTGGAATAACAAAAATCTCCCCAACGGACTACCTTCCATAATGACAAGACTACCATCCATTGGAGTGACAAAAATCTCGATAATAGACTACCTTCCATAATGACAAGGCTACCATCCATTGGAGTAACAAAAATATAGACAACAAACTACCTTCCATAATGACAAGGCTACCATCCATTGGAGTAACAAAAATATCGACAACAGACTACCTTCCATAATGAAAAGGCTACCATCCATTGGAGTAACAAAAATATCGACAACAGACTACCTTTCATAATGACAAGGCTACCATCCATTAGAGTGACAAAAATATCGACAATAGACTACCTTCAATAATGACAAGGCTACCATCCATTGGAGTAACAAAATCTCGACAACAAACTTCCTTCCATAATGACAAGGCTACCATCCATTAAAGTAACAAAATCTAGAAAACAGACTACCTACCATAACGACAAGGCTACCATCCATTAAAGTAACAAAATCTCGACAACAGTCTATCTTCCATAATGACAAGGCTACCAACCATTGTAGTAACAAAAATCTCGACAACAGACTACCTTTAATAATAACAAGGCTACCATCCATTGGAGTAACAAAAATCTTGAAAACAGACTACCTTCCATAATGATAAGGCTACCATCCATTGGATTAACAAAAATCTCGACAACATACTACCTTCCATAATGACAAGGCTACCATCTATTAGAATAACAAAAATCTCTCCAACATACTACCTTCCATAATGACAAGGCTACCATCAATTAGAGTAACAAAAATCTCGACAACAGACTACCTTCCATAATGACAAGGCTACCACCCATTAGAGTAACAAAAATCTCGACAACAGACTACCTTCCATAATGATAAGGCTACCATCCATTGGAGTAACGAAAATATCAACAAGAGACTACCTTCCATAATGACAAGGCTACCATCCATTGAAGTAACAAAAATCTCGCGAACAGACTTCCTTCCATAATGATAAGGCTACCATCCATTGGAGTGACAAAAATATCGACAATAGACTACTTTCCATAATGACAAGGCTACCATCCATTGTAGTAACCAAAATCTCCACAACAGTCTATCTTCAATAATGACAAGGCTACCAACCATTGTAGTAAAAAAAATCTCGACAACAGACTACCTTTAATAATAACAAGGCTACCATCCATTGGAGTAACAAAAATCTATAAAACAGACTACCTTCCATAATGATAAGGCTACCATCTATTGGAGTAACAAAAATCTCAAGAATAGACTACCTTCCATAATGACAAGGCTACCATCTATTGAAATAAGAAAAATCTCGAGAACATACTACCTTCCATAATGACAAGGCTACCATCCATTAGAGTAACAAAAATATCGACAACACACTACCTTCCATAATGACAAGGCTACCATCCTTTGGAGTAATGAAAATATCAACAAGAGACTACCTTCCATAATGACAAGGATACCATCCATTGGAGTAACAAAAATCTCTCCAACAGACTACCTTTCATAATGAAAAGGCTACCATCTATTGGAGTGACAAAAATATCTACAATAGAATACATTCGATAATGACAAGGCTACCATCCATTGGAGTAACAAAATCTCGACAACAAACTACCTTCCATAATGACAAGGCTACCATCCATTGGAGTAACAAAATCTAGAAAACAGACTACCTTCCATAATGACAAGGCTACAATCCATTGGAATATCAAAAATCTCGAGAACATACTACCTTCCATAATAACCAGGCTATCATCCATTAGAGTAACAAAAATCTCGACAACAGACTACCTTCCGTAATGACAAGGCTACCATCCATTAGAGTAACAAACATCTCGACAATAGACTACCTTCCATAATGACAAGGCTACGATAAATTGGAGTAACAAAAATTTCGACAAGAGATTACCGTCCATAATGACAATGCTACCATCCATTAAAGTAACAAAAATCTCGACAACATACTACCTTCCATAATGACAAGGCTACCATCCATTGGAGTGACCAAAATATCGACAATAGACTACCTTCCATAATGACAAGGCTACCATCCATTGGAGTAACAAAATCACGACTACAAACTACCTTCTATAATGACAAGGCTATACCATCCATTGGAGTAACAAAAATATCGACAATAGACTACCTTCCATAATGCAAAGGCTACCATCCGTTGGAATAACAAAAATCTCGACAACAAACCACCTTCCATAATGACAAGGCTACCATCCATTGGAGTAATGAAAATATCAACAAGAGACTACCTTCCATAATGACAAGGATACCATCCATTGGAGTAACAAAAATATCCCCAACATACTACCTTTCATAATGACAAGGCTACCATCCATTGGAGTGACAAAAATATCGACAATAGACTACCTTCCATAATGACAAGGCTACCATCCATTGGAGTAACAAAATCTCGACAACAAACTACCTTCCATAATGACAAGGCTACCATCCATTAAAGTAACAAAATCTAGAAAAGAGACTACCTTCCATAATGACAAGGCTACCATCCATTTGAGTAACAAAAATATCTACAATCGACTATGTTTCATAATGACAACGCTACCATCAATAGTAGTAACCAAAATCTCGACAACATTCTATCTTCCATAATGACAAGGCTACCAACCATTGTAGTAACAAAAATCTCGACAACAGACTACCTTTAATAATAACAAGGCTACCATCCATTGGAGTAACAAAAATCTAGAAAACAGACTACCTTCCATAATGATAAGGCTACCATCCATTGGAGTAACAAAAATCTCGACAACATACTACCTTCCATAATGACAAGGCTACCATCTATTGGAATAACAAAAATCTCGAGAACATACTACCTTCCATAATGACAAGGCTACCATCCATTAGAGTAACAAAAATCTCGACAACAGACTACCTTCCATAATGACAAGGTTACCACCCATTAGAGTAACAAAAATCTCGACAACAGACTACCTTCCATAATGATAAGGCTACCTTTCATTGGTGTAACGAAAATATCCACAAGAGACTACCTTCCATAATGACAATGCTACCATCCATTGGAGTAACAAAAATCTCGCCAACAAACTACCTTCCATAATGATAAGGCTACCATCCATTGGAGTGACAAAAATATCGACAATATACTACTTTCCATAATGACAAGGCTACCATCCATTGGAGTAAAAAAATCTCGAAAACAAACTACCTTCCATAATAACAAGGCTACCATCCATTGGAGTAACAAAAATATCGATAACTGACTACTTTCCATAATGACAAGGACACCATCTATTGGAATAACAAAAATCTCAACAACAAACTACCTTCCATAATAACAAGGCTACCATCCATTAGATTAACAAAAATCTAGAAAACAGACTACCTTTCCATAATGACAAGGCTACCATTCATTGGAGTAACAAAAATCTCGACAACAGACAACCTTCCATAATGACAAGGCTACCATCTACTGAAATAACAAAAATCTCGAGAACAGACTACCATCCATAATGACAAGGCTACCATCCATTGGAGTAACAAAAATCTCGCCAACATACTACCTTTCATAATGACAAGGCTACCATGCATTGGAGTGACAAAAATATCGACAATAGACTACATTCCATAATGACAAGGCTACCATCCATTGGAGTAACAAAATCTTGACAACAAACAACCTTCCATAATGACAAGGCTACCATCCATTGGAGTAACAAAAATATCGACAACAGACTACCTTCCATAATGCCAAGGCTACCTTCCATTGGGATAACAAAAATTTCGACAACAAACTACCTTCCATAATGACAAGGCTACCATCCATTAGAGTAACAAAAATATAGACAACAGACTACGTTCCATAATAACAAGGCTACCATCCATTGGAGTAACAAAAATATCGACAACAGACTACCTTCCATAATGAAAATGCTACCATCCATTGGAGTAACAAAAATATCGACAACAGACTACCTTCCATAATGAAAAGGCTACCATCCATTAGAGTAACAAAAATCACGACAATAGACTACCTTCCATAATGATAAGGCTACCATCCATTAGAGTAACAAAAATCTCGCCAACAGACTACGTTTCTTAATGACAAGGCTACCATCCATTGTAGTGACAAAAATATCGACAATAGACTACCTTCCATAATGACAAGGCTACCATCCATTGGAGTAATAAAATCTCGATAACAAACTACCTTCCATAATGACAAGGCTACCATCCATTGGAGTAACAAAATCTTGAAAACAAACTACCTTCCATAATGAAGAGGCTACAATCCATTGGAATAACAAAAATCTCGACAACAAACTACCTTCCATAATGACAAGGCTACCATCTATTGAAATAAGAAAAATCTCGAGAACATACTACCTTCCATAATGATAAGGCTACCATCCATTAGAGTAACAAAAATATCGACAACACACTACCTTCCATAATGACAAGGCTACCATCCTGTGGAGTAATGAAAATATCAACAAGAGACTACCTTCCATAATGACAAGGATACCATCCATTGGAGTAAGAAAAATATATCCAACAGACTACCTTTTATAATGAAAAGGCTACCATCCATTGGAGTGACAAAAATATCTACAATAGACTACATTCCATAATGACAAGGCTACCATCCATTGGAGTAACAAAATCTCGACAACAAACTACCTTCCATAATGACAAGGCTACCATCCATTGGAGTAACAAAATCTAGAAAACAGACTACCTTCCATAATGACAAGGCTATAATCCATTGGAATATCAAAAATCTCGAGAACATACTACCTTCCATAATAACCAGGCTATCATCCTTTAGAGTAACAAAAATCTCGACAACAGACTACCTTCCGTAATAACAAGGCTACCATCCATTAGAGTAACAAACATCTCGACAATAGACTACCTTCCATAATGACAAGGCTACCATAAATTGGAGTAACAAAAATCTCAACTACATTCCATAACGACAAGGCTTCCATCCATTTGAGTAACGCAAATATCAACAAGAGACTACCTTCCATAATTACAAGGCTACCATCCATTGGAATAACAAAAATCACCCCCATGGACTACCTTCCATAATGACAAGGCTACCATCCATTGGAGTGACAAAAATCTCGATAATAGACTACATTTCATTATGACAAGGCTACCATCCATTGGAGTAACAAAATCTCGACAACAAACTACTTTCCATAATGACAAGGCTACCATCCATTGGAGTAACAAAAATATCGACAACAGACTACCTTCCATAATGCAAAGGCTACCATCCGTTGGAATAACAAAAATCTCGACAACAAACCACCTTCCATAATGACAAGGCTACCATCCATTGGAGTAACAAAATCTCGACAACAAACTACTTTCCATAATGACAAGGATACCATCCATTGGAGTAACAAAAATATCCCCAACAGACTACCTTCCATAATGAAAAGGCTACCATCCATTAGAGTAACAAAAATCTCGACAACACACTACCTTCCATAATGACAAGGCTATCATCCTTTGGAGTAATGAAAATATCAACAAGAGACTACCTTCCATAATGACAAGGATACCATCCATTGGAGTATCAGAAATCTCTCCAACAGACTACTTTCATAATGAAAAGGCTACCATCCATTGGAGTAACAAAAATCTCGACAAGAGACTACCTTCCGTAATGACAAGGCTACCATCCATTTTAGTAACAAAAATATCGACAACAGACTACGTTCGATAATAACAAGGCTACCATCCATTGGAGTAACAAAAATATCGATAACATACTACCTTCCATAATGAAAAGGCTACCATCCATTGGAGTAATAAAAATATCGACAATAGACTACCTTCCATAATGACAAGGCTACCATCCATTAGAGTAACAAAAATCTCGCCAACAGACTACGTTTCTTAATGACAAGGCTACCAACCATTGAAGTGACCAAAATATCGACAATAGACTACCTTCCATAATGACAAGGCTACCATCCATTGGAGTAATAAAATCTCGATAACAAACTACCTTCCATAATGACAAGGCTACCATCCATTGGAGTAACAAAATCTAGAAAACAGACTACCTTCCATAATGAAGAGGCTACAATCCATTGGAATAACAAAAATCTCGACAACAAACTACCTTCCATAATGACAAGCCTACAATCTATTGAAATAAGAAAAATCTCGAGAACATACTACCTTCCATAATGACAAGGCTACCATCCATTAGAGTAACAAAAATCTCGACAACACACTACCATCCATAATGACAAGGCTATCATCCTCTGGAGTAATGAAAATATCAACAAGAGACTACCTTCCATAATGACAAGGATACCATCCATTGGAGTATCAAAAATCTCTCCAACAGACTACTTTCATAATGAAAAGGCTACCATCCATTGGAGTAACAAAAATCTCGACAACAAACTACCTTCCATAATGACAAGGCTACCATCCATTAGAGTAACAAAAATCTCGACAACAGACTACCTTCTATAATGACAAGGCTACCATAAATTGGAGTAACAAAAATCTCGACAAGAGATTACCTTCCATAATGACAATGCTACCATCCATTAAAGTAACAAAAATCTCGACAACTGACTACCTTCCATAATGACAAGACTACCATCCATTAGAGTGACAAAAATATCGACAATAGACTACCTTCCATAATGACAAGGCTACCATCCATTTGAGTAACAAAATCACGACAACAAACTACCTTCCATAATGACAAGGCTACCATCCATTGGAGTAACAAAAATATCGACAACAGACTACGTTCGATAATAACAAGGCTACCATCCATTGGAGTAACAAAAATATCGACAACAGACTACCTTCCATAATGAAATGGCTACCATCCATTGGAGTAATAAAAATATCGACAACAGACTACCTTCCATAATGAAAAGGCTACCATCCATTAGAGTAACAAAAATCTCGACAATAGACTACCTTCCATAATGACAAGGCGACCATCCATTAGAGTAACAAAAATCTCGCCAACAGAGTACGTTTCTTAATGACAAGGCTACCATCCATTGTAGTGACCAAAATATCGACAATAGATTACCTTCCATAATGACAAGGCTACCATCCATTCGAGTAATAAAATCTCGATAACAAACTACCTTCCATAATGACAAGGCTACCATCCATTGGAGTAACAAAATCTAGAAAACAGACTACCTTCCATAATGAAGAGGCTACAATCCATTGGAATAACAAAAATCTCGACAACAAACTACCTTCCATAATGACAAGCCTACAATCTATTGAAATAAGAAAAATCTCGAGAACATACTACCTTCCATAATGACAAGGCTACCATCCATTAGAGTTACAAAAATCTCGATAACACACTACCTTCCATAATGACAAGGCTATCATCCTTTGGAATAATGAAAATATCAACAAGAGACTACCTTCCATAATGACAAGGATACCATCCATTGGAGTAACAAAAATCTCTCCAACAGACTACTTTCATAATGAAAAGGCTACCATCCATTGGAGTAACAAAATTCTCGACAATAGACTACCTTCCGTAATGACAAGGCTACCATCCATTAGAGTAACCAAAATCTCGACAACAGACTACCTTCCATAATGACAAGGCTACCATAAATTGGAGTAACAAAAATCTCGAAAAGAGATTACCTTCCATAATGACAATGCTACCATCCATTAAAGTAACAAAAATCTCGACAACTGACTACCTTCCATAATGACAAGTCTACCATCCATTAGAGTGACAAAAATATCGACAATAGACTACCTTCCATAATGACAAGGCTACCATCCATTGGAGTAACAAAATCACGACAACAAACTACCTTCCATAATGACAAGGCTACCATCCATTGGAGTAACAAAAATATCGACAACAGACTACGTTCGATAATAACAAGGCTACCATCCATTGGAGTAACAAAAGTATCGACAACAGACTACCTTCCATAATGAAAAGGCTACCATCCATTGGAGTAATAAAAATATCGACAACAGACTACCTTCCATAATGAAAAGGCTACCATCCATTAGAGTAACAAAAATCTCGACAATAGACTACCTTCCATAATGACAAGGCTACCATCCATTAGAGTAACAAAAATATCGCCAACAGACTACGTTTCTTAATGACAAGGCTACCATCCATTGTAGTGACCAAAATATCGACAATAGACTACCTTCCATAATGACAAGGCTACCATCCATTCGAGTAATAAAATCTCGATAACAAACTACCTTCCATAATGACAAGGCTACCATCCATTGGAGTAATAAAATCTAGAAAACAGACTACCTTCCATAATGAAGAGGCTACAATCCATTGGAATAACAAAAATCTCGACAACAAACTACCTTCCATAATGACAAGCCTACAATCTATTGAAATAAGAAAAATCTCGAGAACATACTACCTTCCATAATGACAAGGCTACCATCCATTAGAGTTACAAAAATCTCGATAACACACTACCTTCCATAATGGCAAGGCTATCATCCTTTGGGGTAATGAAAATATCAACAAGAGACTACCTTCCATAATGACAAGGATACCATCCATTGGAGTAACAAAAATCTCTCCAACAGACTACTTTCATAATGAAAAGGCTACCATCCATTGGAGTAACAAAAATCTCGACAACAGACTACCTTCCGTAATGACAAGGCTACCATCCATTAGAGTAACCAAAATCTCGACAACAGACTACCTTCCATAATGACAAGGCTACCATAAATTGGAGTAACAAAGATCTCGACATGAGATTACCTTCCATAATGACATTGCTACCATCCATTAAAGTAACAAAAATCTCGACAATTGACTACCTTCCATAATGACAAGACTACCATCCATTAGAGTGACAAAAATATCGACAATAGACTACCTTCCATAATGACAAGTCTACCATCCATTGGAGTAACAAAATCACGACAACAAACTACCTTCCATAATGACAAGGCTACCATCCATTGGAGTAACAAAAATATCGACAACAGACTACGTTCAATAATAACAAGGCTACCATTCATTGAAGTAACAAAAATATCGACAACATACTACCTTCCATAATGACAAGGCTACCATCCATTGGAGTAATAAAAATATCGACAACAGACTACCTTCCATAATGAAAAGGCTACCATCCATTAGAGTAACAAAAATCTTGACAATAGACTACCTTCCATAATGACAAGGCTACCATCCATTAGAGTAACAAAAATCTCGCCAACAGACTACGTTTCTTAATGACAAGGCTACCATCCATTGTAGTGACCAAAATATCGACAATAGACTACCTTCCATAATGACAAGGCTACCATCCATTCGAGTAATAAAATCTCGATAACAAACTACCTTCCATAATGACAAGGCTACCATCCATTGGAGTAATAAAATCTAGAAAACAGACTACCTTCCATAATGAAGAGGCTACAATCCATTGGAATAACAAAAATCTCGACAACAAACTACCTTCCATAATGACAAGCCTACAATCTATTGAAATAAGAAAAATCTCGAGAACATACTACCTTCCATAATGACAAGGCTACCATCCATTAGAGTTACAAAAATCTCGATAACACACTACCTTCCATAATGGCAAGGCTATCATCCTTTGGAGTAATGAAAATATCAACAACAGACTACCTTCCATAATGACAAGGATACCATCCATTGGAGTAACAAAAATCTCTCCAACAGACTACTTTCATAATGAAAAGGCTACCATCCATTGGAGTAACAAAAATCTCGACAACAGACTACCTTCCGTAATGACAAGGCTACCATCCATTAGAGTAACCAAAATCTCGACAACAGACTACCTTCCATAATGACAAGGCTACCATAAATTGGAGTAACAAAAATCTCGACATGAGATTACCTTCCATAATGACATTGCTACCATCCATTAAAGTAACAAAAATCTCGACAATTGACTACCTTCCATAATGACAAGACTACCATCCATTAGAGTGACAAAAATATCGACAATAGACTACCTTCCATAATGACAAGTCTACCATCCATTGGAGTAACAAAATCACGACAACAAACTACCTTCCATAATGACAAGGCTACCATCCATTGGAGTAACAAAAATATCGACAACAGACTACGTTCAATAATAACAAGGCTACCATTCATTGAAGTAACAAAAATATCGACAACATACTACCTTCCATAATGACAAGGCTACCATCCATTGGAGTAATAAAAATATCGACAACAGACTACCTTCCATAATGAAAAGGCTACCATCCATTAGAGTAACAAAAATCTTGACAATAGACTACCTTCCATAATGACAAGGCTACCATCCATTAGAGTAACAAAAATCTCGCCAACAGACTACGTTTCTTAATGACAAGGCTACCATCCATTGCAGTGACAAAAATATCGACAATAGACTACCTTCCATAATGACAAGGCTACCATCCATTCGAGTAATAAAATCTCGATAACAAACTACCTTCCATAATGACAAGGCTACCATCCATTGGAGTAACAAATTCTAGAAAACAGACTACCTTCCATAATGAAGAGGCTACAATCCATTAGAATAACAAAAATCTCCAACACAAACTACCTTCCATAATGACAAGCCTACAATCTATTGAAATAAGAAAAATCTCGAGAACATACTACCTTCCATAATGACAAGGCTACCCATCCATTAGAGTTACAAAAATCTCGATAACACACTACCTTCCATAATGGCAAGGCTATCATCCTTTGGAGTAATGAAAATATCAACAACAGACTACCTTCCATAATGACAAGGATACCATCCATTGGAGTAACAAAAATCTCTCCAACAGACTACTTTCATAATGAAAAGGCTACCATCCATTGGAGTAACAAAAATCTCGACAACAGACTACCTTCCGTAATGACAAGGCTACCATCCATTAGAGTAACCAAAATCTCGACAACAGACTACCTTCCATAATGACAAGGCTACCATAAATTGGAGTAACAAAAATCTCGACATGAGATTACCTTCCATAATGACATTGCTACCATCCATTAAAGTAACAAAAATCTCGACAATTGACTACCTTCCATAATGACAAGACTACCATCCATTAGAGTGACAAAAATATCGACAATAGACTACCTTCCATAATGACAAGTCTACCATCCATTGGAGTAACAAAATCACGACAACAAACTACCTTCCATAATGACAAGGCTACCATCCATTGGAGTAACAAAAATATCGACAACAGACTACGTTCAATAATAACAAGGCTACCATTCATTGAAGTAACAAAAATATCGACAACATACTACCTTCCATAATGACAAGGCTACCATCCATTGGAGTAATAAAAATATCGACAACAGACTACCTTCCATAATGAAAAGGCTACCATCCATTAGAGTAACAAAAATCTTGACAATAGACTACCTTCCATAATGACAAGGCTACCATCCATTAGAGTAACAAAAATCTCGCCAACAGACTACGTTTCTTAATGACAAGGCTACCATCCATTGCAGTGACAAAAATATCGACAATAGACTACCTTCCATAATGACAAGGCTACCATCCATTCGAGTAATAAAATCTCGATAACAAACTACCTTCCATAATGACAAGGCTACCATCCATTGGAGTAACAAAATCTAGAAAACAGACTACCTTCCATAATGAAGAGGCTACAATCCATTAGAATAACAAAAATCTCCAACACAAACTACCTTCCATAATGACAAGCCTACAATCTATTGAAATAAGAAAAATCTCGAGAACATACTACCTTCCATAATGACAAGGCTACCATCCATTAGAGTTACAAAAATCTCGATAACACACTACCTTCCATAATGACAAGGCTATCATCCTTTAGAGTAATGAAAATATCAACAAGAGACTACCTTCCATAATGACAAGGATACCATCCATTGGAGTAACAAAAATCTCTCCAACAGACTACTTTCATAATGAAAAGGCTACCATCCATTGGAGTAACAAAAATCTCGACAACAGACTACCTTCCGTAATGACAAGGCTACCATCCATTAGAGTAACCAAAATCTCGACAACAAACTACCTTCCATAATGACAAGGCTACCATAAATTGGAGTAACAAAAATCTCGACAAGAGATTACCTTCCATAATGACAATGCTACCATCCATTAAAGTAACAAAAATCTCGACAACTGACTACCTTCCATAATGACAAGACTACCATCCATTAGAGTGACAAAAATATCGATAATAGACTACCTTCCATAATGACAAGGCTACCATCCATTGGAGTAACAAAATCACGACAACAAACTACCTTCCATAATGACAAGGCTACCATCCATTGGAGTAACAAAAATATCGACAACAGACTATGTTTGATAATAACAAGGCTACCATCCATTGGAGAAACAAAAATATCGACAATAGACTACCTTCCATAATGAAAAGGCTACCATCCATTGGAGTAATAAAAATATCGACAACAGACTACCTTCCATAATGAAAAGGCTACCATCCATTAGAGTAACAAAAATCTCGACAATAGACTACCTTCCATAATGACAAGGCTACCATCCATTAGAGTAACAAAAATCTCACCAACAGACTACGTTTCTTAATGACAAGGCTACCATCCATTGCAGTGACAAAAATATCGACAATAGACTACCTTCCATAATGACAAGGCTACCATCCATTCGAGTAATAAAATCTCGATAACAAACTACCTTCCATAATGACAAGGCTACCATCCATTGGAGTAACAAAATCTAGAAAACAGACTACCTTCCATAATGAAGAGGCTACAATCCATTGGAATAACAAAAATCTCGACAACAAACTACCTTCCATAATGACAAGCCTACAATCTATTGAAATAAGAAAAATCTCGAGAACATACTGCCTTCCATTATGACAAGGCTACCATCCATTAGAGTAACAAAAATCTCGACAACACACTACCTTCCATAATGACAAGGCTATCATCCTTTGGAGTAATGAAAATATCAACAAGAGACTACCTTCCATAATGACAAGGATACCATCCATTGGAGTAACAAAAATCTCTCCAACATACTACTTTCATAATGAAAAGGCTACCATCCATTGGAGTAACAAAAATCTCAACAACAGACTACCTTCCGTAATGACAAGGCTACCATCCATTAGAGTAACCAAAATCTCGACAACAAACTACCTTCCATAATGACAAGGCTACCATAAATTGGAGTAACAAAAATCTCGACAAGAGATTACCTTCCATAATGGCAATGCTACCATCCATTAAAGTAACAAAAATCTCGACAACTGACTACCTTCCATAATGACAAGACTACCATCCATTAGAGTGACAAAAATATCGATAATAGACTACCTTCCATAATGACAAGGCTACCCTCCATTGGAGTAACAAAATCACGACAACAAACTACCTTCCATAATGACAAGGCTACCATCCATTGGAGTAACAAAAATATCGACAACAGACTACGTTTGATAATAACAAGGCTACCATCCATTGGAGAAACAAAAATATCGACAATAGACTACCTTCCATAATGAAAAGGCTACCATCCATTGGAGTAATAAAAATATCGACAACAGACTACCTTCCATAATGAAAAGGCTACCATCCATTAGAGTAACAAAAATCTCGACAATAGACTACCTTCAATAATGACAAGGCTACCATCCATTAGAGTAACAAAAATCTCACCAACAGACTACGTTTCTTAATGACAAGGCTACCATCCATTGCAGTGACAAAAATATCGACAATAGACTACCTTCCATAATGACAAGGCTACCATCCATTCGAGTAATAAAATCTCGATAACAAACTACCTTCCATAATGACAAGGCTACCATCCATTGGAGTAACAAAATCTAGAAAACAGACTACCTTCCATAATGAAGAGGCTACAATCCATTGGAATAACAAAAATCTCGACAACAAACTACCTTCCATAATGACAAGCCTACAATCTATTGAAATAAGAAAAATCTCGAGAACATACTGCCTTCCATTATGACAAGGCTACCATCCATTAGAGTAACAAAAATCTCGACAACACACTACCTTCCATAATGACAAGGCTATCATCCTTTGGAGTAATGAAAATATCAACAAGAGACTACCTTCCATAATGACAAGGATACCATCCATTGGAGTAACAAAAATCTCTCCAACATACTACTTTCATAATGAAAAGGCTACCATCCATTGGAGTAACAAAAATCTCAACAACAGACTACCTTCTGTAATGAAAAGGCTACAATCCATTAGAGTAAAAAAAACTGGACAACAGACTACCTTCCATAATAACAATGCTACCATCCATTAAAGTAACAAAAATCTCGACAACTGACTACCTTCCATAATGACAAGACTACCATCCATTAGAGTGACAAAAATATCGACAATAGACTACCTTCCATAATGACAAGGCTACCATCCATTGGAGTAACAAAATCACGACAACAAACTACCTTCCATAATGACAAGGCTACCATCCATCGGAGTAACAAAAATATCGACAAGAGACTACCTTCCATAATGCCAAGGGTACCATCCGTTGGAATAACAAAAATCTCGACAACAAACCACCTTCCATAATGACAAGGCTACCATCCATTGGAGTAATGAAAATATCAACAAGAGACTACCTTCCATAATGACAAGGATACCATCCATTGGAGTAAGAAAAATATCACCAACAGACTACCTTTCATAATGACAAGGCTACCATCCATTGGAGTGACAAAAATATCGACAATAGACTACCTTCCATAATGACAAGGCTACCATCCATTGGAGTAACAAAATCTCGACAACAAACTACCTTCCATAATGACAAGGCTACCATCCATTAAAGTAATAAAATCTAGAAAATAGACTACATTCCTTAATGACAAGGCTACCATCCATTGGAGTAACAAAAATATCTACAATCGACTATGTTTCATAATGACAACGCTACCATCAATAGTAGTACCCAAAATCTCGACAACATTCTATCTTCCATAATGACAAGGCTACCAACCATTGTAGTAACAAAAATCTCGTCAACAGACTACCTTTAATAATAACAAGGCTACCATCCATTGGAGTATCAAAAATATAGAAAATAGACTACCTTCTATAATGATAAGGCTACCATCCAATTGAGTAACAAAAATCTCGACAACAGACTACCTTCCATAATGACAAGGCTACCATCTATTCGAATAACAAAAATCTCGAGAACATACTACCTTCCATAATGACAAGGCTACCATCCATTAGAGTAACAAAAATCTCGACAACAGACTACCTTCCATAATGATAAGGCTACCATCCATTGGAGTAACAAAAACTTCCACAAGAGACTACCTTCCATAATGACAAGGCTACCATCCATTGGAGTAACAAAAATCTCGCCAACAGACTACCTTCCATAATGATAAGGCTACCAGCCATTGGAGTGACAAAAATATCGACAATAGACTACTTTCCATAATGACAAGGCTACCATCCATTGGAGTAACAAAAATATCGATAACTGACTACTTTCCATAATGACAAGGCTACCATCCATTGGAATAACAAAAATCTCAACAACAAACTACCTTCCATAATAACAAGGCTACCATCCATTGGAGTAACAAAAATCTAGAAAACAGACTACCTTCCATAATGACAAGGCTACCATTCATTGGAGTAACAAAAATCTCGACAACAAACAACCTTCCATAATGACAAGGCTACCATCTATTGGAATAACAAAAATCTCGAGAACAGACTACCATCCATAATGACAAGGCTACCATCCATTGGAGTAACGAAAATATCAACAAGAGACTACCTTCCATAATGAGAAGGCTACCATCCATTGGAGTAACAAAAATCTCGCCAACAGACTACCTTCCATAATGACAAGGCTACCATCCATTAGAGTAACAAAAATCTCGACAACAGACTACCTTCCATAATGACAAGGCTACCATCCGTTGGAGTAACAAAAATCAGGAAAATAGACTACCTTCCATAATGACAAGGTTACAATCCATTGAAATAACAAAAATCTCGACAACAGACTACCTTCCATAATGACAAGGCTACCATCTATTGGAATAACAAAAATCTCGAGAACATACTACCTTCCATAATGACAAGGCTACCATCCATTAGAGTAACAAAAATCTCGACAACAGACTACCTTCCATAATGATAAGGCTACCATCCATTGGAGTAACAAAAATCTCGCCAACAGACTACCTTCCATAATGATAAGGCTACCATCCATTGGAGTGACAAAAATATCGACAATAGACTACTTTCCATAATGACAAGGCTACCATCCATTGGAGTAAAAAAATCTCGACAACAAACTACCTTCCATAATGACAAGGCTACCATCCATTGGAGTAACAAAAATATCGATAACTGACTACTTTCCATAATGACAAGGCTACCATCCATTGGAATAACAAAAATCTCAACAACAAACTACCTTCCATAATGACAAGGCTACCATTCATTGGAGTAACAAAAATCTCGACAACAAACAACCTTCCATAATGACAAGGCTACCATCTATTGGAATAACAAAAATCTCGAGAACAGACTACCATCCATAATGACAAGGCTACCATCCATTGGAGTAACGAAAATATCGGCAACAGACTACCTTCCATAATGACAACGCTACCATCCATTAGAGTAACAAAAATCTCGACAACAAACTACATTCCATAACGACAAGGCTTCCATCCATTAGAGTAACGCAAATATCAACAAGAGACCACCTTCCATAATGACAAGGCTGCCATCCATTAGAATAACAAAAATCTCCCCAACGGACTACCTTCCATGATGACAAGGCTACCATCCATTGGAGTGACAAAAATCTCGATAATAGACTACATTTCATTATGACAAGGCTACCTTACATTGGAGTAACAAAATCTCGACAACAAAGTACCTTCCATAATGACAAGGCTACCATCCATTGGAGTAACAAAAATATCGACAACAAACTACCTTCCATAATGCGATGGCTACCATCCATTGGAATAACAAAAATCTCGATAACAAACTACCTTCCATAATGATAAGGCTACCATCCATTGGAGTAACAAAAATATCGACAACACACAACCTTCTATAATGAAAAGGCTACCATCCATTGGAGTAACAAAAATATCGACAACAGACTACCTTCCATAATGAAAAGGCTACCATCCATTAGAGTAATAAAAATCTCGACAACAGACTACCTTCCATAATGACAAGGCTACCATCCATTCGAGTAACGAAAATATAAACAAGAGACTACCTTCCATAATGAGAAGGCTACCATCCATTGGAGTAACAAAAATCTCACCAATAGACTACCTTCCATAATGACAAGGCTACCATCCATTGGAGTAACAAAAATCTCGACAAGAGATTACCTTCCATAAAGACAATGGTACCATCCATTAAAGTAAGAAAAATCTCGACAATAGACTACCTTCCATAATGACAAGGCTACCATTCATTGGAGTAACAAAAATCTCGACAACAAACAACCTTCCATAATGACAAGGCTACCATCTATTGGAATAACAAAAATCTCGAGAACAGACTACCATCCATAATGACAAGGCTACCATCCATTAGAGTAACGAAAATATCGACAACAGACTACCTTCCATAATGACAATGCTACCATCCATTAGAGTAACAAAAATCTCGACAACAAACTACATTCCATAATGACAAGACTACCATCCATTGGAGTAACAAAAATCTCCCCAACGGACTACCTTCCATAATGACAAGGCTACCATCCATTGGAGTGACAAAAATCTCGATAATAGACTACATTTCATTATGACAAGGCTACCATCCATTGGAGTACCAAAATCTCGATAACAAACTACCTTCCATAATGACATGGCTACCATCAATTGGAGTAACAAAAATATCTACAACAGGCTACGTTCCATAATAACAAGGCTACCATCCATTGGAGTAACAAAAATATCGACAACCCACTACCTTCTATAATGAAAAGTCTACCATCCATTGGAGTAACAAAAATATCGACAACAGACTACCTTACATAATGAAAAGGCTACCATCCATTAGAGTAACAAAAAACTCGACAACAAACTACCTTCCATAATGACAAGGCTACCATCCATTGGAGTAACGAAAATATCAACAAGAGACTACCTTCCATAAAGAGAAAACTACCATCCATTGGAGTAACAAAAATCTCGCCAACAGACTACCTTCCATAATGACAAGGCTGCCATCCATTAGACTAACAAAAATCTCGACAACAGACTACCTTCCATAATGACAAGGCTACCATCCGTTGGAGTAACAAAAATCTGGAAAATAGACTACCTTCCATAATGACAAGGTTACAATCCATTGAAATAACAAAAATCTCGACAACAGACTACCTTCCATAATGATAAGGCTACCATCTATTG
Source organism: Vicia faba (assembly GCA_948472305.1). NCBI lineage: Eukaryota > Viridiplantae > Streptophyta > Magnoliopsida > Fabales > Fabaceae > Vicia > Vicia faba. Next base: position 543,793,855 of record OX451739.1, on the reverse strand, counting down.
GAATAACAAAAATCTCGAGAACATACTACCTTCCATAATGACAAGGAAACCATCCATTAGAGTAACAAAAATCTGGACAACAGACTACCTTCCATAATGATAAGGCTACCATCCATTAGAGTAACAAAAATCTCGACAACTGACTACCTTCCATAATGACAAGGCTACCATCCATTGGAGTACCGAAAATATCAACAAAAGACTACCTTCCATAATGACAAGGCTACCATCCATTGGAGTAACAAAAATATCGACAACAGACAACTTTCCATAATGAGAAGGCTACCATCCGTTGGAATAACAAAAATCTCGATAACAAACTGCCTTCCATAATAACAACGCTACCATCCATTAGAGTAACAAAAATCTAATAAATAAACTACCTTCCAGAATGACAAGGCTACCATCTATTGGAATAACAAAAATCTCGAGAACAGACTACCTTCCATAATGACAAGGTTACCATTCATTAGAGTAACAAAAAACTCGACAACAGACTACCTTCTATAATGACAAGGCTACCATCCATTGGAATAACGAAAATATCAACAAGAGACTACCTTCCATAATGAGAAGGCTGCCATCCATTGGAGTAACAAAAATATCGACAATAGACTACCTTCCATAATGACAAGGCTACCATCCATTGGAGTAACAAAATCTCGACAACAAACTACCGTCCATAATGACAAGGCTACCATCCATTGGAGTAACAAAATCTAGAAAATAGACTACCTTCAATAATGATAAGGCTACTATCCATTGGAATAACAAAAATCTCGAGAACATACTACCTTCCATAATGACAAAGCTACCATCCATTAGAGTAACAAAAATCTCGACAACAGACTACCTTCCATAATGACAAAGCTACCATCCATTAGAGTAACCAAAATCTCGACAAAAGACTACCTTCCATAATGACAAGGCTACCATCCATTGGACGAAAAAAAATCTCGACAACAAACTACCTTCCATAATGACAAGGCTACCATCCATCGGAGTAACGAAAATATCAACAAGAGACTACCTTCCATAATTACAAGGCTACCATCCATTGGATTAACAAAATTCTCGCCAACAGACTACCTTCCATAATGACAAGGCTACCTTCCATTGGAGTGACAAAAATATCGACAATAGACTACCTTCCATAATGACAAGGCTACCATCCATTGGAGTAACAAAATCTCGACAACAAACTACCTTCCATAATGACAAGGCTACCATCCATTGGAGTAACAAAAATATCGACAATAGACAACTTTCCATAATGAGAAGGCTACCATCCATGGGAATAACAAAAATATCGACAACAAACTACCTTCCATAATAACAACTCTACCATCCATTAGAGTAAGAAAGATCTAATAAACAAACTACCTTCCAGAATGACAAGGCTACCATCTATTGGAATAACAAAAATCTCGGGAACATACTACCTTCCATAATGACAAGGCTACCATCCATTAGAGTAACAAAAAACTCGACAACAGACTACCTTCCATAATGACAAGGCTACCATCCATTGGAGTAACGAAAATATCAACAAGAGACTACCTTCCATAATGAGAAGGCTGCCATCCATTGGAGTAACAAAAATATCGACAATAGACTACCTTCCATAATGACAAGGCTTCCATCCATTGGAGTAACAAAATCTCGACAACAAACTACCTTCCAAAATGACAAGGCTACCATCCATTGGGGTAACAAAATCTAGAAAACAGACTACCTTCCAGAATGATAAGGCTACAATCCATTGGAATAACAAAAATCTCGAGAACATACTACCTTTCATAATGACAAGGCATCCATTAGAGTAACAAAAATCTCGACAACAAACTACCTTCCATAATGACAAAGCTACCATCCATTAGAGTAACCAAAATATCAACAACAGACTACCTTTCATAATGACAAGGCTACCATCCATTAGAGTAACAAAAATCTCGACAACAGACTACCTTCCATAATGACAAGGCTACCATCCATTAAAATAACAAAAATCTCGACAACAGACTACCTTCCATAATGACAAGGATACCATCCATTGGAGTGATAAAAATATTGACAATAGACTACCTTCCATAATGACAAGGTTACAATCCATTGAAATAACAAAAATCTCGACAACAGACTACCTTCCATAATGACAAGGCTACCATCCATTAGAGTAACAAAAATCTCGACAACAGACTACCTTCCATAATGACAAGGCTACCATCCATTGGAGTACCGAAAATATCAACGAGAGACTACCTTCCATAATGACAAGGCTACCATCCATTGAATTAACAAAATTCTCGCCAACAGACTACCTTCCATAATGACAAGGCTACCTTCTATTGGAGTGACAAAAATATCGACAATAGACTACCTTTCATAATGACAAGGCTACCATCTATTGGAGTATCAAAATCTCGACAATAAACTACCTTCCATAATGACAAGGCTACCATCCATTGGAGTAACAAAAATATCGACAACAGACAACTTTCCATAATGAGAAGGCTGCCATTCGTTGGAATAACAAAAATCTCGATAACAAACTGCCTTCCATAATAACAATGCTACCATCCATTAGAGTAACAAAAATCTAATAATCAAACTACCTTCCAGAATGACAAGGCTACCATCTAATGGAATAACAAAAATCTCGGGAACAGACTACCTTCCATAATGACAAGGCTACCATCCATTGGAGTAACGAAAATATCAACAAGAGACTACCTTCCATAATGAGAAGGCTACCATCCATTGGAGTAACAAAAATCTCGCCAACAGACTACCTTCCATAATGACAAGGCTACCATCCATTAGAGTAACAAAAATCTCGACAACAGACTACCTTCCATAATGACAAGGCTACCATCCGTTGGAGTAACAAAAATCTGGAAAATAGACTACCTTCCATAATGACAAGGTTACAATCCATTGAAATAACAAAAATCTCGACAACAGACTACCTTCCATAATGACAAGGCTACCATCTATTGGAATAACAAAAATCTCGAGAACATACTACCTTCCATAATGACAAGGAAACCATCCATTAGAGTAACAAAAATCTGGACAACAGACTACCTTCCATAATGACAAGGCTACCATCCATTAAAGTAACAAAAATCTCGACAACTGACTACCTTCCATAATGACAAGGCTACCATCCATTGGAGTACCGAAAATATCAACAAGAGACTACCTTCCATAATGACAAGGCTACCATCCATTGAATTAACAAAATTCTCGCCAACAAACTACCTTCCATAATGACAAGGCTACCTTCTATTGGAGTGACAAAAATATCGACAATAGACTACCTTCCATAATGACAAGGCTACCATCCATTGGAGTAACAAAATCTCGACAACAAGCTACCTTCCATAATGACAAGGCTACCATCCATTGGAGTAACAAAAATATCGACAACAGACAACTTTCCATAATGAGAAGGCTACCATCCATTGGAATAACAAAAATCTCGATAACAAACTGCCTTCCATAATAACAATGCTACCATCCATAAGAGTAACAAAAATCTAATAAACAAACTACCTTGCTGAATGACAAGGCTACCATCTATTGGAATAACAAAAATCTCGGGAACAGACTACCTTCCATAATGACAAGGTTACCATTCATTAGAGTAACAAAAAACTCGACAACAGACTACCTTCTATAATGACAAGGCTACCATCCATTGGAATAACGAAAATATCAACAAGAGACTACCTTCCATAATGAGAAGGCTGCCATCCATTGGAGTAACAAAAATATCGACAATAGACTACCTTCCTTAATGACAAGGCTACCATCCATTGGAGTAACAAAATCTCGACAACAAACTACCGTCCATAATGACAAGGCTACCATCCATTGGAGTAACAAAATCTAGAAAATAGACTACCTTCCATAATGACAAGGCTACCATCCATTAGAGTAACAAAAATCTCGACAACAGACTACCTTCCATAATGACAAAGCTACCATCCATTAGAGTAACCAAAATCTCGACAAAAGACTACCTTTCATAATGACAAGGCTACCATCCATTGGAGTAACAAAAATCTCGACAACAGACTACCTTCCATAATGACAAGGCTACCATCCATTGGAGTAACGAAAATATCAACAAGAGACTACCTTCCATAATTACAAGGCTACCATCCATTGGATTAACAAAATTCTCGCCAACAGACTACCTTCCATAATGACAAGGCTACCTTCCATTGGAGTGACAAAAATATCGACAATAGACTACCTTCCATAATGACAAGGCTACCATCCATTGGAGTAACAAAATCTCGACAACAAACTACCTTCCATAATGACAAGGCTACCATCCATTGGAGTAACAAAAATATCGACAATAGACAACTTTCCATAATGAGAAGGCTACCATCCATTGGAATAACAAAAATCTCGACAACAAACTACCTTCCATAATAACAACGCTACCATCCATTAGAGTAAGAAAAATCTAATAAACAGACTACCTTCAAGAATGACAAGGCTACCATCTATTGGAATAACAAAAATCTCGGGAACAAACTACCTTCCATAATGACAAGGCTACCATCCATTAGAGTAACAAAAAACTCGACAAAAGACTACCTTCCATAATGACAAGGCTACCATCCATTGGACGGAAAAAAATATCGACAACAAACTACCTTCCATAATGACAAGGCTACCATCCATTGGAGTAACAAAAATATCAACAAGAGACTACCTTCCATAATTACAAGGCTACCATCCATTGGATTAACAAAATTCTCGCCAACAGACTACCTTCCATATTGACAAGGCTACCTTCCATTGGAGTGAAAAAAATATCGACAATAGACTACCTTCCATAATGACAAGGCTACCATCCATTAGAGTAACAAAATCTCGACAACAAACTACCTTCCATAATGACAAGGCTACCATCCATTGGAGTAACAAAAATATCGACAATAGACAACTTTCCATAATGAGAATGCTACCATCCATGGGAATAACAAAAATATCGACAACAAACTACCTTCCATAATAACAACTCTACCATCCATTAGAGTAAGAAAAATCTAATAAACAAACTACCTTCCAGAATGACAAGGCTACCATCTATTGGAATAACAAAAATCTCGGGAACAAACTACCTTCCATAATGACAAGGCTACCATCCATTAGAGTAACAAAAAACTCGACAACAGACTACCTTCCATAATGACAAGGCTACCATCCATTGGAGTAACGAAAATATCAACAAGAGACTACCTTCCATAATGAGAAGGCTTCCATCCATTGGAGTAACAAAAATATCGACAATAGACTACCTTCCATAATGACAAGGCTTCCATCCATTGGAGTAACAAAATCTCGACAACAAACTACCTTCCATAATGACAAGGCTACCATCCATTGGGGTAACAAAATCTAGAAAACAGACTACCTTCCAGAATGATAAGGCTACTATCCATTGGAATAACAAAAATCTCGAGAACATACTACCTTCCATAATGACAAGGCATCCATTAGAGTAACAAAAATCTCGACAACAAACTACCTTCCATAATGACAAAGCTACCATCCATTAGAGTAACCAAAATATCAACAACAGACTACCTTTCATAATGACAAGGCTACCATCCATTGGAGTAACAAAAATCTCGACAAGAGATTACCTTCCATAATGACAATGCTACCATCCATTAAAATAACAAAAATCTCGACAACAGACTACCTTCCATAATGACAAGGATACCATCCATTGGAGTGATAAAAATATTGACAATAGACTACCTTCCATAATGCCAAGGCTACCATGTATTGGAGTAACAAAATCTAAAAAACAGACTACCTTCTATAATGACAAGGCTACAATCCATTGGAATAACAAAAATCTCGACAACATAGTACCTTCCATAAGAAAAGGCTACCATCCATTAGAGTAACAAAAATCACGACAACAGACTACCTTCCATAATGACAAGGCTACCATCCATTAGAGTAACAAAAATCTCGACAACAGACTACCTTCCATAATGACAAGGCTACCATCCGTTGGAGTAACAAAAATCTGGAAAATAGACTACCTTCCATAATGACAAGGTTACAATCCATTGAAATAACAAAAATCTCGACAACAGACAACCTTCCATAATGACAAGGCTGCCATCTATTGGAATAACAAAAATCTCGAGAACATACTACCTTCCATAATGACAAGGAAACCATCCATTAGAGTAACAAAAATCTCGACAACAGACTACCTTCCATAATGACAAGGCTACCATCCATTAGAGTAACAAAAATCTCGACAACAGACTACCTTCCATAATGTCAAGGCTACCATCCATTGGAGTACCGAAAATATCAACAAGAGACTACCTTCCATAATGACAAGGCTACCATCCATTGAATTAACAAAATTCTCGCCAACAGACTACCTTCCATAATGAAAAGGCTACCTTCTATTGGAGTGACAAAAATATCGACAATAGACTACCTTTCATAATGACAAGGCTACCATCCATTGGATTAACAAAATTCTCGCCAACAGACTACCTTCCATAATGACAAGGCTACCTTCCATTGGAGTGACAAAAATATCGACAATAGACTACCTTCCATAATGACAAGGCTACCATCCATTGGAGTAACAAAATCTCGACAACAAACTACCTTCCATAATGACAAGGCTACCATCCATTGGAGTAACAAAAATATCGACAATAGACAACTTTCCATAATGAGAAGGCTACCATCCATTGGAATAACAAAAATCTCGACAACAAACTACCTTCCATAATAACAACGCTACCATCCATTAGAGTAAGAAAAATCTAATAAACAGACTACCTTCAAGAATGACAAGGCTACCATCTATTGGAATAACAAAAATCTCGGGAACAAACTACCTTCCATAATGACAAGGCTACCATCCATTAGAGTAACAAAAAACTCGACAAAAGACTACCTTCCATAATGACAAGGCTACCATCCATTGGACGAAAAAAAATATCGACAACAAACTACCTTCCATAATGACAAGGCTACCATCCATTGGAGTAACGAAAATATCAACAAGAGACTACCTTCCATAATTACAAGGCTACCATCCATTGGATTAACAAAATTCTCGCCAACAGACTACCTTCCATATTGACAAGGCTACCTTCCATTGGAGTGACAAAAATATCGACAATAGACTACCTTCCATAATGACAAGGCTAACATCCATTGGAGTAACAAAATCTCGACAACAAACTACCTTCCATAATGACAAGGCTACCATCCATTGGAGTAACAAAAATATCGACAATAGACAACTTTCCATAATGAGAAGGCTACCATCCATGGGAATAACAAAAATATCGACAACAAACTACCTTCCATAATAACAACTCTACCATCCATTAGAGTAAGAAAGATCTAATAAACAAACTACCTTCCAGAATGACAAGGCTACCATCTATTGGAATAACAAAAATCTCGGGAACATACTACCTTCCATAATGACAAGGCTACCATCCATTAGAGTAACAAAAAACTCGACAACAGACTACCTTCCATAATGACAAGGCTACCATCCATTGGAGTAACGAAAATATCAACAAGAGACTACCTTCCATAATGAGAAGGCTGCCATCCATTGGAGTAACAAAAATATCGACAATAGACTACCTTCCATAATGACAAGGCTTCCATCCATTGGAGTAACAAAATCTCGACAACAAACTACCTTCCAAAATGACAAGGCTACCATCCATTGGGGTAACAAAATCTAGAAAACAGACTACCTTCCAGAATGATAAGGCTACAATCCATTGGAATAACAAAAATCTCGAGAACATACTACCTTTCATAATGACAAGGCATCCATTAGAGTAACAAAAATCTCGACAACAAACTACCTTCCATAATGACAAAGCTACCATCCATTAGAGTAACCAAAATATCAACAACAGACTACCTTTCATAATGACAAGGCTACCATCCATTAGAGTAACAAAAATCTCGACAACAGACTACCTTCCATAATGACAAGGCTACCATCCATTAAAATAACAAAAATCTCGACAACAGACTACCTTCCATAATGACAAGGATACCATCCATTGGAGTGATAAAAATATTGACAATAGACTACCTTCCATAATGACAAGGTTACAATCCATTGAAATAACAAAAATCTCGACAACAGACTACCTTCCATAATGACAAGGCTACCATCCATTAGAGTAACAAAAATCTCGACAACAGACTACCTTCCATAATGACAAGGCTACCATCCATTGGAGTACCGAAAATATCAACGAGAGACTACCTTCCATAATGACAAGGCTACCATCCATTGAATTAACAAAATTCTCGCCAACAGACTACCTTCCATAATGACAAGGCTACCTTCTATTGGAGTGACAAAAATATCGACAATAGACTACCTTTCATAATGACAAGGCTACCATCTATTGGAGTATCAAAATCTCGACAATAAACTACCTTCCATAATGACAAGGCTACCATCCATTGGAGTAACAAAAATATCGACAACAGACAACTTTCCATAATGAGAAGGCTGCCATTCGTTGGAATAACAAAAATCTCGATAACAAACTGCCTTCCATAATAACAATGCTACCATCCATTAGAGTAACAAAAATCTAATAATCAAACTACCTTCCAGAATGACAAGGCTACCATCTATTGGAATAACAAAAATCTCGGGAACAGACTACCTTCCATAATGACAAGGCTACCATCCATTGGAGTAACGAAAATATCAACAAGAGACTACCTTCCATAATGAGAAGGCTACCATCCATTGGAGTAACAAAAATCTCGCCAACAGACTACCTTCCATAATGACAAGGCTACCATCCATTAGAGTAACAAAAATCTCGACAACAGACTACCTTCCATAATGACAAGGCTACCATCCGTTGGAGTAACAAAAATCTGGAAAATAGACTACCTTCCATAATGACAAGGTTACAATCCATTGAAATAACAAAAATCTCGACAACTGACTACCTTCCATAATGACAAGGCTACCATCCATTGGAGTACCGAAAATATCAACAAGAGACTACCTTCCATAATGACAAGGCTACCATCCATTGGAGTAACAAAAATATCGACAACAGACAACTTTCCATAATGAGAAGGCTGCCATTCGTTGGAATAACAAAAATCTCGATAACAAACTGCCTTCCATAATAACAATGCTACCATCCATTAGAGTAACAAAAATCTAATAATCAAACTACCTTCCAGAATGACAAGGCTACCATCTATTGGAATAACAAAAATCTCGGGAACAGACTACCTTCCATAATGACAAGGCTACCATCCATTGGAGTAACGAAAATATCAACAAGAGACTACCTTCCATAATGAGAAGGCTACCATCCATTGGAGTAACAAAAATCTCGACAACAGACTACCTTCCATAATGACAAGGCTACCATCTATTGGAATAACAAAAATCTCGAGAACATACTACCTTCCATAATGACAAGGAAACCATCCATTAGAGTAACAAAAATCTGGACAACAGACTACCTTCCATAATGACAAGGCTACCATCCATTAAAGTAACAAAAATCTCGACAACTGACTACCTTCCATAATGACAAGGCTACCATCCATTGGAGTACCGAAAATATCAACAAGAGACTACCTTCCATAATGACAAGGCTACCATCCATTGAATTAACAAAATTCTCGCCAACAAACTACCTTCCATAATGACAAGGCTACCTTCTATTGGAGTGACAAAAATATCGACAATAGACTACCTTCCATAATGACAAGGCTACCATCCATTGGAGTAACAAAATCTCGACAACAAACTACCTTCCATAATGACAAGGCTACCATCCATTGGAGTAACAAAAATATCGACAACAGACAACTTTCCATAATGAGAAGGCTACCATCCATTGGAATAACAAAAATCTCGATAACAAATTGCCTTCCATAATAACAATGCTACCATCCATAAGAGTAACAAAAATCTAATAAACAAACTACCTTGCTGAATGACAAGGCTACCATCTATTGGAATAACAAAAATCTCGGGAACAGACTACCTTCCATAATGACAAGGTTACCATTCATTAGAGTAACAAAAAACTCGACAACAGACTACCTTCTATAATGACAAGGCTACCATCCATTGGAATAACGAAAATATCAACAAGAGACTACCTTCCATAATGAGAAGGCTGCCATCCATTGGAGTAACAAAAATATCGACAATAGACTACCTTCCTTAATGACAAGGCTACCATCCATTGGAGTAACAAAATCTCGACAACAAACTACCGTCCATAATGACAAGGCTACCATCCATTGGAGTAACAAAATCTAGAAAATAGACTACCTTCCATAATGACAAGGCTACCATCCATTAGAGTAACAAAAATCTCGACAACAGACTACCTTCCATAATGACAAAGCTACCATCCATTAGAGTAACCAAAATCTCGACAAAAGACTACCTTTCATAATGACAAGGCTACCATCCATTGGAGTAACAAAAATCTCGACAACAGACTACCTTCCATAATGACAAGGCTACCATCCATTGGAGTAACGAAAATATCAACAAGAGACTACCTTCCATAATTACAAGGCTACCATCCATTGGATTAACAAAATTCTCGCCAACAGACTACCTTCCATAATGACAAGGCTACCTTCCATTGGAGTGACAAAAATATCGACAATAGACTACCTTCCATAATGACAAGGCTACCATCCATTGGAGTAACAAAATCTCGACAACAAACTACCTTCCATAATGACAAGGCTACCATCCATTGGAGTAACAAAAATATCGACAATAGACAACTTTCCATAATGAGAAGGCTACCATCCATTGGAATAACAAAAATCTCGACAACAAACTACCTTCCATAATAACAACGCTACCATCCATTAGAGTAAGAAAAATCTAATAAACAGACTACCTTCAAGAATGACAAGGCTACCATCTATTGGAATAACAAAAATCTCGGGAACAAACTACCTTCCATAATGACAAGGCTACCATCCATTAGAGTAACAAAAAACTCGACAAAAGACTACCTTCCATAATGACAAGGCTACCATCCATTGGACGAAAAAAAATATCGACAACAAACTACCTTCCATAATGACAAGGCTACCATCCATTGGAGTAACAAAAATATCAACAAGAGACTACCTTCCATAATTACAAGGCTACCATCCATTGGATTAACAAAATTCTCGCCAACAGACTACCTTCCATATTGACAAGGCTACCTTCCATTGGAGTGAAAAAAATATCGACAATAGACTACCTTCCATAATGACAAGGCTACCATCCATTAGAGTAACAAAATCTCGACAACAAACTACCTTCCATAATGACAAGGCTACCATCCATTGGAGTAACAAAAATATCGACAATAGACAACTTTCCATAATGAGAATGCTACCATCCATGGGAATAACAAAAATATCGACAACAAACTACCTTCCATAATAACAACTCTACCATCCATTAGAGTAAGAAAAATCTAATAAACAAACTACCTTCCAGAATGACAAGGCTACCATCTATTGGAATAACAAAAATCTCGGGAACAAACTACCTTCCATAATGACAAGGCTACCATCCATTAGAGTAACAAAAAACTCGACAACAGACTACCTTCCATAATGACAAGGCTACCATCCATTGGAGTAACGAAAATATCAACAAGAGACTACCTTCCATAATGAGAAGGCTGCCATCCATTGGAGTAACAAAAATATCGACAATAGACTACCTTCCATAATGACAAGGCTTCCATCCATTGGAGTAACAAAATCTCGACAACAAACTACCTTCCATAATGACAAGGCTACCATCCATTGGGGTAACAAAATCTAGAAAACAGACTACCTTCCAGAATGATAAGGCTACTATCCATTGGAATAACAAAAATCTCGAGAACATACTACCTTCCATAATGACAAGGCATCCATTAGAGTAACAAAAATCTCGACAACAAACTACCTTCCATAATGACAAAGCTACCATCCATTAGAGTAACCAAAATATCAACAACAGACTACCTTTCATAATGACAAGGCTACCATCCATTGGAGTAACAAAAATCTCGACAAGAGATTACCTTCCATAATGACAATGCTACCATCCATTAAAATAACAAAAATCTCGACAACAGACTACCTTCCATAATGACAAGGATACCATCCATTGGAGTGATAAAAATATTGACAATAGACTACCTTCCATAATGCCAAGGCTACCATGTATTGGAGTAACAAAATCTAAAAAACAGACTACCTTCTATAATGACAAGGCTACAATCCATTGGAATAACAAAAATCTCAAGAACATAGTACCTTCCATAAGAAAAGGCTACCATCCATTAGAGTAACAAAAATCACGACAACAGACTACCTTCCATAATGACAAGGCTACCATCCATTAGAGTAACAAAAATCTCGACAACAGACTACCTTCCATAATGACAAGGCTACCATCCGTTGGAGTAACAAAAATCTGGAAAATAGACTACCTTCCATAATGACAAGGTTACAATCCATTGAAATAACAAAAATCTCGACAACAGACAACCTTCCATAATGACAAGGCTGCCATCTATTGGAATAACAAAAATCTCGAGAATATACTACCTTCCATAATGACAAGGAAACCATCCATTAGAGTAACAAAAATCTCGACAACAGACTACCTTCCATAATGACAAGGCTACCATCCATTAGAGTAACAAAAATCTCGACAACAGACTACCTTCCATAATGTCAAGGCTACCATCCATTGGAGTACCGAAAATATCAACAAGAGACTACCTTCCATAATGACAAGGCTACCATCCATTGAATTAACAAAATTCTCGCCAACAGACTACCTTCCATAATGACAAGGCTACCTTCTATTGGAGTGACAAAAATATCGACAATAGACTACCTTTCATAATGACAAGGCTACCATCCATTGGATTAACAAAATTCTCGCCAACAGACTACCTTCCATAATGACAAGGCTACCTTCCATTGGAGTGACAAAAATATCGACAATAGACTACCTTCCATAATGACAAGGCTACCATCCATTGGAGTAACAAAATCTCGACAACAAACTACCTTCCATAATGACAAGGCTACCATCCATTGGAGTAACAAAAATATCGACAATAGACAACTTTCCATAATGAGAAGGCTACCATCCATTGGAATAACAAAAATCTCGACAACAAACTACCTTCCATAATAACAACGCTACCATCCATTAGAGTAAGAAAAATCTAATAAACAGACTACCTTCAAGAATGACAAGGCTACCATCTATTGGAATAACAAAAATCTCGGGAACAAACTACCTTCCATAATGACAAGGCTACCATCCATTAGAGTAACAAAAAACTCGACAAAAGACTACCTTCCATAATGACAAGGCTACCATCCATTGGACGAAAAAAAATATCGACAACAAACTACCTTCCATAATGACAAGGCTACCATCCATTGGAGTAACGAAAATATCAACAAGAGACTACCTTCCATAATTACAAGGCTACCATCCATTGGATTAACAAAATTCTCGCCAACAGACTACCTTCCATATTGACAAGGCTACCTTCCATTGGAGTGACAAAAATATCGACAATAGACTACCTTCCATAATGACAAGGCTAACATCCATTGGAGTAACAAAATCTCGACAACAAACTACCTTCCATAATGACAAGGCTACCATCCATTAGAGTAACAAAAATATCGACAATAGACAACTTTCCATAATGAGAAGGCTACCATCCATGGGAATAACAAAAATATCGACAACAAACTACCTTCCATAATAACAACTCTACCATCCATTAGAGTAAGAAAAATCTAATAAACAAACTACCTTCCAGAATGACAAGGCTACCATCTATTGGAATAAGAAAAATCTCGGGAACAAACTACCTTCCATAATGACAAGGCTACCATCCATTAGAGTAACAAAAAACTCGACAACAGACTACCTTCCATAATGACAAGGCTACCATCCATTGGAGTAACGAAAATATCAACAAGAGACTACCTTCCATAATGAGAAGGCTGCCATCCATTGGAGTAACAAAAATATCGACAATAGACTACCTTCCATAATGAGAAGGCTGCCATCCATTGGAGTAACAAAAATATCGACAATAGACTACCTTCCATAATGACAAGGCTTCCATCCATTGGAGTAACAAAATCTCGACAACAAACTACCTTCCATAATGACAAGGCTACCATCCATTGGGGTAACAAAATCTAGAAAACAGACTACCTTCCAGAATGATAAGGCTACTATCCATTGGAATAACAAAAATCTCGAGAACATACTACCTTCCATAATGACAAGGCATCCATTAGAGTAACAAAAATCTCGACAACAAACTACCTTCCATAATGACAAAGCTACCATCCATTAGAGTAACCAAAATATCAACAACAGACTACCTTTCATAATGACAAGGCTACCATCCATTGGACTAACAAAAATCTCGACAAGAGATTACCTTCCATAATGACAATGCTACCATCCATTAAAATAACAAAAATCTCGACAACAGACTACCTTCCATAATGACAAGGATACCATCCATTGGAGTGATAAAAATATTGACAATAGACTACCTTCCATAATGCCAAGGCTACCATGTATTGGAGTAACAAAATCTAAAAAACAGACTACCTTCTATAATGACAAGGCTACAATCCATTGGAATAACAAAAATCTCGAGAACATAGTACCTTCCATAAGAAAAGGCTACCATCCATTAGAGTAACAAAAATCACGACAACAGACTACCTTCCATAATGACAAGGCTACCATCCATTAGAGTAACAAAAATCTCGACAACAGACTACCTTCCATAATGACAAGGCTACCATCCGTTGGAGTAACAAAAATCTGGAAAATAGACTACCTTCCATAATGACAAGGTTACAATCCATTGAAATAACAAAAATCTCGACAACAGACAACCTTCCATAATGACAAGGCTGCCATCTATTGGAATAACAAAAATCTCGAGAACATACTACCTTCCATAATGACAAGGAAACCATCCATTAGAGTAACAAAAATCTCGACAACAGACTACCTTCCATAATGACAAGGCTACCATCCATTAGAGTAACAAAAATCTCGACAACAGACTACCTTCCATAATGTCAAGGCTACCATCCATTGGAGTACCGAAAATATCAACAAGAGACTACCTTCCATAATGACAAGGCTACCATCCATTGAATTAACAAAATTCTCGCCAACAGACTACCTTCCATAATGACAAGGCTACCTTCTATTGGAGTGACAAAAATATCGACAATAGACTACCTTTCATAATGACAAGGCTACCATCCATTGGATTAACAAAATTCTCGCCAACAGACTACCTTCCATAATGACAAGGCTACCTTCCATTGGAGTGACAAAAATATCGACAATAGACTACCTTCCATAATGACAAGGCTACCATCCATTGGAGTAACAAAATCTCGACAACAAACTACCTTCCATAATGACAAGGCTACCATCCATTGGAGTAACAAAAATATCGACAATAGACAACTTTCCATAATGAGAAG
This sequence comes from Vicia faba, assembly GCA_948472305.1. Lineage (NCBI taxonomy): Eukaryota > Viridiplantae > Streptophyta > Magnoliopsida > Fabales > Fabaceae > Vicia > Vicia faba. The sequence continues at coordinate 543,778,231 of OX451739.1, read as the reverse complement.
GCTACCATCCATTGGAATAACAAAAATCTCGACAACAAACTACCTTCCATAATAACAACGCTACCATCCATTAGAGTAAGAAAAATCTAATAAACAGACTACCTTCAAGAATGACAAGGCTACCATCTATTGGAATAACAAAAATCTCGGGAACAAACTACCTTCCATAATGACAAGGCTACCATCCATTAGAGTAACAAAAAACTCGACAAAAGACTACCTTCCATAATGACAAGGCTACCATCCATTGGACGAAAAAAAATATCGACAACAAACTACCTTCCATAATGACAAGGCTACCATCCATTGGAGTAACGAAAATATCAACAAGAGACTACCTTCCATAATTACAAGGCTACCATCCATTGGATTAACAAAATTCTCGCCAACAGACTACCTTCCATATTGACAAGGCTACCTTCCATTGGAGTGACAAAAATATCGACAATAGACTACCTTCCATAATGACAAGGCTAACATCCATTGGAGTAACAAAATCTCGACAACAAACTACCTTCCATAATGACAAGGCTACCATCCATTAGAGTAACAAAAATATCGACAATAGACAACTTTCCATAATGAGAAGGCTACCATCCATGGGAATAACAAAAATATCGACAACAAACTACCTTCCATAATAACAACTCTACCATCCATTAGAGTAAGAAAAATCTAATAAACAAACTACCTTCCAGAATGACAAGGCTACCATCTATTGGAATAAGAAAAATCTCGGGAACAAACTACCTTCCATAATGACAAGGCTACCATCCATTAGAGTAACAAAAAACTCGACAACAGACTACCTTCCATAATGACAAGGCTACCATCCATTGGAGTAACGAAAATATCAACAAGAGACTACCTTCCATAATGAGAAGGCTGCCATCCATTGGAGTAACAAAAATATCGACAATAGACTACCTTCCATAATGAGAAGGCTGCCATCCATTGGAGTAACAAAAATATCGACAATAGACTACCTTCCATAATGACAAGGCTTCCATCCATTGGAGTAACAAAATCTCGACAACAAACTACCTTCCATAATGACAAGGCTACCATCCATTGGGGTAACAAAATCTAGAAAACAGACTACCTTCCAGAATGATAAGGCTACTATCCATTGGAATAACAAAAATCTCGAGAACATACTACCTTCCATAATGACAAGGCATCCATTAGAGTAACAAAAATCTCGACAACAAACTACCTTCCATAATGACAAAGCTACCATCCATTAGAGTAACCAAAATATCAACAACAGACTACCTTTCATAATGACAAGGCTACCATCCATTGGACTAACAAAAATCTCGACAAGAGATTACCTTCCATAATGACAATGCTACCATCCATTAAAATAACAAAAATCTCGACAACAGACTACCTTCCATAATGACAAGGATACCATCCATTGGAGTGATAAAAATATTGACAATAGACTACCTTCCATAATGCCAAGGCTACCATCTATTGGAGTAACAAAATCTAAAAAACAGACTACCTTCCATAATGACAAGGCTACAATCCATTGGAATAACAAAAATCTCGAGAACATACTACCTTCCATAAGAAAAGGCTACCATCCATTAGAGTAACAAAAATCTCGACAACAGACTACCTTCCATAATGACAAGGCTAGCATCCATTAGAGTAACAAAAATCTCGACAACAGACTACCTTCCATAATGACAAGGCTACCATCCGTTGGAGTAACAAAAATCTGGAAAATAGACTACCTTCCATAATGACAAGGTTACAATCCATTGAAATAACAAAAATCTCGACAACAGACAACCTTCCATAATGACAAGGCTGCCATCTATTGGAATAACAAAAATCTCGAGAACATACTACCTTCCATAATGACAAGGAAACCATCCATTAGAGTAACAAAAATCTCGACAACAGACTACCTTCCATAATGACAAGGCTACCATCCATTAGAGTAACAAAAATCTCGACAACAGACTACCTTCCATAATGTCAAGGCTACCATCCATTGGAGTACCGAAAATATCAACAAGAGACTACCTTCCATAATGACAAGGCTACCATCCATTGAATTAACAAAATTCTCGCCAACAGACTACCTTCCATAATGACAAGGCTACCTTCTATTGGAGTGACAAAAATATCGACAATAGACTACCTTTCATAATGACAAGGCTACCATCCATTGGAGTAACAAAATCTCGACAACAAACTACCTTCCATAATGACAAGGCTACCATCCATTGGAGTAACAAAAATATCAACAACAGACAACTTTCCATAATGAGAAGGCTGCCATTCATTGGAATAACAAAAATCTCGATAACAAACTGCCTTCCATAATAACAATGCTACCATCCATTAGAGTAACAAAAATCTAATAATCAAACTACCTTCCAGAATGACAAGGCTACCATCTATTGGAATAACAAAAATCTCGGGAACATACTACCTTCCATAATGACAAGGCTACCATCCATTGGAGTAACGAAAATATCGACAAGAGACTACCTTCCATAATGAGAAGGCTACCATCCATTGGAGTAACAAAAATCTCGCCAACAGACTACCTTCCATAATGACAAGGCTACCATCCATTAGAGTAACAAAAATCTCGACAACAGACTAACTTCCATAATGACAAGGCTACCATCCGTTGGAGTAACAAAAATCTGGAAAATAGACTACCTTCCATAATGACAAGGTTACAATCCATTGAAATAACAAAAATCTCGACAACAGACTACCTTCCATAATGACAAGGCTACCATCTATTGGAATAACAAAAATCTCGAGAACATACTACCTTCCATAATGACAAGGAAACCATCCATTAGAGTAACAAAAATCTGGACAACAGACTACCTTCCATAATGACAAGGCTACCATCCATTAGAGTAACAAAAATCTCGACAACTGACTACCTTCCATAATGACAAGGCTACCATCCATTGGAGTACCGAAAATATCAACAAGAGACTACCTTCCATAATGACAAGGCTACCATCCATTGAATTAACAAAATTCTCGCCAACAAACTACCTTCCATAATGACAAGGCTACCTTCTATTGGAGTGACAAAAATATCGACAATAGACTACCTTCCATAATGACAAGGCTACCATCCATTGGAGTAACAAAATCTCGACAACAAACTACCTTCCATAATGACAAGGCTACCATCCATAGAAGTAACAAAAATATCGATAACAGACAACTTTCCATAATGAGAAGGCTACCATCCATTGGAATAACAAAAATCTCGATAACAAACTGCCTTCCATAATAACAACGCTACCATCCATAAGAGTAACAAAAATCTAATAAACAAACTACCTTGCAGAATGACAAGGCTACCATCTATTGGAATAACAAAAATCTCGGGAACAGACTACCTTCCATAATGACAAGGTTACCATTCATTAGAGTAACAAAAAACTCGACAACAGACTACCTTCTATAATGATAAGGCTACCATCCATTGGAATAACGAAAATATCAACAAGAGACTACCTTCCATAATGAGAAGGCTGCCATCCATTGGAGTAACAAAAATATCGACAATAGACTACCTTCCTTAATGACAAGGCTACCATCCATTGGAGTAACAAAATCTCGACAACAAACTACCGTCCATAATGACAAGGCTACCATCCATTGGAGTAACAAAATCTAGAAAATAGACTACCTTCAATAATGATAAGGCTACTATCCATTGGAATAACAAAAATCTCGAGAACATACTACCTTCCATAATGACAAGGCTACCATCCATTAGAGTAACAAAAATCTCGACAACAGACTACCTTCCATAATGACAAAGCTACCATCCATTAGAGTAACCAAAATCTCGACAAAAGACTACCTTCCATAATGACAAGGCTACCATCCATTGGAGTAACAAAAATCTCGACAACAGACTACCTTCCATAATGACAAGGCTACCATCCATTGGAGTAACGAAAATATCAACAAGAGACTACCTTCCATAATTACAAGGCTACCATCCATTGGATTAACAAAATTCTCGCCAACAGACTACCTTCCATAATGACAAGGCTACCTTCCATTGGAGTGACAAAAATATCGACAATAGACTACCTTCCATAATGACAAGGCTACCATCCATTGGAGTAACAAAATATCGACAACAAACTACCTTCCATAATGACAAGGCTACCATCCATTGGAGTAACAAAAATATCGACAATAGACAACTTTCCATAATGAGAAGGCTACCATCCATTGGAATAACAAAAATCTCGACAACAAACTACCTTCCATAATAACAACGCTACCATCCATTAGAGTAAGAAAAATCTAATAAACAGAATACCTTCAAGAATGACAAGGCTACCATCTATTGGAATAACAAAAATCTCGGGAACAAACTACCTTCCATAATGACAAGGCTACCATCCATTAGAGTAACAAAAAACTCGACAACAGACTACAGTCCATAATGACAAGGCTACCATCCATTGGAGTAACGAAAATATCAACAAGAGACTACCTTCCATAATGAGAAGGCTGCCATCCATTGGAGTAACAAAAATATCGACAATAGACTACCTTCCATAATGACAAGGCTACCATCCATTGGAGTAACAAAATCTCGACAACAAACTACCTTCCATAATGACAAGGCTACCATCCATTGGGGTAACAAAATCTAGAAAACAGACTACCTTCCAGAATGATAAGGCTACTATCCATTGGAATAACAAAAATCTCGAGAACATACTACCTTCCATAATGACAAGGCTACCATACATTAGAGTAACAAAAATCTCGACAACAAACTACCTTCCATAATGACAAAGCTACCATCCATTAGAGTAACCAAAATATCAACAACAGACTACCTTCCATAATGACAAGGATACCATCCATTGGAGTAACAAAAATCTCGACAAGAGAGTACCTTCCATAATGACAATGCTACCATCTATTGGAGTAACAAAATCTAAAAAACAGACTACCTTCCATAATGACAAGGCTACAATCCATTGGAATAACAAAAATCTCGAGAACATACTACCTTCCATAAGAAAAGGCTACCATCCATTAGAGTAACAAAAATCTCGACAACAGACTACCTTCCATAATGACAAGGCTACCATCCATTAGAGTAACAAAAATCTCGACAACAGACTACCTTCCATAATGACAAGGCTACCATCCGTTGGAGTAACAAAAATCTGGAAAATAGACTACCTTCCATAATGACAAGGTTACAATCCATTGAAATAACAAAAATCTCGACAACAGACAACCTTCCATAATGACAAGGCTGCCATCTATTGGAATAACAAAAATCTCGAGAACATACTACCTTCCATAATGACAAGGAAACCATCCATTAGAGTGACAAAAATCTCGAGAACAGACTACCTTCCATAATGACAAGGCTACCATCCATTAGAGTAACAAAAATCTCGACAACAGACTACCTTCCATAATGACAAGGCTACCATCCATTGGAGTACCGAAAATATCAACAAGAGACTACCTTCCATAATGACAAGGCTACCTTCTATTGGAGTGACAAAAATATCGACAATAGACTACCTTTCATAATGACAAGGCTACCATCCATTGGAGTAAGAAAATCTCGACAACAAACTACCTTCCATAATGACAATGCTACCATCCATTGGAGTAACAAAAATATCGACAACAGACAACTTTCCATAATGAGAAGGCTACCATTCATTGGAATAACAAAAATCTCGATAACAAACTGCCTTCCATAATAACAATGCTACCATCCATTAGAGTAACAAAAATCTAATAATCAAACTACCTTCCAGAATGACAAGGCTACCATCTATTGGAATAACAAAAATCTCAGGAACAGACTACCTTCCATAATGACAAGGCTACCATCCATTGGAGTAACGAAAATATCAACAAGAGACTACCTTCCATAATGAGAAGGCTACCATCCATTGGAGTAACAAAAATCTCGCCAACAGACTACCTTCCATAATGACAAGGCTACCATCCATTAGAGTAACAAAAATCTCGACAACAGACTACCTTCCATAATGACAAGGCTACCATCCGTTGGAGTAACAAAAATCTGGAAAATAGACTACCTTCCATAATGACAAGGTTACAATCCATTGAAATAACAAAAATCTCGACAACAGACTACCTTCCATAATGACAAGGCTACCATCTATTGGAATAACAAAAATCTCGAGAACATACTACCTTCCATAATGACAAGGAAACCATCCATTAGAGTAACAAAAATCTGGACAACAGACTACCTTCCATAATGACAAGGCTACCATCCATTAGAGTAACAAAAATCTCGACAACTGACTACCTTCCATAATGACAAGGCTACCATCCATTGGAGTACCGAAAATATCAACAAGAGACTACCTTCCATAATGACAAGGCTACCATCCATTGAATTAACAAAATTCTCGCCAACAAACTACCTTCCATAATGACAAGGCTACCTTCTATTGGAGTGACAAAAATATCGACAATAGACTACCTTCCATAATGACAAGGCTACCATCCATTGGAGTAACAAAATCTCGACAACAAACTACCTTCCATAATGACAAGGCTACCATCCATTGGAGTAACAAAAATATCGACAACAGACAACTTTCCATAATGAGAAGGCTACCATCCATTGGAATAACAAAAATCTCGATAACAAACTGCCTTCCATAATAACAATGCTACCATCCATAAGAGTAACAAAAATCTAATAAACAAACTACCTTGCAGAATGACAAGGCTACCATCTATTGGAATAACAAAAATCTCGGGAACAGACTACCTTCCATAATGACAAGGTTACCATTCATTAGAGTAACAAAAAACTCGACAACAGACTACCTTCTATAATGACAAGGCTACCATCCATTGGAATAAAGAAAATATCAACAAGAGACTACCTTCCATAATGAGAAGGCTGCCATCCATTGGAGTAACAAAAATATCGACAATAGACTACCTTCCTTAATGACAAGGCTACCATCCATTGGAGTAACAAAATCTCGACAACAAACTACCGTCCATAATGACAAGGCTACCATCCATTGGAGTAACAAAATCTAGAAAATAGACTACCTTCAATAATGATAAGGCTATTATCCATTGGAATAACAAAAATCTCGAGAACATACTACCTTCCATAATGACAAGGCTACCATCCATTAGAGTAACAAAAATCTCGACATCAGACTACCTTCCATAATGACAAAGCTACCATCCATTAGATTAACCAAAATCTCGACAAAAGACTACCTTCCATAATGACAAGGCTACCATCCATTGGAGTAACAAAAATCTCGACAACAGACTACCTTCCATAATGACAAGGCTACCATCCATTGGAGTAACGAAAATATCAACAAGAGACTACCTTCCATAATTACAAGGCTACCATCAATTGGATTAACAAAATTCTCGCCAACAGACTACCTTCCATAATGACAAGGCTACCTTCCATTAGAGTGACAAAAATATCGACAATAGACTACCTTCCATAATGACAAGGCTACCATCCATTGGAGTAACAAAATCTCGACAACAAACTACCTTCCATAATGACAAGGCTACCATCCATTGGAGTAACAAAAATATCGACAATAGACAACTTTCCATAATGAGAAGGCTACCATCCATTGGAATAACAAAAATCTCGACAACAAACTACCTTCAATAATAACAACGCTACCATCCATTAGAGTAAGAAAAATCTAATAAACAGACTACCTTCAAGAATGACAAGGCTACCATCTATTGGAATAACAAAAATCTCGGGAACAAACTACCTTCCATAATGACAAGGCTACCATCCATTAGAGTAACAAAAAACTCGACAACAGACTACAGTCCATAATGACAAGGCTACCATCCATTGGAGTAACGAAAATATCAACAAGAGACTACCTTCCATAATGAGAAGGCTGCCATCCATTGGAGTAACAAAAATATCGACAATAGACTACCTTCCATAATGACAAGGCTACCATCCATTGGAGTAACAAAATCTCGACAACAAACTACCTTCCATAATGACAAGGCTACCATCCATTGGGGTAACAAAATCTAGAAAACAGACTACCTTCCAGAATGATAAGGCTACTATCCATTGGAATAACAAAAATCTCGAGAACATACTACCTTCCATAATGACAAGGCTACCATCCATTAGAGTAACAAAAATCTCGACAACAAACTACCTTCCATAATGACAAAGCTACCATCCATTAGAGTAACCAAAATATCGACAACAGACTACCTTTCATAATGACAAGGCTACCATCCATTGGAGTAACAAAAATCTCGACAAAAGATTACCTTCCATAATGACAATGCTACCATCCATTAAAATAACAAAAATCTCGACAACAGACTACCTTCCATAATGACAAGGATACCATCCATTAGAGTAACAAAAATCTCGACAACAGACTACCTTCCATAATGACAAGGCTACCATCCGTTGGAGTAACAAAAATCTGGAAAATAGACTACCTTCCATAATGACAAGGTTACAATCCATTGAAATAACAAAAATCTCGACAACAGACTACCTTCCATAATGACAAGGCTACCATCTATTGGAATAACAAAAATCTCGAGAACATACTACCTTCCATAATGACAAGGAAACCATCCATTAGAGTAACAAAAATCTGGACAACAGACTACCTTCCATAATGACAAGGCTACCATCCATTAGAGTAACAAAAATCTCGACAACTGACTACCTTCCATAATGACAAGGCTACCATCCATTGGAGTACCGAAAATATCAACAAGAGACTACCTTCCATAATGACAAGGCTACCATCCATTGAATTAACAAAATTCTCGCCAACAAACTACCTTCCATAATGACAAGGCTACCTTCTATTGGAGTGACAAAAATATCGACAATAGACTACCTTCCATAATGACAAGGCTACCATCCATTGGAGTAACAAAATCTCGACAACAAACTACCTTCCATAATGACAAGGCTACCATCCATTGGAGTAACAAAAATATCGACAACAGACAACTTTCCATAATGAGAAGGCTACCATCCATTGGAATAACAAAAATCTCGATAACAAACTGCCTTCCATAATAACAATGCTACCATCCATAAGAGTAACAAAAATCTAATAAACAAACTACCTTGCAGAATGACAAGGCTACCATCTATTGGAATAACAAAAATCTCGGGAACAGACTACCTTCCATAATGACAAGGTTACCATTCATTAGAGTAACAAAAAACTCGACAACAGACTACCTTCTATAATGACAAGGCTACCATCCATTGGAATAAAGAAAATATCAACAAGAGACTACCTTCCATAATGAGAAGGCTGCCATCCATTGGAGTAACAAAAATATCGACAATAGACTACCTTCCTTAATGACAAGGCTACCATCCATTGGAGTAACAAAATCTCGACAACAAACTACCGTCCATAATGACAAGGCTACCATCCATTGGAGTAACAAAATCTAGAAAATAGACTACCTTCAATAATGATAAGGCTATTATCCATTGGAATAACAAAAATCTCGAGAACATACTACCTTCCATAATGACAAGGCTACCATCCATTAGAGTAACAAAAATCTCGACATCAGACTACCTTCCATAATGACAAAGCTACCATCCATTAGATTAACCAAAATCTCAACAAAAGACTACCTTCCATAATGACAAGGCTACCATCCATTGGAGTAACAAAAATCTCGACAACAGACTACCTTCCATAATGACAAGGCTACCATCCATTGGAGTAACGAAAATATCAACAAGAGACTACCTTCCATAATTACAAGGCTACCATCAATTGGATTAACAAAATTCTCGCCAACAGACTACCTTCCATAATGACAAGGCTACCTTCCATTAGAGTGACAAAAATATCGACAATAGACTACCTTCCATAATGACAAGGCTACCATCCATTGGAGTAACAAAATCTCGACAACAAACTACCTTCCATAATGACAAGGCTACCATCCATTGGAGTAACAAAAATATCGACAATAGACAACTTTCCATAATGAGAAGGCTACCATCCATTGGAATAACAAAAATCTCGACAACAAACTACCTTCAATAATAACAACGCTACCATCCATTAGAGTAAGAAAAATCTAATAAACAGACTACCTTCAAGAATGACAAGGCTACCATCTATTGGAATAACAAAAATCTCGGGAACAAACTACCTTCCATAATGACAAGGCTACCATCCATTAGAGTAACAAAAAACTCGACAACAGACTACAGTCCATAATGACAAGGCTACCATCCATTGGAGTAACGAAAATATCAACAAGAGACTACCTTCCATAATGAGAAGGCTGCCATCCATTGGAGTAACAAAAATATCGACAATAGACTACCTTCCATAATGACAAGGCTACCATCCATTGGAGTAACAAAATCTCGACAACAAACTACCTTCCATAATGACAAGGCTACCATCCATTGGGGTAACAAAATCTAGAAAACAGACTACCTTCCAGAATGATAAGGCTACTATCCATTGGAATAACAAAAATCTCGAGAACATACTACCTTCCATAATGACAAGGCTACCATCCATTAGAGTAACAAAAATCTCGACAACAAACTACCTTCCATAATGACAAAGCTACCATCCATTAGAGTAACCAAAATATCGACAACAGACTACCTTTCATAATGACAAGGCTACCATCCATTGGAGTAACAAAAATCTCGACAAAAGATTACCTTCCATAATGACAATGCTACCATCCATTAAAATAACAAAAATCTCGACAACAGACTACCTTCCATAATGACAAGGATACCATCCATTAGAGTAACAAAAATCTCGACAACAGACTACCTTCCATAATGACAAGGCTACCATCCGTTGGAGTAACAAAAATCTGGAAAATAGACTACCTTCCATAATGACAAGGTTACAATCCATTGAAATAACAAAAATCTCGACAACAGACTACCTTCCATAATGACAAGGCTACCATCTATTGGAATAACAAAAATCTCGAGAACATACTACCTTCCATAATGACAAGGAAACCATCCATTAGAGTAACAAAAATCTGGACAACAGACTACCTTCCATAATGACAAGGCTACCATCCATTAGAGTAACAAAAATCTCGACAACTGACTACCTTCCATAATGACAAGGCTACCATCCATTGGAGTACCGAAAATATCAACAAGAGACTACCTTCCATAATGACAAGGCTACCATCCATTGAATTAACAAAATTCTCGCCAACAAACTACCTTCCATAATGACAAGGCTACCTTCTATTGGAGTGACAAAAATATCGACAATAGACTACCTTCCATAATGACAAGGCTACCATCCATTGGAGTAACAAAATCTCGACAACAAACTACCTTCCATAATGACAAGGCTACCATCCATTGGAGTAACAAAAATATCGACAACAGACAACTTTCCATAATGAGAAGGCTACCATCCATTGGAATAACAAAAATCTCGATAACAAACTGCCTTCCATAATAACAATGCTACCATCCATAAGAGTAACAAAAATCTAATAAACAAACTACCTTGCAGAATGACAAGGCTACCATCTATTGGAATAACAAAAATCTCGGGAACAGACTACCTTCCATAATGACAAGGTTACCATTCATTAGAGTAACAAAAAACTCGACAACAGACTACCTTCTATAATGACAAGGCTACCATCCATTGGAATAAAGAAAATATCAACAAGAGACTACCTTCCATAATGAGAAGGCTGCCATCCATTGGAGTAACAAAAATATCGACAATAGACTACCTTCCTTAATGACAAGGCTACCATCCATTGGAGTAACAAAATCTCGACAACAAACTACCGTCCATAATGACAAGGCTACCATCCATTGGAGTAACAAAATCTAGAAAATAGACTACCTTCAATAATGATAAGGCTATTATCCATTGGAATAACAAAAATCTCGAGAACATACTACCTTCCATAATGACAAGGCTACCATCCATTAGAGTAACAAAAATCTCGACATCAGACTACCTTCCATAATGACAAAGCTACCATCCATTAGATTAACCAAAATCTCGACAAAAGACTACCTTCCATAATGACAAGGCTACCATCCATTGGAGTAACAAAAATCTCGACAACAGACTACCTTCCATAATGACAAGGCTACCATCCATTGGAGTAACGAAAATATCAACAAGAGACTACCTTCCATAATTACAAGGCTACCATCAATTGGATTAACAAAATTCTCGCCAACAGACTACCTTCCATAATGACAAGGCTACCTTCCATTAGAGTGACAAAAATATCGACAATAGACTACCTTCCATAATGACAAGGCTACCATCCATTGGAGTAACAAAATCTCGACAACAAACTACCTTCCATAATGACAAGGCTACCATCCATTGGAGTAACAAAAATATCGACAATAGACAACTTTCCATAATGAGAAGGCTACCATCCATTGGAATAACAAAAATCTCGACAACAAACTACCTTCAATAATAACAACGCTACCATCCATTAGAGTAAGAAAAATCTAATAAACAGACTACCTTCAAGAATGACAAGGCTACCATCTATTGGAATAACAAAAATCTCGGGAACAAACTACCTTCCATAATGACAAGGCTACCATCCATTAGAGTAACAAAAAACTCGACAACAGACTACAGTCCATAATGACAAGGCTACCATCCATTGGAGTAACGAAAATATCAACAAGAGACTACCTTCCATAATGAGAAGGCTGCCATCCATTGGAGTAACAAAAATATCGACAATAGACTACCTTCCATAATGACAAGGCTACCATCCATTGGAGTAACAAAATCTCGACAACAAACTACCTTCCATAATGACAAGGCTACCATCCATTGGGGTAACAAAATCTAGAAAACAGACTACCTTCCAGAATGATAAGGCTACTATCCATTGGAATAACAAAAATCTCGAGAACATACTACCTTCCATAATGACAAGGCTACCATCCATTAGAGTAACAAAAATCTCGACAACAAACTACCTTCCATAATGACAAAGCTACCATCCATTAGAGTAACCAAAATCTCGACAACAGACTACCTTTCATAATGACAAGGCTACCATCCATTGGAGTAACAAAAATCTCGACAAAAGATTACCTTCCATAATGACAATGCTACCATCCATTAAAATAACAAAAATCTCGACAACAGACTACCTTCCATAATGACAAGGATACCATCCATTGGAGTGATAAAAATATTTACAATAGACTACCTTCCATAATGACAAGGCTACCATCCATTGGAGTAACAAAAATATCGACAACAGACTACCTTCCATAATGCCAAGGCTACCATCTATTGGAGTAACAAAATCTAAAAAACAGACTATCTTCCTTAATGACAAGGCTACAATCCATTGGAATAACAAAAATGTCGAGAACATACTACCTTCCATAAGAAAAGGCTACCATCCATTAGAGTAACAAAAATCTCGACAACAGACTACCTTCCATAATGACAACGCTACCATCAATAGTAGTAACCAAAATCTAGACAACAGACTATCTTCCATAATGACAAGGCTACCAACCATTGTAGTAACAAAAATCTCGACAACAGACTACCTTTAATAATAACAAGGCTACCATCCATTGGAGTAACAAAAATCTAGAAAATAGACTACCTTCCATAATGATAAGGCTACCATCCATTGGAGTAACAAAAATCTCGACAACAGACTATCTTCCATAATGACAAGGCTACCATCTATTGGAATAACAAAAATCTCGAGAAGAGACTACCTTCCATAATAACAATGCTACCATCCATTAGAGTAACAAAAATCTCGCCAACAGACTACCTTCCATAATGATAAGGCTACCATCCATTGGAGTGACAAAAATATCGACAATAGACTACTTTCCATATTGATAAGGCTACCATCCATTGGAGTAACAAAATCTCGACAACAAACTACCTTCCATAATTACAAGGCTACCATCCATCGGAGTAACAAAAATATTGACAACAGACTACTTTCCATAATGACAAGGCTACCATCCATTGGAATAACAAAAATCTCAACAACAAACTACCTTCCATAATAACAAGGCTACCATCCATTAGAGTAAAAAAATCTAGAAAACAGACTACCTTCCATAATGAAAAGGCTACCATTCATTGGAGTAACAAAAATCTCGACAACAGACAACCTTCCATAATGACAAGTCTACCATCATTGGAATAACAAAAATCTCGAGAACAGACTACCATCCATAATGACAAGGCTACTATCCATTAGAGTAACGAAAATATCGACAACAGACTACCTTCCATAATGACAACGCTACCGTCCATTAGAGTAACAAAAATCTCGACAACAAACTACCTTCCATAACGACAAGGCTTCCATCCATTAGAGTAACGCAAATATCAACATGAGACTACCTTCCATAATGACAAGGCTACCATCCATTGGAGTAACAAAAATCTCCCCAACGGACTACCTTCCATAATGACAAGGCTACCATCCATTGGAGTGACAAAAATCTCGATGATAGACTACATTTCATAATGACAAGGCTACCATCCATTGGAGTATTAAAATATCGACAACAAACTACCTTCCATAATGACAAGGCTACTATCCATTGGAGTAACAAAATCGCGACAACAAACTACCTTCCATAATGACAAGGCTACCATCCATTGGAGTAACAAAAATATCGACAATAGACAAATTTCCATAATGAGAAGGCTACCATCCATTGGAATAACAAAAATCTCGACAACAAACTACCTTCCATAATAACAACGCTACCATCCATTAGAGTAACAAAAATCTAATAAACAAACTACCTTCCAGAATGACAAGGCTACCATCTATTGGAATAACAAAAATCTCGGGAACAAACTACCTTCCATAATGACAAGGCTACCATCCATTAGAGTAACAAAAAACTCGACAACAGACTACCTTCCATAATGACAAAGCTACCATCCATTGGAGTAACGAAAATATCAACAAGAGACTACCTTCCATAATGAGAAGGCTGCCATCCATTGGAGTAAAAAAAATATCGACAATAGACTACCTTCCATAATGACAAGGATACCATCCATTGGAGTAACAAAATCTCGACAACAAACTACCTTCCATAATGACAAGGCTACCATCCATTGGGGTAACAAAATCTAGAAAACAGACTACCCTCCAGAATGATAAGGCTACTATCCATTGGAATAACAAAAATCTCGAGAACATACTACCTTCCATAATGACAAGGCTACCATCCATTAGAGTAACAAAAATCTCGACAACAAACTACCTTCCATAATGACAAAGCTACCATCCATTAGAGTAACCAAAATCTCGACAACAGACTACCTTTCATAATGACAAGGCTACCATCCATTGGAGTAACAAAAATCTCGACAAGAGATTACCTTCCATAATGACAAAGCTACCATCCATTAAAATAACAAAAATCTCGACAACAGACTACCTTCCATAATGACAAGGATACCATCCATTGGAGTGATAAAAATATTGACAATAGACTACCTTCCATAATGACAAGGCTACCATCCATTGGAGTAACAAAAATATCGACAACAGACTACCTTCCATAATGCCAAGGCTACCATCTATTGGAGTAACAAAATCTAAAAAACAGACTACCTTCCTTAATGACAAGGCTACAATCCATTGGAATAACAAAAATCTCGAGAACATACTACCTTCCATAAGAAAAGGCTACCATCCATTAGAGTAACAAAAATCTCGACAACAGACTACCTTCCATAATGACAAGGCTACCATCCATTAGAGTAACAAAAATCTCGACAACAGACTACCTTCCATAATGACAACGCTACCATCAATAGTAGTAACCAAAATCTAGACAACAGACTATCTTCCATAATGACAAGGCTACCAACCATTGTAGTAACAAAAATCTCGACAACAGACTACCTTTAATAATAACAAGGCTACCATCCATTGGAGTAACAAAAATCTAGAAAATAGACTACCTTCCATAATGATAAGGCTACCATCCATTGGAGTAACAAAAATCTCGACAATAGACTACCTTCCATAATGACAAGGCTACCATCTATTGGAATAACAAAAATCTCGAGAAGAGACTACCTTCCATAATAACAATGCTACCATCCATTAGAGTAACAAAAATCTCGCCAACAGACTACCTTCCATAATGATAAGGCTACCATCCATTGGAGTGACAAAAATATCAACAATAGACTACTTTCCATATTGATAAGGCTACCATCCATTGGAGTAACAAAATCTCGACAACAAACTACCTTCCATAATTACAAGGCTACCATCCATCGGAGTAACAAAAATATTGACAACAGACTACTTTCCATAATGACAAGGCTACCATCCATTGGAATAACAAAAATCTCAACAACAAACTACCTTCCATAATAACAAGGCTACCATCCATTAGAGTAAAAAAATATAGAAAACAGACTACCTTCCATAATGACAAGGCTACCATTCATTGGAGTAACAAAAATCTCGACAACAGACAACCTTCCATAATGACAAGGCTACCATCATTGGAATAACAAAAATCTCGAGAACAGACTACCATCCATAATGACAAGGCTACTATCCATTAGAGTAACGAAAATATCGACAACAGACTACCTTCCATAATGACAACGCTACCATCCATTAGAGTAACAAAAATCTCGACAACAAACTACCTTCCATAACGACAAGGCTTCCATCCATTAGGGTAACGCAAATATCAACATGAGACTACCTTCCATAATGACAAGGCTACCATCCATTGGAGTAACAAAAATCTCCCCAATGGACTACCTTCCATAATGACAAGGCTACCATCCATTGGAGTGACAAAAATCTCGATGATAGACTACATTTCATAATGACAAGGCTACCATCCATTGGAGTATTAAAATATCGACAACAAACTACCTTCCATAATGACAAGGCTACCATCCATTGGAGTAACAAAATCTCGACAACAAACTACCTTCCATAATGACAAGGCTACCATCCATTGGAGTAACAAAAATATCGACAATAGACAAATTTCCATAATGAGAAGGCTACCATCCATTGGAATAACAAAAATCTCGACAACAAACTACCTTCCATAATAACAACGCTACCATCCATTAGAGTAACAAAAATCTAATAAACAAACTACCTTCCAGAATGACAAGGCTACCATCTATTGGAATAACAAAAATCTCGGGAACAAACTACCTTCCATAATGACAAGGCTACCATCCATTAGAGTAACAAAAAACTCGACAACAGACTACCTTCCATAATAACAAGGCTACCATCCATTAGAGTAAAAAAATATAGAAAACAGACTACCTTCCATAATGACAAGGCTACCATCCATTGGAGTAACAAAAATCTCGACAATAGACTACCTTCCATAATGACAAGGCTACCATCATTGGAATAACAAAAATCTCGAGAACAGACTACCATCCATAATGACAAGGCTACTATCCATTAGAGTAACGAAAATATCGACAACAGACTACCTTCCATAATGACAACGCTACCATCCATTAGAGTAACAAAAATCTCGACAACAAACTACCTTCCATAACGACAAGGCTTCCATCCATTAGGGTAACGCAAATATCAACATGAGACTACCTTCCATAATGACAAGGCTACCATCCATTGGAGTAACAAAAATCTCCCCAATGGACTACCTTCCATAATGACAAGGCTACCATCCATTGGAGTGACAAAAATCTCGATGATAGACTACATTTCATAATGACAAGGCTACCATCCATTGGAGTATTAAAATATCGACAACAAACTACCTTCCATAATGACAAGGCTACCATCCATTGGAGTAACAAAATCTCGACAACAAACTACCTTCCATAATGACAAGGCTACCATCCATTGGAGTAACAAAAATATCGACAATAGACAAATTTCCATAATGAGAAGGCTACCATCCATTGGAATAACAAAAATCTCGACAACAAACTACCTTCCATAATAACAACGCTACCATCCATTAGAGTAACAAAAATCTAATAAACAAACTACCTTCCAGAATGACAAGGCTACCATCTATTGGAATAACAAAAATCTCGGGAACAAACTACCTTCCATAATGACAAGGCTACCATCCATTAGAGTAACAAAAAACTCGACAACAGACTACCTTCCATAATGACAAAGCTACCTTCCATAATGACAAGGCTACCATCATTTGGAGTAACAAAATCTCGACAACAAACTACCTTCCATAATGACAAGGCTACCATCCATTGGGGTAACAAAATCTAGAAAACAGACTGCCTTCCAGAATGATAAGGCTACCATCCATTAAAATAACAAAAATCTCGAGAACATACTACCTACCATAATGACAAGGCTACCATCCATTATAGTAACAAAAATCTCGACAACAGGCTACCTTCCATAATGACAAAGCTACCATCCATTAGAGTAACCAAAATCTCGACAACAGACTACATTCCATAATGACAAGGCTACCATCCATTGGAGTAACAAAAATCTCGACAAGGGATTACGTTCCATAATGACAAGGATACCATCCATTGGAGTGATAAAAAAATTGACAATAGACTACCTTCCATAATGACAAGGCTACCATCCATTGGAGTAACAAAAATATCGACAACCGACTACCTTCCATAATGCCAAGGCTACCATCTATTGGAGTAACAAAATCAAAAAAACAGACTACCTTCCATAATGACAAGGCTACAATCCATTGGAATAACAAAAATCTCGAGAACATACTACCTTCCATAAGAAAAGGCTACCATCCATTAGAGTAACAAAAATCTCGACAACAGACTACTTTCCATAATGACAAGGCTACCATCCATTAGAGTAACAAAAATCTCGACAACAGACTACCTTCCATAATGACAACGCTACCATCAATAGTAGTAACCAAAATCTAGACAACATACTATCTTCCATAATGATAAGGCTACCAACCATTGTAGTAACAAAAATCTCGACAACAGACTACCTTTAATAATAACAAGGCTACCATCCATTGGAGTAACAAAAATCTAGAAAACAGACTACTTCCATAATGATAAGGCTACCATCCAATGGAGTAACAAAAATCTCGACAACAGACTACCTTCCATAATGACAAGGCTACCATCTATAGGAATAACAAAAATTTCGAGAAGAGACTACCTTCCATAATAACAATACTACCATCCATTGGAGTAACAAAAATCTCGCCAACAGACTACCTTCCATAATGATAAGGCTACCATCCATTGGAGTGACAAAAATATCGACAATAGACTACTTTCCATATTGATAAGGCTACCATCCATTGGAGTAACAAAATCTCGACAACAAACTACCATCCATAATTACAAGGCTACCATCCATCGGAGTAACAAAAATATTGACAACAGACTACTTTCCATAATAACAAGGCTACCATCCATTGGAATAACAAAAATCTCAACAAGGGATTACCTTCCATAATGACAAGGATACCATCCACTGGAGTGATAAAAATATTGACAATAGACTACCTTCCATAATGACAAGGCTACCACCCATTGGAGTAACAAAAATATCGACAACAGACTACCTTCCATAATGCCAAGGCTACCATCTATTGGAGTAACAAAATCAAAAAAACAGACTACCTTCCATAATGACAAGGCTACAATCCATTGGAATAACAAAAATCTCGAGAACATACTACCTTCCATAAGAAAAGGCTACCATCCATTAGAGTAACAAAAATCTCGACAACAGACTACCTTCCATAATGACAAGGCTACCATCCATTAGAGTAACAAAAATCTCGACAACAGACTACCTTCCATAATGACAACGCTACCATCAATAGTAGTAACCAAAATCTAGACAACATACTATCTTCCATAATGATAAGGCTACCAACCATTTTAGTAACAAAAATATCGACAACAGACTACCTTTAATAATAACAAGGCTACCATCCATTGGAGTAACAAAAATCTAGAAAACAGACTACCTTCCATAATGATAAGGCTACCATCCATTGGAGTAACAAAAATCTCGACAACAGACTACCTTCCATAATGACAAGGCTACCATCTATTGGAATAACAAAAATCTCGAGAAGAGACTACCTTCCATAATAACAATGCTACCATCCATTGGAGTAACAAAAATCTCGCCAACAGACTACCTTCCATAATGATAAGGCTACCATCCATTGGAGTGACAAAAATATCGACAATAGACTACTTTCCATATTGATAAGGCTACCATCCATTGGAGTAACAAAATCTCGACAACAAACTACCTTCCATAATTACAAGGCTACCATCCATCGGAGTAACAAAAATATTGACAACAGACTACTTTCCATAATAACAAGGCTACCATCCATTGGAATAACAAAAATCTCAACAACAAACTACCTTCCATAATAACAAGGCTACCATCCATTGTAGTAACAAAAATCTCGACAACAGACAACCTTCCATAATGACTAGGCTACCATCATTGGAATAACAAAAATCTCGAGAACAGACTACCATCCATAATGACAAGGCTACCATCCATTAGAGTAACGATAATATCGACAACAGACTACCTTCCATAATGACAACGCTACCATCCATTAGAGTAATAAAAATCTCGACAACAAACTACCTTCCATAACGACAAGGCTTCCATCCAATAGAGTAACGCAAATATCAACAAGAGACTACCTTCCATAATGACAAGGCTACCATCCATTAGAGTAACAAAAATCTCCCCAACGGACTACCTTCCATAATGACAAGGCTACCATCCATTGGAGTGACAAAAATCTCGATAATAGACTACATTTCATAATGACAAGGCTACCATCCATCGGAGTAAAAAAATATCGACAACAAACTACTTTCCATAATGATAAGGCTACCATCCATTGGAATAACAAAAATCTCGATAACAGACTACCTTCCATAATGACAAGGCTACCATCCATTGGAGTAACAAAAACATCGACAACAGACTACGTTCCATAATAACAAGGCTACCATCCATTGGAGTAACAAAAATATCGACAACACACTACCTTCCATAATGCAAATGCTACCATCCATTGGAGTAACAAAAATATCGACAACAGACTACCTTCCATAATGAAAAGGCTACCATCCATTAGAGTAACAAAAATCTCGACAACAGACTACCTTCCATAATGACAAGGCTACCATCCATTGGAGTAACAAAAATATCGACAGGAGACTACCTTCCATAATGACAAGGCTACCATCCATTGGGGTAACAAAAATCTCGCCAACAAACTATCTTCTATAATGATAAGGCGACCATCCATTGGAGTGACAAAAATATCGATAATAGACTACTTTCTATATTGACAAGGCTACCATCCATTGGAGTAACAAATTCTCGACAACAAACTACCTTCCATAATGACAAGGCTACCATCCATTGGAGTAACAAAATTATCGACAATAGACTACTTTCCATAATGACAAGGCTACCATCCATTGGAATAACAAGAATATCAACAACAAACTACCTTCCATAATAACAAGGCTACCATCCATTAGAGTAAAAAAAATCTAGAAAATAGACTACCTTCCATAATGACAAGGCTACCATTCATTGGAGTAACAAAAATCTTGACAACAGACAACCTTCCATAATTACAAGGCTACCATCTATTGGAATAACAAAAATCTCGAGAACAAACTACCATCCATAATGACAAGGCTACCATCCATTAGAGTAACGAAAATATCGACAATAGACTACCTTCCATAATGACAACGCTACCATCCATTAGAGTAATAAAAATCTCGACAATAAACTACCTTCCATAACGACAAGGCTTCCATCCATTAGAGTAATACAAATATCAACAAGAGACTACCTTCCATAATGACAAGGCTACCATCCATTGGAGTAACAAAAATCTCCCCAACGGACTACCTTCCATAATGACAAGGCTACCATCCATTGGAGTGACAAAAATCTCGATAATAGACTACATTTCATAGTGACAAGGCTACCATCCATTGGAGTAACAAAATCTAGACAACAAACTACCTTCCATAATGACAAGGCTACCATCCATTGGAATAACAAAAATCTCGATAACAGACTACCTTCCATAATGACAAGGCTACCATCCATTGGAGTAACAAAAATATCGACAACAGACTACGTTCCATAATAACAAGGCTACCATCCATTGGAGTAATACAAATATCGACAACACACTACCTTCCATAATGAAAAGGCTACCATCCATTGAAGTAATAAAAATATCGACAACAGACTACCTTCCATAATGAAAAGGCTACCATCCATTAGAGTATCAAAAATCTCAACAACAGACTACCTTCCATAATGACAAGGCTACCATCCATTGGAGTAACAAAAATATCTACAATCGACTATGATTCAAAATGACAACGCTACAATCAATAGTAACAAAAATGACAAGGCTACCAACCATTGTAGTAACAAAAATCTCGACAACAGACTACCTTTAATAATAACAAGGCTACCATCCATTGTTGTAACAAAAATCTAGAAAACAGACTACCTTCCATAATGATAAGGCAACCATCCATTGGAGTAACAAAAATCTCGAGAACATACTACCTTCCATAATGACAAGGCTACCATCTATTGGAATAACAAAAATCTAGAGAACATAGTACCTTCCATAATGACAAGTCTACCATCCATTAGAGTAACAAAAATCTCGACAACAGGCTACCTTCCATAATGACAAGGCTACCACCCATTAGAGTAACAAAAATCTCGACAACAGACTACCTTCCATAATGACAAGGCTACCATCCATTGGAGTAACGAAAATATCAACAAGAGACTACCTTCCATAATGACAAGGCTACCATCCATTGGAGTGACAAAAATATCGACAACAGACTACCTTCCATAATGAAAAGGCTACCATCCATTAGAGTAACAAAAATCTCAACAACAGAATTCCTTCCATAATGACAAGGCTACCATCCATTGGTGTAACAAAAATATCTACAATCGACTATGTTTCAAAATGACAACGCTACCATCAATAGTAGTAACCAAAATCTCGACAACAAACTATCTTCCATAATGACAAGGCTACCAACCATTGTAGTAACAAAAATCTCGACAACAGACTACCTTTAATAATAACAAGGCTACCATCCATTGTTGTAACAAAAATCTAGAAAACAGACTACCGTCCATAATGATAAGGCTACCATCCATTGGAGTAACAAAAATCTCGACAACAGACTACCTTCCATAATGACAAGGCTACCATCTATTGGAATAACAAAAATCTCGAGAACATACTACCTTCCATAATGACAAGGCTACCATCCATTAGAGTAACAAAAATCTCGACAACAGACTACCTTCCATAATGACAAGGCTACCACCCATTAGAGTAACAAAAATCTCGACAACAGACTACCTTCCATAATGACAAGGCTACCATCCATTGGAGTAACGAAAATATCAACAAGAAACTACCTTCCATAATGACAAGGCTACCATCCATTGGAGTGACAAAAATCTCGATAATATACTACATTTCATAATGACAAGGCTACCATTCATTGGAGTAACAAAAATCTCGACAACAGACAACCTTCCATAATTACAAGGCTACCATCTATTGGAATAACAAAAATCTCGAGAACAAACTACCATCCATAATGACAAGGCTACCATCCATTAGAGTAACGAAAATATCGACAACAGACTACCTTCCATAATGACAACGCTACCATCCATTAGAATAATAAAAATCTCGACAATAAACTACCTTCCATAACGACAAGGCTTCCATCCATTAGAGTAACGCAAATATCAACAAGAGACTACCTTCCATAATGACAAGGCTACCATCCATTGGAGTAACAAAAATCTCCCCAACGGACTACGTTCCAGAATGACAAGGCTACCATCCATTGGAGTGACAAAAATCTCGATAATAGACTACATTTCATAATGACAGGGCTACCATGCATTGGAGTAACCAAATCTCGACAACAAACTACCTTCCATAATGACAAGGCTACCATCCATTGGAATAACAAAAATCTCGATAACAGACTACCTTCCATAATGATAAGGCTACCATCCATTGGAGTGACAAAAATATCGACAACAGACTACGTTCCATAATAACAAGGCTACCATCCATTGGAGTAATAAAAATATCGACAACACACTACCTTCCATAATGAAAAGGCTACCATCCATTGGAGTAACAAAAATATTGACAACAGACTACGTTCCATAATAACAAGGCTACCATCCATTGGAGTAATAAAAATATCGACAACACACTACCTTCCATAATGAAAAGGCCAGCATCCATTGGAGTAATAAAAATATCAACAACATACTACCTTCCATAATGACAAGGCTACCATCCATTGGAGTAACAAAAATATCTACAATCGACTATGTTTCAAAATGACAAGGCTACCATCCATTGGAGTAACAAAAATATCTACAATCGACTATGTTTCAAAATGATAACGCTACCAGCAATAGTAGTAACCAAAATCTCGACAACAGACTATCTTCCATAATGACAAGGCTACCAACCATTATAGTAACAAAAATCTCGACAACAGTCTACCTTTAATAATAACAAGGCTACCATCCATTGTTGTAACGAAAATCTAGAAAACAGACTACCTTCCATAATGATTAGGCTACCATCCATTGGAGTAACAAAAATCTCGAGAACATACTACCTTCCATAATGACAAGGCTACCATCTATTGGAATAACAAAAATCTCGAGAACATACTACCTTCCATAATGACAAGGCTACCATCCATTAGAGTAACAAAAATCTCGACAACAGGCTACCTTCCATAATGACAAGGCTACCACCCATTAGAGTAACAAAAATCTCGACAACAGACTACCTTCCATAATGAAAAGGCTACCATCCATTGGAGTAACGAAAATATCAACAAGAGACTACCTTCCATAATGACAAGGCTACCATCCATTGGAGTTACAAAAATCTCGACAACAGACTACCTTCCATAATGAAAAGGCTACCATCCATTAGAGTAATAAAAATCTCAACAACAGACTACCTTCCATAATGACAAGGCTACCATCCATTGGTGTAACAAAAATATCTACAATCGACTATGTTTCAAAATGACAACGCTACCATCAATAGTATTAACCAAAATCTCGACAACAGACTATCTTCCATAATGACAAGGCTACCAACCATTGTAGTAACAAAAATCTCGACAACAGACTACCTTTAATAATAACAAGGCTACCATCCATTGTTGTAACAAAAATCTAGAAAACAGACTACCTTCCATAATGATAAGGCTACCATCCATTGGAGAAACAAAAATTTCGACAACAGACTACCTTCCATAATGACAAGGCTACCATCCATTGGAATAACAAAAATCTCGACAACATACTACCTTCCATAATGACAAGGCTACCATCCATTAGAGTAACAAAAATCTCGACAACAGACTACCTTCCATAATGACAAGGCTACCACCCATTAGAGTAACAAAAATCTCGACAACTGACTACCTTCCATAATGACAAGGCTACCATCCATTGGAGTAACGAAAATATCAACAAGAGACTACCTTCCATAATGACAAGGCTACCATCCATTGGAGTGACAAAAATCTCGATAATAGACTATATTTCATAATGACAGGGCTACCATCCATTGGAGTAACAAAATCTCGACAACAAACTACCTTCCATAATGAAAAGGCTACCATCCATTGGAATAACAAAAATCTCGATAACAGACTACCTTCCATAAAGATAAGGCTACCATCCATTGGAGTGACAAAAATATCGACAACAGACTACGTTCCATAATAACAAGGCTACCATCCATTGGAGTAATAAAAATATCGACAACACACTACCTTCCATAATGAAAAGGCTACCATCCATTGGAGTAACAAAAATATCGACAACAGACTACCTTCCATAATGAAAAGGCTACCATCCATTAGAGTAACAAAAATCTCAACAACAGACTACCTTCAATAATGACAAGGCTACCATCCATTGGAGTAACAAAAATATCTACAATCGACTATGTTTCAAAATGACAACGCTACCATCAATAGTAGTAACCAAAATCTCGACAACAAACTATCTTCCATAATGACAAGGCTACCAACCATTGTAGTAACAAAAATCTCGACAACATACTACCTTTAATAATAACAAGGCTACCATCCATTGTTGTAACAAAAATCTAGAAAACAGACTACCTTCCATAATGATAAGGCTACCATCCATTGGAGTAACAAAAATCTCGACAACAGACTACCTTCCATAATGACAAGGCTACCATCCATTGGAGTAACGAAAATATCAACAAGAGACTACCTTCCATATTGACAAGGCTACCATCCATTGGAGTGACAAAAATCTCGATAATAGACTATATTTCATAATGACAGAGCTACCATCCATTGGAGTAACAAAATCTCGACAACAAACTACCTTCCATAATGACAAGGCTACCATCCATTGGAATAACAAAAATCTCGATAACAGACTACCTTCCATAATGATATGGCTACCATCCATTGGAGTGACAAAAATATTGACAACAGACTACGTTCCATAATAACAAGGCTACCATCCATTGGAGTAATAAAAATATCGACAACACACTACCTTCCATAATGAAAAGGCTACCATCCATTGGAGTAACAAAATATCGACAACAGACTACCTTCCATAATGAAAAGGCTACCATCCATTAGAGTAACAAAAATCTCAACAACAGACTACCTTGCATAATGACAAGGCTACCATCCATTAGAGTAACAAAAATATCTACAATCGACTATGTTTCAAAATGACAACGCTACCATCAATAGTATTAACCAAAATCTCGACAACAGACTATCTTCAATAATGACAAGGCTACCAACCATTGTAGTAACAAAAATCTCGACAACAGACTACCTTTAATAATAACAAGGCTACCATCCATTGTTGTAACAAAAATCTAGAAAACAGACTACCTTCCATAATGATAAGGCTACCATCCATTGGAGTAACAAAAATTTCGACAACAGACTACCTTCCATAATGACAAGGCTACCATCCATTGGAATAACAAAAATCTCGACAACATACTACCTTCCATAATGACAAGGCTACCATCCATTAGAGTAACAAAAATCTCGACAACAGACTACCTTCCATAATGACAAGACTACCACCCATTAGAGTAACAAAAATCTCGACAACAGACTACCTTCCATAATGACAAGGCTACCATCCATTAGAGTAACGAAAATATCAACAAGAGACTACCTTCCATAATGACAAGGCTACCATCCATTGGAGTGACAAAAATCTCGATAATAGACTATATTTCATAATGACAGGGCTACCATCCATTGGAGTAACAAAATCTCGACAACAAACTACCTTCCATAATGACAAGGCTACCATCCATTGGAATAACAAAAATCTCGATAACAGACTACCTTCCATAATGATAAGGCTACCATCCATTGGAGTGACAAAAATATCGACAACAGACTACGTTCCATAATAACAAGGCTACCATCCATTGGAGTAATAAAAATATCGACAACACACTACCTTCCATAATGAAAAGGCTACCATCCATTGGAGTAACAAAAATATCGACAACAGACTACCTTCCATAATGAAAAGGCTACCATCCATTAGAGTAACAAAAATCTCAACAACAGACTACCTTCAATAATGACAAGGCTACCATCCATTGGAGTAACAAAAATATCTACAATCGACTATGTTTCAAAATGACAACGCTACCATCAATAGTATTAACCAAAATCTCGACAACAGACTATCTTCCATAATGACAAGGCTACCAACCATTGTAGTAACAAAAATCTCGACAACAGACTACCTTTAATAATAACAAGGCTACCATCCATTGTTGTAACAAAAATCTAGAAAACAGACTACCTTCCATAATGATAAGGCTACCATCCATTGGAGAAACAAAAATTTCGACAACAGACTACCTTCCATAATGACAAGGCTACCATCCATTGGAATAACAAAAATCTCGACAACATACTACCTTCCATAATGACAAGGCTACCATCCATTAGAGTAACAAAAATCTCGACAACAGACTACCTTCCATAATGACAAGGCTACCACCCATTAGAGTAACAAAAATCTCGACAACTGACTACCTTCCATAATGACAAGGCTACCATCCATTGGAGTAACGAAAATATCAACAAGAGACTACCTTCCATAATGACAAGGC
Source organism: Vicia faba (assembly GCA_948472305.1). NCBI lineage: Eukaryota > Viridiplantae > Streptophyta > Magnoliopsida > Fabales > Fabaceae > Vicia > Vicia faba. The sequence goes on along the minus strand of OX451739.1, from coordinate 543,749,874 downwards.
TACCATCCATTGGAGTGACAAAAATCTCGATAATAGACTATATTTCATAATGACAGGGCTACCATCCATTGGAGTAACAAAATCTCGACAACAAACTACCTTCCATAATGAAAAGGCTACCATCCATTGGAATAACAAAAATCTCGATAACAGACTACCTTCCATAAAGATAAGGCTACCATCCATTGGAGTGACAAAAATATCGACAACAGACTACGTTCCATAATAACAAGGCTACCATCCATTGGAGTAATAAAAATATCGACAACACACTACCTTCCATAATGAAAAGGCTACCATCCATTGGAGTAACAAAAATATCGACAACAGACTACCTTCCATAATGAAAAGGCTACCATCCATTAGAGTAACAAAAATCTCAACAACAGACTACCTTCAATAATGACAAGGCTACCATCCATTGGAGTAACAAAAATATCTACAATCGACTATGTTTCAAAATGACAACGCTACCATCAATAGTAGTAACCAAAATCTCGACAACAAACTATCTTCCATAATGACAAGGCTACCAACCATTGTAGTAACAAAAATCTCGACAACATACTACCTTTAATAATAACAAGGCTACCATCCATTGTTGTAACAAAAATCTAGAAAACAGACTACCTTCCATAATGATAAGGCTACCATCCATTGGAGTAACAAAAATCTCGACAACAGACTACCTTCCATAATGACAAGGCTACCATCCATTGGAGTAACGAAAATATCAACAAGAGACTACCTTCCATATTGACAAGGCTACCATCCATTGGAGTGACAAAAATCTCGATAATAGACTATATTTCATAATGACAGAGCTACCATCCATTGGAGTAACAAAATCTCGACAACAAACTACCTTCCATAATGACAAGGCTACCATCCATTGGAATAACAAAAATCTCGATAACAGACTACCTTCCATAATGATATGGCTACCATCCATTGGAGTGACAAAAATATTGACAACAGACTACGTTCCATAATAACAAGGCTACCATCCATTGGAGTAATAAAAATATCGACAACACACTACCTTCCATAATGAAAAGGCTACCATCCATTGGAGTAACAAAATATCGACAACAGACTACCTTCCATAATGAAAAGGCTACCATCCATTAGAGTAACAAAAATCTCAACAACAGACTACCTTGCATAATGACAAGGCTACCATCCATTAGAGTAACAAAAATATCTACAATCGACTATGTTTCAAAATGACAACGCTACCATCAATAGTATTAACCAAAATCTCGACAACAGACTATCTTCAATAATGACAAGGCTACCAACCATTGTAGTAACAAAAATCTCGACAACAGACTACCTTTAATAATAACAAGGCTACCATCCATTGTTGTAACAAAAATCTAGAAAACAGACTACCTTCCATAATGATAAGGCTACCATCCATTGGAGTAACAAAAATTTCGACAACAGACTACCTTCCATAATGACAAGGCTACCATCCATTGGAATAACAAAAATCTCGACAACATACTACCTTCCATAATGACAAGGCTACCATCCATTAGAGTAACAAAAATCTCGACAACAGACTACCTTCCATAATGACAAGACTACCACCCATTAGAGTAACAAAAATCTCGACAACAGACTACCTTCCATAATGACAAGGCTACCATCCATTAGAGTAACGAAAATATCAACAAGAGACTACCTTCCATAATGACAAGGCTACCATCCATTGGAGTGACAAAAATCTCGATAATAGACTATATTTCATAATGACAGGGCTACCATCCATTGGAGTAACAAAATCTCGACAACAAACTACCTTCCATAATGACAAGGCTACCATCCATTGGAATAACAAAAATCTCGATAACAGACTACCTTCCATAATGATAAGGCTACCATCCATTGGAGTGACAAAAATATCGACAACAGACTACGTTCCATAATAACAAGGCTACCATCCATTGGAGTAATAAAAATATCGACAACACACTACCTTCCATAATGAAAAGGCTACCATCCATTGGAGTAACAAAAATATCGACAACAGACTACCTTCCATAATGAAAAGGCTACCATCCATTAGAGTAACAAAAATCTCAACAACAGACTACCTTCAATAATGACAAGGCTACCATCCATTGGAGTAACAAAAATATCTACAATCGACTATGTTTCAAAATGACAACGCTACCATCAATAGTAGTAACCAAAATCTCGACAACAAACTATCTTCCATAATGACAAGGCTACCAACCATTGTAGTAACAAAAATCTCGACAACATACTACCTTTAATAATAACAAGGCTACCATCCATTGTTGTAACAAAAATCTAGAAAACAGACTACCTTCCATAATGATAAGGCTACCATCCATTGGAGTAATAAAAATCTCGACAACAGACTACCTTCCATAATGACAAGGCTACCATCCATTGGAGTAACGAAAATATCAACAAGAGACTACCTTCCATATTGACAAGGCTACCATCCATTGGAGTGACAAAAATCTCGATAATAGACTATATTTCATAATGACAGGGCTACCATCCATTGGAGTAACAAAATCTCGACAACAAACTACCTTCCATAATGACAAGGCTACCATCCATTGGAATAACAAAAATCTCGATAACAGACTACCTTCCATAATGATAAGGCTACCATCCATTGGAGTGACAAAAATATTGACAACAGACTACGTTCCATAATAACAAGGCTACCATCCATTGGAGTAATAAAAATATCGACAACACACTACCTTCCATAATGAAAAGGCTACCATCCATTGGAGTAACAAAATATCGACAACAGACTACCTTCCATAATGAAAAGGCTACCATCCATTAGAGTAACAAAAATCTCAACAACAGACTACCTTCCATAATGACAAGGCTACCATCCATTAGAGTAACAAAAATATCTACAATCGACTATGTTTCAAAATGACAACGCTACCATCAATAGTATTAACCAAAATCTCGACAACAGACTATCTTCCATAATGACAAGGCTACCAACCATTGTAGTAACAAAAATCTCGACAACAGACTACCTTTAATAATAATAAGGCTACCATCCATTGTTGTAACAAAAATCTAGAAAACAGACTACCTTCCATAATGATAAAGCTACCATCGATTGGAGTAACAAAAATTTCGACAACAGACTACCTTCCATAATGACAAGGCTACCATCCATTGGAATAACAAAAATCTCGAGAACATACTACCTTCCATAATGACAAGGCTACCATCCATTAGAGTAACAAAAATCTCGACAACATACTACCTTCCATAATGACAAGGCTACCACCCATTAGAGTAACAAAAATCTCGACAACAGACTACCTTCCATAATGACAAGGCTACCATCCATTGGAGTAACGAAAATATCAACAAGAGACTACCTTCCATAATGAAAAGGCTACCATCCATTGGAGTGACAAAAATCTCGATAATAGACTACATTTCATAACAACAGGGCTACCATCCATTGGAGTAACAAAATCTCGACAACAAACTACCTTCCATAATGACAAGGCTACCATCCATTGGAATAACAAAAATCTCGATAACAGACTACCTTCCATAATGACAAGGCTACCATCCATTGGAGTGACAAAAATATCCACAACAGACTACGTTCCATAATAACAAGGCTACCATCCATTGGAGTAATAAAACTATTGACAACACACTTCCTTCCATAATGAAAAGGCTACCATCCATTGGAGTAACAAAAATATCGACAATAGACTACCTTCCGTAATGAAAAGGCTACCATCCATTAGAGTAACAAAAATATCAACAACAGACTACCTTCCATAATGACAAGGCTACCATCCATTGGAGTAACAAAAATATCTACAATCGACTATGTTTCAAAATGACAACGCTACCATCAATAGCATTAACCAAAATCTCGACAACAGACTATCTTCCATAATGACAAGGCTACCAACCATTGTAGTAACAAAAATCTCGACAACAGACTACCTTTAATAATAACAAGGCTACCATCCATTGTTGTAACAAAAATCTAGAAAACAGACTACCTTCCATAATGATAAGGCTACCATCGATTGGAGTAACAAAAATTTCGACAACAGACTACCTTCCATATTGACAAGGCTACCATCCATTGGAATAACAAAAATCTCGAGAACATACTACCTTCCATAATGACAAGGCTACCATCCATTAGAGTAACAAAAATCTCGACAACAGACTACCTTCCATAATGACAAGGCTACCACCCATTAGAGTAACAAAAATCTCGACAACAGACTACCTTCCATAATGAAAAGGCTACCATCCATTAGAGTAACAAAAATCTCAACAACAGACTACCTTCCATAATGACAAGGCTACCATCCATTGGAGTAACAAAAATATCTACAATCGACTATGTTTCAAAATGACAACGCTACCATCAATAGTAGTAACCAAAATCTCGACAACAAACTATCTTCCATAATGACAAGGCTACCAACCATTGTAGTAACAAAAATCTCGACAACAGACTACCTTTAATAATAACAAGGCTACCATCCATTGTTGTAACAAAAATCTAGAAAACAGACTACCTTCCATAATGATAAGGCTATCATCCATTGGAGTAACAAAAATCTCGACAACAGACTACCTTCCATAATGACAAGGCTACCATCCATTGGAATAACAAAAATCTCGAGAACATACTACCTTCCATAATGACAAGGCTACCATCCATTAGAGTAACAAAAATCTCGACAACAGACTACCTTCCATAATGACAAGGCTACCACACATTAGAGTAACAAAAATCTCGACAATTGACTACCTTCCATAATGACAAGTCTACCATCCATTGGAGTAACGAAAATATCAACAAGAAACTACCTTCCATAATGACAAGGCTACCACCCATTGGAGTGACAAAAATCTCGATAATAGACTACATTTCATAATGACAAGGCTACCATCCATTGGAGTAACAAAATCTCGACAACAAACTACCTTCCATAATGACAAGGCTACCATCCATTGGAATAACAAAAATCTCGATAACAGACTACCTTCCATAATGACAAGGCTACCATCCATTGGAGTAACAAAAATATCGACAACAGACTACGTTCCATAATAACAAGGCTACCATCCATTGGAGTAATAAAAATATCGACAACACACTTCCTTCCATAATGAAAAGGCTACCATCCATTGGAGTAACAAAAATATCGACAACAGACTACCTTCCGTAATGAAAAGGCTACCATCCATTAGAGTAACAAAAATATCAACAACAGACTACCTTCCATAATGACAAGGCTACCATCCATTTGAGTAACAAAAATATCTACAATCGACTATGTTTCAAATTGACAACGCTACCATCAATAGTATTAACCAAAATCTCGACAACAGACTATCTTCCATAATGACAAGGCTACCAACCATTGTAGTAACAAAAATCTCGACAACAGACTACCTTTAATAATAACAAGGCTACCATCCATTGTTGTAACAAAAATCTAGAAAACAGACTACCTTCCATAATGATAAGGCTACCATCGATTGGAGTAACAAAAATTTCGACAACAGACTACCTTCCATAATGACAAGGCTACCATTCATTGGAATAACAAAAATCTCGAGAACATACTACCTTCCATAATGACAAGGCTACCATCCATTAGAGTAACAAAAATCTCGACGAAAGACTACCTTCCATAATGACAAGACTACCACCCATTAGAGTAACAAAAATCTCGACAACAGACTACCTTCCATAATGACAAGGCTACCATCCATTGGAGTAACGAAAATATCAACAAGAGTCTACCTTCCATAATGACAAGGCTACCATCCATTGGAGTGACAAAAATCTCGATAATAGACTACATTTCATAATGACAGGGCTACCATCCATTGGAGTAACAAAATCTCGACAACAAACTACCTTCCATAATTACAAGGCTACCATCCATTGGAGTAACAAAAATCTCGATAACAGACTACCTTCCATAATGACAAGGCTACCATCCATTGGAGTGACAAAAATATCTACAATCGACTATGTTTCAAAATGACAACGCAACCATCAATAGTAGTAACCAAAATCTCGACAACAGACTATCTTCCATAATGACAAGGCTACCAACCATTGTAGTAAAAAAAATCTCGACCACAGACTACCTTTAATAATAACAAGGCTACCATCCATTGTTGTAACAAAAATCTAGAAAACAGACTACCTTCCATAATGATAATGCTACCATCCATTGGAGTAACAAAAATCTCGACAACAAACTACCTTCCATAATGACAAGGCTACCATCTATTGGAATAACAAAAATCTCGAGAACATACTACCTTCCATAATGACAAGGCTACCATCCATTAGAGTAACATAAATCTCGACAACAGACTACCTTCCATAATGACAAGGCTACCACCCATTAGAGTAACAAAAATCTTGACAACAGACTACCTTCCATAATGACAAGGCTACCATCCATTGGAGTAACGAAAATATCAACAAGAGACTACCTTCCATAATGACAAGGCTACCATCCATAGAGTGACAAAAATCTCGATAATAGACTACATTTCATAATGACATGGCTACCATCCATTGGAGTAACAAAATCTCGACAACAAACTACCTACTATAATGACAAGGCTACCATCCATTGGAATAACAAAAATCTCGATAACAGACTACCTTCCGTAATGATAAGGCTACCATCCATTGGAGTGACAAAAATATCGACAACAGACTACGTTCCATAATAACAAGGCTACCATCCATTGGAGTAATAAAAATATCGACAACACACTACCTTCCATAATGAAAAGGCTACCATCCATTGGAGTAACAAAAATATCGACAACAGACTACCTTCCATAATGAAAAGGCTACCATCCATTAGAGTAACAAAAATCTCAACAACAGACTACCTTCCATAATGACAAGGCTACCATCCATTGGAGTAACAAAAATATCTACAATCGACTATGTTTCAAAATGACAATGCTACCATCAATAGTATTAACCAAAATCTCGACAACAGACTATCTTCCATAATGACAAGGCTACCAACCATTGTAGTAACAAAAATCTCGACAACAGACTACCTTTAATAATAACAAGGCTACCATCCATTGTTGTAACAAAAATCTAGAAAACAGACTACCTTCCATAATGATAAGGCTACCATCGATTGGAGTAACAAAAATTTCGACAACAGACTACCTTCCATAATGACAAGGCTACCATCCATTGGAATAACAAAAATCTCGAGAACATACTACCTTCCATAATGACAAGGCTACCATCCATTAGAGTAACAAAAATCTCGACAACAGACTACCTTCCATAATGACAAGACTACCACCCATTAGAGTAACAAAAATCTCGACAACAGACTACCTTCCATAATGACAAGGCTACCATCCATTGGAGTAACGAAAATATCAACAAGAGTCTACCTTCCATAATGACAAGGCTACCATCCATTGGAGTGACAAAAATCTCGATAATAGACTACATTTCATAATGACAGGGCTACCATCCATTGGAGTAACAAAATCTCGACAACAAACTACCTTCCATAATTACAAGGCTACCATCCATTGGAATAACAAAAATCTCGATAACAGACTACCTTCCATAATGACAAGGCTACCATCCATTGGAGTGACAAAAATATCTACAATCGACTATGTTTCAAAATGACAACGCAACCATCAATAGTAGTAACCAAAATCTCGACAACAGACTATCTTCCATAATGACAAGGCTACCAACCATTGTAGTAACAAAAATCTCGACCACAGACTACCTTTAATAATAACAAGGCTACCATCCATTGTTGTAACAAAAATCTAGAAAACAGACTACTTTCCATAATGATAAGGCTACCATCCATTGGAGTAACAAAAATCTCGACAACAAACTACCTTCCATAATGACAAGGCTACCATCTATTGGAATAACAAAAATCTCGAGAACATACTACCTTCCATAATGACAAGGCTACCATCCATTAGAGTAACATAAATCTCGACAACAGACTACCTTCCATAATGACAAGGCTACCACCATTAGAGTAACAAAAATCTCAACAACAGACTACCTTCCATAATGACAAGGCTACCATCCATTGGAGTAACGAAAATATCAACAAGAGACTACCTTCCATAATGACAAGGCTACCATCCATTGGAGTGACAAAAATCTCGATAATAGACTACATTTCATAATGACATGGCTACCATCCATTGGAGTAACAAAATCTCGACAACAAACTACCTACTATAATGACAAGGCTACCATCCATTGGAATAACAAAAATCTCGATAACAGACTACCTTCCGTAATGATAAGGCTACCATCCATTGGAGTGACAAAAATATCGACAACAGACTACGTTCCATAATAACAAGGCTACCATCCATTGGAGTAATAAAAATATCGACAACACACTACCTTCCATAATGAAAAGGCTACCATCCATTAGAGTAACAAAAATATCGACAACAGACTACCTTCCATAATGAAAAGGCTACCATCCATTAGAGTAACAAAAATCTCAACAACAGACTACCTTCCATAATGACAAGGCTACCATCCATTGGAGTAACAAAAATATCTACAATCGACTATGTTTCAAAATAACAATGCTACCATCAATAGTAGTAACCAAAATCTCGGCAACAAACTATCTTCCATAATGACAAGGCTACCAACCATTGTAGTAACAAAAATCTCGACAATAGACTACCTTTAATAATAACAAGGCTACCATCCATTGTTGTAACAAAAATCTAGAAAACAGACTACCTTCCATAATGATAAGGCTACCATCCATTGGAGTAACAAAAATCTCGACAACAGACTACCTTCCATAATGACACGGCTACCATCCATTGGAGTAACGAAAATATCAACAAGAGACTACCTTCCATAATGACAAGGCTACCATCCATTGGAGTGACAAAAATCTCGATAATAGACTACATTTCATAATGACAGGGCTACCATCCATTGGAGTAACAAAATCTCGACAACAAACTACCTTCCATAATGACAAGGCTACCATCCATTGGAATAACAAAAATCTCGATAACAGACTACCTTCCATAATGATAAGGCTACCATCCATTGGAGTGACAAAAATATCGACAACAGACTACGTTCCATAATAACAAGGCTACCATCCATTGGACTAATAAAAATATCGACAACACACTACCTTCCATAATGAAAAGGCTACCATCCATTGGAGTAACAAAAATATCGACAACAGACTACCTTCCATAATGAAAAGGCTACCATCCATTAGAGTAACAAAAATCTCAACAACAGACTACCTTCCATAATGACAAGGCTACCATCCATTGGAGTAACAAAAATATCTACAATCGACTATGTTTCAAAATGACAACGCTACCATCAATAGTAGTAACCAAAATCTCGACAACAAACTATCTTCCATAATGACAAGGCTACCAACCATTGTAGTAACAAAAATCTCGACAACAGACTACCTTTAATAATAACAAGGCTACCATCCATTGTTGTAACAAAAATCTAGAAAACAGACTACCTTCCATAATGATAAGGCTACCATCCATTAGAGTAACAAAAATCTCGACAACAAACTACCTTTCATAATGACAAGGCTACCATCTATTGGAATAACAAAAATCTCGAGAACATACTACCTTCCATAATGACAAGGCTACCATCCATTAGAGTAACAAAAATCTCGACAACAGACTACCTTCCATAATGATAAGGCTACCACCCATTAGAGTAACAAAAATCTCGACAACAGACTACCTTCCATAATGACAAGGCTACCATCCATTGGAGTAACGAAAATATCAACAAGAGACTACCTTCCATAATGACAAGGCTACCATTCATTGGAGTAACAAAAATCTCGCCAACAGACTACCTTCCATAATGATAAGGCTACCATCCATTAGAGTGACAAAAATATCGACAATAGACTACCTTCCATAATCACAAGGCTACCATCCATTGGAGTGACAAAAATATCGACAATAGACTACCTTCCATAATGACAAGGCTACCATCCATTGGAGTAACAAAAATATCGACAACAGACTACTTTCCATAATGACAAGGCTACCATCCATTGGAATAACAAAAATCTCAACAACAAACTACCTTCCATAATAACAAGGCTACCATCCATTAGAGTAACAAAAATCTAGAAAATAGACTACCTTCCATAATGACAAGGCTACCATTAATTGGAGTAACAAAAATCTCGACAACAGACAACCTTCCATAATGACAAGGCTACCATCTATTGGAATAACAAAAGCCTCGAGAACAGACTACCATCCATAATGACAAGGCTACCATCCATTAGAGTAACGAAAATATCGACAACAGACTACCTTCCATAATGACAACGCTACCATCCATTAGAGTAACAAAAATCTCGACAACAAACTACCTTCCATAACGACAAGGCTTCCATCCATTAGAGTAACACAAATATCAACAAGAGACTACCTTCCATAATGACAAGGCTACCATCCATTGGAGTAACAAAAATCTCCCCAACGGACTACCTTCCATAATGACAAGGCTACCATCCATTGGAGTGACAAAAATCTCGATAATAGACTACATTTCATAATGACAAGGCTACCATCCATTGGAGTAACAAAATCTCGACAACAAACTACCTTCCATAATGACAAGGCTACCATCCATTGGAATAACAAAAATCTCGATAACAGACTACCTTCCATAATGACAAGGCTACCATCCATTGGAGTAACAAAAATATCGACAACAGACTACGTTCCATAATAATAAGGCTACCATCCATTGGAGTAACAAAAATATCGACAACACACTACCTTCCATAATGAAAAGGCTACCATCCATTAGAGTAACAAAAATCTCGACAACAGACTACCTTCCATAATGACAAGGCTACCTTCCATTGGAGTAACGAAAATATCAACAAGAGACTACCTTCCATAATGAGAAGGCTACCATCCATTGGAGTAACAAAAATCTCGCCAACAGACTACCTTCCATAATGACAAGGCTACCATCCATTGGAGTAACAAAATCTCGACAACAAACTACCTTCCATAATGACAAGGATAACATCCATTAGAGTAACAAAAATCTAGAAAACAGACTACCTTCCATAATGATAAGGCTACCATCCATTAGAGTAACAAAAATCTCGACAACAAACTACCTTCCATAACGACAAGGCTTCCGTCCATTAGAGTAACGCAAATATCAACAAGAGACTACCTTCTATAATGACAAGGCTACTATCCATTGGAGTAACAAAAATCTCCCCAACGGACTACTTTCCATAATGACAAGGCTACCATCCATTGGAGGGACAAAAATCTTGATAATAGACTACATTTCATAATGACAAGGCTACCATCCATTGGAGTAACAAAATCTCGACAACAAACTACCTTCCATAATGACAAGGCTACCATCCATTGGAATAACAAAAATCTCGATAACAGACTACCTTCAATAATGACAAGGCTACCATCCATTGGAGTAACAAAAATATCGACAACAGACTACGTTCCATAATAACAAGGCTACCATCCATTGGAGTAATAAAAATATCGACAACATACTACCTTCCATAATGAAAAGGCTACCATCCATTGGAGTAATAAAAATATCGACAACAAACTACCTTCCATAATGAAAAGGCTACCGTCCATTAGAGTAACAAAAATCTCAATAACAGACTACCTTCCATAATGACAAGGCTACCATCCAATGGAGTAACAAAAATATCTACAATCGACTATGTTTCAAAATGACAACGCTACCATCAATATTAGTAACCAAAATCTCGACAACAGACTATCTTCCATAATGACAAGGCTACCAACCATTGTAGTAACAAAAATCTCGACAACAGACTACCTTTAATAATAACAAGGCTACCATCCATTGTTGTAACAAAAATCTAGAAAACAGACTACCTTCCATAATGACAAGGCAACCATCCATTGGAGTAACAAAAATATCAACAAGAGACTACCTTCCATAATGAGAAGGCTACCATCCATTAGAGTAATAAAAATCTCGACAACAAAGTACCTTCCATAACGACAAGGCTTCCATCCATTAGAGTAAGGCAAATATCACCAAGAGACTACCTTCCATAATGACAAGGCTACCATCCATTGGAGTAACAAAAATCTCCCCAACGGAATACCTTCCATAATGACAAGGCTACCATCCATTGGAGTGACAAAAATCTCGATAATAGACTACATTTCATAATGACAAGGCTAACATCCATTGGAGTAACAAAATCTAGAAAACTAACTACCTTCCATAATGACAAGGCTACCATCCATTGGAATAACAAAAATCTCGAGAACAGACTACCATCCATAATGACAAGGCTACCATCCATTGGAGTAACAAAAATATCGACAACAGACTACCTTCCATAATGACAACGCTACCATCCATTAGAGTAACAAAAATCTCGACAACAAACTACCTTCCATAACGACAAGGCTTCCATCCATTAGAGTAACACAAATATTAACAAGAGACTACCTTCCATGATGACAAGGCTACCATCCATTGGAGTAACAAAAATCTCCCCAACGGACTACCTTCCATAATGACAAGGCTACCATACATTGGAGTGACAAAAATCTCGATAATAGACTACATTTCAAAATGACAACGCTACCATCCATTAGAGTAACAAAAATCTCGACAACAGACTACTTTCCATAATATCAAGGCAACCATCCATTGGAGTAACAAAAATATCAACAAGAGACTACCTTCCATAATGAGAAGGCTACCATCCATTAGAGTAATAAAAATCTCGACAACAAAGTACCTTCCATAACGACAAGGCTTCCATCCATTAGAGTAAGGCAAATATCACCAAGAGACTACCTTCCATAATGACAAGGCTACCATCCATTGGAGTAACAAAAATCTCCCCAACGGAATACCTTCCATAATGACAAGGCTACCATCCATTGGAGTGACAAAAATCTCGATAATAGACTACATTTCATAATGACAAGGCTAACATCCATTGGAGTAACAAAATCTAGAAAACTAACTACCTTCCATAATGACAAGGCTACCATCCATTGGAATAACAAAAATCTCGAGAACAGACTACCATCCATAATGACAAGGCTACCATCCATTGGAGTAACAAAAATATCGACAACAGACTACCTTCCATAATGACAACGCTACCATCCATTAGAGTAACAAAAATCTCGACAACAAACTACCTTCCATAACGACAAGGCTTCCATCCATTAGAGTAACACAAATATTAACAAGAGACTACCTTCCATGATGACAAGGCTACCATCCATTGGAGTAACAAAAATCTCCCCAACGGACTACCTTCCATAATGACAAGGCTACCATACATTGGAGTGACAAAAATCTCGATAATAGACTACATTTCAAAATGACAACGCTACCATCAATAGTAGTAACCAAAATCTCGACAACAGACTATCTTCCATAATGACAAGGCTACCAACCATTGTAGTAACAAAAATCTCGACAACAGACTACCTTTAATAATAACAAGGCTACCATCCATTGTTGTAACAAAAATCTAGAAAACAGACTACCTTCCATAATGATAAGTCTACCATCCATTGGAGTAACAATAATCTCGACAACAGACTACCTTCCATAATGACAAGGCTACCTTCCATTGGAGTAACGAAAATATCAACAAGAGACTACCTTCCCTAATGAGAAGGCTACCATCCATTGGAGTAACAAAAATCTCGCCAACAGACTACCTTCCATAATGACAAGGCTACCATCCATTGGAGTGACAAAAATATCGACTATTGACTAATTTCCATAATGACAAGGCTACCATCCATTGGAGTAACAAAATCTCGACAACAAACTACCTTCCATAATGACAAGGATAACATCCATTAGAGTAACAAAAATCTAGAAAACAGACTACCTTCCATAATGATAAGGCTACCATCCATTAGAGTAACAAAAATCTCGACAACAAACTACCTTCCATAACGACAAGGCTTCCATCCATTAGAGTAACGCAAATATCAACAAGAGACTACCTTCCATAATGACAAGGCTACCATCCATTGGAGTAACAAAAATCTCCCCAACGGACTACTTTCCATAATGACAAGGCTACCATCCATTGGAGTGACAAAAATCTTGATAATAGAGTACATTTCATAATGACAAGGCTACCATCCATTGGAGTAACAAAATCTCGACAACAAACTACCTTCCATAATGACAAGGCTACCATCCATTGGAATAACAAAAATCTCGATAACAGACTACCTTCAATAATGACAAGGCTACCATCCATTGGAGTAACAAAAATATCGACAACAGACTACGTTCCATAATAACAAGGCTACCATCCATTGGAGTAATAAAAATATCGACAACATACTACCTTCCATAATGAAAAGGCTACCATCCATTGGAGTAATAAAAATATCGACAACAAACTACCTTCCATAATGAAAAGGCTACCATCCATTAGAGTAACAAAAATCTCAATAACAGACTACCTTCCATAATGACAAGGCTACCATTCAATGGAGTAACAAAAATATCTACAATCGACTATGTTTCAAAATGACAACGCTACCATCAATAGTAGTAACCAAAATCTCGACAACAGACTATCTTCCATAATGACAAGGCTACCAACCATTGTAGTAACAAAAATCTCGACAATAGACTACCTTTAATAATAACAAGGCTACCATCCATTGTTGTAACAAAAATCTAGAAAACAGACTACCTTCCATAATGATAAGGCTACCATCCATTAGAGTAACAAAAATCTCGACAACAGACTACTTTCCATAATGACAAGGCTACCATCCATTGGAGTAACAAAAATATCAACAAGAGACTACCTTCCATAATGAGAAGGCTACCATCCATTGGAGTAACAAAAATCTCGCCAACAGACTACCTTCCATAATGACAAGGCTACCATCCATTGGAGTGACAAAAATATCGACTATAGACTAATTTCCATAATGACAAGGCTACCATCCATTGGAGTAGCAAAATCTCGACAACAAACTACCTTCCATAATGACAAGGATAACATCCATTAGAGTAACAAAAATCTAGAAAATAGACTACCTTCATAATGATAAGGCTACCATCCATTAGAGTAATAAAAATCTCGACAACAAACTACCTTCCATAACGACAAGGCTTCCATCCATTAGAGTAAGGCAAATATCAACAAGAGACTACCTTCCATAATGACAAGGCTACCATCCATTGGAGTAACAAAAATCTCCCCAACGGACTACCTTCCATAATGACAAGGCTACCATCCATTGGAGTGACAAAAATCTCGATAATAGACTACATTTCATAATGACAAGGCTACCATCCATTGGAGTAACAAAATCTAGAAAACAAACTACCTTCCTTAATGACAAGGCTACCATCCATTGGAATAACAAAAATCTCGATAACAGATTACCTTTTATAATGACAAGGCTACCATCCATTGGAGTAACAAAAATATCGACAACAGACTACGTTCTATAATAACAAGGCTACCATCCATTGGAGTAATAAAAATATGGACAACACACTACCTTCCATAATGAAAAGTCTACCATCCATTGGAGTAATAAAAATATCGACAACAGACTACCTTCCATAATGAAAAGGCTACCATCCATTGGAGTAAAAAAAATATCTACAATCGACTATGTTTCAAAATGACAACGCTAACATCAATAGTAGTAACCAAAATCTCGACAACAGACTATCTTCCATAATGACAAGGCTACCAACCATTGTAGTAATAAAAATCTCGACAATAGACTACCTTTAATAATAACAAGGCTACCATCCATTGTTGTAACAAAAATCTAGAAAACAGACTACCTTCCATAATGAGAAGGCTACCATCCATTGGAGTAACAAAAATCTCGCCAACAGACTACCTTCCATAATGACAAGGCTACCATCCATTGGAGTGACAAAAATATCGACTATAGACTAATTTCCATAATGACAAGGCTACCATCCATTGGAGTAGCAAAATCTCGACAACAAACTACCTTCCATAATGACAAGGATAACATCCATTAGAGTAACAAAAATCTAGAAAATAGACTACCTTCATAATGATAAGGCTACCATCCATTAGAGTAATAAAAATCTCGACAACAAACTACCTTCCATAACGACAAGGCTTCCATCCATTAGAGTAAGGCAAATATCAACAAGAGACTACCTTCCATAATGACAAGGCTACCATCCATTGGAGTAACAAAAATCTCCCCAACGGACTACCTTCCATAATGACAAGGCTACCATCCATTGGAGTGACAAAAATCTCGATAATAGACTACATTTCATAATGACAAGGCTACCATCCATTGGAGTAACAAAATCTAGAAAACAAACTACCTTCCTTAATGACAAGGCTACCATCCATTGGAATAACAAAAATCTCGATAACAGATTACCTTTTATAATGACAAGGCTACCATCCATTGGAGTAACAAAAATATCGACAACAGACTACGTTCTATAATAACAAGGCTACCATCCATTGGAGTAATAAAAATATGGACAACACACTACCTTCCATAATGAAAAGTCTACCATCCATTGGAGTAATAAAAATATCGACAACAGACTACCTTCCATAATGAAAAGGCTACCATCCATTGGAGTAAAAAAAATATCTACAATCGACTATGTTTCAAAATGACAACGCTAACATCAATAGTAGTAACCAAAATCTCGACAACAGACTATCTTCCATAATGACAAGGCTACCAACCATTGTAGTAATAAAAATCTCGACAATAGACTACCTTTAATAATAACAAGGCTACCATCCATTGTTGTAACAAAAATCTAGAAAACAGACTACCTTCCATAATGATAAGGCTACCATCCATTGGAGTAACAAAAATCTCGACAACAGACTATCTTCCGTAATGACAAGGCTACCATCTATTGGAATAACAAAAATCTCGAGAACATACTACCTTCCATAATGACAAGGCTACCATCCATTAGAGTAACAAAAATCTCGACAACAGACTACCTTCCATAATGACAAGGCTACCACCAATTAGAGTAACAAAAATCTCGACAACAGACTACCTTCCATAATGACAAGGCTACCATCCATTGGAGTAACGAAAATATCAACAAGAGACTACCTTCCATAATGACAAGGCTACCATCCATTGGAGTAACAAAAATCTCGCCAACAGACTACCTTCCATAATGATAAGGCTACCATCCATTGGAGTGACAAAAATATCGACAACAGACTACCTTCCATAATGACAAGGCTACCATCCATTGGAGTAACAAAAATATCGACAACAGACTACTTTCCATAATGACAAGGCTACCATCCATTGGAATAACAAAAATCTCAACAACAAACTACCTTCCATAATAACAAGGCTACCATCCATTAGAGTAACAAAAATCTAGAAAACAGACTACCTTCCATAATGACATGGCTACCATTAATTGGAGTAACAAAAATCTCGACAACAGACAACCTTCCATAATGACAAGGCTAAAATCTATTGGAATAATAAAAATATCTTGAATAGACTACCATCCATAATGACAAGGCTACCATCCATTAGAGTAACAAAAATATCGACAACAGACTACCTTCCATAATGACAAGGCTACCATCCATTAGAGTAACAAAAATCTCATCAACAAACTACCTTCCATAACGACAAGGCTTCCATCCATTAGAGTAACACAAATATCAACAAGAGACTACCTTCCATAATGACAAGGCTACCATCCATTGAGGTAACAAAATCTCCCCAACGGACTACCTTCAATAATGACAAGGCTACCATCCATTGGAGTGACAAAAATCTCGATAATAGACTACATTTCATAATGACAAGGCTACCATCGATTGGAATAACAAAAATCTCGATAACAGACTACCTTCCACAATGACAAGGCTACCATCCATTAGAGTAACAAAAATATCGACAACAGACTACGTTCCATAATAACAAGGCTACCATCCATTGGAGTAATAAAAATATCGACAACACACTACCTTCCATAATGAAAAGGCTACCATCCATTGGAGTAATAAAAATATCGACAACAAACTACCTTCCATAATGAAAAGGCTACCATCCATTAGAGTAACAAAAAATCTCAACAACAGACTACCTTCCATAATGACAAGGCTACCATCCAATGGAGTAACAAAAATATCTACAATCGACTATGTTTCAAAATGACAACACTACCATCAATAGTAGTAACCATAATCTCGACAACAGACTATCTTCCATAATGACAAGGCTACCAACCATTGTAGTAACAAAAATCTCGACAACAGACTACCTTTAATAATAACAAGGCTACCATCCATTGTTGTAACAAAAATCTAGAAAACAGACTACCTTCCATAATGATAAGGCTACCATCCATAAGAGTAACAAAAATCTCGACAACGGACTACCTTCCATAATGACAAGGCTACCATCCATTAGAGTAACGAAAATATCAACAAGAGACTACCTTCCATAATGAGAAGGCTACCATCCATTGGAGTAACAAAAATCTCGCCAACAGACTACCTTCCATAATGACAAGGCTACCATCCATTGGAGTGACAAAAATATCGACTATAGACTAATTTCCATAATGACAAGGCTACCATCCATTGGAGTAACAAAATCTCGACAACAAACTACCTTCCATAATGACAAGGATAACATCAATTAGACTATCAAAAATCTAGAAAACAGACTACCTTCCATAATGATAAGGCTACCATCCATTAGAGTAACAAAAATCTCGACAACAAACTACCTTCCATAACGACAAGGCTTCCATCCATTAGAGTAACGCAAATATCAAAAAGAGACTACCTTCCATAATGACAAGGCTACCATCCATTGGAGTAACAAAAATCTCCCCAACGGACTACCTACCATAATGACAAGGCTACCATCCATTGGAGTGACAAAAATCTCGATAATAGACTACATTTCATAATTGCAAGGCTAACATCCATTGGAGTAACAAAATTTCGAAAACAAACTACCTTCCATAATGACAAGGCAACCATCCATTGGAATAACAAAAATCTCGATAACAGACTATCTTCCACAATGACAAGGCTACCATCCATTGGAGTAACAAAAATATCGACAACAGACTACGTTCCATAATAACAAGGCTACCATCCATTGGAGTAATAAAAATA
Organism: Vicia faba; assembly: GCA_948472305.1. Lineage (NCBI taxonomy): Eukaryota > Viridiplantae > Streptophyta > Magnoliopsida > Fabales > Fabaceae > Vicia > Vicia faba. Next base: position 543,730,585 of record OX451739.1, on the reverse strand, counting down.
TCGACAACACACTACCTTCCATAATGAAAAGGCTACCATCCATTGGAGTAATAAAAATATCGACAACAGACTACCTTCCATAATGAAAAGGCTACCATCCATTAGAGTAACAAAAATCTCAACAACAGACTACCTTCCATAATGACAAGGCTACCATCCATTGGAGTAACAAAAATATCTACAATAGACTATGTTTCAAAATGACAATGCTACCATCAATAGTAGCAACCAAAATCTCGACAACAGACTATCTTCCATTATGACAAGGCTACCAACCATTGTAGTAACGAAAATCTCGACAACAGACTACCTTTAATAATAACAAAGCTACCATCTATTGTTGTAACAAAAATCTAGAAAACATACTACCTTCCATAATGATAAGGCTACCATCCATTGGAGTAACAAAAATCTCGACAACAGACTACCTTCCATAATGACAAGGCTACCATCCATTGGAGTAACAAAATCTCGACAACAAACTACCTTCCATAATGACAAGGCTACCATCCATTGGAATAACAAAAATCTCGATAACAGACTATCTTCCACAATGACAAGGCTACCATCCATTGGAGTAACAAAAATATCGACAACAGACTACGTTGCATAATAACAAGGCTACCATCCATTGGAGTAATAAAAATATCGATAACACACTACCTTCCATAATGAAAAGGCTACCATCCATTGGAGTAATAAAAATATCGACAACAAACTACCTTGCATAATGAAAAGGCTACCATCCATTAGAGTAACAAAAATCTCAACAACAGACTACCTTCCATAAGGACAAGGCTACCATCCAATGGAGTAACAAAAATATCTACAATCGACTATGTTTCAAAATGACAACACTACCATCAATAGTAGTAACCATAATCTCGACAATAGACTATCTTCCATAATGACAAGGCTACCAACCATTCTAGTAACAAAAATCTCGACAACAGACTACCTTTAATAATAACAAGGCTACCATCCATTGTTGTAACAAAAATCTAGAAAACAGACTACCTTCCATAATGATAAGGCTACCATCCATTAGAGTAACAAAAATCTCGACAACGGACTACCTTCCATAATGACAAGGCTACCATCCATTAGAGTAACGAAAATATCAACAAGAGACTACCTTCAATAATGAGAAGGCTACCATCCATTGGAGTAACAAAAATCTCGCCAACAGACTACCTTCCATAATGACAAGGCTACCATCCATTGGAGTGACAAAAATATCGACTATAGACTAATTTCCATAATGACAAGGCTACCATCCATTGGAGTAACAAAATCTCGACAACAAACTACCTTCCATAATGACAAGGATAACATCCCTTAGACTATCAAAAATCTAGAAAACAGACTATCTTCCATAATGATAAGGCTACCATCCATTAGAGTAATAAAAATCTCGACAACAAACTACCTTCCATAACGACAAGGCTTCCATCCATTAGAGTAACACAAATATCAAAAAGAGACTACCTTCCATAATGACAAGGCTACCATCTATTGGAGTAACAAAAATCTCCCCAACGGACTACCTTCCATAATGACAAGGCTACCATCCATTGGAGTGACAAAATCTCGATAATAGACTACATTTCATAATTGCAAGGCTAACATCCATTGGAGTAACAAAATTTCGAAAACAAACTACCTTCCATAATGACAAGGCAACCATCCATTGGAATAACAAAAATCTCGATAACAGACTATCTTCCATAATGACAAGGCTACCATCCATTGGAGTAACAAAAATATCGACAACAGACTATGTTCCATAATAACAAGGCTACAATCCATTGGAGTAATAAAAATATCGACAACACACTACCTTCCATAATGAAAAGGCTACCATCCATTGGAGTAATAAAAATATCGACAACAAACTACCTTCCATAATGAAAAGGCTACCATCCATTAGAGTAACAAAAATCTCAACAACAGACTACCTTCCATAATGACATGGCTACCATCCAATGGAGTAACAAAAATATCTACAATCGACTATGTTTCAAAATGACAACACTACCATCAATAGTAGTAACCATAATCTCGACAACAGACTATCTTCCATAATGACAAGGCTACTAACCATTGTAGTAACAAAAATCTCGACAACAGACTACCTTTAATAATAACAAGGCTACCATCCATTGTTGAAACAAAAATCTAGAAAACAGACTACCTTCCATAATGATAAGGCTACCATCCATTAGAGTAACAAAAATCTCAACAACGGACTACCTTCCATAATGACAAGGCTACCATCCATTAGAGTAACGAAAATATCAACAAGAGACTACCTTCCATAGTGAGAAGGCTACCATCCATTGGAGTAACAAAAATCTCGCCAACAGACTACCTTCCATAATGACAAGGCTACCAACCATTGGAGTGACAAAAATATCGACTATAGACTAATTTCCATAATGACAAGGCTACCATCCATTGGAGTAACAAAATCTCGACAACAAACTACCTTCCATAATGACAAGGATAACATCCATTAGACTATCAAAAATCTAGAAAACAGACTACCTTCCATTATGATAAGGCTACCATCCATTAGAGTAACAAAAATCTCGACAACAAACTACCTTCCATAACGACAAGGCTTCCATCCATTAGAGTAACGCAAATATCAAAAAGAGACTACCTTCCATAATGACAAGGCTACCATCCATTGGTGTAACAAAAATATCCCCAACGGACTACCTTCCATAATGACAAGGCTACCATCCATTGGAGTGACAAAAATCTCGATAATAGACTACATTTAATTATTGCAAGGCTAACATCCATTGGAGTAACAAAATTTCGAAAACAAACTACCTTCCATAATGACAAGGCAACCATCCATTGGAATAACAAAAATCTCGATAACAGACTATCTTCCGTAATGACAAGGCTACCATCCATTAGAGTAACAAAAATCTCAACAACAGACTACCTTCCATAATGACAAGGCTACCATCCATTGGAGTAACAAAAATATCTACAATCGACTATGTTTCAAAATGACAACGCTACCATCAATAGTAGTAACCATAATCTCGACAACAGACTATCTTCCATAATGACAAGGCTACCAACCATTGTAGTAACAAAAATCTCGACAACAAACTACCTTTAATAATAACAAAGCTACCATCTATTGTTGTAACAAAAATCTAGAAAACATACTACCTTCCATAATGATAAGGCTACCATCCATTGGAGTAACAAAAATCTCGACAACAGACTACCTTCCATAATGACAAGGCTACCATCTATTGGAATAACAAAAATCTCGAGAACATACTACCTTCCATAATGACAAGGCTACCATACATTATAGTAACAAAAATCTCGACGACAGACTACCTTCCATAATGACAAGGCTACCACCCATTAGAGTAACAAAAATCTCGACAACAGACTACCTACCATAATGACAAGGCTACCATCCATTGGAGTAACAAAAATATCAACAAGAGACTACCTTCCATAATGACAAGGCTACCATACATTGGAGTGACAAAAATCTCGATAATAGACTACATTTCATAATGACAAGGCTACCATCCATTGGAGTAACAAAATCTCGACAACAAACTTCCTTCAATAATGACAAGGCTACCATCCATTGGAATAACAAAAATCTTGATAACAGATTACCTTCCATAATGACAAGGCTACCATCCATTGGAGTAACAAATATATCGACAACAGACTGCGTTCCATATTAACAAGGCTACCATCCATTGGAGTAATAAAAATATCGACAACACACTACCTTCCATAATGAAAAGGCTACCATCCATTGGAGTAATAAAAATATCGACAACAGACTACCTTCCATAATGAAAAGGCTACCATCCATTAGATTAACAAAAATCTCAACAACAGACTACCTTCCATAATGACAAGGCTACCATCCATTGGAGTAACAAAAATATCTACAATCGACTATGTTTCAAAATGACAACGCTACCATCAATAGTAGTAACCAAAATCTCGACAACAGACTATCTTCCATAATGACAATGCTACCAACCATTGTAGTAACAAAAATCTCGACAACAGACTACCTTTAATAATAACAAGGCTACCATCCATTGTTGTAACAAAAATCTAGAAAACATACTACCTTCCATAATGAAAAGGCTACCATCCATTGGAGTAACAAAAATCTCGACAACAAACTACCTTCCATAATGACAAGGCTACCATCTATTGGAGTAACAAAAATCTCGACAACATACTACCTTCCATAATGACAAGGCTACCACGCATTAGAGTAACAAAAATCTCGACAACAGACTACCTTCCATAACGACAAGGCTTCCATCCATTAGAGTAACGCAAATATCAAAAAGAGACTACCTTCCATAATGACAAGGCTACCATCCATTGGTGTAACAAAAATATCCCCAACGGACTACCTTCCATAATGACAAGGCTACCATCCATTAGAGTGACAAAAATCTCGATAATAGACTACATTTAATAATTGCAAGGCTAACATCCATTGGAGTAACAAAATTTCGAAAACAAACTACCTTCCATAATGACAAGGCAACCATCCATTGGAATAACAAAAATCTCGATAACAGACTATCTTCCGTAATGACAAGGCTACCATCCATTAGAGTAACAAAAATCTCAACAACAGACTACCTTCCATAATGACAAGGCTACCATCCATTGGAGTAACAAAAATATCTACAATCGACTATGTTTCAAAATGACAACGCTACCATCAATAGTAGTAACCAAAATCTCGACAACAGACTATCTTCCATAATGACAAGGCTACCAACCATTGTAGTAACAAAAATCTCGACAACAGACTACCTTTAATAATAACAAAGCTACCATCTATTGTTGTAACAAAAATCTAGAAAACATACTACCTTCCATAATGATAAGGCTACCATCCATTGGAGTAACAAAAATCTCGACAACAGACTACCTTCCATAATGACAAGGCTACCATCTATTGGAATAACAAAAATCTCGAGAACATACTACCTTCCATAATGACAAGGCTACCATACATTAGAGTAACAAAAATCTCGACGACAGACTACCTTCCATAATGACAAGGCTACCATCCATTGGAGTAACAAAAATATCAACAAGAGACTACCTTCCATAATGACAAGGCTACCATCCATTGGAGTGACAAAAATCTCGATAATAGACTACATTTCATAATGACAAGGCTACCATCCATTGGAGTAACAAAATCTCGACAACAAACTTCCTTCAATAATGACAAGGCTACCATCCATTGGAATAACAAAAATCTTGATAACAGATTACCTTCCATAATGACAAGGCTACCATCCATTGGAGTAACAAATATATCGACAACAGACTGCGTTCCATATTAACAAGGCTACCATCCATTGGAGTAATAAAAATATCGACAACACACTACCTTCCATAATGAAAAGGCTACCATCCATTGGAGTAATAAAAATATCGACAACAGACTACCTTCCATAATGAAAAGGCTACCATCCATTAGATTAACAAAAATCTCAACAACAGACTACCTTCCATAATGACAAGGCTACCATCCATTGGAGTAACAAAAATATCTACAATCGACTATGTTTCAAAATGACAACGCTACCATCAATAGTAGTAACCAAAATCTCGACAACAGACTATCTTCCATAATGACAATGCTACCAACCATTGTAGTAACAAAAATCTCGACAACAGACTACCTTTAATAATAACAAGGCTACCATCCATTGTTGTAACAAAAATCTAGAAAACATACTACCTTCCATAATGAAAAGGCTACCATCCATTGGAGTAACAAAAATCTCGACAACAGACTACCTTCCATAATGACAAGGCTACCATCTATTGGAGTAACAAAAATCTCGACAACATACTACCTTCCATAATGACAAGGCTACCACGCATTAGAGTAACAAAAATCTCGACAACAGACTACCTTCCATAATGACAAGGCTACCATCCATTGGAGTAACGAAAATATCAACAAGAGACTACCTTCCATAATGACAAGGCTGCCATCCATTGGAGTGACAAAAATCTCAATAATAGACTACATTTCATAATGACAAGGCTACCATCCATTGGAGTAACAAAATCTCGACAACAAACTTCCTTCCATAATGACAAGGCTACCATCCATTGGAATAACAAAAATCTCGATAACAGACTACCTTCCATAATGGCAAGGCTCCCATCCATTGGAGGAACAAAAATATCGACAATAGACTACGTTCCATAATAACAAGGCTACCATCCATTGGAGTTACAAAAATATCGATAGCACACTACCTTACATAATGAAAAGGCTACCATCCATTGGAGTAACAAAAATATCGATAACAAACTACCTTCCATAATGAAAAGGCTACCATCCATTAGAGTAACAAAAATCTCGACAACAGACTACCTTCCATAATGACAAGGCTACCATCCATTGGAGTAACGAATATATCAACAAGAGACTACCTTCCATAATGAGAAGGCTACCATCCATTGGAGTAACAAAAATCTCGCCAACAGACTACCTTCCATAATGACAAGGCTACCATCCATTGGAGTGACAAAAATATCGACTATAGACTAAGTTCCATAATGACAAGGCTACCATCCATTAGAGTAACAAAATCTCGACAACAAACTACCTTCCATAATGACAAGGATAACATCCATTAGAGTAACAAAAATCTAGAAAACAGACTACCTTCCATAATGATAAGGCTACCATCCATTAGAGTAACAAAAATCTCGACAACAAACTACCTTCCATAATGACAAGGCTTCCATCCATTGGAGTAACGCAAATATCAACAAGAGACTACCTTCCATAATGACAAGGATACCATCCATTGGAGTAACAAAAATCTCGCCAACAGACTACCTTCCATAATGAAAAGGCTACCATCCATTGGAGTGACAAAAATATCGACTATAGACTAAGTTCCATAATGACAAGGCTACCATCCATTAGAGTAACAAAATCTCGACAACAAACTACCTTCCATAATGACAAGGATAACATCCATTAGAGTAACAATAATCTAGAAAACAGACTACCTTCCATAATGATAAGGCTACCATCCATTAGAGTAACAAAAATCTCGACAACAAACTACCTTCCATAACGACAAGGCTTCCATCCATTAGAGTAACGCAAATATCAACAAGAGACTACCTTCCATAATGACAAGGCTACCATCCATTGGAGTAACAAAAATCTCCCCAACCGACTACCTTCCATAATGACAAGGCTACCATCCATTGGAGTAACAAAATCTCGACAACAAACTACCTTCCATAATGACAAGGCTACCATCCATTGGAATAACAAAAATCTCGATAACAGACTACCTTCCATAATGACAAGGCTACCATCCATTGGAGTAACAAAAATATCGACAACAGACTACGTTCCATAATAACAAGGCTACCATCCATTGGAATAATAAAAATATCGACAACACACTACCTTCCATAATGAAAAGGCTACCATCCATTGGAGTAATGAAAATATCGACAACAGACTACCTTCCATAATGAAAAGGCTACCATCCATTAGAGTAACAAAAATCTCAACAACAGAATACCTTCCATGATGACAAGGCTACCATCCATTGGAGTAACAAAAATATCTATAATCGACTATGTTTCAAAATGACAATGCTACCATCAATTGTAGTAACCAAAATCTCGACAACAGACTATCTTCCATAATGACAAGGCTACCAACCATTGTAGTAACAAAAATCTCGACAACAGACTACCTTTAATAATAACAAGGCTACCATCCATTGTTGTAACAAAAATCTAGAAAACAGACTACCTTCCATAATGATAAGGCTACCATCCATTGGAGTAACAAAAATCTCGAGAACATACTACCTTCCATAATGACAAGGCTACCATCTATTGGAATAACAAAAATCTCGAGAACATACTACTTTCCATAATTACAAGGCTACCATCCATTAGAGTAACAAAAATCTCGACAACAGACTACCTTCCATAATGACAAGGCTACCACCCATTAGAGTAACAAAAATATCGACAACAGACTACCTTCCATAATGACAAGCCTACCATCCATTGGAGTAACGAAAATATCAACAAGAGACTACCTTCCATAATGACAAGGCTACCATCCATTAGAGTGACAAAAATCTCGACAACAGACTACCTTCCATAATGAAAAGGCTACCATCCATTAGAGTAACAAAAATCTCAACAACAGACTACCTTCCATAATGACAAGGCTACCATCCATTAGTGTAACAAAAATATCTACAATCGACTATGTGTCAAAATGACAACGCTACCATCAATAGTAGTAACCAAAATCTCGACAACAGACTATCTTCCAAAATGACAAGGCTACCAACCATTGTAGTAACAAAAATCTCGACAACAAACTACCTTTAATAATAACAAGGCTACCATTCATTGTTGTAACAAAAATCTAGAAAACAGACTACCTTCAATAATGATAAGGCTACCATCCATTGGAGTAACAAAAATCTCGACAACAGACTACCTTCCATAATGACAAGGCTACCATCCATTGGAGTGACAAAAATATCGACTATAGACTAATTTCCAAAATGACAAGGCTACCATCCATTGGAGTAACAAAATCTCGATAACAAACTACCTTCCATAATGACAAGGATAACATCCATTAGAGTAACAAAAATCTAGAAAACAGACTACCTTCCATAATGATAAGGCTACCATCCATTGGAGTAACAAAAATCTCGACAACAGACTCCCTTCCATAATGACAAGGCTACCATCTATTTGAATAACAAAAATCTCGAGAACATACTACCTTCCATAATGACAAGGCTACCATCCATTAGAGTAACAAAAATCTCGACAACAGACTACCTTCCATAATGACAAGGCTACCACCCATTAGAGTAACAAAAATCTCGACAACAGACTACCTTCCATAATGAAAAGGCTACCATCCATTACAGTAATAAATCTAGAAAACAGACTACCTTCCATAATGACAAGGCTACAATCCATTGGAATAACAAAAATCTCGAGAACATACTACTTTCCATAATGACAAGGCTACCATCCATTAGAGTACCAAAAATCTCGACAACAGATTACCTTCCATAATGACAAGGCTACCATCCATTAGAGTAACAAAAATCTCAACAACAGACTACCTTCCATAATGACAAGGCTACCATCCATTGGAGTAACAAAAATCTCGACAAGAGATTACCCTCCATAATGACAATGCTACCATCCATTAAAGTAACAAAAATCTGGACAACAAACTACCTTACATAATGAGAAGGCTACCATCCATTGGAGTGACAAAAATATCGATAATAGACTACCTTCCATAATGACAAGGCTACCATCCATTGGAGTAACAAAATCTCGACAACAAACTACCTTTCATAATGACAAGGCTACCATCCATTGGAGTAACAAAAATATCGACAACAAACTAACTTCCATAATGCCAAGGCTACCATCCATTTGAATAAAAAAAATCTCGACAACAAACTACCTTCAATAATGACAAGGCTACCATCCATTGGAGTAACAAAAATATCAACAAGAGACTACCTTCCATAATGACAAGGCTACCATCCATTGGAGTAACAAAAATCTCGCCAACAGACTACCTTCCCTAATGATAAGGCTACCATCCATTGGAGTGACAAAAATATCGACAATAGACTACCTTCCATAATGACAAGGGTACCATCCATTGGAGTAACAAAAATATTGACAACAAACTACTTTCCATAATGACAAGGCTACCATCCATTGGAATAACAAAAATCTCAACAACAAACTACCTTCTATAATAACAAGGCTACCATCCATTAGACTAACAAAAATCTAGAAAACAGACTACCTTCCATAATGACAAGGCTACCATTCATTGGAGTAACAAAAATCTCGACAACAGGCAACCTTCCATAATGACAAGGCTACCATCTATTGGAATAACAAAAATCTTGAGAACAGACTACCATCCATAATGACAAGGCTACCATCCATTAGAGTAACGAAAATATCGACAACAGACTACCTTCCATAATGACAATGCTACCATCCATTAGAGTAACAAAAACCTCGACAACAAACTACCTTCCATAACGACAAGGCTTCCATCCATTAGAGTAACACAAATATCAACAAGAGACTACCTTCCATAATGACAAGGCTACCATCCATTGGAGTAACAAAAATCTCCCCAGCGGATTACCTTCCATAATGACAAGGCTACCATCCATTGAATGACAAAAATCTCGATAATAAACTAAATTTCATAATGACAAGGCTACCATTCATTAGAGTAACAAAATCTCGACAACAAACATCCTTCCATAATGACAAGGCTACCATCCATTGGAATAACAAAAATCTCGATAACAGACTACCTTCCATAATGAGAAGTCTACCATCCATTGGAGTAAAAAAAATCTCGACAATAGACTACGTTCCATAATAACAAGGCTACCATCCATTGGAGTAACAAAAATATGGAGAACACACTACCTTACATAATGAAAAGGCTACCATCCATTGGAGTAACAAAAATATCGACAACAGACTACCTTCCATAATGAAAAGGCTACCATCCATTAGAGTAACAAAAATCTCGACAACAGACTACCTTCCATAATGACAAGGCTACCATCCATTGGAGTAACGAAAATATCAACAAGAGACTACCTTCCATAATGAGAAGGCTACCATCCATTGGAGTAACAAAAATCTCGCCAACAGACTATCTTCCATAATGACAAGGCTACCATCCATTGGAGTGACAAAAATATCGACTATAGACTAATTTCCATAATGACATGGCTACCATCCATTGGAGTAACAAAATCTCGACAACAAACTACCTTCCATAATGACAAGTATAACATCCATTAGAGTAACAAAAATATAGAAAACAGACTACCTTCCATAATTATAAGGCTACCATCCATTGGAGTAACAAAAATCTTGACAACCGACTCCCTTCCATAATGACAAGGCTACCATCTATTGGAATAACAAAAATCTCGAGAATATACTACCTTCCATAATGACAAGGCTACCATCCATTAGAGTAACAAAAATCTCGACAACAGACTACCTTCCATAATGACAAGGCTACCACCCATTAGAGTAACAAAAATCTCGACAACAGACTACCTTCCATAATGACAAGGCTACCATCCATTAGAGTAACAAATCTAGAAAATAGACTACCTTCCATAATGACAAGGCTACAATCCATTGGAATAACAAAAATCTCGAGAACATACTACTTTCCAGAATAACAAGGCTACCATTCATTAGAGTAACAAAAATCTCGACAACAGATTACCTTCCATAATGACAAGGCTACCATCCATTAGAGTAACAAAAATCTCTACAACAGACTACCTTCCATAATGACAAGGCTACCATCCATTGGCGTAACAAAAATCTCGACAAGAGATTACCTTCCATAATGACAATGCTACCATCCATTAAAGTAACAAAAATCTCGACAACAAACTACCTTACATAATGACAAGGCTACCATCCATTGGAGTGACAAAAATATCGATAATAGACTACCTTCCATAATGACAAGGCTACCATCCATTGGAGTAACAAAATCTCGACAACAAACTACCTTCCATAATGACAAGGCTACCATCCATTGGAGTAACAAAAATATCGACAACAGACTACCTTCCATAATGCCAAGGCTACCATCCATTGGAATAAAAAAAATCTCGACAACAAACTACCTTCAATAAAGACAACGCTACCATCCATTGGAGTAACGAAAATATCAACAAGAGACTACCTTCCATAATGACAAGGCTACCATCCATTGGAGTAACAAAAATCTCGCCAACAGACTACCTTCCATAATGATAAGGCTACCATCCATTGGAGTGACAAAAATATCGACAATAGACTACCTTCCATAATGACAAGGGTACCATCCATTGGAGTAACAAAAATATTGACAACAGACTACTTTCCATAATGACAAGGCTACCATCCATTGGAATAACAAAAATCTCAACAACAAACTACCTTCTATAATAACAAGGCTAACATCCATTAGAGTAACAAAAATCTAGAAAACAGACTACCTTCCATAATGACAAGGCTACCATTCATTGGAGTAACAAAAATCTCGACAACAGACAACCTTCCATAGTGACAAGGCTACCATCTATTGGAATAACAAAAATCTTGAGAACAGACTACCATCCATAATGACAAGGCTACCATCCATTAGAGTAACGAAAATATCGACAACAGACTACCTTCCTTAATGACAATGCTACCATACATTAGAGTAACAAAAATCTCGACAACAAACTACCTTCCATAACGACAAGGCTTCCATCCATTAGAGTAACACAAATATCAACAAGAGACTACCTTCCATAATGACAAGGCTACCATCCATTGGAGTAACAAAAATCTCCCCAGCGGACTACCTTCCATAATGACAAGGCTACCATCCATTGAGTGACAAAAATCTCGTTAATAGACTACATTTCATAATGACAAGGCTACCATCCATTGGAGGAACAAAATCTCGACAACAAACTTCCTTCCATAATGACAAGGCTACCATCCATTGGAATAACAGAAATATCGACAACAGACTACGTTCCATTATAACAAGGCTACCATCCATTGGAGTAACAAAAATATCGAGAACAAACTACCTTACATAATGAAAAGGCTACCATCCATTGGAGTAACAAAAATATCGACAACAGACTACCTTCCATAATGAAAAGGCTACCATCCATTAGAGTAACAAAAATCTCGACAACAGACTACCTTCCATAATGACAAGGCTACCATCCATTGGAGTAACGAAAATATCAACAAGAGACTACCTTTCATAATGAGAAGGCTACCATCCATTGGAGTAACAAAAATCTCGCCAACAGACTATCTTCCATAATGACAAGGCTACCGTCCATTGGAGTGACAAAAATATTGACTATAGACTAATTTCCATAATGACAAGGCTACCATCCATTGGAGTAACAAAATCTCGACAACAAACTACCTTCCATAATGACAAGGATAACATCCATTAGAGTAACAAAAATCTAGAAAACAGACTACCTTCCATAATGATAAGGCTACCATCCATTGGAGTAACAAAAATCTTGACAACCGACTCCCTTCCATAATGACAAGGCTACCATCTATTGGAATAACAAAAATCTCGAGAACATACTACCTTCCATAATGACAAGGCTACCATCCATTAGAGTAACAAAAATATCGACAACAGACTACCTTCCATAATGACAAGGCTACCATCCATTAGAGTAACAAAAATCTCGACAACAGACTACCTTCCATAACGACAAGGCTACCATCCATTAGTGTAACAAATCTAGAAAACAGACTACCTTCCATAATGACAAGGCTACAATCCATTGGAATAACAAAAATCTCGAGAACATACTACTTTCAATAATGACAAGGCTACCATCCATTAGAGTAACAAAAATCTCGACAACAGATTACCTTCCATAATGACAACGCTACCATCCATTAGAGTAACAAAAATCTCAACAACAGACTACCTTCCATAATGACAAGGCTACCATCCATTGGAGTAACAAAAATCTCGACAAGAGATTACCTTCCATAATGACAATGCTACCATCCATTAAAGTAACAAAAATCTCGACAACAAACTACCTTACATAATGACAAGGCTACCATCCATTGGAGTGACAAAAATATCGATAATAGACTACCTTCCATAATGACAAGGCTACCATCCATTGGAGTAACAAAATCTCGACAACAAACCACCTTCCATAATGACAAGGCTACCATCCATTGGAGTAACAAAAATATCGACAACAGACTACCTTCCATAATGCCAAGGCTACCATCCATTGGAATAAAAAATATCTCGACAACAAACTACCTTCAATAATGACAAGGCTACAATCCATTGGAGTAACAAAAATATCGACAACAGACTACAATCCATAATGAGAAGGCTACCATCCATTGGAGTAACGAAAATATCAACAACAAACTACCTTCCATAATGAGAAGGCTACCATCCATTGGAGTAACAAAAATCTCGCCAATAGACTACCTTCTATAATGACAAGGCTACCATCCATTGGAGTGAAAAAAATATCGACTATAGACTACCTTCCATAATGACAATGCTACCATCCATTAAAGTAACAAAATCTCGACAACAAACTACCTTACATAATGACAAGGCTACCATTCATTGGAGTGACAAAAATATCGAAAATAGACTACCTTCCATAATGACAAGACTACCATCCATTGGAGTAACAAAATCTCGACAACAAACTACCTTCCATAATGACAAGGCTACCATCCATTGGAGTAACAAAAATATAGACAACAGACAACCTTCCATAATGCCAAGGCTACCATCCATTGGAATAAAAAAAATCTCGACAACAAACTACCTTCAATAATGACAAGGCAACCATCCATTGGAGTAACAAAAATATCGACAACAGACTACCTTCCATAATGAAAAGGCTACCATCCATTAGAGTAACAAAAATCTCGACAACAGACTACCTTCCATAATGACAAGGCTACCATCCATTGGAGTAACGAAAATATCAACAACAAACTACCTTCCATAATGAGAAGGCTACCATCAATTGGAGTAACAAAAATCTCTCCAATAGACTACCTTCTATAATGACAAGGCTACCATCCGTTGGAGTGAAAAAAATATCGACTATAGACTATCTTCCATAATGACAAGGCTACCATCCATTGGAGTAACAAAATCTCGACAACAAACTACCTTCCATAATGACAAGGCTACCATCCATTGGAGTAACAAAAATCTTGAAAACAGACTACCTTCCATAATGACAAGGCTACAATCCATTGGAATAAAAAAAATCTCGGCAATAGACTACCTTTCATAATGACAAGGCTACCATCTATTGGAATAACAAAAATCACGAGAACATACTACCTTCCATAATGACAAGGCTACCATCATTTAGAGTAACAAAAATCTCGACAACAGACTACCTTCCATAATGACAAGGCTACCATCCATTAGAGTAACAAAAATCTCAACAACAGACTACCTTCCATAATGAAAAGGCTACCATCCATTGGAGTAACGAAAATATCAACAAGAGACTACCTTCCATAATGAGAAGGCTACCATCCATTGGAGTAACAAAAATCTCGCCAACAGACTACCTTCCATAGTGACAAGGCTACCATCCATTAGAGTGACAAAAATATCGACTATAGTCTACCTTCCATAATGACAAGGCAACCATCCATTGGATTAACAAAATCTCGACAACAAACTACCTTCCATAATGACAATGCTAGCATCCATTGGAGTAACAAAATCTAGGAAACAGACTACCTTCCATAATGACAAGGCTACAATCCATTGGAATAACAAAAATCTCGAAAATAGACTTCCTTCCATAATGACAAGGCTACCATCTATTGGAATAAAAAATTCTCGAGAACATACTACCTTCCATAATGACAAGGCTACCATCCATTAGAGTAACAAAAATCTCGACAACAGATTACCTTCCATAATGACAACGCTACCATCCATTAGAGTAACAAAAATCTCAACAACAGACTACCTTCCATAATGACAAGGCTACCATCCATTGGAGTAACAAAAATCTCGACAAGAGATTACCTTCCATAATGACAATGCTACCATCCATTAAAGTAACAAAAATCTCGACAACAAACTACCTTACATAATGACAAGGATACCATCCATTGGAGTGACAAAAATATCGATAATAGACTACCTTCCATAATGACAAGGCTACCATCCATTGGAGTAACAAAATCTCGACAACAAACTACCTTCCATAATGACAAGGCTACCATCCATTGGAGTAACAAAAATATCGACAACAGACTACCTTCCATAATGCCAAGGCTACCATCCATTGGAATAAAAAAAATCTCGACAACAAACTACCTTCAATAATGACAAGGCTACAATCCATTGAAGTAACAAAAATATCGACAACAGACTACCTTCCATAATGAAAAGGCTACCATCCATTAGAGTAACAAAAATCTCGACAACAGACTACATTCCATAATGAGAAGGCTACCATCCATTGGAGTAATGAAAATATCAACAACAAACTACCTTCCATAATGAGAAGGCTACCATCCATTGGAGTAACAAAAACCTCGCCAATAGACTACCTTCTATAATGACAAGGCTACCATCCATTGGAGTGAAAAAAATATCGACTATAGACTACCTTCCATAATGACAATGCTACCATCCATTAAAGTAACAAAATCTCGACAACAAATTACCTTACATAATGACAAGGCTACCATTCATTGGAGTGACAAAAATATCGATAATAGACTACCTTCCATAATGACAAGACTACCATCCATTGGAGTAACAAAATCTCGACAACAAACTACCTTCCATAATGACAAGGCTACCATCCATTGGAGTAACAAAAATATTGACAACAGACAACCTTCCATAATGCCAAGGCTACCATCCATTGGAATAAAAAAAATCTCGAAAACAAACTACCTTCAATAATGACAAGGCAACCATCCATTGGAGTAACAAAAATATCGACAACAGACTACCTTCCATAATGAAAAGGCTACCATCCATTAGAGTAACAAAAATCTCGACAACAGACTACCTTCCATAATGACAAGGCTACCATCCATTGGAGTAACGAAAATATCAACAACAAACTACCTTCCATAATGAGAAGGCTACCATCAATTGGAGTAACAAAAATCTCTCCAATAGACTACCTTCTATAATGACAAGGCTACCATCCGTTGGAGTGAAAAAAATATCGACTATAGACTATCTTCCATAATGACAAGGCTACCATCCATTGGAGTAACAAAATCTCGACAACAAACTACCTTCCATAATGACAGGGCTACCATCCATTGGAGTAACAAAAATCTTGAAAACAGACTACCTTCCATAATGACAAGGCTACAATCCATTGGAATAAAAAAAATCTCGGCAACAGACTACCTTTCATAATGACAAGGCTACCATCTATTGGAATAACAAAAATCACGAGAACATACTACCTTCCATAATGACAAGGCTACCATCATTTAGAGTAACAAAAATCTCGACAACAGACTACCTTCCATAATGACAAGGCTACCATCCATTAGAGTAACAAAAATCTCAACAACAGACTACCTTCCATAATGAAAAGGCTACCATCCATTGGAGTAACGAAAATATCAACAAGAGACTACCTTCCATAATGAGAAGGCTACCATCCATTGGAGTAACAAAAATCTCGCCAACAGACTACCTTCCATAATGACAAGGCTACCATCCATTAGAGTGACAAAAATATCGACTATAGTCTACCTTCCATAATGACAAGGCAACCATCCATCGGATTAACAAAATCTCGACAATAAAATACCTTCAATAATGACAAGGCTACCATCCATTAGAGGAACAAAAATCTCGACAACAAACTACCTTCCATAATGACAAGGCTACCATCCATTGGAGTAAAGAAAATATCAACAAGAGACTACCTTTTGTAATGACAAGGCTACCATTCATTGGAGTAACAAAAATCTCGACAACAGAATATCTTCCATAATGACAAGGCTACCATCTATTGGAATAAAAAAATCTCGAGAACATACTACCTTCAATAATGACAAGGCTACCATCCATTAGAGTAACAAAAATCTCGACAACAAAATACCTTCAATAATGACAAGGCTACCATCAATTAGAGGAACAAAAATCTCGTCAACAGACTACCTTCCATAATGACAAGGCTACCATCCATTGGAGTAACAAAAATATCAACAAGAGACTACCTTCTGTAATGACAAGGCTACCATTCATTGGAGTAACAAAAATCTCGCCAACAGACTACCTTCCATAATGACAAGGCTACCATCCATTGGAGTGACAAAAATATCGACAATAGACTACCTTCCATAATGACAAGGAAACCATCCATTGGAGTAACAAAATCTCGACAACAAACTACCTTCCATAATGACAAGGATACCATCCACTGGAGTAACAAAAACATCGACAACAGACTACTTTCCATAATGACAAGGCTACCATCCATTGGAATAACAAATATCTCGACAACAAACTACCTTTCATAATGACAAGGCTACCATCCATTAGAGTAACACAAATATCAATAAGAGACTACCTTCTATAATGACTAGGCTACCATCCATTGGAGTAACAAAAATCTCCCAAACAGACTACCTTCCATAATGACAAGGCTTCCATCCATTGGAGTGACAAAAATCTCGACAATAGACTACCTTCCATAATGACAAGGCTACCATCCATTGGAGTAATAAAATCTCGACAACAAACTACCTTCCATAATGACAAGGCTACCATCCATTGGAGTAACAAAAATATCGACAACAAACTACCTTCCATAATGCCAAGGCTACCATCCATTGGAATAACAAAAATCTCGACAACAAACTACCTTCCATAATGACAAGGCTACCATCCATTGGAATAACAAAAAAATGGACAACAGACTACGTTCCATAATAACAAGGCTACCATCCATTGAAGCAACAAAAACATCGACAACAGACTACCTTCCATAATGAAAAGGCTACCATCAGTTGGAGTAACGAAAATATCAACAAGAGACTACCTTCCATAATGAGAAGGCTACCATCCATTGGAGTAACAAAAATCTCGCCAACAGACTACCTTCCATAATGACAAGGCTACCAACCATTGGAGTGACAAAAATATCGACTATAGACTACCTTCCATAATGACAAGGCTACCATCCATTGGATTAACAAAATCTCGACAACAAACTACCTTCCATAATGACAAGCCTACCATCCATTGGAGTAACAAAAATCTAGAAAACAGACTACCTTCCATAATGACAAGGCTACCATTCATTGGAGTAACAAAAATCTCGACAACAGACTATCTTCCATAATGACAAGGCTACCATCTATTGGAATAAAAAAATCTCGAGAACATACTACCTTCCATAATGACAAGGCTACCATCCATTAGAGTAACAAAAATCTCGACAACAAAATACCTTCAATAATGACAAGGCTACCATCCATTAGAGGAACAAAAATCTCGTCAACAGACTACCTTCCATAATGACAAGGCTACCATCCATTGGAGTAACGAAAATATCAACAAGAGACTACCTTCTGTAATGACAAGGCTACCATTCATTGGAGTAACAAAAATCTCGCCAACAGACTACCTTCCATAATGACAAGGCTACCATCCATTGGAGTGACAAAAATATCGACAATAGACTACCTTCCATAATGACAAGGAAACCATCCATTGGAGTAACAAAATCTCGACAACAAACTACCTTCCATAATGACAAGGATACCATCCACTGGAGTAACAAAAACACCGACAACAGACTACTTTCCATAATGACAAGGCTACCATCCATTGGAATAACAAATATCTCGACAACAAACTACCTTTCATAACAACAAGGCTAGCATCCATCAGAGTAACAAAAATATAGTAAACAAACTACCTTCCATAATGACAAGGCTACCATTCATTGGAGTAATAAAAATCTCGACAACAGACTACCTTCCATAATGACAAGGCTACCATCCATTAGAGTAACACAAATATCAATAAGAGACTACCTTCTATAATGACTAGGCTACCATCCATTGGAGTAACAAAAATCTCCCAAACAGACTACCTTCCATAATGACAAGGCTTCCATCCATTGGAGTGACAAAAATCTCGACAATAGACTACCTTCCATAATGACAAGGCTACCATCCATTGGAGTAATAAAATCTCGACAACAAACTACCTTCCATAATGACAAGGCTACCATCCATTGGAGTAACAAAAATATCGACAACAAACTACCTTCCATAATGCCAAGGCTACCATCCATTGGAATAACAAAAATCTCGACAACAAACTACCTTCCATAATGACAAGGCTACCATCCATTGGAATAACAAAAAAATGGACAACAGACTACGTTCCATAATAACAAGGCTACCATCCATTGAAGCAACAAAAACATCGACAACAGACTACCTTCCATAATGAAAAGGCTACCATCCGTTGGAGTAACGAAAATATCAACAAGAGACTACCTTCCATAATGAGAAGGCTACCATCCATTGGAGTAACAAAAATCTCGCCAACAGACTACCTTCCATAATGACAAGGCTACCAACCATTGGAGTGACAAAAATATCGACTATAGACTACCTTCCATAATGACAAGGCTACCATCCATTGGATTAACAAAATCTCGACAACAAACTACCTTCCATAATGACAAGCCTACCATCCATTGGAGTAACAAAAATCTAGAAAACAGACTACCTTCCATAATGATAAGGCTACAATCCATTGGAATAACAAAAATATCGACAACAAACTACCTTCCATAATGACAAGGCTACCATCTATTGGAATAAAAAAATCTTGAGAACATACTACCTTCCATAATGACAAGGCTACCATCCATTAGAGTAACAAAAATCTCGACAACAAAATACCTTCAATAATGACAAGGCTACCATCCATTAGAGGAACAAAAATCTCGACAACAGACTACCTTCCATAATGAGAAGGCTACCATCCATTGGAGTAACGAAAATATCAACAAGAGACTACCTTCTGTAATGACAAGGCTACCATTCATCGGAGTAACAAAAATCTCGCCAACAGACTACCTTCCATAATGACAAGGCTACCATCCATTGGAGTGACAAAATTATCGACAATAGACTACCTTCCATAATGACAAGGCAACCATCCATTGGAGTAACAAAAATATCGACAACAAACTACTTTCCATAATGACAAGGCTAACATCCATTGGAATAACAAATACATCGACAACAAACTACCTTCCATAACAACAAGGATAGCATCCATTAGAGTAACAAAAATATAGTAAACAGACTACCTACCATAATGACAAGGCTACCATTCATTGGAGTAATAAAAATCTCGACAACAGACTACCTTCCATAATGACAAGGCTACCATCTATTTGAACAACAAAAATCTCTGGAACAGACTACCTTCCATAATGATAAGGCTACCATCCATTAGAGTAGCAAAAATACCTAAAACAGACTACCTTCCATAATGACAAGGCTACCATCCATTAGAGTAACAAAAATCTCGACAACAGAGTACCTTCCATAACGACAAGGCTCCTATTTATTAGAGTAACACAAATATCAATAAGAGACTACCTTCCATAATGACTAGGCTACCGTCCATTAGAGTAACAAAAATCTCCCAAACATACTACCTTCCATAATGACAAGGCTACAATCCATTGGAGTGACAAAAATCTCGACAATAGACTACCTTCCATAATGACAAGGCTTCCATCCATTGGAGTAACAAAATCTCAACAACAAACTACCTTCCATAATGACAAGGCTACCATCCATTGGAGTAACAAAAATATCGACAACAAACTACCTTCCATAATGCCAAGGCTACCATCCATTGGAATAACAAAAATCTCGACAACAAACTACCTTCCATAATGACAAGGCTACCATCCATTGGAGTAACAAAAAAATCGACAACAGACTACGTTCCATAATAACAAGGCTACCATCCATTGAAGTAACAAAAACATCGACAATAGACTACCTTCCATAATGAAAAGGCTACCATCCATTGGAGTAACAAAAATATCGACAACAGACTACCTTCCATAATGAAAAGGCTACCATCCATTAGAGTAATAAAAATCTCGACTACAGACTACCTTCCATAATGACAAGGCTACTATCCATTGGAGTAACAAAAATATTAATAAGAGACTACCTTCCATAATGACAAGACTACCATCCATTGGATTAACAAAATCTCGACAACAAACTACCTTCCATAATGACAAGGCTACCATCCATTGGAGTAACAAAAATCTAGAAAACAGACTACCTTCCATAATGACAAGGCTACCATCCACTGGAGTAATAAAAATCTCAACAACAGACTACCTTCCATAATGACAAGGCTACCATCTATTTGAACAACAAAAATCTCGGGAACAGACTACCTTCCATAATGACAAGGCTACCATCCATTAGAGTAACAAAAATCTCGACAACAAAATGCCTTCAATAATGACAAGGCTACCATCCATTAGAGGAACAAAAATCTCGACAACAGACTACCTTCCATAATGAGAAGGCTACCATCCATTGGAGTAACGAAAATATCAACAAGAGACTACCTTCAGTAATGACAAGGCTACCATTCATTGGAGTAACAAAAATCTCAACAACACACTACCTTCCATAATGACAAGGTTACCATCTATTGGAATAAAAAATTCTCGAGAACATACTACCTTCCATAATGACAAGGCTACCATCCATTAGAGTAACAAAAATCTCGACAACAAAATACCTTCAATAATGACAAGGCTACCATCCATTAGAGGAACAAAAATCTCGTCAACAGACTACCTTCCATAATGACAAGGCTACCATCCATTGGAGTAACGAAAATATCAACAAGAGACTATCTTCTGTAATGACAAGGCTACCATTCATTGGAGTAACAAAAATCTCGCCAACAGACTACCTTCCATAATGACAAGGCTACCATCCATTGGAGTGACAAAAATATCGACAATAGACTACCTTCCATAATGACAAGGAAACCATCCATTGGAGTAACAAAATCTCGACTACAAACTACCTTCCATAATGACAAGGATACCATCCACTGGAGTAACAAAAACATTGACAACAGACTACTTTCCATAATGACAAGGCTACCATCCATTGGAATAACAAATATCTCGACAACAAACTACCTTCCATAACAACAAGGCTAGCATCCATCAGAGTAACAAAAATATAGTAAACAAACTACCTTCCATAATGACAAGGCTACCATTCATTGGAGTAATAAAAATCTCGACAACAGACTACCTTCCATAATGACAAGGCTACCATCTATTTGAACAACAAAAATCTCGGGAACAGACTACCTTCCATAATGACAAGGCTACCATCCATTAGAGTAACAAAAATCTCGACAACAAAATGCCTTCAATAATGACAAGGCTACCATCCATTAGAGGAACAAAAATCTCGACAACAGACTACCTTCCATAATGAGAAGGCTACCATCCATTGGAGTAACGAATATATCAACAAGAGACTACCTTCAGTAATGACAAGGCTACCATTCATTGGAGTAACAAAAATCTCGACAACAGACTACCTTCCATAATGACAAGGCTACCATCTATTGGAATAAAAAATTCTCGAGAACATACTACCTTCCATAATGACAAGGCTACCATCCATTAGAGTAACAAAAATCTCGACAACAAAATACCTTCAATAATGACAAGGCTACCATCCATTAGAGGAACAAAAATCTCGTCAACAGACTACCTTCCATAATGACAAGGCTACCATCCATTGGAGTAACGAAAATATCAACAAGAGACTATCTTCTGTAATGACAAGGCTACCATTCATTGGAGTAACAAAAATCTCGCTAACAGACTACCTTCCATAATGACAAGGCTACCATCCATTGGAGTGACAAAAATATCGACAATAGACTACCTTCCATAATGACAAGGAAACCATCCATTGGAGTAACAAAATCTCGACAACAAACTACCTTCCATAATGACAAGGATACCATCCACTGGAGTAACAAAAACATCGACAACAGACTACTTTCCATAATGACAAGGCTACCATCCATTGGAATAACAAATATCTCGACAACAAACTACTTTCCATAACAACAAGGCTAGCATCCATCAGAGTAACAAAAATATAGTAAACAAACTACCTTCCATAATGACAAGGCTACCATTCATTGGAGTAATAAAAATCTCGACAACAGACTACCTTCCATAATGACAAGGCTACCATCTATTTGAACAACAAAAATCTCGGGAACAGACTACCTTCCATAATGATAAGGCTACCGTCCATTAGAGTAGCAAAAATACCTAAAACAGACTACCTTCCATAATGACAAGGCTACCATCCATTAGAGTAACAAAAATCTCGACAACAGACTACCTTCCATAACGACAAGGCTACCATCCATTAGAGTAATACAAATATCAATAAGAGACTACCTTCTATAATGACTAGGCTACCATCCATTGGAGTAACAAAAATCTCCCAAACAGACTACCTTCCATAATGACAAGGCTACCATCCATTGGAGTGACAAAAATCTCGACAATAGACTACCTTCCATAATGACAAGGCTACCATCCATTGGAGTAACAAAATCTCGACAACAAACTACCTTCCATAATGACAAGTCTACCATCCATTGGAGTAACAAAAATATCGACAACAAACTACCTTCCATAATGCCAAGGCTACCATCCATTGGAATAACAAAAATCTCGACAACAAACTACCTTCCATAATGACAAGGCTACCATCAATTGGAATAACAAAAAAATCGACAACACACTACGTTCCATAATAACAAGGCTACCATCCAATGAAGCAACAAAAACATCGTCAACAGACTACCTTCCATAATGAAAAGGCTACCATCCATTGGAGTAACGAAAATATCAACAAGAGACTACCTTCCATAATGAGAAGGCTACCATCCATTAGAGTAACAAAAATCTCGCCAACAGACTACCTTCCATAAGGACAAGGCTACCAACCATTGGAGTGACAAAAATATCGACTATAGACTACCTTCCATAATGACAAGGCTACCATCCATTGGATTAACAAAATCTCGATAACAAACTACCTTCCATAATGACAAGGCTACCATCCATTGGAGTAACAAAAATCTAGAAAACAGACTACCTTCCATAATGACAAGGCTACAATCCATTGGAATAACAAAAATATCGACAACAAACTACCTTCCATATTGACAAGGCTACCATCTATTGGAATAAAAAAATCTTGAGAACTTACTACCTTCCATAATGACAAGGCTACCATCCATTAGAGTAACAAATATCTCCATAACAAAAAACATTCAATAATGACAAGGCTACCATCCATTAGAGGAACAAAAATCTCGACAACAGACTACCTTCCATAATGAGAAGGCTACCATCCATTGGAGTAACGAAAATATCAACAAGAGACTACCTTCTGTAATGACAAGCCTACCATTCATTTGAGTAACAAAAATCTCGCCAACAGACTACCTTGCATAATGACAAGGCTACCATCCATTGGAGTGACAAAATTATCGACAATAGACTACCTTCCATAATGACAAGGCAACCATCCATTGGAGTAACAAAAATATCGACAACAAACTACTTTCCATAATGACAAGGCTACCATCCATTGGAATAACAAATATCTCGACAACAAACTACCTTCCATAACAACAAGGCTAGCATCCATTAGAGTAACAAAAATATAGTAAACAGACTACCTTCCATAATGACAAGGCTACCATTCATTGGAGTAATAAAAATCTCGACAACAGACTACCTTCCATAATGACAAGGCTACCATCTATTTGAACAACAAAAATCTCGGGAACATACTACCTTCCATAATGATAAGGCTACTATCCATTAGAGTAGCAAAAATACCTAAAACAGACTACCTTCCATAATGACAAGGCTACCATCCATTAGAGTAACAAAAATCTCGACAACAGAGTACCTTCCATAACGACAAGGCTACCATCCATTAGAGTAACACAAATATCAATAAGAGACTACCTTCCATAATGACTAGGCTACCGTCCATTGGAGTAACAAAACTCTCCCAAAAAGACTACCTTCCATAATGACAAGGCTACCATCCATTGGAGTGACAAAAATCTCGACAATAGACTACCTTCCATAATGACAAGGCTACCATCCATTGGAGTAACAAAATCTCGATAACAAACTACCTTCCATAATGACAAGGCTACCATCCATTGGAGTAACAAAAATATCGACAACAAACTACCTTCCATAATGCCAAGGCTACCATCCATTGGAATAACAAAAATCTCGAAAACAAACTACCTTCCATAATGACAAGGCTACCATCCATTGGAGTAACAAAAAAATCGACAACAGACTACGTTCCATAATAACATGGCTACCATCCATTGAAGTAACAAAAACATCGACAACAGACTACCTTCCATAATGAAAAGGCTACCATCCATTGGAGTAACAAAAATATTGACAACAGACTACCTTCCATAATGAAAAGGCTACCATCCATTAGAGTAATAAAAATCTCGACTACAGACTACCTTCCGTAATGACAAGGCTACTATCCATTGGAGTAACAAAAATATCAACAAGAGACTACCTTCCATAATGACAAGGCTACCATCCATTGGATTAACAAAATCTCGACAACAAACTACCTTCCATAATGACAAGGCTACCATCCATTGGAGTAACAAAAATCTAGAAAACAGACTACCTTCCATAATGACAAGGCTACAATCCATTGGAATAACAAAAATATCGACAACAAACTACCTTCCAAAATGACAAGGCTACCATCTATTGGAATAAAAAAATCTTGAGAACGTACTACCTTCCATAATGACAAGGCTACCATCCATTAGAGTAACAAAAATCTCGACAACAAAGTACCTTCAATAATGACAAGGCTACCATCCATTAGAGGAACAAAAATCTCGACAACAGACTACCTTCCATAATGAGAAGGCTATCATCCATTGGAGTAACGAAAATATCAACAAGAGACTACCTTCTGTAATGACAAGGCTACCATTCATTGGAGTAACAAAAATCTCGCCAACAGACTACCTTCCATAATGACAAGGCTACCATCCATTGGACTGACAAAATTATCGACAATAGACTACCTTCCATAATGACAAGGCAACCATCCATTGGAGTAACAAAAATATCGACAACAAATTACTTTCCATAATGACAAGGCTACCATCCATTGGAATAACAAATATCTCGACAACAAACTACCTTCCATAACAACAAGGCTAGCATCCATTAGAGTAACAAAAATATAGTAAATAGACTACCTTCCATAATGACAAGGCTACCATTCATTGGAGTAATAAAAATCTCGACAATAGACTACCTTCCATAATGACAAGGCTACCATCTATTTGAACAACAAAAATCTCGGGAACAGACTACCTTCCATAATGATAAGGCTACCATCCATTAGAGTAGCAAAAATACCTAAAACAGACTACCTTCCATAATGACAAGGCTACCATCCATTAGAGTAAGAAAAATCTCGACAACAGAGTACCTTCCATAACGACAAGGCTACCATCCATTAGAGTAACACAAATATCAATAAGAGACTACCTTCCATAATGACTAGGCTACCATCCATTGGAATAACAAAAATCTCGACAACAAACTACCTTCCATAATGACAAGGCTACCATCCATTGGAGTAACAAAAAAATCGACAACAGACTACGTTCCATAATAACAAGGCTACCATCCATTGAAGTAACAAAAACATCGACAACAAACTACCTTCCATAATGACAAGGCTACCATCCATTGGAGTAACAAAAAAATCGACAACAGACTACGTTCCATAATAACAAGGCTACCATCCATTGAAGTAACAAAAACATCGACAACATACTACCTTCCATAATGAAAAGGCTACCATCCATTAGAGTAATAAAAATCTCGACTACAGACTACCTTCCATAATGACAAGGCTACTATCCATTGGAGTAACAAAAATATCAACAAGAGACTACCTTCCATAATGACAAGGCTACCATCCGTTGGATTAACAAAATCTCGACAACAAACTACCTTCCATAATGACAAGGCTACCATCCATTGGAGTAACAAAAATCTAGAAAACAGACTACCTTCCATAATGACAAGGCTACAATCCATTGGAATAAAAAAAATATCGACAACAAACTACCTTCCAAAATGACAAGGCTACCATCTATTGGAATAAAAAAATCTTGAGAACGTATTACCTTCCATAATGACAAGGCTACCATCCATTAGAGTAACAAAAATCTCGACAACAAAATACCTTCAATAATGACAAGGCTACCATCCATTAGAGGACCAAAAATCTCGACAACAGACTACCTTCTATAATGAGAAGGCTACCATCCATTGGAGTAACGAAAATATCAACAAGAGACTACCTTCTGTAATGACAAGGCTACCATTCATTGGAGTAACAAAAATCTCGCCAACAGACTACCTTCCATAATGACAAGGCTACCATCCATTGGAGTGACAAAATTATCGACAATAGACTACCTTCCATAATGACAAGGCAACCATCCATTGGAGTAACAAAATCACGACAACAAACTACCTTCCATAATGACAAGGATACAATCCACTGGAGTAACAAAAATATCGACAACAAACTACTTTCCATAATGACAAGGCTACCATCCATTGGAATAACAAATATCTCGACAACAAACTACCTTCCATAAAAACAAGGCTAGCATCCATTAGAGTAACAAAAATATAGTAAACAGACTACCTTCCATAATGACAAGACTACAATTCATTGGAGTAACAAAAACTCGACAACGGACTACCTTCCATAATGACAAGGCTACCATCTATTTGAATAACAAAAATCTCGGGAACAGACTACCTTCCATAATGATAAGGCTACCATCTATTAGAGTAATAAAAATACCTAAAATAGACTACCTTCCATAATGACAAGGCTACCTGAAGGGGTGAAAAACACAAGAAGGGGGGGTTGAATTGTAAAACTGAAATCTAAAGCAATTGACAAGATATTTTTATCCTGGTTCGTTTGATCTCAAACTACTCCAGTCCACCCGTCAAGGTGATTTCGCCTCTCTCCAACGAGGTCTTAATTCACTATATTCAACTGAATATTACAGACTGCTTTAACAACTGCTAAAGCCTTTTTGATTCAAACCACAACCCAATTTGTCAAGGCAACACTTACTTACAAAGGTATAAAACAATGTGTGGATGTTTTCTACAAAACTGTATCACAACTGTGATGTGTACACAAATGAAGCTTAGAAACTAGATTGCTAAACAATATTGGAATATCAGAGTATGTGGTTTAGCAAAACTGGTAGGACGAAGATTATGGTTCAGCTTTTTGCGTGTAGAGATTTGGAGAGCATTAACCATTTCAATCTTCAAAGTCTTGTTTATATAGCACTTGAGAAGATGAACGTTGAATGCAATATTCTTGATTCAATGCTAATAACAAGCTTTCCTTTTTGAGCAGATCTTGTCTGGAATGAGGCCGTTGGAATTAATTAGCTTTCAATGCACAGTACCGTTGCTTACTTAACGCAAGTTCTGGCTTGGCTCATTCTGATTCTGCTTCGCTGCTGATGAACTATTGTGTTTTTGTATCAGAGTGTTTGAGCGCAGTCTTGTTCATCAAGCTTCAGCATGTACGTGAGTTGATCATCTGATCTTGACGTTCTGATGTAGCAACTTCTGATGCTGGTGTATGAAATCAAATTCTGATGCTGAATAGATGTGATCTTGCTTATTTCAATCAGCGTATCTGCAAGTCAGAACATAATAATTTTAGGCAGCAGATAGTTAATTCATGACACTTATAAATACTATATCTTTTCACTTTGTTATCATCAAAACTTAAATATAGGGTAGTAGATTCAAACATTGTTCTAACAATCTCCCCCTTTTTGATGATGACAAAAACTAGATATTTTAAATGAAAATAACGTGAAGAAGTACGGAGAAGTCAGAGTTAAGAGATACTCCCCATGAGTTGATTACTTCCCTTTGATTATACGTGTTCTTCAGGATCATATCTTTTTCTTTCTTTGAGCATCAGATTATCAGAGTCTTTGACTTATCAGAGAGCAGAGCTTCAGAGCTTTGCTTGTCATAGCTTTGCTTTGGATCAGAATATTAGGACGATCAGAACTTCATATTGATCAGAGCAACATTGATCAGAGCTTCTAGTCTTCAGAGTGTCCAGGAGCTTCCTTGTGCCTGTAGACTTTAAACAAAACAGAAAAAACATTTCAAGTAATAAAGTTAGAATGTTTGAGAATTTCTGTCTAGTTAGCCGTTATTGATTTAAATATCATTCTTGTTCTCCCCCTTTTTGTCAGCAATCAAAAAGTGTTGGTGATGTGCTAAAACAATTAAGATCAGAAAAACTGATTATATTAAGATAGTTCAGAATCAGAGCAAGAAATTATTATAAAACACAATCAAAACAGTACATCAGAAAATCAAGAAAATATGGAAAAGGTCATGCATGAAAAAAGATTTAAGGTTGAGGAGGCAAGCGTGTGAACAGGCTCTCCAGCATCGCTTGAATCTTTTCAGAAGTTTCATTTTTCTTATGAACCATGCTGACAACAGTGTCAATCTTGCTGTCCTGCACATCCATTCGTGCTTTCATCTTCTGATCATTTTCTTCCATCCGCTGCTGTAGACGCAAGTCATTCAGCCTTAGTTCTTCCAGAGTCTGCCTGTCCAAGGCAGCTTGAGAAGCATCAGAAGGAGGAGGCTTCTCAAAACTTTCAGCGACATCCTCTGCTTGATTTTCTTCAGCCTGAATGGTCGTGTCTTCTTCTGATGGTTGCACCTTTGCCGCTTGCTGTTTCTCAGACCAAGGTTCACTGTCCAGAGGGAGCACAACTTCCTGAGGCAGCTGACTTTCAACTTCCTTCAGCAGCTTGCTGAAGTTCTGTTGTCCCTGCTCATAGTTGATATCCTGCAACTTGAGGGCTTCAGCACGTACCCATAGTCTGAACTATGACCAGAGCTGATCAGAAGCAGCTGGGTCAATCATCCCAGGACAGACTTGCTTCAAAGAAGCAATCCATTGCAGCACACCTGTTTCAAAATTCAAAGTACCAAAGCCAACATCTGGTTGCTTTGGTTTTGGGATGGCAATTTTGTGTCTTAGATCAGCAAGACGTTCAAGACTGGTTAAGTCAATGAAAGTCCTGCTGGGGTTTTCAGCGGTTTTCTGAGAGGCTGTTTGTTTTGGAGAAGGGGTATCAGAGTCAGATATTTCGATTGGAGTGGGTGGTGTTCTGTGAGTTTTTGGTGGTGTTGATTCTAATGAGGATGGTAACTGGGGCCTGAAAACAGTGGTTCCACATGGCAACTGGATTGCCAACGGTGATGGTTGAGGTGAGTGAGGGTCAGAATGATGAGGAGAAGGGGTTTCATAGTGGTGAAACTCTGTTTGTGGTGAAGGTGGATTAATTTCTGGTTGGGGAGAGGAAGGTGGAATCTCTAATTGCTCAGGGATCAGAGGTTCTTCTGAGAGTGGTTGTTGTTGTGGTTCTGGTTCTGGTTGTTGTTGTTGTTCTGGTTGTGGAGGAGGAACATTTAGTGGTTCAGAGTTTGGTTTAGCAGAGGCATGTTCACGCTCAATATCAGCCAGCACTTGGTCAAGTGCTGTTGTTGTTGAAATTGTTGGTTGTTTGGGTTGTTTGGTTCTAGGTCTTCTGAGTAGTAAGGCCTCAGAAGGGTCTTCTTCTTGTATGGTTTCATCAATGGTAGGGATTGGGATTGATATTCTATGGGAGGTTTGAGGAGCAGCAGATGCTGGAATAGTAAAAGATTTTGAAATAGGGGCAGCAGATGAAATACCTCTTTTCTTTGGAGTCTGATGAGATGATCCTTCTGATGGCGCTTTCCTCTTCTTTGTCTTCTTCAAAGTCACTTCTGCTTGGGGTTGACTCAGATCTTTGATATTCAGCTTTGAACCTGTATCTTCTGCCTTGTACGCATCTGGGTACCTGAGAAACCTCTCTGGTTTGGATTCCATTTCAGAAAATACCGGAAAATCACTCAGAGGCACTCTTCTGCTGGAGATATCAGCAGTTGAAGTAGCTCTGGGTTCCTTCTGAATATTTTCTATCAGCTTCATCTTTTTCAGGTTCTTTGCGTTCAGAGGCTTCCCAATTGTTGGTTCAATAGTGCTCAGCTCCTGAGCTTCTATCAGATGTTCAATCAGTCTATTCTCTGTCAGAATATCTGATATTAGCCTTCCAAACGGTATCCAGTCCCTCTTGGTTCTTTCTTCTTCCCTTGTTTCTTTCACACTAGTTTTGAGATGGTTGAACAGGAAGTGAGCCAGATTAATCTTTATCTTCTGATCAATAAAGTAGATCAGAAACTGCTGATCCACGTTTATATAATCAGGAGAACTTGTGGGTTTCCTGTGGTTGAAGCATCCCAGAACAATCTTAGCCCATACTCTGCAGTGATCCTTCAGATCCTTAATATTGCTGCTAGGCATCCCAAGAGTGAAAATCCTGAGAGCTACCACACCTGTATCAGCACATCTTTCAGCCATGTCCACACAACGGACGCCACCACCAGTTTGACCGATTAGCTTTGCAATGAGATCTTCAGAAATCACAATCTTCTTTCCCATGACAGAGGAGATGACTAGATGTTTTGAAACCTTGGCGTGAATCCAAAATTCCTTGACCAGCGCTGGGAATGTTGGTCCAACCAACCTATCGAAATACCTCTCCCACTTTTGAGCCCTAATTTCTTCAGTTAGGTCAAAGCCATTTTCCTTCAAGCTTTCAAAGTCAATGATTAACTCAGAGAGCACTTCAAGGTTCTTCACCGGAGTGAGGAGAGTTCTGACTGGCACTTGATATTGCTCAGAAGTTGCTTTCTTCTGATTGCCTGCAGAAATGCTGGAGGATGCCATTGTTCACACTAAAAAAGCTTTGAGAATGAATTGAGAAAAAGGTTTGCAAGGGATGAACTCAGAAATATGCAGAAAATGCTTGAGTGATTGTGAGAAAGCGTAAAAAATAAGAATGAGAAATTAATGTGCTTAAATAGAGTTTTCAAAAATGTTTTGAAAAGTTAAACGTTTTTAAGAGAGAGAAAAATCATGATTGCCATTTAAAAGCATGATTACTTTTCATTAAATGCTTGCTGATTTTGGGGGATTTGAGAAAGATACTTAAAAACGGTTACCAGACATGTGTCTCAATGCACCCAATCAGCGCTTTGCCTTCTCAGAAGCGTGCACGCTATCTGCTTCAGAGATATGCTGATGATTGGATGACACTTGTTTGATGTAGTGATCAGCACGTCTGCCTTTGAGATTAGACTCTCAGATCTTTAGACTTGCATCTGATACAATCTGCATGTTCTATCTTTCTGAAAGGAGATTGATCAGAAGTTCACAGTAAAATAATTACATTCTGAAGATAAATATATGGAATTAAAACATTTTCATTCTGGGCATACTTTCATGCTGAGATGTTTCAGAATGAAATTAAACCTATCTTCTGAAAGGGGTTTAGTAAAGATATCAGCCCATTGATGGTCTGTATCTATAAATTTTAAGTTCAAAATACCTTTCTGAATATAGTCCCTAATGAAGTTATGTTTTATTTCAATATGCTTAGCCCTAGAATGTAAAATAGGATTTTTACTTAAGCAAATGGCAGAAGTATTATCACAAAGTATAGGAATGTTACTCTCAAAAATCTGGAAGTCTTCAAGATGACTTTTCATCCAGAGCATTTGTGTGCTACATCCTGCTGCTGCTATGTACTCAGCTTCTGCTGTTGACAGAGCAATTGTTGATTGCCTTTTGCTGGACCAAGAGATCAGATTTTCTCCCAGAAACTGGCAGCTTCCAGAAGTACTTTTACGTTCCACTCTGTCTCCAGCAAAATCAGCATCACAGTAGCCTACTAAGCTGTAATCACTAGATTTTCTATAAAACAAACCCAGATTAGTAGTACCTTTCAGATACTTGAAAATTCGCTTAACAGCTGTTAAGTGAGATTCTCTAGGATCTGATTGGAATCTATCACAGATACAAACAATGAATAATATGTCAGGTCTTGAAGCAGTCAGATAGAGGAGAGAACCAATCATACCTCTATAGACTTTCTGTTCTACACTTTTGCTTACCTCTTCTCTTTCCAGAATGCACATGGGATGCATTGGAATCTTTGATGGCTTACATTTTGAGAGGTCAAATTTCTTCAGAAGATCTCTGATGTATTTGCTCTGATGAATGTAAGTTCCTTCTGGAGTTTGATTGATCTGAATTCCTAGAAAGAATTTCAGTTCCCCCATGAGGCTCATCTCAAATTCTGCCTGCATACACTTAGCAAATTTTCTTCCAAGAGAAGAATTAGTAGAACCAAAAATGATATCATCAACATAAATTTGACAGACTAAGATGTCACTCTTAACTGTTTTACAGAATAGAGTAGTGTCCACTTTCCCTCTGGTGAATTCATTTTCAAGCAGAAAGTTACTTAGCCTTTCAT
This sequence comes from Vicia faba, assembly GCA_948472305.1. Lineage (NCBI taxonomy): Eukaryota > Viridiplantae > Streptophyta > Magnoliopsida > Fabales > Fabaceae > Vicia > Vicia faba. The sequence continues at coordinate 543,696,246 of OX451739.1, read as the reverse complement.
ACCAAGCTCTGGGAGCTTGTTTCAGACCATACAGTGACTTCTTTAGTTTGAAAACATGTTCTGAATGTTTTGTATTTTCAAAACCTGGGGGTTGGTGAACATAAACTTCTTCTTCTATATAACCATTTAAGAATGCACTTTTGACATCCATCTGATACAGAGTGATGCCTCTATTAACAGCAAATGAAATTAAAAGTCTGATAGATTCTAACCTGGCGACTGGGGAAAAGGTTTCTGTATAGTCTATCCCCTCTTGCTGACTATAACCTTGTGCAACCAGTCGTGCCTTGTTTCTGATGACTTCACCTTGTTCATTTAGCTTGTTTCTGAACACCCATCTTGTTCCAATGACGTTGAATCCTTTTGGTCTGGGAACGAGATCCCATACGTCATTTCTGGTGAATTGATTCAGCTCTTCTTGCATTGCCAGAATCCAGTCATTATCCAGAAGTGCTTCATCAATAGAAGAAGGTTCAATCAGAGACACCAGTCCCATAAGAGTTTCTTCAGAATTTCTGAAGCTTGCTCTTGTTCTGATTGGATCTTCCTTTCTTCCTAGGATAGTCTCTTCTGGGTGATCCAAACTGCTTCTGGGTAATCTCTTCTGAGGTTGATCAGCAGCTGTTGTAGGATTTCTAGCAGTGCTCCTTTCAGACGTTGAAGGAATGTCTGTGTTGAGAGCTTCTGATGACTTGTCTTCAGAACCTGCAAATTCAATTTCTATACCTGCAAAAGTTTCATTCTGCTTTGACTTTTCAGAGTCAAGCTTATCATCAAAACGAACACTGATTGATTCTTCCACAATTTGTGTTTCTGTATTGTATACTCTGTACCCTCTTGAGCGTTCAGAGTATCCTAACATAATACACTTCTGTGCCTTAGAGTCAAACTTGTTCAAATAATTCTTTGTATTCAATATAAAGCAAGTACATCCAAATGGATGAAAATATGAAATGTTGGGCTTTCTGTTCTTCCACAATTCATATGGAGTCTTTTCCAGAATAGGTCTTATTGAGATTCTATTCTGAATGTAGCACGCTGTGTTTATTGCCTCTGCCCAGAAAGTCTTAGCAACGTTTGTCTCATTGATCATGGTTCTGGCCATTTCTTGCAATGTTCTGTTCTTTCGTTCTACAACTCCATTTTGTTGGGGAGTTCTAGGACAAGAGAAATCATGCAGAATTCCTTTGTCATTAAAGAATGACTCAAAATCTTTATTTTCAAATTCTCCACCATGATCACTTCTGACTTTAACGATTCTAAGATCTTTTTCATTCTGAACTTGGTTACAGAAGGTAACAAACACAGAGTGTGACTCGTCCTTATGTCTTAAGAACTTTACCCATGTCCATCTGCTATAGTCATCTACGATTACTAACCCATACTTCTTACCACTGACTGAAGCAGTTTTAACTGGCCCAAATAAGTCAATGTGCAGAAGTTCTAATGGCTTAGAGGTGGAAACAACATTTTTGGATTTAAAAGAAGGTTTTGCAAATTTTCCTTTCTGACATGCTTCACACAGAGCATCTGAATTGAACTTCAAATTAGGAAGTCCTCTAACCAGATTGAGTTTGTTAATCTGAGATATTCTTCTCATACTAACATGCCCCAATCTTCTGTGCCAGATCCATTGCTCGTTGTTAACAGACAGAAGACATTTTACATTCTGACTCTTTAGTTCAGAAAGTTTAATTTTGTAAATGTTGTATTTCCTCTTACCATTACACAGGATAGTCCCATCTTTCTGACTAACAGCTTTACATGATTTTTGATTAAAGATTATATCATAACCGTTATCACTTAATTGACTTATGGATAACAGATTATGCATCAATCCATCTACTAGCAGAACATTATTAATAGAGGGAAGATTTCCATTACCTACAGTTCCAGAGCCAATTATCTTTCCCCTCTGATTGCCTCCAAAGCCAACGTGGCCTCCAGGCTTAAGTTCCAGGCTTTGGAACATATGCCTTCTTCCCGTCATGTGTCGTGAGCAGCCAGAGTCCAGGTACCATGACTGGTGTTTCTGACTTGCAGCTAAAGATATCTGCAACATGTATTATTTTATCCTTAGGTATCCAGATTTTCTTGGGTCCTGATTTGTTAGTTTTACCAAAACTCTGGTTGAATTTTGGTTTCACAGAGTGCTTACTGCTAGTATATTTGATATCATGTGTGTGACCATACACAAAGTGTGAATTTAGAGGAGTGTGTTTAATGGTTAAGTCCATGACATTCTTTGGTGTAGGAACCTTACTTTGGTATCCTATTCCTTTCCTGCCGTTTCTGCTAACTTCATAGATCATTGAAGCCATTCTGCTTCTATCTATGCTTTTAGCTAGGAACTTCTGGAAACTATGATCATACTCCTTGATGATCTCATCAGCGTTGCTGGGAGTTTCAGAAATTGGTTTCTTCTGAGAGTTTTGTAAAGTGTTTTCTAATTTTGAAATCTTATCTCTCAGCTCAGAATTTTCCAATTTGAGACTCTCAGACTTATTAGAGTCAGATTCAAGATTCCTTTTCAGGTCTCTGAATTTAGCTCTAATTTGCTGATAACGTTCCAGAATCTCATTGAGGCTTTCAGCAAGTTCAGCCTTTGTAAAGTTAACAGCGAAGTTAGGAAATACCTCTTCTGTGTCTGATTCTGAGTCTGATTCAGAAGCTTCACTATCTTCTGAAATGTTAGCCATGAGAGCTATGTTTGCCCTTTCATCATCTGATTCTGAGTCAGCTTCAGACGAGTCAGAGTCATCCCATGTAGCCATGAGACTTTTCTTCTTCTCTCTTCCAAACTTCTTTTTGGGCTTTTCCCTCTGAAGCTTTGGGCAGTCACTTTTGTAGTGTCCTTGCTCATTGCACTCGTAGCAGATGATGTCTTTGGTGTTTGGCTTCTTGCTACTGGAGGAGCCTTCAGATCTTCTGTATCCAGAGGAAGAATCTGTCCTTCTGTATCTGGAAGAAGACTCATTCTGATCAGATCTTCTAGGATTCCTGAACTTCCTTTGTCTTTGCTTCCACAGTTGATTTACTCTTCTGGAGAGAAGGGAAAGTTCGTCTTCTTTTGATGAGGATCCATCAGATGTTTCTTCAACTGCCTGCAAAACTTTAGACTCAGATTTTCTGTTAGATTTTAATGCTAAAGGCTTACCTTGCTTCTGAGGCTCATCAGCTTCTAGCTCTATCTCATGACTTCTGAGGGAGCTGATAAGTTCCTCCAGAGTGATTTTGTTGAGATCTTTAGCTAGCTTCAGAGCAGTAACCATAGGCCTCCACTGCTTGGGTAAACTTCTGATTATCTTCTTGACATGGTCAGCAGTAGAGTACCCTTTGTCCAGAACTTTGAGACAAGCTACCAGAATCTGGAATCTAGAGAACATAGTTTTAATGGATTCAGATTCTTCCATTTTGAATGCCTCATACTTCTGAATGAGCGCCAGAGCTTTTGTTTCTTTGACCTGAACGTTGCCCTCATGCGTCATTCTGAGAGAATCAAAGATATTTTTTGTTGTGTCTCTGTTGGAGATCTTTTCATACTCAGTATAGGAGATGGCACTGAGGAGGATGGTTCTGGCCTTATGGTGATTCTTGAAGTCACGCTTTTGTTGATCAGTCATTGATTTTCTATCAATCTTCTGACCACTTGCATTCACAGGGTGCGTGTATCCATCTGTCACCATATCCCACAGATCAGCATCATGTGCTAGAAAGAAGCTTTCAATTCTGTCTTTCCAGTAATCAAAGTTTTCTCCATCAAAGACTGGAGGTTTGCCACTGAATCTGTCTCTGTCCTCATTATTGTCATTGCTGAAGTGAGAATTGTTTCCTGCCATTGTGTTTTTCTGACGCTGGATCTTGTACTAACACGGTTAAGTGTTTTAGCTCAGAACCAGGCGCTCTGATGCCAATTGAAGGGGTGAAAAACACAAGAAGGGGGGGTTGAATTGTAAAACTGAAATCTAAAGCAATTGACAAGATATTTTTATCCTGGTTCGTTTGATCTCAAACTACTCCAGTCCACCCGTCAAGGTGATTTCGCCTCTCTCCAACGAGGTCTTAATTCACTATATTCAACTGAATATTACAGACTGCTTTAACAACTGCTAAAGCCTTCTTGATTCAAACCACAACCCGGTTTGTCAAGGCAACACTTACTTACAAAGGTATAAAACAATGTGTGGATGTTTTCTACAAAACTGTATCACAACTGTGATGTGTACACAAATGAAGCTTAGAAACTAGATTGCTAAACAGTAATGGAATATCAGAGTATGTGGTTTAGCAAAACTGGTAGGACGAAGATTATGGTTCAGCTTTTTGCGTGTAGAGATTTGGAGAGCATTAACCATTTCAATCTTCAAAGTCTTGTTTATATAGCACTTGAGAAGATGAACGTTGAATGCAATATTCTTGATTCAATGCTAATAACAAGCTTTCCTTTTTGAGCAGATCTTGTCTGGAATGAGGCCGTTGGAATTAATTAGCTTTCAATGCACAGTACCGTTGCTTACTTAACGTAAGTTCTGGCTTGGCTCATTCTGATTCTGCTTCGCTGCTGATGAACTATTGTGTTTCTGTATCAGAGTGTTTGAGCGCAGTCTTGTTCATCAAGCTTCAGCATGTACGTGAGTTGATCATCTGATCTTGACGTTCTGATGTAGCAACTTCTGATGCTGGTGTATGAAATCAAATTCTGATGCTGAATAGATGTGATCTTGCTTATTTCAATCAGCGTATCTGCAAGTCAGAACATAATAATTTTAGGCAGCAGATAGTTCATTCATGACACTTATAAATACTATATCTTTTCACTTTGTTATCATCAAGACTTAAATATAGGGTAGTAGATTCAAACATTGTTCTAACACTACCATCCATTAGAGTTACAAAAATCTCAGCAATAGAGTACCTTCCATAATGACAAGGCTACCATCCATTAGAGGAACACAAATATAAATAAGAGACTACCTTCCATAATGACTAGGCTATCGTCCATTGGAGTAACAAAAATCTCCCAAACAGACTACCTTCCATAATGACAAGGCTACCATCCATTGGAGTGACAAAAATCTCGACAATAGACTACCTTCCATAATGACAAGGCTACCATCCATTGGAGTAACAAAATCTCGACACCAAACTACCTTCCATAATGACAAGGCTACCATCCATTGGAGTAACAAAAATATCGACAACAAACTACTTTCCATAATGCCAAGGCTACCATCCATTGGAATAACAAAAATCTCGACAACAAACTACCTTCCATAATGACAAGGCTACCATCCATTGGAGTAACAAAAAAATCGACAACAGACTACGTTCTATAATAACAAGGCTACCATCCATTGAAGTAACAAAAACATCGACAACAGACTCCCTTCTATAATGAAAAGGCTACCATCCATTGGAGTAACAAAAATATCGACAACAGACTACCTTCCATAATGAAAAGGCTACCATCCATTAGAGTAATAAAAATCTCGACTACCGACTACCTTCCATGATGACAATGCTACTATCCATGGGAGTAACAAAAATATCAACAAGAGACTACCTTCCATAATTACAAGGCTACCATCTATTGGAGTAACAAAAATCTCGCCAACAGACTACCTTCCATAATGACAAGGCTACCATCCATTGGAGTGACAAAAATATCGACAATAGACTACATAAAATAATGACAAGGATACCATCCATTAGAGTAACAAAATCTCGACAACAAACTACCTTCCATAATGACAAAGCTACCATCCATTGGAGTAACAGAAATATCGATAATAGACTACCTTCCATAATGCCAAGGCTACCATCCATTGGAATAACAAAAATATCGTCAACAAACTACCTTCCATAATTACAAGGCTACTATCCTTGGAGTAACAAAAATATCGACAACAGACTACGTTCCATAATAACAAGGCTACCATCTATTGGAGTAACAAAAATATCGACAACAGACTACCTTCCATAATGAAAAGGCTACCATCCATTGGAGTAACAAAAATATCGACAAGAGACTACCTTCCATAATGAAAAGGCTACCATCCATTAGAGTAACAAAAAAATCGACAACAAACTACCTTCCATAATGACAAGGATACCATCCATTGGAGTAACGAAAATATCAACAAGAGACTACCTTCCATAATGAGAAGGCTACCATCCATTGGAGTGACAAAAATATCGATAATACACTACCTTCCATAATGACAAGGCTACGATCCATTGGTGTAACAAAATCTCGACAACAAATTACCTTCCATAATGACAAGGCTACAATCCATTGGAGTAACAAAAATCTAGAAAATTGACTACCTTCCATAATGACAAGGCTACAATCCATTGAAATAACAAAAATCTCGACAACAGACTACCTTCCATAATGACAAGGCTACCATCTATTGGAATAAAAAAAATCTCGAGAACATACTACCTTCCATAATGACAAGGCCAGCATCCATTAGAGTAACAAAAATTTCGACAACAGACTACCTTCCATAATGACAAGGCTACCATCCATTAGAGTAACAAAAATCTCGACAACAGACTACCTTCCATAATGACAAGGCTACCATCCATTGGAGTAATAAAATCTCGACAACAAACTACCTTCCATATAGACAAGGCTACCATCCATTGGAGTAACAAAAATATCGACTACAGACTACTTTCCATAATGACAAGGCTACCATTCATTGGAGTGACAAAAATATCAACAATAGACTACCTTCCATAATGACAAGGCTACCATCCATTGGAGTAATAAAATCTCGACAACAAACTACCTTCCATAATGACAAGGCTACCATCCATTGGAGTAACAAAAATATCGACTACAGACTACTTTCCATAATGACAAGGCTACCATCCATTGGAATAACAAAAATCTCGACAATAAACAACCTTCCATAATAAAGCTACCATCCATTAGAGTAAAAAAAATCTAGTAAACAGACTACCTTCCAGAATGACAAGTCTACCATCTATTGGAATAACAAAAATCTCGGGAACAGACTACCTTCCATAATGACAAGGCTACCATCCATTAGAGTAACAAAAAACTCGACAACAGACAACCTTCCATAATGACAAGGCTACCATCCATTGGAGTAACAAAATATCAATAAGAGACTACCTTCCATAATGAGAAGGCTACCATCCATTGGAGTAACAAAAATCTCGCCAACAGACTACCTTTCATAATGACAAGGCTACCATCCATTGGAGTGACAAAAATATCGACTATAGACTACCTTCCATAATGACAAGGCTACCATCCATTGGATTAACAAAATCTCGACAACAACCTACCTTCCATAATGACAAGGCTACCATCCATTGGAGTAACAAAAATCTAAAAAACAGATTACCTTCCATAATGACCAGGCTACAATCCATTGGAATAACAAAAATCTCGACAATAGACTACCTTCCATAATGACAAGGTTACCATCTATTGGAATAAAAAAATCTCGAGAACATACTACCTTCCATAATGACAAGGCTACCATCCATTAGAGTAACAAAAATCTCGACAACAAAATACCTTCAATAATGACAAGGCTACCATCCATTAGAGGAACAAAAATCTCGACAACAGACTACCTTCCATGATGACAAGGCTACCATCCATTGGAGTAACAAAAATATCAACAAGAGACTACCTTCTGTAATGACAAGGCTACCATTCATTGGAGTAAAAAAAATCTCGCCAACAGACTACCTTCCATAATGACAAGGCTACCATCCATTGGAGTGACAAAAATATCGACAATAGACTACCTTCCATAATGACAAGGCAACCATCCATTGGAGTAACAAAATCTCGACAACAAACTACCTTCCATAATGACAAGGATTCCATCCACTGGAGTAACAAAAATATCGACAACAAACTACTTTCCATAATGACAAGGCTACCATCCATTGGAATAACAAATATCTCGACATCAAACTACCTTCCATAATAACAAGGCTAGCATCCATTAGAGTAACAAAAATATAGTAAACAGACTACCTTCCATAATGACAAGGCTACCATTCATTGGAGTAACAAAAATCTCGACAACAGACTACCTTCCATAATGACTAGGCTACCATCTATTTGAATAACAATAATCTCGGGAACAGACTACCTTCCAAAATGATAAGGCTACCATCCATTAGAGTAACAAAAATACCTAAAACAGACTACCTTCCATAATGACAAGGCTACCATCCATTAGAGTAACAAAAATCTCGACAACAGACTACCTTCCGTAATGACAAGGCTACCATCTATTGGAATAAAAAAAATCTCGAGAACATACTACCTTCCATAATGACAAGGCAACCATCCATTAGAGTAACAAAAATTTCGACAACAGACTACCTTCCATAATGACAAGGCTACCATCCATTAGAGTAACAAAAATCTCGACAACAGACTACCTTCCATAATGATAAGGCTACCATCCATTGGAGTTACAAAAATATCAACAATAGACTACCTTCCATAATGACAAGGCTACCATCCATTGGAGTAATAAAATCTCGACAACAAACTACCTTCCATAATGACAAGGCTACCATCCATTGGAGTAACAAAAATATCGACTACAGACTACTTTCCATAATGACAAGGCTACCATCAATTGGAATAACAAAAATCTCGACAATAAACAACCTTCCATAATAAAGCTACCATCCATTAGAGTAAAAAAAATCTAGTAAATAGACTACCTTCCAGAATGACAAGTCTACCATCTATTGGAATAACAAAAATCTCGGGAACAGACTACCTTCCATAATGACAAGGCTACCATCCATTAGAGTAACAAAAAACTCGACAACAGACAACCTTCCATAATGACAAGGCTACCATCCATTGGAGTAACAAAATATCAATAAGAGACTACCTTCCATATTGAGAAGGCTACCATCCATTGGAGTAACAAAAATCTCGCCAACAGACTACCTTCCATAATGACAAGGCTACCATCCATTGGAGTGACAAAAATATCGACTATAGACTACCTTCCATAATGACAAGGCTACCATCCATTGGATTAACAAAATCTCGACAACAACCTACCTTCCATAATGACAAGGCTACCATCCATTGGAGTAACAAAAATCTAAAAAACAGATTACCTTCCATAATGACAAGGCTACAATCCATTGGAATAACAAAAATCTCGACAACAGACTACCTTCCATAATGACAAGGCTACCATCTATTGGAATAAAAAAATCTCGAGAACATACTACCTTCCATAATGACAAGGCTACCATCCATTAGAGTAATAAAAATCTCGACAACAAAATACCTTCAATAATGACAAGGCTACCATCCATTAGAGGAACAAAAATCTCGACAACAGACTACCTTCCATGATGACAAGGCTACCATCCATTGGAGTAACAAAAATATCAACAAGAGACTACCTTCTGTAATGACAAGGCTACCATTCATTGGAGTAAAAAAAATCTTGCCAACAAACTACCTTCCATAATGACAAGGCTACCATCCATTGGAGTGACAAAAATATCGACAATAGACTACCTTCCATAATGACAAGGCAACCATCCATTGGAGTAACAAAATCTCGACAACAAACTACCTTCCATAATGACAAGGATACCATCCACTGGAGTAACAAAAATATCGACAACAAACTACTTTCCATAATGACAAGGCTACCATCCATTGGAATAACAAATATCTCGACAACAAACTACCTTCCATAATAACAAGGCTAGCATCCATTAGAGTAACAAAAATATAGTAAACAGACTACCTTCCATAATGACAAGGCTACAATTCATTGGAGTAACAAAAATCTCGACAACAGACTACCTTCCATAATGACAAGGCTACCATCTATTTGAATAACAAAAATCTCGGGAACGGACTACCTTCCATAATGATAAGGCTTCCATCCATTAGAGTAACAAAAATACCTAAAATAGACTACCTTCCATAATGACAAGGCTACCATCCATTAGAGTAACAAAAATCTCGACAACAGACTACCTTCCATAATGACAAGGCTACCATCCATTAGAGTAACACAAATATCAATAATAGACTACCTTCCATAATGACTAGGCTACCATCCATTGGAGTAACAAAAATCTCCCAAATAGACTACCTTCCATAATGACAAGGCTACCATCCATTGGAGTGACAAAAATCTCGACAATAGACTACCTTCCATAATGACAAGGCTACCATCCATTGGAGTAACAAAATATCGACAACAAACTACCTTCCATAATGACAAGGCTACCATCCATTGGAGTAACAAAAATATCGATAACAAACTACCTTCCATAATGCCAAGGCTACCATCCATTGGAATAAAAAAAATCTCGACAACAAACTACCTTCCATAATGACAAGGCTACCATCCATTGGAGTAACAAAAAAATCGACAACAGACTACGTTCCATAATAACAAGGCTACCATCCATTGAAGTAACAAAAACATCGACAACAGACTACCTTCCATAATGAAAAGGCTACCATCCATTAGAGTAATAAAAATCTCAACTACAGACTACCTTCCATAATGACAAGGCTACTATCCATTGGAGTAACGAAAATATCAACAAGAGACTACCTTCCATAATTACAAGGCTACCATCTATTGGAGTAACAAAAATCTCGCCAACAGACTACCTTCCATAATGACAAGGCTACCATCCATTGGAGTGACAAAAATATCGACAATAGACTACATAAAATAATGACAAGGCTACCATCCATTAGAGTAACAAAATCTCGACAACAAACTACCTTCCATAATGACAAAGCTACCATCCATTGTAGTAACAAAAATATTGACAATAGACTACCTTCCATAATGCCAAGGCTACCATCCATTGGAATAACAAAAATCTCGACAACAAACTACCTTCCATAATTACAAGGCTACCATCCATTGGAGTAATAAAAATATCGACAACGGACTACCTTCCATAATGAAAAGGCTACCATCCATTGAAGTAACAAAAACATCGACAACAGACTACCTTCCATAATGAAAAGGCTACCATCCATTAGAGTAACAAAAAAATCGACAACAAACTACCTTCCATAATGACAAGAATACCATCCATTGGAGTAACGAAAATATCAACAAGAGACTACCTTGCATAATGAGAAGGCTACCATCCATTGGAGTGACAAAAATATCGACAATAGACTACCTTCCATAATGACAAGGCTACAATCCATTGGTGTAACAAAATCTCGACAACAAATAACCTTCCATAATGACAAGGCTACCATCCATTGGAGTAACAAAAATCTACAAAATAGACTACCTTCCATAATGACAAGGCTACAATCCACTGAAATAACAAAAATATCGACAACAGACTACCTTCCATTATGAAAAGGCTACCATCTATTGGAATAAAAAAAATCTCGAGAACATACTACCTTCCATAATGACAAGGCAACCATCCATTAGAGTAAAAAAAAATTCGACAACAGACTACCTTCCATAATGACAAGGCTACCATCCATTAGAGTAACAAAAATCTCGAGAACAGACTACCTTCCATAATGACAAGGCTACCATCCATTGGAGTAATGAAAATATCAACAAGAGACTACCTTCCATAATGACAAGGCTACCATCCATTGGATTAACAAAATTCTAGCCAACAGACTACCTTCCATAATGACAAGGCTACCATCCATTGGAGTGACAAAAATATCGACAATAGACTACCTTCCATAATGACAAGGCTACCATCCATTGGAGTAATAAAATCTCGACAACAAACTACCTTCCATAATGACAAGGCTACCATCCATTGGAGTAACAAAAATATCGACTACATACTACTTTCCATAATGACAAGGCTACCATCCATTGGAATAACAAAAATCTCGACAATAAACTACCTTCCATAATAACAAAAATCTAGTAAACAGACTACCTTCCAGAATGACAAGGCTACCATCTATTGGAATAACAAAAATCTCGACAACAGACTACCTTCCATAATTAGAAGGCTACCACCCATTGGAGTAACCAAAATCTCGCCAACAGACTACCTTCCATAATGACAAGGCTACCATCCATTGGAGTGAAAACATGTCGACAATAAACTATCTTCCATAATGACAAGGCTACCATCCATTGGAGTAACAAAATCTAGAAAAAATTACCTTCCATAATGACAAGGCTACCATCCATTGGAGTAACAAAAATCCAGAAAATAGACTACCTTCCATAATGACAAGGCTACAATCCACTAGAATAACAAAAATCTCGACAACAGACTACCTTCCATAATGACAAGGCTAGCATCTATTGGAAGAACAAAACTCTCGAGAACATACTACCTTCCATAATGACAAGGCTACCATCCATTAGAGTAACAAAAATCTCGACAACAGACTACCTTCCATAATGACAAGGCTACCATCCATTGGAGTGACAAAAATCTCGACAATAGACTACCTTCCATAATGACAAGGCTACCATCCATTGGAGTAACAAAATATCGACAACAAACTACCTTCCATAATGAAAAGGATACCATCCATTGGAGTAACAAAAATATCAACAACAGACTACCTTCCATAATGACAAGGCTACCATCCATTGGAATGACAAAAATCTCGACAACAAACTACCTTCCATAATGCCAAGGCTACCATCCATTGGAATAACAAAAATCTAGACAACAAACTGCCTTCCATAATGACAAGGCTACCATCCATTGGAGTAACAAAAAAATCGACAACAGACTATGTTCCATAATAACAAGGCTACCATCCATTGAAGTAACAAAAATATCGACAACAAACTACCTTCCATAATGAAAAGGCTACCATCCATTGGAGTAACAAAAATATCGACAACAGACTACCTTCCATAATGAAAAGGCTACCATCCATTAGAGTAATAAAAATCTTGATAATAGACTACCTTCCATAATGAAAAGGCTACCATCCATTAGAGTAATAAAAATCTCGACAACAGACTACCTTCCATAATGACAAGGCTACTATCCATTGGAGTAACGAAAATATCAACAAGAGACTACCTTCTATAATGACAAGGCTACCATCCATTGGAGTAACAAAAATATCTACAATCGACTATGTTTCAAAATGACAATGCTACCATCAATAGTAGTAAAAAAATCTCGACAACAGACTACCTTTAATAATAACAATGCTACCATCCATTGGAGTAACAAAAATCTCGACAACAGACTACCTTCTATAATGACAAGGCTACAATCTATTGGAATAACAAAAATCTCGAGAACATACTACCTTCCATAATGACAAGGCTACCATCCATTAGAGTAACAAAAATCTCGACAACAAACTACCTTCTATAATGACAAGGCTACTACCCATTAGAGTAACAAAAATATCGACAACAGACTACCTTCCATAATGACAAGGCTACCATCCATTAGAGTAACGAAAATATCAACAAGAGACTACCTTCCATAATGACAAGGCTACCATCCATTGGAGTAAATAAAATCTCGCCAACAGACTACCTTCCATAATGATAAGGCTACCATCCATTGGATTGACAAAAATATCAACAATAGACTACCTTCCATAATGACAAGGCTACCATCCATTGGAGTAACAAAAATATCGACAACAGACTACTTTCCATAATGACAAGGCTATCATCCATTGGAATAACAAAAATCTCAACAACAAACTACCTTCCATAATAACAAGGCTACCATCCATTAGAGTAACAAAAATGTAGAAAATAGACTACCTTCCATAATGACAAGGCTACCATTCGTTGGAGTAACAAAAATCTCGACAACAGACAACCTTCCATAATGACAAGGCTGCCATCTATTGGAATAACAAAAATATCGACAACAGACGACCGTCCATAATGAAAAGGCTACAATCCATTAGAGTAACGAAAATATCGACAACAGACTACCTTCCATAATGACAACGCTACCATCCATTAGAGTAACAAAAATCTCGACAACAAACTACCTTCCATAACGACAAGGCTTCCATCCATTAGAGTAACACAAATATCAACAAGAGACTACCTTCCATAATGACAAGGCTACCATCCATTGGAGTAACAAAAATCTCCCCAACGGACTACCTTCCATAATGACAAGGCTACCATCCATTGGAGTGACAAAAATCTCGATAATAAACTACATTTCATAAAGACAAGGCTACCATCCATTGGAATAACAAAAATCTCGATAACAGACTACCTTCCATAATGACAAGGCTACCATCCATTGGAGTAACAAAAATATTGATAACAGACTACGTTCCATAATAACAAAGCTACCATCCATTGGAGTAACAAAAATATCGACAACACACTACCAAACATAATGAAAAGGCTACCATCCATTGGAGTAACAAAAATATCAACAACAGACTACCTTCCATAATGAAAAGGCTACCATCCATTAGAATAACAACAGTCTCGACAATAGACTACCTTCCATAATGACAAGGCTACCATCCATTGGAGTAACAAAAATCTCGACAACAGACTCCCTTCCATAATGACAAGGCTACCATCTATTGGAATAACAAAAATCTCGAGAACATACTACCTTTCATAATGACAAGGCTACCATCCATTGGAGTAACAAAAATCTCGCCAACAGACTACCTTCCATAATGACAAGGCTACCATCCATTGGAGTGACAAAAATATCGATAATAGACTAATTTCCAAAATGACAAGGCTACCATCCATTGGAGTAACAAAATCACGACAACAAACTACCTTCCATAATGACAAGGATAACATTCATTAGAGTAACAAAAATCTAGAAAACAGACTACCTTCCATAATGACAAGGCTACCATCTATTGGAATAACAAAAATCTCGAGAACATACTACCTTCCATAATGACCAGGCTACCATCCATTAGAGTAACAAAAATCTCGACAACATACTACCTTCCATAATGACAAGGCTACCACCCATTAGAATAACAAAAATCTAGACAACAGACTACCTTCCATAATGACAAGGCTACCATCCATTAGAGTAACAAATCTAGAAAACAGACTACCTTCCATAATGACAAGGCTACAATCCATTGGAATAACAAAAATCTCGAGAACATACTACTTTCCATAATGACAAGGCTATCATCCATTAGAGTAACAAAAATCTCGACAACAGATTACCTTCCATAATGGTAAGGCTACCATCCATTGGAGTAACAAAAATCTCTACAAAAGACTCCCTTCCATAATGACAATGCTACAATCCATTAAAGTAAATAAAATCATGACAACAGACTACCTTACATAATGACAAGGCTACCATCCATTGGAGCGACAAAAATATCAACAACAAACTACCTTCCATAATGACAAGGCTACCATCCATTGGAGTAACAAAAATATCGACAATAGACTACCTTCCATAATGCCAAGACTACCATCCATTGGAATAAAAAAAATCTCGACAACAAACTACCTTCCATAATGACAAGGCTACCATCCATTGGAGTAACAAAAATATCGACAAAAGACTACCTTCCATAATGAAAAGGCTACCATCCATTAGAGTAACAAAAATCTTGAAATCAGACTACCTTCCATAATGACAAGGCTACCATCCATTGGAGTAAAGAAAATATCAACAACAGACTACCTTCCATAATGAGAAGGCTACCATCCATTGGAGTAACAAAAATCTCGCCAATAGACTACCTTCCATAATGACAAGGCTACCATCCATTGGAGTGACAAAAATATCGACTATAGACTACCTTCCATAATGACAAGGCTACCATCCATTGGAGTAAAATAATATCGACAACAAACTACCTTCCATAATGACAAGGCTACCATCCATTGGAGTAACAAAAATCTAGAAAACAGACTACCTTCCATAATGACAAGGCTACAATCCATTGGAATAAAAAAATCTCGACAATAGACTACCTTTCATAATGACAAGGCTACCATCTATTGGAATAACAAAAATCACGAGAACATACTACCTTCCATAATGACAAGGCTACCATCCATTAGAGTAACAAAAATCTCGACAACAGACTACCTTGCATAATGACAAGGCTACCATCCATTAGAGTAACAAAAATTTCAACAACAGACTACCTTACTTAATGACAAGGCTACCATCCATTGGAGTAACAAAAATATCAACAAGAGACTACCTTCCATAATGAAAGGCTACCATCCATTGGAGTAACAAAAATATCGCCAACAGACTACCTTCCATAATGACAAGGCTACCATCCATTGGAGTGACAAAAATATCGACTATAGGCTACCTTCCATAATGACAAGGCTACCATCCATTGGATTAACAAAATCTCGACAACAAACTACCTTCCATAATGACAAGGCTACCATCCATTGGAGTAACAAAAATCTAGAAAACAGACTACCTTCCATAATGACAAGGCTACAATCCATTGGAATAACAAAAATCTCAACAACAGACTACCTTCCATAATGACAAGCCTACTATCTATTGGAATAAAAAAATCTCGAGAACATACTACCTTCCATAATGACAAGGCTACCATCCAATTGAGTAACAAAAATCTCGACAACAAAATACCTTCAATAATAACAAGGCTACCATCCATTAGAGGAACAAATATCTCGACAACAGACTACCTTCCATAATGACAAGGCTACCATCCATTGCAGTGACAAAAATATCGACAATAGACTACCTTCCATAATGAAAAGGCTACCATCCATTGGAGTACCAAAATCTCGACAACAAACTACCTTCCATAATGACAAGGATACCATCCACTGGAGTAAAAAATATCTCGACAACAAACTACCTTCCAGAATGACAAGGCTAGCATCCATTAGAGTAACAAAAATCTAGTAAACAGACTACCTTCCATAATGACAAGGCTACCATCTATTTGAATAACAAAAATCTCGGGAACAGACTACCTTCCATAATGATAAGGATACTATCCATTAGAGTAACAAAAATACCTAAAACAGACTACCTTCCATAATGACAAGGCTACCATCCATTACAGTAACAAAAATCTCGACAACAGACTACCTTGCATAATGACAAGGCTACCATCCATTAGGGTAACACAAATATCAATAAGAGACTACCTTCCATAATGACAAGGCTACCATCCATTGGAGTAACAAAAATCTCCCAAACAGACTACCTTCCATAATGACAAGGCTACCATCCATTGGAGTAACAAAAATCTCGACAACAGACTACCTTACATAATGACAAGGCTACCATCCATTGGAGTGACAAAAATATCGATAATAGACTACCTTCCATAATGACAAGGCTACCATCCATTGGAGTAACAAAAATATCGATAACAGACTACCTTCCATAATGCCAAGGCTACCATCCATTGGAATAAAAAAAATCTCGACAACAAACTACCTTCCATAATGACAAGGCTACCATCCATTGGAGTAACAAAAATATCGACAACAGACTACCTTCTATAATGAAAAGGCTACCTTCCATTAGAGTAACAAAAATCTCCACAACAGACTACCTTCCATAATGACAAGGCTACCATCCATTGGAGTAACGAAAATATCAACAACAGACTACCTTCCATAATGACAAGGCTACCATCCATTGGAGTAACAAAAATCTCGCCAATAGACTACCTTCCATAATGACAAGGCTACCATCCATTGGAGTGACAAAAATATCGACTATAGACTACCTTCCATAATGACAAGGCTACCATCCATTGGAGTAACAAAATATCGACAACAAACTACCTTCCATAATGACAAGGCTACCATCCATTGGAGTAACAAAAATCTAGAAAACAGACTACCTTCCATAATGACAAGGCTACAATCCATTGGAATAAAAAAATCTCGACAACAAACTACCTTTCATAATGACAAGGCTACCATCTATTGGAATAACAAAAATCACGAGAACATACTACCTTCCATAATGACAAGGCTACCATCCATTAGAGTAACAAAAATCTCGACAACAGACTACCTTCCATAATGACAAGGCTACCATCCATTAGAGTAACAAAAATCTCAACAACATACTACATTCCATAATGACAAGGCTAACATCCATTGGAGTAACGAAAATATCAACAAGAGACTACCTTCCATAATGACAAGGCTACCATCCATTGGAGTGACAAAAATATCGACTATAGACTACCTTCCATAATGACAAGGCTACCATCCATTGGAGTAAAAAAATATCGACAACAAACTACCTTCCATAATGACAAGGCTACCATCCATTGGAGTAACAAAAATCTAGAAAACAGACTACCTTCCATAATGACAAGGTTACAATCCATTGGAATAAAAAAATCTCGACAATAGACTACCTTTCATAATGACAAGGCTACCAACTATTGGAATAACAAAAATCACGAGAACATACTACCTTCCATAATGACAAGGCTACCATCCATTAGAGTAACAAAAATCTCGACAACAGACTACCTTCCATAATGACAAGGCTACCATCCATTAGAGTAACAAAAATCTCAACAACAGACTACCTTCCATAATGAAAGGCTACCATCCATTGGAGTAACAAAAATCTCGCCAACAGACTACCTTCCATAATGACAAGGCTACCATCCATTGGAGTGACAAAAATATCGACTATAGGCTACCTTCCATAATGACAAGGCTACCATCCATTGGATTAACAAAATCTCGACAACAAACTACCTTCCATAATGACAAGGCTACCATCCATTGGAGTAACAAAAATCTAGAAAACAGACTACCTTCCATAATGACAAGGCTACAATCCATTGGAATAACAAAAATCTCAACAACAGACTACCTTCTATAATGACAAGCCTACTATCTATTGGAATAAAAAAATCTCGAGAACATACTACCTTCCATAATGACAAGGCTTCCATCCATTAGAGTAACAAAAATCTCGACAACAAAATACCTTCAATAATGACAAGGCAACAATCCATTAGAGGAACAAAAATCTCGACAATAGACTACCTTCCATAATGACAAGGCTACCATCCATTGCAGTGACAAAAATATCGACAATAGACTACCTTCCATAATAACAAGGCTACCATCCATTGGAGTAACAAAATCTCGACAACAAACTACCTTCCATAATGACAAGGATACCATCCACTGGAGTAAAAAATATCTCGACAACAAACTACCTTCCAAAATGACAAGGCTAGCATCCATTAGAGTAACAAAAATCTAGTAAACAGACTACCTTCCATAATGACAAGGCTACCATTCATTGGAGTATCAAAAATCTCGACAACAGACTACCTTCCATAATGACAAGGCTACCATCTATTTGAATAACAAAAATCTCGGGAACAGACTACCTTCCATAATGATAAGGATACCATCCATTAGAGTAACAAAAATACCTAAAACAGACTACCTTCCATAATGACAAGGCTACCATCCATTAGAGTAACAAAAATCTCGACAACAGACTACCTTGCATAACGACAAGGCTACCATCCATTAGGGTAACACAAATATCAATAAGAGACTACCTTCCATAATGACTAGGCTACCATCCATTACAATAACAAAAATCTCCCAAACATACTACCTTCCATAGTGACAAGGCTACCATCCATTAGAGTAACAAAAATCTCGACAACAGACTACCTTCCATAATGACAAGGCTACCATCCATTAGAGTAACAAAAATCTCAACAACATACTACCTTCCATAATGACAAGGCTAACATCCATTGGAGTAACGAAAATATCAACAAGAGACTACCTTCCATAATGACAAGGCTACCATCCATTGGAGTGACAAAAATATCGACTATAGACTACCTTCCATAATGACAAGGCTACCATCCATTGGAGTAAAAAAATATCGACAACAAACTACCTTCCATAATGACAAGGCTACCATCCATTGGAGTAACAAAAATCTAGAAAACAGACTACCTTCCATAATGACAAGGTTACAATCCATTGGAATAAAAAAATCTCGACAATAGACTACCTTTCATAATGACAAGGCTACCAACTATTGGAATAACAAAAATCACGAGAACATACTACCTTCCATAATGACAAGGCTACCATCCATTAGAGTAACAAAAATCTCGACAACAGACTACTTTCCATAATGACAAGGCTACCATCCATTAGAGTAACAAAAATCTCAACAACAGACTACCTTCCATAATGAAAGGCTACCATCCATTGGAGTAACAAAAATCTCGCCAACAGACTACCTTCCATAATGACAAGGCTACCATCCATTGGAGTGACAAAAATATCGACTATAGGCTACCTTCCATAATGACAAGGCTACCATCCATTGGATTAACAAAATCTCGACAACAAACTACCTTCCATAATGACAAGGCTACCATCCATTGGAGTAACAAAAATCTAGAAAACAGACTACCTTCCATAATGACAAGGCTACAATCCATTGGAATAACAAAAATCTGAACAACAGACTACCTTCTATAATGACAAGCCTACTATCTATTGGAATAAAAAAATCTCGAGAACATACTACCTTCCATAATGACAAGGCTACCATCCATTAGAGTAACAAAAATCTCGACAACAAAATACCTTCAATAATGACAAGGCTACAATCCATTAGAGGAACAAAAATCTCGACAACAGACTACCTTCCATAATGACAAGGCTACCATCCATTGCAGTGACAAAAATATCGACAATAGACTACCTTCCATAATAACAAGGCTACCATCCATTGGAGTAACAAAATCTCGACAACAAACTACCTTCCATAATGACAAGGATACCATCCACTGGAGTAAAAAATATCTCGACAACAAACTACCTTCCAAAATGACAAGGCTAGCATCCATTAGAGTAACAAAAATCAAGTAAACAGACTACCTTCCATAATGACAAGGCTACCATTCATTGGAGTATCAAAAATCTCGACAACAGACTACCTTCCATAATGACAAGGCTACCATCTATTTGAATAACAAAAATCTCGGGAACAGACTACCTTCCATAATGATAAGGATACCATCCATTAGAGTAACAAAAATACCTAAAACAGACTACCTTCCATAATGACAAGCCTACCATCCATTAGAGTAACAAAAATCTCGACAACACACTACCTTGCATAACGACAAGGCTACCATCCATTAGGGTAACACAAATATCAATAAGAGACTACCTTCCATAATGACTAGGTTACCATCCATTACAGTAACAAAAATCTCCCAAACAGACTACCTTCCATAATGACAAGGCTACCATCCATTGGAGTAACAAAAATCTCGACAACAGAGTACCGTACATAATGACAAGGCTACCATCCATTGGAGTGACAAAAATATTGATAATAGACTACCTTCCATAATGACAAGGCTACCATCCATTGGAGTAACAAAATCTCGACAACAAACTACCTTCCATAATGACAAGGCTACCATCCATTGGAGTAACAAAAATCTCGACAACAGACTACCTTCCATAATGAAAAGGCTACCTTCCATTAGAGTAACAAAAATCTCCACAACAGACTACCTTCCATAATGACAAGGCTACCATCCATTGGAGTAACGAAAATATCAACAACAGACTACCTTCCATAATGAGAAGGCTACCATCCATTGGAGTAACAAAAATCTCGCCAATAGACTACCTTCCATAATGACAAGGCTACCATCCATTGGAGTGACAAAAATATCGACTATAGACTACCTTCCATAATGACAAGGCTACCATCCATTGGAGTAACAAAATATCGACAACAAACTACCTTCCATAATGACAAGGCTACCATCCATTGGAGTAACAAAAATCTAGAAAACAGACTACCTTCCATAATGACAAGGCTACAATCCATTGGAATAAAAAAAATCTCGACAACAGACTACCTTTCATAATGACAAGGCTACCATCTATTGGAATAACAAAAATCACGAGAACATACTACCTTCCATAATGACAAGGCTACCATCCATTAGAGTAACAAAAATCTCGACAACAGACTACCTTCCATAATGACAAGGCTACCATCCATTAGAGTAACAAAAATCTCAACAACATACTACCTTCCATAATGACAAGGCTAACATCCATTGGAGTAACGAAAATATCAACAAGAGACTACCTTCCATAATGACAAGGCTACCATCCATTGGAGTGACAAAAATATCGACTATAGACTACCTTCCATAATGACAAGGCTACCATCCATTGGAGTAAAAAAATATCGACAACAAACTACCTTCCATAATGACAAGCCTACCATCCATTGGAGTAACAAAAATCTAGAAAACAGACTACCTTCCATAATGACAAGGTTACAATCCATTGGAATAAAAAAATCTCGACAATAGACTACCTTTCATAATGACAAGGCTACCAACTATTGGAATAACAAAAATCACGAGAACATACTACCTTCCATAATGACAAGGCTACCATCCATTAGAGTAACAAAAATCTCGACAACAGACTACCTTCCATAATGACAAGGCTACCATCCATTAGAGTAACAAAAATCTCAACAACAGACTACCTTCCATAATGAAAGGCTACCATCCATTGGAGTAACAAAAATCTCGCCAACAGACTACCTTTCATAATGACAAGGCTACCATCCATTGGAGTGACAAAAATATCGACTATAGGCTACCTTCCATAATGACAAGGCTACCATCCATTGGATTAACAAAATCTCGACAACAAACTACCTTCCATAATGACAAGGCTACCATCCATTGGAGTAACAAAAATCTAGAAAACAGACTACCTTCCATAATGACAAGGCTACAATCCATTGGAATAACAAAAATCTCAACAACAGACTACCTTCTATAATGACAAGCCTACTATCTATTGGAATAAAAAAATCTCGAGAACATACTACCTTCCATAATGACAAGGCTACCATCCATTAGAGTAACAAAAATCTCGATAACAAAATACCTTCAATAATGACAAGGCTACAATCCATTAGAGGAACAAAAATCTCGACAACAGACTACCTTCCATAATGACAAGGCTACCATCCATTGCAGTGACAAAAATATCGACAATAGACTACCTTCCATAATAACAAGGCTACCATCCATTGGAGTAACAAAATCTCGACAACAAACTACCTTCCATAATGACAAGGATACCATCCACTGGAGTAAAAAATATCTCGACAACAAACTACCTTCCAAAATGACAAGGCTAGCATCCATTAGAGTAACAAAAATCTAGTAAACAGACTACCTTCCATAATGACAAGGCTACCATTCATTGGAGTATCAAAAATCTCAACAACAGACTACCTTCCATAATGACAAGGCTACCATCTATTTGAATAACAAAAATCTCGGGAACAGACTACCTTCCATAATGATAAGGATACCATCCATTAGAGTAACAAAAATACCTAAAAAAGACTACCTTCCATAATGACAAGGCTACCATCCATTAGAGTAACAAAAATCTCGACAACAGACTACCTTGCATAACGACAAGGCTACCATCCATTAGGGTAACACAAATATCAATAAGAGACTACCTTCCATAATGACTAGGCTACCATCCATTACAGTAACAAAAATCTCCCAAACAGACTACCTTCCATAATGACAAGGCTACCATCCATTAGAGTAACAAAAATCTCGACAACAGAGTACCTTACATAATGACAAGGCTACCATCCATTGGAGTGACAAAAATATCGATAATAGATTACCTTCCATAATGACAAGGCTACCATCCATTGGAGTAACAAAATCTCGACAACAAACTACCTTCCATAATGACAAGGCTACCATCCATTGGAGTAACAAATATCGACAACAGACTACCTTACATAATGCCAAGGCTACCATCCATTGGAATAAAAAAAATCTCGACAACAAACTACCTTCCATAATGACAAGGCTACCATCCATTGGAGTAACAAAAATATCGACAATAGACTACCTTCCATAATGAAAAGGCTACCTTCCATTAGAGTAACAAAAATCTCCACAACAGACTACCTTCCATAATGACAAGGCTACCATCCATTGGAGTAACGAAAATATCAACAACAGACTACCTTCCATAATGAGAAGGCTACCATCCATTGGAGTAACAAAAATCTCGCCAATAGACTACCTTCCATAATGACAAGGCTACCATCCATTGGAGTGACAAAAATATCGACTATAGACTACCTTCCATAATGACAAGGCTACCATCCATTGGAGTAACAAAATATCGACAACAAACTACCTTCCATAATGACAACGCTACCATCCATTGGAGTAACAAAAATCTAGAAAACAGACTACCTTCCATAATGACAAGGCTACAATCCATTGGAATAAAAAAAATCTCGACAACAGACTACCTTTCATAATGACAAGGCTACCATCTATTGGAATAACAAAAATCACGAGAATATACTACCTTCCA
Organism: Vicia faba; assembly: GCA_948472305.1. NCBI lineage: Eukaryota > Viridiplantae > Streptophyta > Magnoliopsida > Fabales > Fabaceae > Vicia > Vicia faba. The sequence goes on along the minus strand of OX451739.1, from coordinate 543,671,827 downwards.
TAATGACAAGGCTACCATCCATTAGAGTAACAAAAATCTCGACAACAGAGTACCTTCCATAATGACAAGGCTACCATCCATTAGAGTAACAAAAATCTCAACAACATACTACCTTTCATAATGACAAGGCTACCATCCATTGGAGTAACGAAAATATCAACAAGAGACTACCTTCCATAATGAGAAGGCTACCATCCATTGGAGTAACAAAAATCTCACAAACAGACTACCTTCCATAATGACAAGGCTACCATCCATTGGAGTGACAAAAATATCGATTATAGACTACCTTCCATAATGACAAGGCTACCATCCATTGGATTAACAAAATCTCGACAACAAACTACCTTCCATAATGACAAGACTACCATGCATTGGAGTAACAAAAATCTAGAAAACAGACTACCTTCCATAATGACAAGGCTACAATCCATTTGAATAACAAAAATTTCTACAAAAGACTACCTTCCATAATGACAAGGCTACCATCTATTGGAATAAAAAAATCTGGAGAACATACTACCTTCCATAATGACAAGGCGACCATCCATTAGAGTAACAAAAATCTCGACAAAAAAATACCTTCAATAATGACAAAGCTACCATCCATTAGAGGAACAAAAATCTCGACAACAGACTAACTTCCATAATGACAAGGCTACCATCCATTGGAGTAACGAAAATATCAACAAGAGACTACCTTCTATAATGACAAGGCTACCATTCATTGGAGTAACAAAAATCTCGCCAACAGACTACCTTCCATAATGACAAGGCTACCATCCATTGGAGTGACAAAAATATCGACAATAGACTACCTACCATAATGACAAGGCTACCATCCATTGGAGTAAGAAAATCTCGACAACAAACTACCTTCCATAATGACAAGGATACCATCCACTGGAGTAACAAAAATATCGACAACAGACTACTTTCCATAATGACAAGGCTACCATCCATTGGAATAACAAATATCTCGACAACAATCTACCTTCCATAATAAGAAGGCTAGCATCCATTATAGTAACAAAAATCTAGTAAACAGACTACCTTCCATAATGACAAGGCTACCATTCATTGGAGTAACAAAAATCTCGACAACAGACTACCTTCCATAATGACAAGGCTACCATCTATTTGAATAACAAAAATCTCGGAACAAACTACCTTCCATAATGATAAGGCTACCATCCATTAGAGTAACAAAAATACCTAAAACAGACTACCTTCCATAATGACAAGGCTACCATCCATTAGAGTAACAAAAATCTCGACAACAGACTACCTTCCATAACGACAAGGCTACCATCCATTAGGGTAGCAAAAATATCAATAAGAGACTACCTTCATAATGACTAGGCTACCATCCATTGGAGTAACAAAAATATCCCAAACCGGCTACCTTCCATAATGACAAGGCTACCATCCATTGGAGTAACAAAAATCTCGACAACAGACTACCTTACATAATGACAAGGCTACCATCCATTGGAGTAACGAAAATATCAACAACAGACTAAATTCCATAATGAGAAGGCTACCAACCATTGGAGTAACAAAAATCTCGCCAATAGACTACCTTCAATAATGACAAGGCTACCATCCATTGGAGTGACAAAAATATGGACTATAGACTACCTTCCATAATGACAAGGCTACCATCCATTGGAGTAACAAAATCTCGACAACAAACTACCTTCCATAATGACAAGGCTACCATCCATTGGAGTAACAAAAATCTAGAAAACAGACTACCTTCAATAATGACAAGGCTACAATCCATTGGAATAAAAAAAATCTCGACAACAGACTACCTTTCATAATGACAAGGCTACCATCTATTGGAATAACAAAAATCACGACAACATACTACCTTCCATAATGACAAGGCTACCATCCATTAGAGTAACAAAAATCTCGACAACAGACTACCTTCCATAATGACAAGGCTACCATCCATTAGAGTAACAAAAATCTCAACAACAGACTACCTTCCATAATGACAAGGCTACCATCCATTGGAGTAACGAAAATATCAACAAGAGACTACCTTCCATAATGAGAAGGCTACCATCCATTGGAGTAACAAAAATCTCGCCAACAGACTACCTTCCATAATGACAAGGCTACCATCCATTGGAGTGACAAAAATATCGACTATAGACTACCTTCCATAATGAAAAGGATACCATCCATTGGATTAAAAAAATCTCGACAACAAACTACGTTCCATAATGACAAGGCTAACATCCATTGGAGTAACAAAAATCTAGAAAACAGACTACCTTCCATAATGACAAGGCTACAATCCATTGGAAAAACAAAAATCTCGACAACAGACTACCTTCCATAATGACAAGGCTACCATCTATTGGAATAAAAAAATCTCGAGAACATACTACCTTCCATAATGACAAGGCTACCATCCATCAGAGTAACAAAAATCTCGACAACAAAATACTTCAATAATGACAAGGCTACCATCCATTAGAGGAACAAGAATCTCGACAATAGACTACCTTCCATAATGACACGGCTACCATCCATTGGAGTAACGAAAATATCAACAAAAGACTACCTTCTGTAATGACAAGGCTACCATTCATTGGAGTAACAAAAATCTCGCCAACAGACTACCTTCCATAATGACAAGGCTACCATCCATTGGAGTGACAAAAATATCGACAATAAACTACCTTCCATAATGACAAGGCTACCATCCATTGGAGTAAGAAAATCTCGACAACAAACTACCTTCCATAATGACAAGGATACCATCCCCTGGAGTAACAAAAATATCGACAACAGACTACTTTCCATAATGACAAGGCTACCATCCATTGGAATAACAAATATCTCGACAAAAAACTACCTGCCATAATAACAAGGCTAGCATCCATTAGAGTAATAAAAATCTAGTAAACAGACTACCTTCCATAATGACAAGGCTACCATTTATTGGAGTAACAAAAATCTCGACAACAGACTACCTTCCATAACGACAAGGCTACCATCTATTTGAATAACAAAAATCTCGGGAACAAACTACCTTCCATACTGATAAGGCTACCATCCATTAGAGTAACAAAAATACCTAAAACAGACTACCTTCCATAATGACAAGGCTACCATCCATTAGAGTAAAAAAAAACTCAACAACAGACTACCTTCCATAATGACAAGGCTACCATCCATTGGAGTAACGAAAATATCAACAAGAGACTGCCTTCCATAATGAGAAGGCTACCATCCATTGGAGTAACAAAAATCTCGCAAACAGACTACCTTCCATAATGACAAGGCTACCATCCATTGGAGTGACAAAAATATCGACTATAGCCTACCTTCCATAATGACAAGGCTACCATCCATTGGATTAACAAAATCTCGACAACAAACTACCTTCCATAATGACAAGGCTACCATCCATTGGAGTAACAAAAATCTACAAAATAGACTACCTTCCATAATGACAAGGCTACAATCCATTGGAATAACAAAAATCTCAACAACAGACTACCTTCCATAATGACAAGCCTACTATCTATTGGAATAAAAAAATCTCAAGAACATACTACCTTCCATAATGACAAGGCTACCATCCATTAGAGTAACAAAAATCTCGACAACAAAATACCTTCAATAATGACAAGGCTACCATCCATTAGAGGAACAAAAATCTCGACAACAGACTACCTTTCATAATGACAAGGCTACCATCCATTGCAGTGACAAAAATATCGACAATAGACTACCTTCCATAATGACATGGCTACCATCCATTGGAGTAACAAAATCTCGACAACAAACTACCTTCCATAATGACAAGGATACCATCCACTAGAGTAACAAAAATATCGACAACAGACTACTTTCCATAATGACAAGGCTACCATCCATTGGAATAAAAAATATCTCGACAACAAACTACCTTCCAGAATAACAAGGCTAGCATCCATTAGAGTAACAAAAATCTAGTAAACAGACTACCTTCCATAATGACAAGGCTACCATTCATTGGAGTAACAAAAATCTCGACAACAGACTACCTTCCACAATGACAAGGCTACCATCTATTTGAATAACAAAAATCTCAGGAACAGACTACCTTCCATAATGATAAGGCTACCATCCATTAGAGTAACAAAAATACCTAAAACAGACTACCTTCCATAATGACAAGGCTACCATCCATTAGAGTAACAAAAATCTCGACAACAGACTACCTTCCATTACGACAAGGCTACCATCCATTAGGGTAACAAAAATATCAATAAGAGACTACCTTCATAATTACTAGGCTACCATCCATTGGAGTAACAAAATCTCGACAACAAACTACCTTCCATAATGACAAGGCTACCATCCATTGGAGTAACAAAAATATCGACAACAGACTAACTTCCATAATGCCAAGGTTACCATCCATTGGAATAAAAAAAATCTCGACAACACACTACCTTCCATAATGACAAGGCTACCATCCATTGGAGTAACAAAAATATCGACAACAGACTACCTTCCGTAATGAAAAGGCTACCATCCATTAGAGTAACAAAAATCTCGACAACAGACTACCTTCCATAATGACAAGGCTACCATCCATTGGAGTAACGAAAATATCAACAACAGACTAAATTCCATAATGAGAAGGCTACCATCCATTGGAGTAACAAAATATCGACAACAAACTACCTTCCATAATGACAAGGCTACCATCCATTGGAGTAACAAAAATCTAGAAAACAGACTACCTTCAATAATGACAAGTCTACAATCCATTGGAATAAAAAAAATCTCGACAACAAACTACCTTTCATAATGACAAGGCTACCATCTATTGGAATAACAAAAATCATGAGAACATACTACCTTCCATAATGACAAGGCTACCATCCATTAGAGTAACAAAAATCTCGACAACAGACTACCTTCCATAATGACAAGGCTACCATCCATTAGAGTAACAAAAATCTCAACAACAGACTACCTTCCATAATGACAAGGCTACCATCCATTGGAGTAACGAAAATATCAACAAGAGACTACCTTCCATAATGAGAAGGCTACCATCCATTGGAGTAACAAAAATCTCGCCAACAGACTACCTTCCATAGTGACAAGGCTACCATCCATTGGAGTGACAAAAATATCGACTATAGACTACCTTCCATAATGACAAGGCTACCATCCATTGGATTAAAAAAATCTCGACAACAAACTACCTTCCATAATGACAAGGCTACCATCCATTGGAGTAACAAAAATCTAGAAAACAGACTACCTTCCATAATTACAAGGCTACAATCCATTGGAAAAACAAAAATCTCGACAACAGGCTACCTTCCATAATGACAAGGCTACCATCTATTGGAATAAAAAAATCTCGAGAACATACTACCTTCCATAATGACAAGGCTACCATCCATTAGAGTAACAAAAATCTCGACAACAAAATACCTTCAATAATGACAAGGCTACCATCCATTAGAGGAACATGAATCTCGACAATAGACTACCTTCCATAATGACAAGGCTACCATCCATTGGAGTAACGAAAATATCAACAAGAGACTACCTTCTGTAATGACAAGGCTACCATTCATTGGAGTAACAAAAATCTCGCCAACAGACTACCTTCCATAATGACAAGGGTACCATCCATTGGAGTGACAAAAATATCGACAATAAACTACCTTCCATAATGACAAGGCTACCATCCATTGGAGTAAGAAAATCTCGACAACAAACTACCTTCCATAATGACAAGGATACCATCCACTGGAGTAACAAAAATATCGACAACAGACTACTTTCCATAATGACAAGGCTACCATCCATTGGAATAACAAATATCTCGACAACAAACTACCTGCCATAATAACAAGGCTAACATCCATTAGAGTAATAAAAATCTAGTAAACAGACTACCTTCCATAATGACAAGGCTACCATTTATTGGAGTAACAAAAATCTCGACAACAGACTACCTTCCATAATGACAAGGCTACCATCTATTTGAATAACAAAAATCTCGGGAACAAACTACCTTCCATAATGATAAGGCTACCATCCATTAGAGTAACAAAAATACCTAAAACAGACTACCTTCTATAATGACAAGGCTACCATCCATTAGAGTAACAAAAATCTCGACAACAGACTACCTTCCATAACGACAAGGCTACCATCCATTAGGGTAACACAAATATCAATAAGAGACTACCTTCCATAATGACTAGGCTACCATCCATTGGAGTAACAAAAATCTCCCAAACAGACTACCTTCCATAATGACAAGGCTACCATCCATTGGAGTAACAAAAATCTCGACAACGGACTACCTTACATAATGACAAGGCTACCATCCATTGGAGTGACAAAAATATCGATAATAGACTACCTTCCATAATGACAAGGCAACCATCCATTGGAGTAACAAAATCTCGACAACAAACTACCTTCCATAATGACAAGGCTACCATCCATTGGTGTAATAAAAAAATCGACAACAGACTATGTTCCATAATAACAAGGCTACCATCCATTGAAGTACCAAAAACATCGACAATAGACTACCTTCCATAATGAAAAGGCAACCATCCATTGGAGTAACAAAAATATCGACAACAGACTACCTTCCATAATGAAAAGGCTACCATCCATTTGAGTAATAAAAATCTCGACAACAAACTACCTTCCATAATGACAAAGCTACCATCCATTGGAATAACGAAAATATCGATAACAGACTACCTTCCATAATGCCAAGGCTACCATCCATTGGAATAACAAAAATCTCGACAACAAACTACCTTCCATAATTACAAGGCTACCATCCCTTGGAGTAGCAAAAATATCGACAACAGACTGCGTTCCATAATAACAAGGCTACCATCTATTGGAGTAACAAAAATATCGACAACAGACTACCTTCCATAATGAAAAGGCTACCATCCATTGGAGTAACAAAAATATCGACAACAAACTACCTTCCATAATGAAAAGGCCACCATCCATTAGAGTATCAAAAAAATCGACAACAAACTACCTTCCATAATGACAAGGATACCATCCATTGGAGTAACAAAAATATCAACAAGAGACTACCTTCCATAATGAGAAGTCTACCATCCATTGGAGTGACAAAAATATCGACAATAGACTACCTTCCATATTGACAAGGCTACAATCCATTGTTGTAACAAAATCTCGACAACAAATTACCTTCCATAATGACAAGGCTACCATCCATTGGAGTAACAAAAATCTAGAAAATAGACTACCTTCCTTAATGACAAGGCTACAATCCATTGAAATAACAAAAATCTCGACAACCGACTACCTTCAATAAGGACAAGGCTACCATCTATTGGAATAACAAAAATCATGAGAACATACTACCTTCCATAATGACAAGGCTACCATCCATTAGAGTAACAAAAATCTCGACAACAGACTACCTTCCATAATGACAAGGCTACCATCCATTAGAGTAACAAAAATCTCAACAACAGACTACCTTCCATAATGACAAGGCTACCATCCATTGGAGTAACGAAAATATCAACAAGAGACTACCTTCCATAATGAGAAGGCTACCATCCATTGGAGTAACAAAAATCTCGCCAACAGACTACCTTCCATAGTGACAAGGCTACCATCCATTGGAGTGACAAAAATATCGACTATAGACTACCTTCCATAATGACAAGGCTACCATCCATTGGATTAAAAAAATCTCGACAACAAACTACCTTCCATAAAGACAAGGCTACCATCCATTGGAGTAACAAAAATCTAGAAAACATACTACCTTTAATAATGACAAGGCTACAATCCATTGGAAAAACAAAAATCTCGACAACAGACTACCTTCCATAATGACAAGGCTACCATCTATTGGAATAAAAAAATCTCAAGAACATACTACCTTCCATAATGACAAGGCTACCATCCATTAGAGTAACAAAAATCTCGACAACAAAATACCTTCAATAATGACAAGGCTACCATCCATTAGAGGAACATGAATCTCGACAATAGACTACCTTCCATAATGACAAGGCTACCATCCATTGGAGTAACGAAAATATCAACAAGAGACTACCTTCAGTAATGACAAGGCTACCATTCATTGGAGTAACAAAAATCTCGCCAACAGACTACCTTCCATAATGACAAGGCTACCATCCATTGGAGTGACAAAAATATCGACAATAAACTACCTTCCATAATGACAAGGCTACCATCCATTGGAGTAAGAAAATCTCGACAACAAACTACCTTCCATAATGACAAGGATACCATCCACTGGAGTAACAAAAATATCGACAACAGACTACTTTCCATAATGACAAGGCTACCATCCATTGGAATAACAAATATCTCGATGCAAACTACCTGCCATAATAACAAGGCTAACATCCATTAGAGTAATAAAAATCTAGTAAACAGACTACCTTCCATAATGACAAGGCTACCATTTATTGGAGTAACAAAAATCTCGACAACAGACTACCTTCCATAATGACAAGGCTACCATCTATTTGAATAATAAAAATCTCGGGAACAAACTACCTTCCATAATGATAAGGCTACCATCCATTAGAGTAACAAAAATACCTAAAACAGACTACCTTCCATAATGACAAGGCTACCATCCATTAGAGTAACAAAAATCTCGACAACAGACTACCTTCCATAACGACAAGGCTACCATCCATTAGGGTAACACAAATATCAATAAGAGACTACCTTCCATAATGACTAGGCTACCATCCATTGGAGTAACAAAAATCTCCCAAACAGACTACCTTCCATAATGACAAGGCTACCATCCATTGGAGTAACAAAAATCTCGACAACAGACTACCTTACATAATGACAAGGCTACCATCCATTGGAGTGACAAAAATATCGATAATAGACTACCTTCCATAATGACAAGGCAACCATCCATTGGAGTAACAAAATCTCGACAACAAACTACCTTCCATAATGACAAGGCTACCATCCATTGGAGTAATAAAAAAATCGACAACAGACTATGTTCCATAATAACAAGGCTACCATCCATTGAAGTACCAAAAACATCGACAATAGACTACCTTCCATAATGAAAAGGCTACCATCCATTGGAGTAACAAAAATATCGACAACAGACTACCTTCCATAATGAAAAGGCTACCATCCATTAGAGTAATAAAAATCTCGACAACAAACTACCTTCCATAATGACAAAGCTACCATCCATTGGAATAACGAAAATATCGATAACATACTACCTTCCATAATGCCAAGGCTACCATCCATTGGAATAACAAAAATCTCGACAACAAACTACCTTCCATAATTACAAGGCTACCATCCCTTGGAGTAACAAAAATATCGACAACAGACTGCGTTCCATAATAACAAGGCTACCATCTATTGGAGTAATAAAAATATCGACAACAGACTACCTTCCATAATGAAAAGGCTACCATCCATTGGAGTAACAAAAATATCGACAACAAACTACCTTCCATAATGAAAAGGCCACCATCCATTAGAGTATCAAAAAAATCGACAACAAACTACCTTCCATAATGACAAGGATACCATCCATTGGAGTAACAAAAATATCAACAAGAGACTACCTTCCATAATGAGAAGTCTACCATCCATTGGAGTGACAAAAATATCGACAATAGACTACCTTCCATATTGACAAGGCTACAATCCATTGGTGTAACAAAATCTCGACAACAAATTACCTTCCATAATGACAAGGCTACCATCCATTGGAGTAACAAAAATCTAGAAAATAGACTACCTTCCTTAATGACAAGGCTACAATCCATTGAAATAACAAAAATCTCGACAACAGACTACCTTCCATAAGGACAAGGCTACCATCTATTGGAATAAAAAAAATCTCGAGAACATACTACCTTCCATAATGACAAGGCAACCATCCATTAGAGTAACAAAAATCTCGACAACAGACTACCTTCCATAATGACAAGGCTACAATACATTGGAGTAACGAAAATATCAACAAGAAACTTCCTTCCATAATGACAAGGCTACCATCCATTGGATTAACAAAATTCTCGCCAACAGACTACCTTCCATAATGAAAAGGCTACCATCCATTGGAGTGACAAAAATATCGACAATAGACTACCTTCCATAATGACAAGGCTACCATCCATTGGAGTAATAAAATCTCGACAACAAACTACCTTCCATAATGACAACGCTACCATCGATTGGAGTAACAAAAATATCGACAACAAACTACTTTCCATAATGACAAGGCTACCATCCATTGGAATAACAAAAATCTCGACAACAAACTACCTTCCATAACAACAAAGCTACCATCCATTAGAGTAACAAAAATCTAGTAAACAGACTACCTTCCAGAATGACAAGGCTACCATCTATTGGAATAACAAAAATCTCGGGAGCAGACTACCTTCCATAATGACAAGGCTACCATCCATTAGAGTAACAACAAACTCGACAACAGACTACCTTCCATAATGAGAAGGCTACCATCCATTGGAGTAACAAAAATCTCACGAACAGACTACCTTCCATAATGACAAGGCTACCATCCATTGGAGTGAAAACATGTCAACAATAGACTACCTTCCATAATGAGAAGGCTACCATCCATTGGAGTAACAAAATCTAGAACAAATTACCTTCCATAATGACAGAGCTACCATCCATTGGAGTAACAAAAATCTAGAAAATAGACTACCTTCCATAATGACAAGGCTACAATCCATTGCAATAACAAAAATCTCGATAACAGACTGCCTTCCATAATGACAAGGCTAGCATCTATTGGAATAACAAAAATCTCGAGAACATACTACCTTCCATAATGACAACGCTACCATCCATTAGGGTAACAAAAATCTCGACAACAGACTACCTTCCATAATGACAAGGCTACCATCCATTGGAGTGACAAAAATCTCGACAATAGACTACCTTCCATAATGACAAGGCTACCATCCATTGGAGTAACAAAATCTCGACAACAAACTACCTTCCATAATGAAAAGGCTACCATCCATTAGAGTAACAAAAATATCGACAATAGACTACCTTCCATAATGACAAGGCTACCATCCATTGGAATAACAAAAATCTCGACAACAAACTACCTTCCATAATGCCAAGGCTACCATCCATTGGAATAACAAAAATCTCGACAACAAACTACCTTCCATAATTACAAGGCTACCATCCATTGGAGTAACAAAAAAATCGACAACAGACTATGTTCCATAATAACAAGGCTACTTTCCATTGAAGTAATAAAAATATCGACAATAGACTACCTTCCATAATGAAAAGGTTACCATCCATTGGAGTAACAAAAATATCGACAACAGACTACCTTCCATAATGAAAAGGCTACCATACATTAGAGTAATAAAAATCTCGACAATAGACTATCTTCCATAATGAAAAGACTACCATCCATTAGAGTAATAAAAATATCGCCAACAGACTACCTTCCATAATGACAAGGCTACCATCCATTGAAGTGACAAAAATCTCGACAATAAACTACATTCCATAATGACAAGGCTACCATCCATTAGAGTAACAAAATCTCGACAACAAACTATCTTCCATAATGAAAAAGCTACCATCCATTAGAGTAACAAAAATCTCGACAACAGACTACCTTCCAAAATAACAACGCTACTATCCATTGGAGTAACGAAAATATCAACAAGAGACTACCTTCCATAATGACAAGGCTACCATCCATTGGATTAACAAAATTCTCGCCAACAGACTACCTTCCATAATGACAAGGCTACCATCCATTGGAGTGACAAAAATATCGACAATAGACTACCTTCCATAATGACAAGGCTACCATCCATTGGATTAATAAAATCTCGACAACAAACTACCTTCCATAATGTCAAGGCTACCATCCATTGGAGTAACAAAAGAATCGACAACATACTACTTTCTATAATGACAAGGCTACCATCCATTAGAATAACAAAAATCTCGACAATAAACTACCTTCCATAATAACAAAGCTACCATCCATTAGAGTAACAAAAATCTAGTAAACAGACTACCTTCCAGAATGACCAGGCTACCATCTATTGGAATAACAAAAATCTCGGGAATAGACTACCTTCCATAATGACAAGGCTACCATCCATTAGAGTAACCAAAAACTCGACAACACACTACCTTCCATAATGACAAGGCTACCATCCATTGGAGTAACGAAAATATCAACAAGAGACTACCTTCCATAATGAGAAGGCTACCATCCATTGGAGTAACAAAAATCTCGCCGACAGACTACCTTCCATAACGACAAGGCTACCATCCATTGGAGTGAAAACATATCGACAATAGACTACCTTCCATAATGACAAGGCTACCATCCATTGGGGTAACAAAATCTCAACAACAAATTACCTTCCATAATGACAAGACTACCATCCATTGGAGTAAAAAAAATCTAGAAAATAGACTACCTTCCATAATGACAAGGCTACAATCCATTGGAATAACAAAAATCTCGACAACAGACTACCTTCAATATTGAGAAGGCTAGCATCTATTGGAATAACAAAAATCTCGAGAACATACTACCTTCCATAATGACAAGGCTACCATCCATTAGAGTAACAAAAATCTCGACAACAGACTACCTTCCATAATGACAAGGCTACAATCCATTGGAGTGACAAAAATCTCGACAATAGACTACCTTCCATAATGACAAGGCTACCATCCATTGAAGTAACAAAATCTCGACAACAAACTACCTTCCATAATGAAAAGGCTACCATCCATTGGAGTAACAAAAATATCGACAACAAACTACCTTCATTAATGACAAGGCTACCATCCATTGGAATAACAAAAATCTCGACAACAAACTACCTTCCATAATGCCAAGGCTACCATCCATTGGAATAACAAAAATCTCGACAACAAACTACCTTCCATAATGACAAGGCTACCATCCATTGGAGTAACAAAAAAATCGACAACAAACTATGTTCCATAATAACAAGGCTACCATCCATTGAAGTAACAAAAATATCGACAACAGACTACCTTCCATAATGATAAGGCTACCATCCATTGGAGTAACAAAAATATCGACAACAGACTACCTTCCATAATGAAAAGGCTACTATCCATTAGAGTAATAAAAATCTCGACAATAGACTACCTTCCATAATGAAAAGGCTACCATCCATTAGAGTAATAAGAATCTAGACAACAGTCTACCTTCCATAATGACAAGGCTACTATCCATTGGAGTAACGAATATATCAACAAGAGACTACCTTCCATAATGACAAGGCTACCATCCATTGGAGTAACAAAAATCTCGCCAACAGACTACCTTCCATAATGACAAGGCTACCATCCATTGGAGTGACAAAAATCCCGACAATAGACTACATTCCATAATGACAAGGCTACCATCCTTTAGAGTAACAAAAATCTAGTAAACAGACTACCTTCCAGAATGACAAGGCTACCATCTATTGGAATAACAAAAATCTCGGGAACAGACTACCTTCCATAATGACAAGGCTACCATCCATTAGAGTAACAACAAACTCGACAACTGACTACCTTCCATAATGAGAAGGCTACCATCCATTGGAGTAACAAAAATCTCGCCAACAGACTACCTTCCATAATGACAAGGCTACCATCCATTGGAGTGAAAACATGTCAACAATAGACTACCTTCCATAATGACAAGGCTACCATCCATTGGAGTAACAAAATCTAGAACAAATTACCTTCCATAATGACAAGGCTACCATCCATTGGAGTAACAAAAATCTAGAAAATAGACTACCTTCCATAATGACAAGGCTACAATCCATTGGAATAACAATAATCTCGATAACAGAATGCCTTCCATAATGACAAGGCTAGCATCTATTGGAATAACAAAAATCTCGAGAACATACTACCTTCCATAATGACAACGCTACCATCCATTAGAGTAACAAAAATCTCGACAACAGACTACCTTCCATAATGACAAGGCTACCATCCATTGGAGTGACAAAATTCTCGCCAACAGACTACCTTCCATAATGACAAGGCTACCATCCATTGGAGTGACAAAAATATCGACAATAGACTACCTTCCATAATGACAAGGCTACCATCCATTGGATTAATAAAATCTCGACAACAAACTACCTTCCATAATGTCAAGGCTACCATCCATTGGAGTACCAAAAGAATCGACAACAGACTACTTTCTATAATGACAAGGCTACCATCCATTAGAATAACAAAAATCTCGACAACAAACTACCTTCCATAATAACAAAGCTACCATCCATTAGAGTAACAAAAATCTAGTAAACAGACTACCTTCCAGAATGACCAGGCTACCATCTATTGGAATAACAAAAATCTCGCGAATAGACTACCTTCCATAATGACAAGGCTACCATCTATTAGAGTAACCAAAAACTCGACAACACACTACCTTCCATAATGACAAGGCTACCATCCATTGGAGTAACGAAAATATCAACAAGAGACTACCTTCCATAATGAGAAGGCTATCATCCATTGGAGTAACAAAAATCTCGCTGACAGACTACCTTCCATAACGACAAGGCTACCATCCATTGGAGTGAAAACATATCGACAATAGACTACCTTCCATAATGACAAGGCTACCATCCATTAGAGTAACAAAATCTCAACAACAAATTACCTTCCATAATGACAAGGCTACCATCCATTGGAGTAAAAAAAATCTAGAAAATGGACTACCATCCATAATGACAAGGCTACAATCCATTGGAATAACAAAAATCTCGACAACAGACTACCTTCCATATTGACAAGGCTAGCATCTATTGGAATAACAAAAATCTCGAGAACATACTACCTTCCATAATGACAAGGCTACCATCCATTAGAGTAACAAAAATCTCGACAACAGACTACCTTCCATAATGACAAGGCTACCATCCATTGGAGTGACAAAAATCTCGACAATAGACTACCTTCCATAATGACAAGGCTACCATCCATTGGAGTAACAAAATCTCGACAACAAACTACCTTCCATAATGAAAAGGCTACCATCCATTGGAGTAACAAAAATATCGACAACAAACTACCTTCATTAATGACAAGGCTACCATCCATTGGAATAACAAAAATCTCGACAACAAACTACCTTCCATAATGCCAAGGCTACCATCCATTGGAATAACAAAAATCTCGACAACAAACTACCTTCCATAATGACAAGGCTACCATCCATTGGAGTAACAAAAAAATCGACAACAAACTACCTTCCATAATGAAAAGGCTACTATCCATTAGAGTAATAAAAATCTCGACAATAGACTACCTTCCATAATGAAAAGGCTACCATCCATTAGAGTAATAAAAATCTAGACAACAGTCTACCTTCCATAATGACAAGGCTACTATCCATTGGAGTAACGAATATATCAACAAGAGACTACCTTCCATAATGACAAGGCTACCATCCATTGGAGTAACAAAAATCTCGCCAACAGACTACCTTCCATAATGACAAGGCTACCATCCATTGGAGTGACAAAAATCTCGACAGTAGACTACGTTCCATAATGACAAGGCTACCATCCTTTAGAGTAACAAAAATCTAGTAAACAGACTACCTTCCAGAATGACAAGGCTACCATCAATTGGAATAACAAAAATCTCGGGAACAGACTACCTTCCATAATGACAAGGCTACCACCCATTAGAGTAACAACAAACTCGACAATAGACTACCTTCCATAATGAGAAGGCTACCATCCATTGGAGTAAGAAAAATCTCGCCAACAGACTACCTTCCATAATAACAAGGCTACCATCCATTGGAGTGAAAACATGTCAACAATAGACTACCTTCCATAATGACAAGGCTACCATCCATTGGAGTAACAAAATCTAGAACAAATTACCTTCCATAATGACAAGGCTACCATCCATTGGAGTAACAAAAATCTAGAAAATAGACTACCTTCCATAATGACAAGGCTACAATCCATTGGAATAACAATAATCTCGATAACAGACTGCCTTCCATAATGACAAGGCTAGCATCTATTTGAATAACAAAAATCTCGAGAACATACTACCTTCCATAATGACAACGCTACCATCCATTAGAGTAACAAAAATCTCGACAACAGACTACCTTCCATAATGACAAGGCTACCATCCATTGGAGTGACAAAAATCTCGACAATAGACTACCTTCCATAATGACAAGGCTACCATCCATTGGAGTAACAAAATCTCGACAACAAACTACCTTCCATAATGAAAAGGCTACCATCCATTAGAGTAACAAAAATATCGACAACAGACTACCTTCCATAATAATAAGGCTACCAACCATTGGAATATCAAAAATCTCGACAACAAACTACCTTCCATAATGCCAAGGCTACCATCCATTGGAATAACAAAAATCTCGACAACAAACTACCTTCCATAATGACAAGGCAACCATCCATTGGAGTAACAAAAAAATCGACAACAGACTATGTTCCATAATAACAAGGCTACCATCCATTGAAGTAACAAAAATATCGACAATAGACTACCTTCCATAATGAAAAGGTTACCATCCATTGGAGTAACAAAAATATCGACAATAGACTACCTTCCATAATGAAAAGGCTACCATCCATTAGAGTAATAAAAATCTCGACAATAGACTACCTTCCATAATGAAAAGACTACCATCCATTAGAGTAATAAAAATATCGCCAACAGACTACCTTCCATAATGACAAGGCTACCATCCATTGGAGTGACAAAAATCTCGACAATAGACTACATTCCATAATGACAAGGCTACCATCCATTAGAGTAACAAAATCTCGACAACAAACTATCTTCCATAATGAAAAAGCTACCATCCATTCGAGTAACAAAAATAACGACAATAGACTACCTTCCATAATGACAAGGCTACCAACCATTAGAGTAACAAAAATCTCGACAACAGACTACCTTCCAAAATAACAACACTACTATCCATTGGAGTAACGAAAATATCAACAAGAGACTACCTTCCATAATGACAAGGCTACCATCCATTGGATTAACAAAATTCTCGCCAACAGACTACCTTCCATAATGACAAGGCTACCATCCATTGGAGTGACAAAAATATCGACAATAGACTACCTTCCATAATGACATAGCTACCATCCATTGGATTAATAAAATCTCGAAAACAAACTACCTTCCATAATGTCAAGGCTACCATCCATTGGAGTAAAAAAAGAATCCACAACAGACTACTTTTTATAATGACAAGGCTACCATCCATTAGAATAACAAAAATCTCGACAACAAACTACCTTCCATAATAACAAAGCTACCATCCATTAGAGTAACAAAAATCTAGTAAACAGACTACCTTCCAGAACGACCAGGCTACCATCTATTGGAATAAAAAATATCTCGGGAATAGATTACCTTCCATAATGACAAGGCTACCATCCATTAGAGTAACCAAAAACTCGACAACACACTACCTTCCATAATGACAAGGCTACCATCCATTGGAGTAACGAAAATATCAACAAGAGACTACCTTCCATAATGAGAAGACTACCATCCATTGGAGTAACAAAAATCTCCCCGACAGACTACCTTCCATAACGACAAGGCTACCATCCATTGGAGTGAAAACATATCGACAATAGACTACCTTCCATAATGACAAGGCTACCATCCATTGGAGTAACAAAATCTCAACAACAAATTACCTTCCATAATGACAAGGCTACCATCCATTGGAGTAAAATAAATCTAGAAAATAGACTACCTTCCATAATTACAAGGCTACAATCCATTGGAATAACAAAAATCTCGACAACAGACTACCTTCCATATTGATAAGGCTAGCATCTATTGCAATAACAAAAATCTCGAGAACATACTACCTTCCATAATGACAAGGCTACCATCCATTAGAGTAACAAATATCTCGACAACAGACTACCTTCATTAATGACAAGGCTACCATCCATTGGAGTGACAAAAATCTCGACAATAGACTACCTTCCATAATGACAAGGCTACCATCCATTGGAGTGACAAAAATCTCGACAATAGACTACCTTCCATAATGACAAGGCTACCATCCATTGGAATAACAAAAATCTCGACAACAAACTACCTTCCATAATGCAAAGGCTACCATCCATTGGAATAACAAAAATCTCGACAACAAACTACCTTCCATAATGACAAGGCTACCATCCATTAGAGTAACAACAAACTCGACAACAGACTACCTTCCATAATGAGAAGGCTACCATCCATTGGAGTAACAAAAATCTCGCCAACAGACTACCTTCCATAATGACAAGGCTACCATCCATTGGAGTGAAAACATGTCAACAATAGACTACCTTCCATAATGACAAGGCTACCATCCATTGGAGTAACAAAATCTAGAAAATAGACTACCTTCCATAATGACAAGGCTACAATCCATTGGAATAACAATAATCTCGATAACAGACTGCCTTCCATAATGACAAGGCTAGCATCTATTGGAATAACAAAAATCTCGAGAACATACTACCTTCCATAATGAAAACGCTACCATCCATTAGAGTAACAAAAATCTCGACAACAGACTACCTTCCATAATGACAAGGCTACCATCCATTGGAGTGACAAAAATCTCGACAATAGACTACCTTGCATAATGACAAGGCTATCGTCCATTGGAGTAACAAAATCTCGACAACAAACTACCTTCCATAATGAAAAGGCTACCATCCATTAGAGTAACAAAAATATCGACAACAGACTACCTTCCATAATGATAAGGCTACCATCCATTGGAATAACAAAAATCTCGACAACAAACTACCTTCCATAATGCCAAGGCTACCATCCATTGGAATAACAAAAATCTCGACAACAAACTACCTTCCATAATGACAAGGCTACCATCCATTGGAGTAACAAAAATATCGACAATAGACTACCTTCCATAATGAAAAGGTTACCATCCATTGAAGTAACAAAAATATCGACAATAGACTACCTTCCATAATGAAAAGGCTTCCATCCATTAGAGTAATAAAAATCTCGACAATAGACTACCTTCCATAATGAAAAGGCTACCATCCATTAGAGTAATAAAAATCTCGACAATAGACTATCTTCCATAATGAAAAGACTACCATCCATTAGAGTAATAAAAATATCGCCAACAGACTACCTTCAATAATGACAAGGCTACCATCCATTGGAGTGACAAAAATATCGACAATAGACTACATTCCATAATGACAAGGCTACCATCCATTAGAGTAACAAAATCTCGACAACAAACTATCTTCCATAATGAAAAAGCTACCATCCATTCGAGTAACAAAAATATCGACAACAGACTACCTTCCATAATGACAAGGCTACCATCCATTAGAGTAACAAAAATCTCGACAACAGACTACCTTCCAAAATAACACCGCTACTATCCATTGGAGTAACGACAATATCAACAAGAGACTACCTTCCATAATGACAAGGCTACCATCCATTGGATTAACAAAATTCTCGCCAACAGACTACCTTCCATAATGACAAGGCTACCATCCATTGGAGTGACAAAAATATCGACAATAGACTACCTTCCATAATGACAAGGCTACCATCCATTGGATTAATAAAATCTCGACAACAAACTACCTTCCATAATGTCAAGGCTACCATCCATTGGAGTAACAAAAGAATCGACAACAGACTACTTTCTAAAATGACAAGGCTACCATCCATTAGAATAACAAAAATCTCGACAACAAACTACCTTCCATAATAACAAAGCTACCATCCATTAGAGTAACAAAAATCTAGTAAACAGACTACCTTCCAGAATGACCAGGCTACCATCTATTGGAATAACAAAAATCTCGGGAATAGACTACCTTCCATAATGACAAGGCTACCATCCATTATAGTAACCAAAAACTCGACAACACACTACCTTCCATAATGACAAGGCTACCATCCATTGGAGTAACGAAAATATCAACAAGAGACTACCTTCCATAATGAGAAGGCTACCATCCATTGGAGTAACAAAAATCTTGCCGACAGACTACCTTCCATAACGACAAGGCTACCATCCATTGGAGTGAAAACATATCGACAATAGACTACCTTCCATAATGACAAGGCTACCATCCATTGGAGTAACAAAATCTCAACAACAAATTACCTTCCATAATGACAAGGCTACCATCCATTGGAGTAAAAAAAATCTAGAAAATAGACTAACTTCCATAATGACAAGGCTACAATCCATTGGAATAACAAAAATCTCGACAACAGACTACCTTCCATATTGACAAGGCTAGCATCTATTGGAATAACAAAAATCTCGAGAACATAATACCTTCCATAATGACAAGGCTTCCATCCATTAGAGTAACAAAAATCTCGACAACAGACTACCTTCCATAATGACAAGGCTACCATCCATTGGAGTGACAAAAATCTCGACAATAGACTACCTTCCATAATGACAAGGCTACCATCCATTGGAGTAACAAAATCTCGACAACAAACTACCTTCCATAATGAAAAGGCTACCATCCATTGGAGTAACAAAAATATAGACAACAAACTACCTTAATTAATGACAAGGCTACCATCCATTGGAATAACAAAAATCTCGACAACAAACTACCTTCCATAATGCCAAGGCTACCATCCATTGGAATAACAAAAATCTCGACAACAAACTACCTTCCATAATGACAAGGCTACCATCCATTGGAGTAACAAAAAAATCGACAACAAACTATGTTCCATAATAACAAGGCTACCATCCATTGAAGTAACAAAAATATCGACAACAGACTACCTTCCATAATGAAAAGGCTACCATCCATTGGAGTAACAAAAATATCGACAACAGACTACCTTCCATAATGAAAAGGCTATTATCCATTAGAGTAATAAAAATCTCGACAATAGACTACCTTCCATAATGAAAAGGCTACCATCCATTAGAGTAATAAAAATCTAGACAACAGTCTACCTTCCATAATTACAAGGCTACCATCCATTGGAGTGACAAAAATCTCGCCAACAGACTACCTTCCATAATGACAAGGCTACCATCCATTGGAGTGACAAAAATCTCGACAATAGACTACATTCCATAATGACAAGGCTACCATCCATTAGAGTAACAAAAATCTAGTAAACAGACTACCTTCCAGAATGACAAGGCTACCATCTATTGGAATAACAAAAATCTCGGGAACAGACTACCTTCCATAATGACAACGCTACCATCCATTAGAGTAACAAAAATCTCGACAACAGACTACCTTCCATAATGACAAGGCTACCATCCATTGGAGTGACAAAAATCTCGACAATAGACTACCTTCCATAATGACACGGCTACCATCCATTGGATTAATAAAATCTCGACAATAAACTACCTTCCATAATGTCAAGGCTACCATCCATTGGAGTAACAAAAGAATCGACAACAGACTACTTTCTATAATGGCAAGGCTACCATCCATTAGAATAACAAAAATCTCGACAACAAACTACCTTCCATAATAACAAAGCTACCATCCATTAGAGTAACAAAAATCTAGTAAACAGACTACCTTCCAGAATGACCAGGCTACCATCTATTGGAATAACAAAAATCTCGGGAATAGACTACCTTCCATAATGACAAGGCTACCATCCATTATAGTAACCAAAAACTCGACAACACACTACCTTCCATAATGACAAGGCTACCATCCATTGGAGTAAAAAAAATCTAGAAAATAGACTACCTTCCATAATGACAAGGCTACAATCCATTGGAATAACAAAAATCTCGACAACAGAATACCTTCCATATTGACAAGGCTAGCATCTATTGGAATAACAAAAATCTCGAGAACATACTACCTTCCATAATGACAAGGCTACCATCCATTAGAGTAACAAAAATCTCGACAACAGACTACCTTCCATAATGACAAGGGTACCATCCATTGGAGTGACAAAAATCTCGACAATAGACTACCTTCCATAATGACAAGGCTACCATCCATTGGAGTAACAAAATCTCGACAACAAACTACCTTCCATAATGAAAAGGCTACCATCCATTGGAGTAACAAAAATATCGACAACAAACTACCTTCATTAATGACAAGGCTACCATCCATTGGAATAACAAAAATCTCGACAACAAACTACCTTCCATAATGCCAAGGCTACCATCCATTGGAATAACAAAAATCTCGACAACAAACTTCCTTCCATAATGACAAGGCTGCCATCCATTGGAGTAACAAAAAAATCGACAACAAACTATGTTCCATAATAACAAGGCTACCATCCATTGAAGTAACAAAAATATCGACAACAGACTACCTTCCATAATGAAAAGGCTACCATCCATTGGAGTAACAAAAATATCGACAACAGACTACCTTCCATAATGAAAAGGCTACTATCCATTAGAGTAATAAAAATCTCGACAATAGACTACCTTCCATAATGAAAAGGCTACCATCCATTAGAGTAATAAAAATCTAGACAACAGTCTACCTTCCATAATGACAAGGCTACTATCCATTGGAGTAACGAAAATATCAACAAGAGACTACCTTCCATAATTACAAGGCTACCATCCATTGGAGTAACAAAAATCTCGCCAACAGACTACCTTCCATAATGACAAGGCTACCATCCATTGGAGTGACAAAAATCTCGACAATAGACTACATTCCATAATGACAAGGCTACCATCCATTAGAGTAACAAAAATCTAGTAAACAGACTACCTTCCAAATGACAAGGCTACCATCTATTGGAATAACAAAAATCTCGGGAACAGACTACCTTCCATAATGACAAGGCTACCATCCATTAGAGTAACAACAAACTCGACAACAGACTACCTTCCATAATGAGAAGGCTACCATCCATTGGAGTAACAAAAATCTCGCCAACAGACTACCTTCCATAATGACAAGGCTACCATCCTTTGGAGTGAAAACATGTCAACAATAGACTACCTTCCATAATGACAAGGCTACCATCCATTGGAGTAACAAAATCTAGAACAAATTACCTTCCATAATGACAAGGCTACCATCCATTGGAGTAACAAAAATCTAGAAAATAGACTACCTTCCATAATGACAAGGCTACAATCCATTGGAATAACAATAATCTCGATAACAGACTGCCTTCCATAATGACAAGGCTAGCATCTATTGGAATAACAAAAATCTCGAGAACATACTACCTTCCATAATGACAACGCTACCATCCATTAGAGTAACAAAAATCTCGAAAACAGACTACCTTCCATAATGACAAGGCTACCATCCATTGGACTGACAAAAATATCGACAATAGACTACCTTCCATAATGACAAGGCTACCATCCATTGGAGTAACAAAATCTCGACAACAAACTACCTTCCATAATGAAAAGGCTACCATCCATTAGAGTAACAAAAATCTCGACAACAAAATACCTTCCATAATGACAAGGCTACCATCCATTGGAGTAACAAAAAAATCGACAACAGACTATGTTCCATAATAACAAGGCTACCATCCATTGAAGTAACAAAAATATCGACAATAGACTACCTTCCATAATGAAAAGGTTACCATCCATTGGAGTAACAAAAATATCGACAACAGACTACCTTCCATAATAAAAAGGCTACCATCCATTAGAGTAATAAAAATCTCGACAATAGACTACCTTCCATAATGAAAAGACTACCATCCATTAGAGTAATAAAAATATCGCCAACAGACTACCTTCCATAATGACAAGGCTACAATCCATTGAAATAACAAAAATCTCGACAACAGACTACCTTCCATAATGACAAGGATACCATCTATTGGAATAAAAAAATCTCGAGAACATACTACCTTCCATAATGACAAGGCAACCATCCATTAGAGTAATAAAAAGTTCAACAACAGACTACCTTCCATAATGACAAGGCTACCATCCTTTAGAGTAACAAAAATCTCGACAACAGACTACCTTCTATAATGACAAGGCTACCATCCATTGGAGTAACGAAAATATCAACAAGAGACTACCTTCCATAATGACAAGGCTACCATCCATTGGATTAACAAAATTCTCGCCAACAGACTACCTTCCATAATGACAAGGCTACCATCCATTGGAGTGACAAAAATATCGACAATAGACTACCTTCCATAATGACAAGGCTACCATCCATTGGATTAATAAAATCTCGACAACAAACTACCTTCCATAATGTCAAGGCTACCATCCATTGGAGTAACAAAAGAATCGACAACAGACTACTTTTTATAATGACAAGGCTACCATCCATTAGAATAACAAAAATCTCGACAACAAACTACCTTCCATAATAACAAAGCTACCATCCATTAGAGTAACAAAAATCTAGTAAACAGACTAACTTCCAGAATGACCACACTACCATCTATTGGAATAACAAAAATCTCGGGAATAGACTACCTTCCATAATGACAAGGCTACCATCCATTAGAGTAACCAAAAACTCGACAACACACTACCTTCCATAATGACAAGGCTACCATCCATTGGAGTAACGAAAATATCAACAAGAGACTACCTTCCATAATGAGAAGGCTACCATCCATTGGAGTAACAAAAATCTCGCCGACAGACTACCTTCCATAACGACAAGGCTACCATCTATTGGAGTGAAAACATATCGACAATAGACTACCTTCCATAATGACAAGGCTACCATCCATTGGAGTAACAAAATCTCAACAACAAATTACCTGCCATAATGACAAGGCTACCATCCATTGGAGTAAAAAAAATCTAGAAAATAGACTACCTTCCATAATTACAAGGCTACAATCCATTGGAATAACAAAAATCTCGACAACAGACTACCTTCCATATTGACAAGGCTAGCATCTATTGGAATAACAAAAATCTCGAGAACATACTACCTTCCATAATGACAAGGCTACCATCCATTAGAGTAACAAAAATCTCGACAACAGACTACCTTCCATAATGACAAGGCTACCATCCATTGGAGTGACAAAAATCTCGACAATAGACTACCTTCCATAATGACAAGGCTACCATCCATTGGAGTAACAAAATCTCGACAACAAACTACCTTCCATAATGAAAAGGCTACCATCCATTGGAGTAACAAAAATATCGACAACAAACTACCTTCATTAATGACAAGGCTACCATCCATTGGAATAACAAAAATCTCGACAACAAACTACCTTCCATAATGCCAAGGCTACCATCCATTGGAATAACAAAAATCTCGACAACAAACTGCCTTCCATAATGACAAGGCTACCATCCATTGGAGTAACAAAAAAATTGACAACAGACTATGTTCCATAATAACAAGGCTACCATCCATTGAAGTAACAAAAATATCGACAACAGACTACCTTCCTTAATGAAAAGGCTACCATCCATTGGAGTAACAAAAATATCGACAACAGACTACCTTCCATAATGAAAAGGCTACCATCCATTAGAGTAATAAAAATCCCGACAATAGACTACCTTCCATAATGAAAAGGCTACCATCCATTAGAGTAATAAAAATATAGACAACAGACTACCTTCCATAATGACAAGGCTACTATCCATTGGAGTAACGAAAATATCAACAAGAGACTACCTTCCATAATTACAAGGCTACCATCCATTGGAGTAACAAAAATCTCGCCAACAGACTACCTTCCATAATGACAAGGCTACCATCCATTGGAGTGACAAAAATCTCGACAATAGACTACATTCCATAATGACAAGGCTACCATCCATTAGAGTAACAAAAATCTTGTAAACAGACTACCTTCCAGAATGACAAGGCTACCATCTATTGGAATAACAAAAATCTCGGGAACAGACTACCTTCCATAATGAAAAGGCTACCATCCATTAAAGTAAGAACAAACTCGACAACAGACTACCTTCCATAATGAGAAGGCTACCATCCATTGGAGTAACAAAAATCTCGCCAACAGACTACCTTCCATAATGACAAGGCTACCATCCATTGGAGTGAAAACATGTCAACAATAGACTACCTTCCATAATGACAAGGCTACCATCCATTGGAGTAACAAAATCTAGAACAAATTACCTTCCATAATGACAAGGCTACCATCCATTGGAGTAACAAAAATCTAGAAAATAGACTACCTTCCATAATGACAAGGCTACAATCCATTGGAATAACAATAATCTCGATAACAGACTGCCTTCCATAATGACAAGGCTAGCATCTATTGGAATAACAAAAATCTCGAGAACATACTACCTTCCATAATGACAACGCTACCATCCATTAGAGTAACAAAAATATCGAAAACAGACTACCTTCCATAATGACAAGGCTACCATCCATTGGACTGACAAAAATATCGACAATAGACTACCTTCCATAATGACAAGGCTACCATCCATTGGAGTAACAAAATCTCGACAACAAACTACCTTCCATAATGAAAAGGCTACCATCCATTAGAGTAACAAAAATCTCGACAACAAAATACCTTCCATAATGACAAGGCTACCATCCATTGGAGTAACAAAAAAATCGACAACAGACTATGTTCCATAATAACAAGGCTACCATCCATTGAAGTAACAAAAATATCGACAATAGACTACCTTCCATAATGAAAAGGTTACCATCCATTGGAGTAACAAAAATATCGACAACAGACTACCTTCCATAATAAAAAGGCTACCATCCATTAGAGTAATAAAAATCTCGACAATAGACTACCTTCCATAATGAAAAGACTACCATCCATTAGAGTAATAAAAATATCGCCAACAGACTACCTTCCATAATGACAAGGCTACAATCCATTGAAATAACAAAAATCTCGACAACAGACTACCTTCCATAATGACAAGGATACCATCTATTGGAATAAAAAAGTCTCGAGAACATACTACCTTCCATAATGACAAGGCAACCATCCATTAGAGTAATAAAAATTTCAACAACAGACTACCTTCCATAATGACAAGGCTACCATCCTTTAGAGTAACAAAAATCTCGACAACAGACTACCTTCTATAATGACAAGGCTACCATCCATTGGAGTAACGAAAATATCAACAAGAGACTACCTTCCATAATGACAAGGCTACCATCCATTGGATTAACAAAATTCTCGCCAACAGACTACCTTCCATAATGACAAGGCTACCATCCATTGGAGTGACAAAAATATCGACAATAGACTACCTTCCATAATGACAAGGCTACCATCCATTGGATTAATAAAATCTCGACAACAAACTACCTTCCATAATGTCAAGGCTACCATCCATTGGAGTAACAAAAGAATCGACAACAGACTACTTTTTATAATGACAAGGCTACCATCCATTAGAATAACAAAAATCTCGACAACAAACTACCTTCCATAATAACAAAGCTACCATCCATTAGAGTAACAAAAATCTAGTAAACAGACTACCTTCCAGAATGACCACGCTACCATCTATTGGAATAACAAAAATCTCGGGAATAGACTACCTTCCATAATGACAAGGCTACCATCCATTAGAGTAACCAAAAACTCGACAACACACTACCTTCCATAATGACAAGGCTACCATCCATTGGAGTAACGAAAATATCAACAAGAGACTACCTTCCATAATGAGAAGGCTACCATCCATTGGAGTAACAAAAATCTCGCCGACAAACTACCTTCCATAACGACAAGGCTACCATCTATTGGAGTGAAAACATATCGACAATAGACTACCTTCCATAATGACAAGGCTACCATCCATTGGAGTAACAAAATCTCAACAACAAATTACCTTCCATAATGACAAGGCTACCATCCATTGGAGTAAAAAAAATCTAGAAAATAGACTACCTTCCATAATTACAAGGCTACAATCCATTGGAATAACAAAAATCTCGACAACAGACTACCTTCCATATTGACAAGGCTAGCATCTATTGGAATAACAAAAATCTCGAGAACATACTACCTTCCATAATGACAAGGCTACCATCCATTAGAGTAACAAAAATCTCGACAACAGACTACCTTCCATAATGACAAGGCTACCATCCATTGGAGTGACAAAAATCTCGACAATAGACTACCTTCCATAATGACAAGGCTACCATCCATTGGAGTAACAAAATCTCGACAACAAACTACCTTCCATAATGAAAAGGCTACCATCCATTGGAGTAACAAAAATATCGACAAAAAACTACCTTCATTAATGACAAGGCTACCATCCATTGGAATAACAAAAATCTCGACAAGAAACTACCTTCCATAATGCCAAGGCTACCATCCATTGGAATAACAAAAAGCTCGACAACAAACTGCCTTCCATAATGACAAGGCTACCATCCATTGGAGTAACAAAAAAATTGACAACAGACTATGTTCCATAATAACAAGGCTACCATCCATTGAAGTAACAAAAATATCGACAACAGACTACCTTCCTTAATGAAAAGGCTACCATCCATTGGAGTAACAAAAATATGGACAACAGACTACCTTCCATAATGAAAAGGCTACCATCCATTAGAGTAATAAAAATCCCGACAATAGACTACCTTCCATAATGAAAAGGCTACCATCCATTAGAGTAATAAAAATATAGACAACAGACTACCTTCCATAATGACAAGGCTACTATCCATTGGAGTAACGAAAATATCAACAAGAGACTACCTTCCATAATTACAAGGCTACCATCCATTGGAGTAACAAAAATCTCGCCAACAGACTACCTTCCATAATGACAAGGCTACCATCCATTGGAGTGACAAAAATCTCGACAAAAGACTACCTTCCATAATGACAAGGCTACCATCCATTGGAGTGACAAAAATCTCGAAAATAGACTACCTTCCATAATGACAAGGCTACCATCCATTGGAGTAACAAAATCTCAACAACAAACTACCTTCCATAATGAAAAGGCTACCATCGATTAGAGTAACAAAAATATCGACAACACACTACCTTCCATAATGACAAGGCTACCATCCATTGGAATAACAAAAATCTCGACAACAAACTACCTTCCATAATGCCAAGGCTACCATCCATTGAAGTAACAAAAATATCGACAACAGACTACCTTCCATAATGAAAAGGCTACCATCCATTGGAGTAACAAAAATATCGACAACAGACTATCTTCCATAATGAAAAGGCTACCATCCATTAGAGTAATAAAAATCTCGACAATAGACTACCTTCCATAATGAAAAGACTACCATCCATTAGAGTAATAAAAATATCGCCAACAGACTACCTTCCAGAATAACAAGGCTACCATCCATTGGAGTGACAAAAATCTAGACAATAGACTACATTCCATAATGACAAGGCTACCATCTATTAGAGTAACAAAATCTCGACAACAAACTATCTTCCATAATGAAAAAGCTACCATCCATTCGAGTAACAAAAATATCGACAACAGACTACCTTCCATAATGACAAGGCTACCATCCATTAGAGTAACAAAAATCTCGACAACAGACTACCTTCCAAAATAACAACGCTACTATCCATTGGAGTAACGAAAATATCAACAAGAGACTACCTTCCATAATGACAAGGCTACCATCCATTGGATTAACAAAATTCTCGCCAACAGACTACCTTCCATAATGACAAGGCTACCATCAATTGGAGTGACAAAAATATCGACAATAGACTACCTTCCATAATGACAAGGCTACCATCCATTGGATTAATAAAATCTCGACAACAAACAACCTTCCATAATGACAAGGCTACCATCCATTGGAGTAACAAAAGAATCGACAACAAACTACTTTCTATAATGACAAGGCTACCATCCATTAGAATAACAAAAATCTCGACAACAAACTACCTTCCATAATAACAAAGCTACCATCCATGAGAGTAACAAAAATCTAGTAAACTGACTACCTTCCAGAATGACCAGGCTACCATCTATTGGAATAACAAAAATCTTGGGAATAGACTACCTTCCATAATGACAAGGCTACCGTTCATTAGAGTAACCAAAAACTCGACAACACATTACCTTCCATAATGACAAGGCTACCATCCATTGGAGTAACGAAAATATCAACAAGAGACTACCTTCCATAATGAGAAGGCTACCATCCATTGGAGTAACAAAAATCTTGCCGACAGACTACCTTCCATAACGACAAGGCTACCATCCATTGGAGTGAAAACATATCGACAATAGACTACCTTCCATAATTACAAGGCTACCATCCATTGGAGTAACAAAAAAATCGACAACAGACTATGTTCCATAATAACTAGGCTACCATCCATTGAAGTAACAAAAATATCGACAACAGACTACCTTCCATAATGAAAAGGCTACCATCCATTGGAGTAACAAAAATATCGACAACAGACTATCTTCCATAATGAAAAGGCTACCATCCATTAGAGTAATAAAAATCTCGACAATAGACTACCTTCCATAATGAAAAAGCTACCATCCATTAGAGTAATAAAAATCTAGACAACAGACTACCTTCCATAATGACAAGGCTACTATCCATTGGAGTAACGAAAATATCAACAAGAGACTACCTTCCATAATTACAAGGCTACCATCCATTGGAGTAACAAAAATCTCGCCAACAGACTACCTTCCATAATGACAAGGCTACAATCCATTGGAGTAACAAAAATCTCGACAATAGACTACCTTCCATAATGACAAGGCTACCATCCATTAGAGTAACAAAATCTCGACAACAAACTATCTTCCATAATGACAAAGCTACCATCCATTGGAGTAACAAAAATATCGACAATAGACTACCTTCCATAATGACAAGGCTACCATCCATTAGAGTAACATAAATCTCGACAACAGACTACCTTCCAAAATGACAACGCTACCATCCATTGGAGTAACGAAAATATCAACAAGAGACTACCTTCCATAATGACAAGGCTACCATCCATTGGAGTGACAAAAATATCGGCAATAGACTACCTTCCATAATGACAAGGCTACCATCCATTGGAGTAATAAAATCTCGACAACAAACTACCTTCCATAATGACAAGGATACCATCCATTGGAGTAACGAAAATATCAACAAGAGACTACCTTCCATAATGAGAAGGCTACCATCCATTGGAGTGACAAAAATATCGACAACAAACTACCTTCCATAATACCAAAGCTACCATCCATTAGAGTAACAAAAATCTAGTAAACAGACTACCTTCCAGAATGACAAGGCTACCATCTATTGGAATAACAAAAGTCTCGGGAATAGACTACCTTCCATAATGACAAGGCTACCATCCATTAGAGTAACAAAAAACTCGACAACACACTACCTTCCATAATGACAAGGCTACCATCCATTGGAGTAACGAAAATATCAACAAGAGACTACCTTCCATAATGAGAAGGCTACCATCAATTGGAGTAACAAAAATCTCGCCAACAGACTACCTTCCATAACGACAAGGCTACCATCCATTGGAGTGAAAACATATCGACAATAGACTACCTTCCATAATGACAAGGCTACCATCCATTGGAGTAACAAAATCTCAACAACAAATTACCTTCCATAATGACAAGGCTACCATCCATTGGAGTAACAATAATCTAGAAAATAGACTACCTTCCATAATGACAAGGCTATAATCCATTGGAATAACAAAAATCTCGACAACAGACTACCTTCCATAATGACAAGGCTAGCATCTATTGGAATAACAAAAATCTCGAGAACATACTACCTTCCATAATGACAAGGCTACCATCCATTAGAGTAACAAAAATCTCGACAATAGACTACCTTCCATAATGACAAGGCTACCATCCATTGGAGTGACAAAAATCTCGACAATAGGCTACCTTCCATAATGACAAGGCTACCATCCATTGGAGTAACAAAATCTAGACAACAAGCTACCTTCCATAATGAAAAGGCTACCTCCATTGTAGTAACTAAAATATCGACAACAGAATACCTTCCAAATGAGAAGGCTACCATCCATTGGAATAACAAAAATCTCGACAACAAACTACCTTCCATAATGACAAGTCTACCATCCATTGGAATAACAAAAATCTCGACAACAAACTACCTTCCATAATGACAAGGATACCATCCATTGGAGTAACGAAAATATCAACAAGAGACTACCTTCCATAATGAGAAGGCTACCATCCATTGGAGTGACAAAAATATCGACAACAAACTACCTTCCATAATACCAAAGCTACCATCCATTAGAGTAACAAAAATCTAGTAAACAGACTACCTTCCAGAATGACAAGGCTACCATCTATTGGAATAACAAAAGTCTCGGGAATAGACTACCTTCCATAATGACAAGGCTACCATCCATTAGAGTAACAAAAAACTCGACAACACACTACCTTCCATAATGACAAGGCTACCATACATTGGAGTAATGAAAATATCAACAAGAGACTACCTTCCATAATGAGAAGGCTACCATCAATTGGAGTAACAAAAATCTCGCCAACAGACTACCTTCCATAACGACAAGGCTACCATCCATTGGAGTGAAAACATATCGACAATAGACTACCTTCCATAATGACAAGGCTACCATCCATTGGAGTAACAAAATCTCAACAACAAATTACCTTCCATAATGACAAGGCTACCATCCATTGGAGTAAAAATAATCTAGAAAATAGACTACCTTCCATAATGACAAGGCTATAATCCATTGGAATAACAAAAATCTCGACAACAGACTACCTTCCATAATGACAAGGCTAGCATCTATTGGAATAACAAAAATCTCGAGAACATACTACCTTCCATAATGACAAGGCTACCATCCATTAGAGTAACAAAAATCTCGACAACAGACTACCTTCCATAATGACAAGGCTACCATCCATTAGAGTGACAAAAATCTCGACAATAGGCTACCTTCCATAATGACAAGGCTACCATCCATTGGAGTAACAAAATCTCGACAACAAGCTACCTTCCATAATGAAAAGGCTACCTCCATTGGAGTAACTAAAATATCGACAACAGAATACCTTCCATAATGACAAGGCTACCATCCATTGGAATAACAAAAGTCTCGACAACAAACTACCTTCCATAATGACAAGTCTACCATCCATTGGAATAACAAAAATCTCAACAACAAACTACCTTCCATAATGACAAGGCTACCATCCATTGGAATAACAAAAATCTCGACAACAAACTACCTTCCATAATAACAAGGCTACCATCCATTGAAGTAAAAAAAATATCGACAACAGACTACCCTCCATAATGAAAAGGCTACCATCCATTGGAGTAACAAAAATATCGACAACAGACTACCTTCCATAATGAAAAGGCTACCATCCATTAGAGCAATAAAAATCTCGACAATAGACTACCTTCCATAATGAAAAGGCTACCATCCATTAGAGTAATAAAAATCTCAACAACAGACTACCTTCCATAATGACAAGGCTACTATCAATTGGAGTAACGAAAATATCAACAAGAGACTACCTTCCATAATTACAAGGCTACCATCCATTAGAGTAACAAAATTCTCGCCAACAGACTACCTTCCATAATGACAAGGCTATCATCCATTGGAGTGACAAAAATATCGACAATAGACTACATAAAATAATGACAAGGCTACTATCCATTAGAGTAACAAAATCTCGACAACAAACTACCTTCCATAATGACAAAGCTACCATCCATTGGAGTAACAAAAATATCGACAACTGACTACCTTCCATGATGCCAAGGCTACCATCAATTGGAATAACAAAAATCTCGACAACAAACTACCTTCCATAATTACAAGGCTACCATCCATTGGAGTAACAAAAATATCGACAATAGACTACGTTCCATAATAACAAGGCTACCATCTATTGGAGTAACAAAAATATTGACAACAGACTACCTTCCATAATGAAAAGGCTACCATCCATTAGAGTAACAAAAATATCGACAACAGACTACCTTGCATAATAAAAAGGCTACCATCCATTAGAGTAACAAAAAAATCGATAACAAACTACCTTCCATAATGACAAGGATACCATCCATTGGATTAACGAAAATATCAACAAGAGCCTACCTTCCATAATGAGAAGGCTACCATCCATTGGAGTGACAAAAATATCGACAATAGACTACCTTCCATAATGACAAGGCTACAATCCATTGGTGTAACAAAATCTCGACAACAAATTACCTTCCATAATGATAAGGCTACCATCCATTGGAGTAACAAAAATCTAGAAAATAGACTACCTTCCATAATGACAAGGCTACAATCCATTGAAATAACAAAAATCTCGACAACAGACTACCTTCCATAATGACAAGGATACCATCTATTGGAATAAAAAAATCTCGAGAACATACTACCTTCCATAATGACAAGGCAACCATCCATTAGAGTAATAAAAATTTCAACAACAGACTACCTTCCATAATGACAAGGCTACCATCCTTTAGAGTAACAAAAATCTCGACAACAGACTACCTTCCATAATGACAAGGCTACCATCCATTGGAGTAACGAAAATATCAACAAGAGACTACCTTCCATAATGACAAGGCTACCATCCATTGGATTAACAAAATTCTCGCCAACAGACTACCTTCTATAATGACAAGGCTACCATCCATTGGAGTGACAAAAATATCGACAATAGACTACCTTCCATAATGACATGGTTACCATCCATTGGAGTAATAAAATCTCGACAACAAACTACCTTCCATAATGACAAGGCTACCATCCATTGGAGTAACAAAAATATCGACAACAGACTACTTTCCATAATGACAAGACTACCATCCATTGGAATAACAAAAATCTCGACAACAAACTACCTTCCATAATAACAAAGCTACCATCCATTAGAGTAACAAAAATCTAGTAAACAGACTACCTTCCAGAATGACAAGGCTACCATCTATTGGAATAACAAAAATCTCGGGAACAGACTACCTTTCATAATGACAAGGCTACCATCCATTAGAGTAAAAAAAAACTCGACAACAGACTACCTTCCATAATGACAAGGCTACCATCCATTAGATTAACGAAAATATCAACAAGAGACTACCTTCCATAATGAGAAGGCTACCATCTATTGGAGTAACAAAAGAATCGACAACAAACTACTTTCTATAATGACAAGGCTACCATCCATTAGAATAACAAAAATCTCGACAACAAACTACCTTCCATAACAACAAAGCTACCATCCATTAGAGTAACAAAAATCTAGTAAACAGACTACCTTCCAGAATGACCAGGCTACCGTTCATTAGAGTAACCAAAAACTCGACAACACATTACCTTCCATAATGACAAGGCTACCATCCATTGGAGTAACGAAAATATCAACAAGAGACTACCTTCCATAATGAGAAGGCTACCATCCATTCGAGTAACAAAAATCTCGCCGACAGACTATCTTCCATAACGACAAGGCTACCATCCATTGGAGTGAAAACATATCGACAATAGACTACCTTCCATAATGACAAGGCTACCATCCATTGAAGTAACAAAATCTCAACAACAAATTACCTTCCATAATGACAAGGCTACCATCCATTGGAGTAAAAAAAATCTAGAAAATAGACTACCTTCCATAATGACAAGGCTACAATCCATTGGAATAACAAAAATCTCGAC
This sequence comes from Vicia faba, assembly GCA_948472305.1. Lineage (NCBI taxonomy): Eukaryota > Viridiplantae > Streptophyta > Magnoliopsida > Fabales > Fabaceae > Vicia > Vicia faba. The sequence continues at coordinate 543,636,019 of OX451739.1, read as the reverse complement.
AACAGACTACCTTCCATATTGACAAGGCTAGCATCTATTGGAATAACAAAAATCTCGAGAACATACTACCTTCCATAATGACAAGGCTACCATCCATTAGAGTAACAAAAATCTCGACAACAGACTACCTTCCATATTGACAAGGCTACTATCCATTGGAGTGACAAAAATCTCGACAATGGACTACCTTCCATAATGACAAGGCTACCATCCATTGGAGTAACAAAATCTCAACAACAAACTACCTTCCGTAATGAAAAGGCTACCATCCATTGGAGTAACAAAAATATCGACAACAAACTACCTTCATTAATGACAAGGCTACCATCCAATGGAATAACAAAAATCTCGACAACAAACTACCTTCCATAATTCCAAGGCTACCATCCATTGGAATAACAAAAATCTCGACAACAAACTACCTTCCATAATGACAAGGCTACCATCCATTGGAGTACAAAAAAATCGACAACAGACTATGTTCCATAATAACAAGGCTACCATCCATTCAAGTAACAAAAATATCGACAACAGACTACCTTCCATAATGAAAAGGCTACCATCAATTGGAGTAACAAAAATATCGACAACAGACTATCTTCCATAATGAAAAGGCTACCATCCATTAGAGTAATAAAAATCTCGACAATAGACTACCTTCCATAATGAAAAGGCTACCATCCATTAGAGTAATAAAAATCTAGACAACAGACTATCTTCCATAATGACAAGGCTACTATCCATTGGAGTAACGAAAATATCAACAAGAGACTACCTTCCATAATTACAAGGCTACCATCCATTGGAGTAACAAAAATCTCGCCAACAGACTACCTTCCATAATGACAAGGCTACCATCCATTGGAGTGACAAAAATCTCGACAATAGACTACATTCCATAATGACAAGGCTACCATCCATTAGAGTATCAAAATCTCGACAACAAACTATCTTCCATAATGACAAAGCTACCATCCATTGGAGTAACAAAAATATCGACAATAGACTACCTTCCATAATAACAAGGCTACCATCCATTAGAGTAACAAAAATCTCGACAACAGACTACCTTCCAAAATGACAACGCTACCATCCATTGGAGTAACGAAAATATCAACAAGAGACTACCTTCCATAATGACAAGGCTACCATCCATTGGATTAACAAAATTCTCGCCAACAGACTACCTTCCATAATGACAAGGCTACCATCCATTGGAGTGACAAAAATATCAGCAATAGACTACCTTCCATAATGACAAGGCTACCATCCATTGGAGTAATAAAATCTCGACAACAAACTACCTTCCATAATGACAAGGATACCATCCATTGGAGTAACGAAAATATCAACAAGAGACTACCTTCCATAATGAGAAGGCTACCATCCATTGGAGTGACAAAAATATCGACAACAAACTACCTTCCATAATAACAAAGCTACCATCCATTAGAGTAACAAAAATCTAGTAAACAGACTACCTTCCAGAATGACAAGGCTACCATCTATTGGAATAACAAAAGTCTCGGGAATAGACTACCTTCCATAATGACAAGGCTACCATCCATTAGAGTAACAAAAAACTCGACAACACACTACCTTCCATAATGACAAGGCTACGATCCATTGGAGTAACGAAAATATCAACAATAGACTACCTTCCATAATGACAAGGCTACCATCCATTAGAGTAACAAAATCTCGACAACAAACTATCTTCCATAATGACAAAGCTACCATCCATTGGAGTAACAAAAATATCGACAATAGACTACCTTCCATAATGACAAGGCTACCATCCATTAGAGTAACATAAATCTCGACAACAGACTACCTTCCAAAATGACAACGCTACCATCCATTGGAGTAACGAAAATATCAACAAGAGACTACCTTCCATAATGACAAGGCTACCATCCATTGGAGTGACAAAAATATCGGCAATAGACTACCTTCCATAATGACAAGGCTACCATCCATTGGAGTAATAAAATCTCGACAACAAACTACCTTCCATAATGACAAGGATACCATCCATTGGAGTAACGAAAATATCAACAAGAGACTACCTTCCATAATGAGAAGGCTACCATCCATTGGAGTGACAAAAATATCGACAACAAACTACCTTCCATAATACCAAAGCTACCATCCATTAGAGTAACAAAAATCTAGTAAACAGACTACCTTCCAGAATGACAAGGCTACCATCTATTGGAATAACAAAAGTCTCGGGAATAGACTACCTTCCATAATGACAAGGCTACCATCCATTAGAGTAACAAAAAACTCGACAACACACTACCTTCCATAATGACAAGGCTACCATCCATTGGAGTAACGAAAATATCAACAAGAGACTACCTTCCATAATGAGAAGGCTACCATCAATTGGAGTAACAAAAATCTCGCCAACAGACTACCTTCCATAACGACAAGGCTACCATCCATTGGAGTGAAAACATATCGACAATAGACTACCTTCCATAATGACAAGGCTACCATCCATTGGAGTAACAAAATCTCAACAACAAATTACCTTCCATAATGACAAGGCTACCATCCATTGGAGTAACAATAATCTAGAAAATAGACTACCTTCCATAATGACAAGGCTACAATCCATTGGAATAACAAAAATCTCGACAACAGACTACCTTCCATATTGACAAGGCTAGCATCTATTGGAATAACAAAAATCTCGAGAACATACTACCTTCCATAATGACAAGGCTACCATCCATTAGAGTAACAAAAATCTCGACAACAGACTACCTTCCATATTGACAAGGCTACTATCCATTGGAGTGACAAAAATCTCGATAATGGACTACCTTCCATAATGACAAGGCTACCATCCATTGGAGTAACAAAATCTCAACAACAAACTACCTTCCGTAATGAAAAGGCTACCATCCATTGGAGTAACAAAAATATCGACAACAAACTACCTTCATTAATGACAAGGCTACCATCCAATGGAATAACAAAAATCTCGACAACAAACTACCTTCCATAATTCCAAGGCTACCATCCATTGGAATAACAAAAATCTCGACAACAAACTACCTTCCATAATGACAAGGCTACCATCCATTGGAGTACAAAAAAATCGACAACAGACTATGTTCCATAATAACAAGGCTACCATCCATTCAAGTAACAAAAATATCGACAACAGACTACCTTCCATAATGAAAAGGCTACCATCAATTGGAGTAACAAAAATATCGACAACAGACTATCTTCCATAATGAAAAGGCTACCATCCATTAGAGTAATAAAAATCTCGACAATAGAGTACCTTCCATAATGAAAAGGCTACCATCCATTAGAGTAATAAAAATCTAGACAACAGACTATCTTCCATAATGACAAGGCTACTATCCATTGGAGTAACGAAAATATCAACAAGAGACTACCTTCCATAATTACAAGGCTACCATCCATTGGAGTAACAAAAATCTCGCCAACAGACTACCTTCCATAATGACAAGGCTACCATCCATTGGAGTGACAAAAATCTCGACAATAGACTACATTCCATAATGACAAGGCTACCATCCATTAGAGTAACAAAATCTCGACAACAAACTATCTTCCATAATGACAAAGCTACCATCCATTGGAGTAACAAAAATATCGACAATAGACTACCTTCCATAATAACAAGGCTACCATCCATTAGAGTAACAAAAATCTCGACAACAGACTACCTTCCAAAATGACAACGCTACCATCCATTGGAGTAACGAAAATATCAACAAGAGACTACCTTCCATAATGACAAGGCTACCATCCATTGGATTAACAAAATTCTCGCCAACAGACTACCTTCCATAATGACAAGGCTACCATCCATTGGAGTGACAAAAATATCAGCAATAGACTACCTTCCATAATGACAAGGCTACCATCCATTGGAGTAATAAAATCTCGACAACAAACTACCTTCCATAATGACAAGGATACCATCCATTAGAGTAACAAAAATCTAGTAAACAGACTACCTTCCAGAATGACAAGGCTACCATCTATTGGAATAACAAAAGTCTCGGGAATAGACTACCTTCCATAATGACAAGGCTACCATCCATTAGAGTAACAAAAAACTCGACAACACACTACCTTCCATAATGACAAGGCTACCATCCATTGGAGTAACGAAAATATCAACAATAGACTACCTTCCATAATGACAAGGCTACCATCCATTAGAGTAACAAAATCTCGACAACAAACTATCTTCCATAATGACAAAGCTACCATCCATTGGAGTAACAAAAATATCGACAATAGACTACCTTCCATAATGACAAGGCTACCATCCATTAGAGTAACATAAATCTCGACAACAGACTACCTTCCAAAATGACAACGCTACCATCCATTGGAGTAACGAAAATATCAACAAGAGACTACCTTCCATAATGACAAGGCTACCATCCATTGGAGTGACAAAAATATCGGCAATAGACTACCTTCCATAATGACAAGGCTACCATCCATTGGAGTAATAAAATCTCGACAACAAACTACCTTCCATAATGACAAGGATACCATCCATTGGAGTAACGAAAATATCAACAAGAGACTACCTTCCATAATGAGAAGGCTACCATCCATTGGAGTGACAAAAATATCGACAACAAACTACCTTCCATAATACCAAAGCTACCATCCATTAGAGTAACAAAAATCTAGTAAACAGACTACCTTCCAGAATGACAAGGCTACCATCTATTGGAATAACAAAAGTCTCGGGAATAGACTACCTTCCATAATGACAAGGCTACCATCCATTAGAGTAACAAAAAACTCGACAACACACTACCTTCCATAATGACAAGGCTACCATCCATTGGAGTAACAAAAATATCAACAAGAGACTACCTTCCATAATGAGAAGGCTACCATCAATTGGAGTAACAAAAATCTCGCCAACAGACTACCTTCCATAACGACAAGGCTACCATCCATTGGAGTGAAAACATATCGACAATAGACTACCTTCCATAATGACAAGGCTACCATCCATTGGAGTAACAAAATCTCAACAACAAATTACCTTCCATAATGACAAGGCTACCATCCATTGGAGTAACAATAATCTAGAAAATAGACTACCTTCCATAATGACAAGGCTATAATCCATTGGAATAACAAAAATCTCGACAACAGACTACCTTCCATAATGACAAGGCTAGCATCTATTGGAATAACAAAAATCTCGAGAACATACTACCTTCCATAATGACAAGGCTACCATCCATTAGAGTAACAAAAATCTCGACAACAGACTACCTTCCATAATGACAAGGCTACCATCCATTGGAGTGACAAAAATCTCGACAATAGGCTACCTTCCATAATGACAAGGCTACCATCCATTGGAGTAACAAAATCTAGACAACAAGCTACCTTCCATAATGAAAAGGCTACCTCCATTGTAGTAACTAAAATATCGACAACAGAATACCTTCCAAATGAGAAGGCTACCATCCATTGGAATAACAAAAATCTCGACAACAAACTACCTTCCATAATGACAAGTCTACCATCCATTGGAATAACAAAAATCTCGACAACAAACTACCTTCCATAATGACAAGGATACCATCCATTGGAGTAACGAAAATATCAACAAGAGACTACCTTCCATAATGAGAAGGCTACCATCCATTGGAGTGACAAAAATATCGACAACAAACTACCTTCCATAATACCAAAGCTACCATCCATTAGAGTAACAAAAATCTAGTAAACAGACTACCTTCCAGAATGACAAGGCTACCATCTATTGGAATAACAAAAGTCTCGGGAATAGACTACCTTCCATAATGACAAGGCTACCATCCATTAGAGTAACAAAAAACTCGACAACACACTACCTTCCATAATGACAAGGCTACCATACATTGGAGTAATGAAAATATCAACAAGAGACTACCTTCCATAATGAGAAGGCTACCATCAATTGGAGTAACAAAAATCTCGCCAACAGACTACCTTCCATAACGACAAGGCTACCATCCATTGGAGTGAAAACATATCGACAATAGACTACCTTCCATAATGACAAGGCTACCATCCATTGGAGTAACAAAATCTCAACAACAAATTACCTTCCATAATGACAAGGCTACCATCCATTGGAGTAAAAATAATCTAGAAAATAGACTACCTTCCATAATGACAAGGCTATAATCCATTGGAATAACAAAAATCTCGACAACAGACTACCTTCCATAATGACAAGGCTAGCATCTATTGGAATAACAAAAATTTCGAGAACATACTACCTTCCATAATGACAAGGCTACCATCCATTAGAGTAACAAAAATCTCGACAACAGACTACCTTCCATAATGACAAGGCTACCATCCATTAGAGTGACAAAAATCTCGACAATAGGCTACCTTCCATAATGACAAGGCTACCATCCATTGGAGTAACAAAATCTCGACAACAAGCTACCTTCCATAATGAAAAGGCTACCTCCATTGGAGTAACTAAAATATCGACAACAGAATACCTTCCATAATGACAAGGCTACCATCCATTGGAATAACAAAAATCTCGACAACAAACTACCTTCCATAATGACAAGTCTACCATCCATTGGAATAACAAAAATCTCAACAACAAACTACCTTCCATAATGACAAGGCTACCATCCATTGGAATAACAAAAATCTCGACAACAAACTACCTTCCATAATAACAAGGCTACCATCCATTGAAGTAAAAAAAATATCGACAACAGACTACCCTCCATAATGAAAAGGCTACCATCCATTGGAGTAACAAAAATATCGACAACAGACTACCTTCCATAATGAAAAGGCTACCATCCATTAGAGCAATAAAAATCTCGACAATAGACTACCTTCCATAATGAAAAGGCTACCATCCATTAGAGTAATAAAAATCTCAACAACAGACTACCTTCCATAATGACAAGGCTACTATCAATTGGAGTAACGAAAATATCAACAAGAGACTACCTTCCATAATTACAAGGCTACCATCCATTAGAGTAACAAAATTCTCGCCAACAGACTACCTTCCATAATGACAAGGCTATCATCCATTGGAGTGACAAAAATATCGACAATAGACTACATAAAATAATGACAAGGCTACTATCCATTAGAGTAACAAAATCTCGACAACAAACTACCTTCCATAATGACAAAGCTACCATCCATTGGAGTAACAAAAATATCGACAACTGACTACCTTCCATGATGCCAAGGCTACCATCAATTGGAATAACAAAAATCTCGACAACAAACTACCTTCCATAATTACAAGGCTACCATCCATTGGAGTAACAAAAATATCGACAATAGACTACGTTCCATAATAACAAGGCTACCATCTATTGGAGTAACAAAAATATTGACAACAGACTACCTTCCATAATGAAAAGGCTACCATCCATTAGAGTAACAAAAATATCGACAACAGACTACCTTGCATAATAAAAAGGCTACCATCCATTAGAGTAACAAAAAAATCGATAACAAACTACCTTCCATAATGACAAGGATACCATCCATTGGATTAACGAAAATATCAACAAGAGCCTACCTTCCATAATGAGAAGGCTACCATCCATTGGAGTGACAAAAATATCGACAATAGACTACCTTCCATAATGACAAGGCTACAATCCATTGGTGTAACAAAATCTCGACAACAAATTACCTTCCATAATGATAAGGCTACCATCCATTGGAGTAACAAAAATCTAGAAAATAGACTACCTTCCATAATGACAAGGCTACAATCCATTGAAATAACAAAAATCTCGACAACAGACTACCTTCCATAATGACAAGGATACCATCTATTGGAATAAAAAAATCTCGAGAACATACTACCTTCCATAATGACAAGGCAACCATCCATTAGAGTAATAAAAATTTCAACAACAGACTACCTTCCATAATGACAAGGCTACCATCCTTTAGAGTAACAAAAATCTCGACAACAGACTACCTTCCATAATGACAAGGCTACCATCCATTGGAGTAACGAAAATATCAACAAGAGACTACCTTCCATAATGACAAGGCTACCATCCATTGGATTAACAAAATTCTCGCCAACAGACTACCTTCTATAATGACAAGGCTACCATCCATTGGAGTGACAAAAATATCGACAATAGACTACCTTCCATAATGACATGGTTACCATCCATTGGAGTAATAAAATCTCGACAACAAACTACCTTCCATAATGACAAGGCTACCATCCATTGGAGTAACAAAAATATCGACAACAGACTACTTTCCATAATGACAAGACTACCATCCATTGGAATAACTAAAATCTCGACAACAAACTACCTTCCATATTAACAAAGCTACCATCCATTAGAGTAACAAAAATCTAGTAAACAGACTACCTTCCAGAATGACAAGGCTACCATCTATTGGAATAACAAAAATCTCGGGAACAGACTACCTTTCATAATGACAAGGCTACCATCCATTAGAGTAAAAAAAAACTCGACAACAGACTACCTTCCATAATGACAAGGCTACCATCCATTAGATTAACGAAAATATCAACAAGAGACTACCTTCCATAATGAGAAGGCTACCATCTATTGGAGTAACAAAAGAATCGACAACAAACTACTTTCTATAATGACAAGGCTACCATCCATTAGAATAACAAAAATCTCGACAACAAACTACCTTCCATAACAACAAAGCTACCATCCATTAGAGTAACAAAAATCTAGTAAACAGACTACCTTCCAGAATGACCAGGCTACCATCTATTGGAATAACAAAAATCTCGGGAATAGACTACCTTCCATAATGACAAGGCTACCGTTCATTAGAGTAACCAAAAACTCGACAACACATTACCTTCCATAATGACAAGGCTACCATCCATTGGAGTAACGAAAATATCAACAAGAGACTACCTTCCATAATGAGAAGGCTACCATCCATTGGAGTAACAAAAATCTCGCCGACAGACTATCTTCCATAACGACAAGGCTACCATCCATTGGAGTGAAAACATATCGACAATAGACTACCTTCCATAATGACAAGGCTACCATCCATTGAAGTAACAAAATCTCAACAACAAATTACCTTCCATAATGACAAGGCTACCATCCATTGGAGTAAAAAAAATCTAGAAAATAGACTACCTTCCATAATGACAAGGCTACAATCCATTGGAATAACAAAAATCTCGACAACAGACTACCTTCCATATTGACAAGGCTAGCATCTATTGGAATAACAAAAATCTCGAGAACATACTACCTTCCATAATGACAAGGCTACCATCCATTAGAGTAACAAAAATCTCGACAACAGACTACCTTCCATATTGACAAGGCTACTATCCATTGGAGTGACAAAAATCTCGACAATGGACTACCTTCCATAATGACAAGGCTGCCATCCATTGGAGTAACAAAATCTCAACAACAAACTACCTTCTGTAATGAAAAGGCTACCATCCATTGGAGTAACAAAAATATCGACAACAAACTACCTTCATTAATGACAAGGCTACCATCCAATGGAATAACAAAAATCTCGACAACAAACTACCTTCCATAATTCCAAGGCTACCATCCATTGGAATAACAAAAATCTCGACAACAAACTACCTTCCATAATGACAAGGCTACCATCCATTGGAGTACAAAAAAATCGACAACAGACTATGTTCCATAATAACAAGGCTACCATCCATTCAAGTAACAAAAATATCGACAACAGACTACCTTCCATAATGAAAAGGCTACCATCAATTGGAGTAACAAAAATATCGACAACAGACTATCTTCCATAATGAAAAGGCTACCATCCATTAGAGTAATAAAAATCTCGACAATAGACTACCTTCCATAATGAAAAGGCTACCATCCATTAGAGTAATAAAAATCTAGACAACAGACTATCTTCCATAATGACAAGGCTACTATCCATTGGAGTAACGAAAATATCAACAAGAGACTACCTTCCATAATTACAAGGCTACCATCCATTGGAGTAACAAAAATCTCGCCAACAGACTACCTTCCATAATGACAAGGCTACCATCCATTGGAGTGACAAAAATCTCGACAATAGACTACATTCCATAATGACAAGGCTACCATCCATTAGAGTAACAAAATCTCGACAACAAACTATCTTCCATAATGACAAAGCTACCATCCATTGGAGTAACAAAAATATCGACAATAGACTACCTTCCATAATAACAAGGCTACCATCCATTAGAGTAACAAAAATCTCGACAACAGACTACCTTCCAAAATGACAACGCTACCATCCATTGGAGTAACGAAAATATCAACAAGAGACTACCTTCCATAATGACAAGGCTACCATCCATTGGATTAACAAAATTCTCGCCAACAGACTACCTTCCATAATGACAAGGCTACCATCCATTGGAGTGACAAAAATATCAGCAATAGACTACCTTCCATAATGACAAGGCTACCATCCATTGGAGTAATAAAATCTCGACAACAAACTACCTTCCATAATGACCAGGATACCATCCATTGGAGTAACGAAAATATCAACAAGAGACTACCTTCCATAATGAGAAGGCTACCATCCATTGGAGTGACAAAAATATCGACAACAAACTACCTTCCATAATAACAAAGCTACCATCCATTAGAGTAACAAAAATCTAGTAAACAGACTACCTTCCAGAATGACAAGGCTACCATCTATTGGAATAACAAAAGTCTCGGGAATAGACTACCTTCCATAATGACAAGGCTACCATCCATTAGAGTAACAAAAAACTCGACAACACACTACCTTCCATAATGACAAGGCTACCATCCATTGGAGTAACGAAAATATCAACAAGAGACTACCTTCCATAATGAGAAGGCTACCATCAATTGGAGTAACAAAAATCTCGCCAACAGACTACCTTCCATAACGACAAGGCTACCATCCATTGGAGTGAAAACATATCGACAATAGACTACCTTCCATAATGACAAGCCTACCATCCATTGGAGTAACAAAATCTCAACAACAAATTACCTTCCATAATGACAAGGCTACCATCCATTGGAGTAACAATAATCTAGAAAATAGACTACCTTCCATAATGACAAGGTTATAATCCATTGGAATAACAAAAATCTCGACAACAGACTACCTTCCTTAATGACAAGGCTAACATCTATTGGAATAACAAAAATCTCGAGAACATACTACCTTCCATAATGACAAGGCTACCATCCATTAGAGTAACAAAAATCTCGACAACAGACTACCTTCCATAATGACAAGGCTACCATCCATTGGAGTGACAAAAATCTCGACAATAGACTACCTTCCATAATGACAAGGCTACCATCCATTGGAGTAACAAAATCTCGACAACAAGCTACCTTCCATAATGAAAAGGCTACCTCCATTGGAGTAACTAAAATATCGACAAGAGAATACCTTCCATAATGACAAGGCTACCATCCATTGGAATAACAAAAATCTCGACAACAAACTACCTTCCATAATTACAAGGCTACCATCCATTGGAGTAACAAAAATCTCGCCAACAGACTACCTTCCATAATGACAAGGCTACCATCCATTGGAGTGACAAAAATCTCGACAATAGACTACATTCCATAATGACAAGGCTACCATCCATTAGAGTAACAAAATCTCGACAACAAACTATCTTCCATAATGACAAAGCTACCATCCATTGGAGTAACAAAAATATCGACAATAGACTACCTTCCATAATGACATGGCTACCATCCATTAGAGTAACAAAAATCTCGACAACAGACTACCTTCCAAAATGACAACGCTACCATCCATTGGAGTAACGAAAATATCAACAACAGACTACCTTCCATAATGACAAGGCTACTATCAATTGGAGTAACGAAAATATCAACAAGAGACTACCTTCCATAATTACAAGGCTACCATCCATTAGAATAACAAAAATCTCGCCAACAGACTACCTTCAATAATGACAAGGCTACCATCCATTGGAGTGACAAAAATATCGAAAATAGACTACATAAAATAATGACAAGGCTACTATCCATTAGAGTAACAAAATCTCGACAACAAACTACCTTCCATAATGACAAAGCTACCATTCATTGGAGTAACAAAAATATCGACAACTGACTACCTTCCATAATGACAAGGCTACCATCCATTGGAGTAACAAAATCTCAACAACAAACTACCTTCCGTAATGAAAAGGCTACCATCCATTGGAGTAACAAAAATATCGACAACAAACTACCTTCATTAATGACAAGGCTACCATCCATTGGAATAACAAAAATCTCGACAACAAACTACCTTCCATAATTCCAAGGCTACCATCCATTGGAGTAACAAAAATCTCGACAACAAACTACCTTCCATAATGACAAGGATACCATCCATTGGAGTAACGAAAATATCAACAAGAGACTACCTTCCATAATGAGAAGGCTACCATCCATTGGAGTGACAAAAATATCGACAACAAACTACCTTCCATAATACCAAAGCTACCATCCATTAGAGTAACAAAAATCTAGTAAACAGACTACCTTCCAGAATGACAAGGCTACCATCTATTGGAATAACAAAAGTCTCGGGAATAGACTACCTTCCATAATGACAAGGCTACCATCCATTAGAGTAACAAAAAACTCGACAACACACTACCTTCCATAATGACAAGGCTACCATCCATTGGAGTAACGAAAATATCAACAAGAGACTACCTTCCATAATGAGAAGGCTACCATCAATTGGAGTAACAAAAATCTCGCCAACAGACTACCTTCCATAACGACAAGGCTACCATCCATTGGAGTGAAAACATATCGACAATAGACTACCTTCCATAATGACAAGGCTACCATCCATTGGTGTAACAAAATCTCAACAACAAATTACCTTCCATAATGACAAGGCTACCATCCATTGGAGTAACAATAATCTAGAAAATAGACTACCTTCCATAATGACAAGGCTATAATCCATTGGAATAACAAAAATATCGACAACAGACTACCTTCCATAATGACAAGGCTAGCATCTATTGGAATAACAAAAATCTCGAGAACATACTACCTTCCATAATGACAAGGCTACCATCCATTAGAGTAACAAAAATCTCGACAACAGACTACCTTCCATAATGACAAGGCTACCATCCATTGGAGTGACAAAAATCTCGACAATAGGCTACCTTCCATAATGACAAGGCTACCATCCATTGGAGTAACAAAATCTCGACAACAAGCTACCTTCCATAATGAAAAGGCTACCTCCATTGGAGTAACTAAAATATCGACAACAGAATACCTTCCATAATGACAAGGCTACCATCCATTGGAATAACAAAAATCTCGACAACAAACTACCTTCCATAATGACAAGTCTACCATCCATTGGAATAACAAAAATCTCGACAACAAACTACCTTCCATAATGACAAGGCTACCATCCATTGGAATAACAAAAATCTCGACAACAAACTACCTTCCATAATAACAAGGCTACCATCCATTGAAGTAAAAAAAATATCGACAACAGACTACCCTCCATAATGAAAAGGCTACCATCCATTGGAGTAACAAAAATATCGACAACAGACTACCTTCCATAATGAAAAGGCTACCATCCATTAGAGCAATAAAAATCTCGACAATAGACTACCTTCCATAATGAAAAGGCTACCATCCATTAGAGTAATAAAAATCTCAACAACAAACTACCTTCCATAATGACAAGGCTACTATCAATTGGAGTAACGAAAATATCAACAAGAGACTACCTTCCATAATTACAAGGCTACCATCCATTAGAGTAACAAAATTCTCGCCAACAGACTACCTTCCATAATGACAAGGCTATCATCCATTGGAGTTACAAAAATATCGACAATAGACTACATAAAATAATGACAAGGCTACTATCCATTAGAGTAACAAAATCTCGACAACAAACTACCTTCCATAATGACAAAGCTACCATCCATTGGAGTAACAAAAATATCAACAACTGACTACCTTCCATAATGCCAAGGCTACCATCAATTGGAATAACAAAAATCTCGACAACAAACTACCTTCCATAATTACAAGGCTACCATCCATTGGAGTAACAAAAATATCAACAATAGACTACGTTCCATAATAACAAGGCTACCATCTATTGGAGTAACAAAAATATTGACAACGGACTACCTTCCATAATGAAAAGGCTACCATCCATTAGAGTAACAAAAATATCGACAACAGACTACCTTGCATAATAAAAAGGCTACCATCCATTAGAGTAACAAAAAAATCGATAACAAACTACCTTCCATAATGACAAGGATACCATCCATTGGATTAACGAAAATATCAACAAGAGCCTACCTTCCATAATGAGAAGGCTACCATCCATTGGAGTGACAAAAATATCGACAATAGACTACCTTCCATAATGACAAGGCTACAATCCATTGGTGTAACAAAATCTCGACAACAAATTACCTTCCATAATGATAAGGCTACCATCCATTGGAGTAACAAAAATCTAGAAAATAGACTACCTTCCATAATGACAAGGCTACAATCCATTGAAATAACAAAAATCTCGACAACAGACTACCTTCCATAATGACAAGGATACCATCTATTGGAATAAAAAAATCTCGAGAACATACTACCTTCCATAATGACAAGGCAACCATCCATTAGAGTAACAAAAATTTCAACAACAGACTACCTTCCATAATGACAAGGCTACCATCCTTTAGAGTAACAAAAATCTCGACAACAGACTACCTTCCATAATGACAAGGCTACCATCCATTGGAGTAACGAAAATATCAACAAGAGACTACCTTCCATAATGACAAGGCTATCATCCATTGGATTAACAAAATTCTCGCCAACAGACTACCTTCTATAATGACAAGGCTACCATCCATTGGAGTGACAAAAATATCGACAATAGACTACCTTCCATAATGACATGGTTACCATCCATTGGAGTAATAAAATCTCGACAACAAACTACCTTCCATAATGACAAGGCTACCATCCATTGGAGTAACAAAAATATCGACAACAGACTACTTTCCATAATGACAAGACTACCATCCATTGGAATAACAAAAATCTCGACAACAAACTACCTTCCATAATAACAAAGCTACCATCCATTAGAGTAACAAAAATCTAGTAAACAGACTACCTTCCAGAATGACAAGGCTACCATCTATTGGAATAACAAAAATCTCGGGAACAGACTACCTTTCATAATGACAAGGCTACCATCCATTAGAGTAAAAAAAAACTCGACAACAGACTACCTTCCATAATGACAAGGCTACCATCCATTAGATTAACGAAAATATTAACAAGAGACTACCTTCCATAATGAGAAGGCTACCATCCATTGGAGTAACAAAAGAATCGACAACAAACTACTTTCTATAATGACAAGGCTACCATCCATTAGAATAACAAAAATCTCGACAACAAACTACCTTCCATAATAACAAAGCTACCATCCATTAGAGTAACAAAAATCTAGTAAACAGACTACCTTCCAGAATGACCAGGCTACCATCTATTGGAATAACAAAAATCTCGGGAATAGACTACCTTCCATAATGACAAGGCTACCGTTCATTAGAGTAACCAAAAACTCGACAACACATTACCTTCCATAATGACAAGGCTACCATCCATTGGAGTAACGAAAATATCAACAAGAGACTACCTTCCATAATGAGAAGGCTACCATCCATTGGAGTAACAAAAATCTCGCTGACAGACTACCTTCCATAACGACAAGGCTACCATCCATTGGAGTGAAAACATATCGACAATAGACTACCTTCCATAATGACAAGGCTACCATCCATTGAAGTAACAAAATCTCAACAACAAATTACCTTCCATAATGACAAGGCTACCATCCATTGGAGTAAAAAAAATCTAGAAAATAGACTACCTTCCATAATGACAAGGCTACAATCCATTGGAATAACAAAAATCTCGACAACAGACTACCTTCCATATTGACAAGGCTAGCATCTATTGGAATAACAAAAATCTCGAGAACATACTACCTTCCATAATGACAAGGCTACCATCCATTAGAGTAACAAAAATCTCGACAACAGACTACCTTCCATATTGACAAGGCTACTATCCATTGGAGTGACAAAAATCTCGACAATGGACTACCTTCCATAATGACAAGGCTACCATCCATTGGAGTAACAAAATCTCAACAACAAACTACCTTCCGTAATGAAAAGGCTACCATCCATTGGAGTAACAAAAATATCGACAACAAACTACCTTCATTAATGACAAGGCTACCATCCATTGGAATAACAAAAATCTCGACAACAAACTACCTTCCATAATTCCAAGGCTACCATCCATTGGAATAACAAAAATCTCGACAACAAACTACCTTCCATAATGGCAAGGCTACCATCCATTGGAGTAACAAAAAAATCGACAACAGACTATGTTCCATAATAACAAGGCTACCATCCATTCAAGTAACAAAAATATCGACAACAGACTACCTTCCATAATGAAAAGGCTACCATCAATTGGAGTAACAAAAATATCGACAACAGACTATCTTCCATAATGAAAAGGCTACCATCCATTAGAGTAATAAAAATCTCGACAATAGACTACCTTCCATAATGAAAAGGCTACCATCCATTAGAGTAATAAAAATCTAGACAACAGACTATCTTCCATAATGACAAGGCTACTATCCATTGGAGTAACGAAAATATCAACAAGAGACTACCTTCCATAATTACAAGGCTACCATCCTATGGAGTAACAAAAATCTCGCCAACAGACTACCTTCCATAATGACAAGGCTACCATCCATTGGAGTGACAAAAATCTCGACAATAGACTACATTCCATAATGACAAGGCTACAATCAATTAGAGTAACAAAATCTCGACAACAAACTATCTTCCATAATGACAAAGCTACCATCCATTGGAGTAACAAAAATATCGACAATAGACTACCTTCCATAATGACAAGGCTAGCATCCATTAGAGTAACAAAAATCTCGACAACAGACTACCTTCCAAAATGACAACGCTACCATCCATTGGAGTAACGAAAATATCAACAAGAGACTACCTTCCATAATGACAAGGCTACCATCCATTGGATTAACAAAATTCTCGCCAACAGACTACCTTCCATAATGACAAGGCTACCATCCATTGGAGTGACAAAAATATCAGCAATAGACTACCTTCCATAATGACAAGGCTACCATCCATTGGAGTAATAAAATCTCGACAACAAACTACCTTCCATAATGACAAGGATACCATCCATTGGAGTAACGAAAATATCAACAAGAGACTACCTTCCATAATGAGAAGGCTACCATCCTTTGGAGTGACAAAAATATCGACAACAAACTACCTTCCATAATAACAAAGCTACCATCCATTAGAGTAACAAAAATCTAGTAAACAGACTACCTTCCAGAATGACAAGGCTACCATCTATTGGAATAACAAAAGTCTCGGGAATAGACTACCTTCCATAATGACAAGGCTACCATCCATTAGAGTAACAAAAAACTCGACAACACACTACCTTCCATAATGACAAGGCTACCATCCATTGGAGTAACGAAAATATCAACAAGAGACTACCTTCCATAATGAGAAGGCTACCATCAATTGGAGTAACAAAAATCTCGCCAACAGACTACCTTCCATAACGACAAGGCTACCATCCATTGGAGTGAAAACATATCGACAATAGACTACCTTCCATAATGACAAGGCTACCATCCATTGGAGTAACAAAATCTCAACAACAAATTACCTTCCATAATGACAAGGCTACCATCCATTGGAGTAACAATAATCTAGAAAATAGACTACCTTCCATAGTGACAAGGTTATAATCCATTGGAATAACAAAAATCTCGACAACAGACTACCTTCCATAATGACAAGGCTAACATCTATTGGAATAACAAAAATATCGAGAACATACTACCTTCCATAATGACAAGGCTACCATCCATTAGAGTAACAAAAATCTCGACAACAGACTACCTTCCATAATGACAAGGCTACCATCCATTGGAGTGACAAAAATCTCGACAATAGACTACCTTCCATAATGACAAGGCTACCATCCATTTGAGTAACAAAATCTCGACAACAAGCTACCTTCCATAATGAAAAGGCTACCTCCATTGGAGTAACTAAAATATCGACAAGAGAATACCTTCCATAATGACAAGGCTACCATCCATTGGAATAACAAAAATATCGACAACAAACTACCTTCCATAATGACAAGGCTACCATCCATTGGAATAACAAAAATCTCGACAAAAAACTACCTTCCATAATGACAAGGCTACCATACATTGGAGTAACAAAAAAATCGACAACAGACTATGTTCCATAATAACAAGGCTACCATCCATTGAAGTAAAAAAAATATCGACAACAGACTACCCTCCATAATGAAAAGGCTACCATCCATTGGAGTAACAAAAATATCGACAACAGACTACCTTCCATAATGAAAAGGCTACCATCCATTAGAGCAATAAAAATCTCGACAATAGACTACCTTCCATAATGAAAAGGCTACCATCCATTAGAGTAATAAAAATCTCAACAACAGACTACCTTCCATAATGACAAGGCTACTATCAATTGGAGTAACGAAAATATCAACAAGAGCCTACCTTCCATAATTACAAGGCTACCATCCATTAGAGTAACAAAAATCTCGCCAACAGACTACCTTCAATAATGACAAGGCTACCATCCATTGGAGTGACAAAAATATCGAAAATAGACTACATAAAATAATGACAAGGCTACTATCCATTAGAGTAACAAAATCTCGACAACAAACTACCTTCCATAATGACAAAGCTACCATCCATTGGAGTAACAAAAATATCGACAACTGACTACCTTCCATAATGACAAGGCTACCATCCATTGGAGTAACAAAATCTCAACAACAAACTACCTTCCGTAATGAAAAGGCTACCATCCATTGGAGTAACAAAAATATCGACAACAAACTACCTTCATTAATG
This sequence comes from Vicia faba, assembly GCA_948472305.1. Classification (NCBI taxonomy): domain Eukaryota; kingdom Viridiplantae; phylum Streptophyta; class Magnoliopsida; order Fabales; family Fabaceae; genus Vicia; species Vicia faba. The sequence continues at coordinate 543,616,882 of OX451739.1, read as the reverse complement.
ACAAGGCTACCATCCATTGGAATAACAAAAATCTCGACAACAAACTACCTTCCATAATTCCAAGGCTATCATCCATTGGAATAACAAAAATCTCGACAACAAACTACCTTCCATAATGACAAGGCTACCATCCATTGGAGTAACAAAAAAATCGACAACAGACTATGTTCCATAATAACAAGGCTACCATCCATTCAAGTAACAAAAATATCGACAACAGACTACCTTCCATAATGAAAAGGCTACCATCCATTGGAGTAACAAAAATATCGACAACAGACTATCTTCCATAATGAAAAGGCTACCATCCATTAGAGTAATAAAAATCTCGACAATAAACTACCTTCCATAATGAAAAGGCTACCATCCATTAGAGTAATAAAAATCTAGACAACAGACTACCTTCCATAATGACAAGGCTACTATCCATTGGAGTAACAAAAATATCAACAAGAGACTACCTTCCATAATTACAAGGCTACCATCCATTGGAGTAACAAAAATCTCGCCAACAGACTACCTTCCATAATGACAAGGCTACCATCCATTGGAGTGACAAAAATCTCGACAATAAACTACATTCCATAATGACAAGGCTACCATCCATTAGAGTAACAAAATCTCGACAACAAACTATCTTCCATAATGACAAAGCTACCATCCATTGGAGTAACAAAAATATCGACAATAGACTACCTTCCATAATGACAAGGCTACCATCCATTAGAGTAACAAAAATCTCGACAACAGACTACCTACCAAAATGACAACGCTACCATCCATTGGAGTAACGAAAATATCAACAAGAGACTACCTTCCATAATGACAAGGCTACCATCCATTGGATTAACAAAATTCTCGCCAACAGACTACCTTCCATAATGACAAGGCTACCATCCATTGGAGTGACAAAAATATCGGCAATAGACTACCTTCCATAATGACAAGGCTACCATCCATTGGAGTAATAAAATCTCGACAACAAACTACCTTCCATAATGACAAGGATACCATCCATTGGAGTAACGAAAATATCAACAAGAGACTACCTTCCATAATGAGAAGGCTACCATCCATTGGAGTGACAAAAATATCGACAACAAACTACCTTCCATAATAACAAAGCTACCATCCATTAGAGTAACAAAAATCTAGTAAACAGACTACCTTCCAGAATGACAAGGCTACCATCTATTGGAATAACAAAAGTCTCGGGAATAGACTACCTTCCATAATGACAAGGCTACCATCCATTAGAGTAACAAAAAACTCGACAACACACTACCTTCCATAATGACAAGGCTACCATCCATTGGAGTAACGAAAATATCAACAAGAGACTACCTTCCATAATGAGAAGGCTACCATCAATTGGAGTAACAAAAATCTCGCCAACAGACTACCTTCCATAACGACAAGGCTACCATCCATTGGAGTGAAAACATATCGACAATAGACTACCTTCCATAATGACAAGGCTACCATCCATTGGAGTAACAAAATCTCAACAACAAATTACCTTCCATAATGACAAGGCTACCATCCATTGGAGTAACAATAATCTAGAAAATAGACTACCTTCCATAATGACAAGGCTATAATCCATTGGAATAACAAAAATCTCGACAATAGACTACCTTCCATAATGACAAGGCTAGCATCTATTGGAATAACAAAAATCTCGAGAACATACTACCTTCAATAATGACAAGGCTACCATCCATTAGAGTAACAAAAATCTCGACAATAGACTACCTTCCATAATGACAAGGCTACCATCCATTGGAGTGACAAAAATCTCGACAATAGACTACCTTCCATAATGACAAGGCTACCATCCATTGGAGTAACAAAACCTCGACAACAAGCTACCTTCCATAATGAAAAGGCTACCTCCATTGGAGTAACTAAAATATCGACAACAGAATACCTTCCATAATGACAAGGCTACCATCCATTGGAATAACAAAAATCTCGACAACAAACTACCTTCCATAATGACAAGGCTACCATCCATTGGAATAACAAAAATCTCGACAACAAACTACCTTCCATAATGACAAGGCTACCATACATTGGAGTAACAAAAAAATCGACAACAGACTATGTTCCATAATAACAAGGCTACCATCCATTGAAGTAAAAAAAATATCGACAACAGACTACCCTCCATAATGAAAAGGCTACCATCCATTGGAGTAACAAAAATATCGACAACAGACTACCTTCCATAATGAAAAGGCTACCATCCATTAGAGCAATAAAAATCTCGACAATAGACTACCTTCCATAATGAAAAGGCTACCATCCATTAGAGTAATAAAAATCTCAACAATAGACTACCTTCCATAATGACAAGGCTACTATCAATTGGAGTAACGAAAATATCAACAAGAGACTACCTTCCATAATTACAAGGCTACCATCCATTAGAGTAACAAAAATCTCGCCAACAGACTACCTTCCATAATGACAAGGCTACCATCCATTGGAGTGACAAAAATATCGAAAATAGACTACATAAAATAATGACAAGGCTACCATCCATTGGAGTAACAAAAATATCGACAACTGACTACCTGCCATAATGCCAAGGCTACCATCAATTGGAATAACAAAAATCTCGACAACAAACTACCTTCCATAATTACAAGGCTACCATCCATTGGAGTAACAAAAATATCGACAACAGACTACGTTCCATAATAACAAGGCTACCATCTATTGGAGTAACAAAAATATTGACAACAGACTACCTTCCATAATGAAAAGGCTACCATCCATTGGAGTAACAAAAATATCGATAACAGACTACCTTGCATAATAAAAAGGCTACCATCCATTAGAGTAACAAAAAAATCGATAACAAACTACCTTCCATAATGACAAGGATACCATCCATTGGATTAACGAAAATATCAACAAGAGCCTACCTTCCATAATGAGAAGGCTACCATCCATTGGAGTGACAAAAATATCGACAATAGACTACCTTCCATAATGACAAGGCTACAATCCATTGGTGTAACAAAATCTCGACAACAAATTACCTTCCATAATGATAAGGCTACCATCCATTGGAGTAACAAAAATCTAGAAAATAGACTACCTTCCATAATGACAAGGCTACATTCCATTGAAATAACAAAAATCTCGACAACAGACTACCTTCCATAATGACAAGGATACCATCTATTGGAATAAAAAAATCTCGAGAACATACTACCTTCCATAATGACAAGGCAACCATCCATTAGAGTAATAAAAATTTCAACAACAGACTACCTTCCATAATGACAAGGCTACCATCCTTTAGAGTAACAAAAATATCGACAACAGACTACCTTCCATAATGACAAGGCTACCATCCATTGGAGTAACGAAAATATCAACAAGAGACTACCTTCCATAATGACAAGGCTACCATCCATTGGATTAACAAAATTCTCGCCAACAGACTACCTTCTATAATGACAAGGCTACCATCCATTGGAGTGACAAAAATATCGACAATAGACTACCTTCCATAATGACATGGCTACCATCCATTGGAGTAATAAAATCTCGACAACAAACTACCTTCCATAATGACAAGGCTACCATCCATTGGAGTAACAAAAATATCGACAACAGACTACTTTCCATAATGACAAGACTACCATCCATTGGAATAACAAAAATCTCGACAACAAACTACCTTCCATAATAACAAAGCTACCATCCATTAGAGTAACAAAAATCTAGTAAACAGACTACCTTCCAGAATGATAAGGCTACCATCTATTGGAATAACAAAAATCTCGGGAACAGACTACCTTTCATAATGACAAGGCTACCATCCATTAGAGTAACAAAAAACTCGACAACAGACTACCTTCCATAATGACAAGGCTACCATCCATTGGAGTAACGAAAATATCAACAAGAGACTACCTTCCATAATGAGAAGGCTACCATCCATTGGAGTAACAAAAATCTCGCCAACAGACTACCTTCCATAATGACAAGGCTACCATCCATTGGAGTGAAAACATGTCGACAATAGACTATCTTCCATAATGACAAGGCTACCATCCATTGGAGTAACAAAATCTAGAACAAATTACCTTCCATAATGACAAAGCTACCATCATTTGGAGTAACAAAAATCTAGAAAATAGACTACCTTACATAATGACAAGGCTACCATCCATTGGAGTAACAAAATCTCAACAACAAATTACCTTCCATAATGACAAGGCTACCATCCATTGGAGTAACAATAATCTAGAAAATAGACTACCTTCCATAATGACAAGGCTATAATCCATTGGAATAACAAAAATCTCGACAACAGACTACCTTCCATAATGACAAGGCTAGCATCTATTGGAATAACAAAAATCTCGAGAACATACTACCTTCCATAATGACAAGGCTACCATCCATTAGAGTAACAAAAATCTCGACAACAGACTACCTTCCATAATGACAAGGCTACCATCCATTGGAGTGACAAAAATCTCGACAATAGACTACCTTCCATAATGACAAGGCTACCATCCATTGGAGTAACAAAACCTCGACAACAAGCTACCTTCCATAATGAAAAGGCTACCTCCATTGGAGTAACTAAAATATCGACAACAGAATACCTTCCATAATGACAAGGCTACCATCCATTGGAATAACAAAAATCTCGACAACAAACTACCTTCCATAATGACAAGGCTACCATCCATTGGAATAACAAAAATCTCGACAACAAACTACCTTCCATAATGACAAGGCTACCATACATTGGAGTAACAAAAAAATCGACAACAGACTATGTTCCATAATAACAAGGCTACCATCCATTGAAGTAAAAAAAATATCGACAACAGACTACCCTCCATAATGAAAAGGCTACCATCCATTGGAGTAACAAAAATATCGACAACAGACTACCTTCCATAATGAAAAGGCTACCATCCATTAGAGCAATAAAAATCTCGACAATAGACTACCTTCCATAATGAAAAGGCTACCATCCATTAGAGTAATAAAAATCTCAACAATAGACTACCTTCCATAATGACAAGGCTACTATCAATTGGAGTAACGAAAATATCAACAAGAGACTACCTTCCATAATTACAAGGCTACCATCCATTAGAGTAACAAAAATCTCGCCAACAGACTACCTTCCATAATGACAAGGCTACCATCCATTGGAGTGACAAAAATATCAAAAATAGACTACATAAAATAATGACAAGGCTACCATCCATTGGAGTAACAAAAATATCGACAACTGACTACCTTCCATAATGCCAAGGCTACCATCAATTGGAATAACAAAAATCTCGACAACAAACTACCTTCCATAATTACAAGGCTACCATCCATTGGAGTAACAAAAATATCGACAACAGACTACGTTCCATAATAACAAGGCTACCATCTATTGGAGTAACAAAAATATTGACAACAGACTACCTTCCATAATGAAAAGGCTACCATCCATTGGAGTAACAAAAATATCGATAACAGACTACCTTGCATAATAAAAAGGCTACAATCCATTAGAGTAACAAAAAAATCGATAACAAACTACCGTCCATAATGACAAGGATACCATCCATTGGATTAACGAAAATATCAACAAGAGCCTACCTTCCATAATGAGAAGGCTACCATCCATTGGAGTGACAAAAATATCGACAATAGACTACCTTCCATAATGACAAGGCTACAATCCATTGGTGTAACAAAATCTCGACAACAAATTACCTTCCATAATGATAAGGCTACCATCCATTGGAGTAACAAAAATCTAGAAAATAGACTACCTTCCATAATGACAAGGCTACATTCCATTGAAATAACAAAAATCTCGACAACAGACTACCTTCCATAATGACAAGGATACCATCTATTGGAATAAAAAAATCTCGAGAACATACTACCTTCCATAATGACAAGGCAACCATCCATTAGAGTAATAAAAATTTCAACAACAGACTACCTTCCATAATGACAAGGCTACCATCCTTTAGAGTAACAAAAATATCGACAACAGACTACCTTCCATAATGACAAGGCTACCATCCATTGGAGTAACGAAAATATCAACAAGAGACTACCTTCCATAATGACAAGGCTACCATCCATTGGATTAACAAAATTCTCTCCAACAGACTACCTTCTATAATGACAAGGCTACCATCCATTGGAGTGACAAAAATATCGACAATAGACAACCTTCCATAATGACATGGCTACCATCCATTGGAGTAATGAAATCTCGACAACAAACTACCTTCCATAATGACAAGGATACCATCCATTGGAGTAACGAAAATATCAACAAGAGACTACCTTCCATAATGAGAAGGCTACCATCCTTTGGAGTGACAAAAATATCGACAACAAACTACCTTCCATAATAACAAAGCTACCATCCATTAGAGTAACAAAAATCTAGTAAACAGACTACCTTCCAGAATGACAAGGCTACCATCTATTGGAATAACAAAAGTCTCGGGAATAGACTACCTTCCATAATGACAAGGCTACCATCCATTAGAGTAACAAAAAACTCGACAACACACTACCTTCCATAATGACAAGGCTACCATCCATTGGAGTAACGAAAATATCAACAAGAGACTACCTTCCATAATGACAAGGCTACCATCCATTGGAGTAACAAAAATCTCGCCAACAGACTACCTTCCATAATGACAAGGCTACCATCCATTGGAGTGAAAACATGTCGACAATAGACTATCTTCCATAATGACAAGGCTACCATCCATTGGAGTAACAAAATCTAGAACAAATTACCTTCCATAATGACAAGGCTACCATCATTTGGAGTAACAAAAATCTAGAAAATAGACTACCTTACATAATGACAAGGCTACAATCAATTGGAATAACAAAAATATCTACAACATACTACCTTCCATAATGACAAGGCTAGCATCTATTAGAATAACAAAAATCTCGAGAACATACTACCTTCCATAATGACAAGGCTACCATCCATTAGAGTAACAAAAATCTCGACAACATACTACCTTCCATAATGACAAGGCTACCATCCATTGGAGTGACAAAAATCTCGACAATAGACTACCTTCCATAATGACAAGGCTACCATCCATTGGAGTAACAAAATCTCGACAACGAACTACCTTCCATAATTAAAAGGCTACCATCCATTACAGTAACAAAAATATCGACAATAGACTACCTTCCATAATGACAAGGCTAGCATCCATTGGAATAACAAAAATCTCGACAACAAACAACCTTCCATAATGACAAGGCTACCATCCATTGGAGTAACAAAAAAATCGACAATAGACTATGTTCCATAATAACAAGGCTACCATCCATTGAAGTAACAAAAATATCGACAACAGACTACCTTCCATAATGAAAAGGCTACCATCCATGGAGTAACAAAAATATCGACAACAGACTACCTTCCATAATGAAAAGGCTACCATCCATTAGAGCAATAAAAATCTCGACAATAGACTATTTTCCATAATGAAAAGGCTACCATCCATTAGAGTAATAAAAATCTCGACAACAGACTACCTTCCATAATGAAGAGGCTACTATCAATTGGAGTAACGAAAATATCAACAAGAGACTACCTTCCATAATTACAAGGCTACCATCCATTAGAGTAACAAAAATCTCGCCAACAGACTACCTTCCATAATGACAAGGCTACCATCCATTGGAGTGACAAAAATATCGACAATAGACTACATAAAATAATGACAAGGCTACTATCCATTAGAGTAACAAAATCTTGACAACAAACTACCTTCCATAATGACAAAGCTACCATCCATTGGAGTAACAAAAATCTCGACAATAGACTACCTTCCATAATGACAAGGCAACCATCCATTGGAGTAACGAAAATATCAACAAGAGACTACCTTCCATAATGACAAGGCTACCATCGATTGGATTAACAAAATTCTCGCCAACAGACTACCTTCTATAATGGCAAGGCTACCATCCATTGGAGTGACAAAAATATCGACAATAGACTACCTTCCATAATGACATGGCTACCATCCATTGGAGTAATAAAATCTCGACAACAAACTACCTTCCATAATGACAAGGCTACCATCCATTGGAGTAACAAAAATATCGACAACAGACTACTTTCCATAATGACAAGACTACCATCCATTGGAATAACAAAAATCTCGACAACAAACTACCTTCCATAATAACAAAGCTACCATCCATTAGAGTAACAAAAATCTAGTAAACAGACTACCTTCCAGAATGACAAGGCTACCATCTATTGGAATAACAAAAATCTCGGGAACAGACTACCTTTAATAATGACAAGGCTACCATCCATTAGAGTAACAAAAAACTCGACAACAGACTACCTTCCATAATGACAAGGCTACCATCCATTGGAGTAACGAAAATATCAACAAGAGACTACCTTCCATAATGAGAAGGCTACCATCCATTGGAGTAACAAAAATCTCGCCAACAGACTACCTTCCATAATGACAAGGCTACCATCCATTGGAGTGAAAACATGTCGACAATAGACTATCTTCCATAATGACAAGGCTACCATCCATTGGAGTAACAAAATCTAGAACAAATTACCTTCCATAATGACAAGGCTACCATCCATTGGAGTAACAAAAATCTAGAAAATAGACTACCTTCCATAATGACAAGGCTACAATCAATTGGAATAACAAAAATATCTACAACAGACTACCTTCCATAATGACAAGGCTAGCATTTATTAGAATAACAAAAATCTCGAGAACATACTACCTTCCATAATGACAAGGCTACCATCCATTAGAGTAACAAAAATCTCGACAACATACTACCTTCCATAATGACAAGGCTACCATCCATTGGAGTGACAAAAATCTCGACAATAGACTACCTTCCATAATGACAAGGCTACCATCCATTGGAGTAATAAAATCTCGAGAACAAACTACCTTCCATAATTAAAAGGCTACCATCCATTACAGTAACAAAAATATCGACAACAGACTACCTTCCATAATGACAAGGCTAGCATCCATTGGAATAACAAAAATCTCGACAACAAACTGCCTTTCATAATGACAAGGCTACCATCCATTGGAGTAACAAAAAAATCGACAACAGACTATGTTCCATAATAACAAGGCTACCATCCATTGAAGTAACAAAAATATCGACAACAGACTACCTTCCATAATGAAAAGGCTACCATCCATTAGAGCAATAAAAATCTCGACAATAGACTACCTTCCATAATGAAAAGGCTACCATCCATTAGAGTAATAAAAATCTCGACAACAGACTACCTTCCATAATGACAAGGCTACTATCAATTGGAGTAACGAAAATATCAACAAGAGACTACCTTCCATAATTACAAGGCTACCATCCATTAGAGTAACAAAAATCTCGCCAACAGACTACCTTCCATAATGACAAGGCTACCATCCATTAGAGTGACAAAAATATCGACAATAGACTACATAAAATAATGACAAGGCTACTATCCATTAGAGTAACAAAATCTCGACAACAAACTACCTTCCATAATGACAAAGCTACCATCCATTGGAGTAACAAAAATATCGACAACTGACTACCTTCCATAATGCCAAGGCTACCATCAATTGGAATAACAAAAATCTCGACAACAAACTACCTTCCATAATTACAAGGCTACCATCCATTGGAGTAACAAAAATATCGACAACAGACTACGTTCCATAATAACAAGGCTACCATCTATTGGAGTAACAAAAATATTGACAACAGACTACCTTCCATAATGAAAAGGCTACCATCCATTGGAGTAACAAAAATATCGACAACAGACTACCTTGCATAATAAAAAGGCTACCATCCATTAGAGTAACAAAAAAATCGATAACAAACTACCTTCCATAATGACAAGGATACCATCCATTGGATTAACGAAAATATCAACAAGAGCCTACCTTCCATAATGAGAAGGCTACCATCCATTGGAGTGACAAAAATATCGACAATAGACTACCTTCCATAATGACAAGGCTAAAATCCATTGGTGTAACAAAATCTCGACAACAAATTACCTTCCATAATGATAAGGCTACCATCCATTGGAGTAACAAAAATCTAGAAAATAGACTACCTTCCATAATGACAAGGCTACAATCCATTGAAATAACAAAAATCTCGACAACAGACTACCTTCCATAATGACAAGGATACCATCTATTGGAACAAAAAAAATCTCGAGAACATACTACCTTCCATAATGACAAGGCAACCATCCATTAGAGTAATAAAAATTTCAACAACAGACTACCTTCCATAATGACAAGGCTACCATCCTTTAGAGTAACAAAAATCTTGACAACAGACTACCTTCCATAATGACAAGGCTGCCATCCATTGGAGTAACGAAAATATCAACAAGAGGCTACCTTCCATAATGACAAGGCTACCATCCATTGGATTAACAAAATTCTCGCCAACAGACTACCTTCTATAATGACAAGGCTACCATCCATTGGAGTGACAAAAATATCGACAATAGACTACCTTCCATAATGACATGGCTACCATCCATTGGAGTAATAAAATCTCGACAACAAACTACCTTCCATAATGACAAGGCTACCATCCATTGGAGTAACAAAAATATCGACAACAGACTACTTTCGATAATGACAAGACTACCATCCATTGGAATAACAAAAATCTCGACAACAAACTACCTTCCATAATAACAAAGCTACCATCCATTAGAGTAACAAAAATCTAGTAAACAGACTACCTTCCAGAATGACAAGGCTACCATCTATTGGAATAACAAAAATCTCGGGAACAGACTACCTTTCATAATGACAAGGCTACCATCCATTAGAGTAACAAAAAACTCGACAACAGACTACCTTCCATAATGACAAGGCTACCATCCATTGGAGTAACGAAAATATCAACAAGAGACTACCTTCCATAATGAGAAGGCTACCATCCATTGGAGTAACAAAAATCTCGCCAACAGACTACCTTCCATAATGACAAGGCTACCATCCATTGGAGTGAAAACATGTCGACAATAGACTACCTTCCATAATGACAAGGCTACCATCCATTGGAGTAACAAAATCTAGAACAAATTACCTTCCATAATGACAAGGCTACCATCCATTGGAGTAACAAAAATCTAGAAAATAGACTGCCTTCCATAATGACAAGGCTACAATCAATTGGAATAATAAAAATATCTACAACAGACTACGTTCCATAATGACAAGGCTAGCATCCATTAGAGTAACAAAAATCTCGACAACATACTACCTTCCATAATGACAAGGCTACCATCCATTGGAGTGACAAAAATCTCGACAATAGACTACCTTCCATAATGACAAGGCTACCATCCATTGGAGTAACAAAATCTCGACAACAAACTACCTTCCATAATTAAAAGGCTACCATCCATTACAGTAACAAAAATATCGACAATAGACTACCTTCCATAATGACAAGGCAAGCATCCATTGGAATAACAAAAATCTCGACAACAAACTACCTTTCATAATGACAAGGCTACCATCCATTGGAGTAACAAAAAAATCGACAGCAGACTATGTTCCATAATAACAAGGCTACCGTCCATTGAAGTAACAAAAATATCGACAACAGACTACCTTCCATAATGAAAAGGCTACCATCCATGGAGTAACAAAAATATCGACAACAGACTACCTTCCATAATGAAAAGGCTACCATCCATTAGAGCAATAAAAATCTCGACAATAGACTACCTTCCATAATGAAAAGGCTACCATCCATTAGATTAATAAAAATCTCGACAACAGATTACCTTCCATAATGACAAGGCTACTATCAATTGGAGTAACGAAAATATCAACAAGAGACTACCTTCCATAATTACAAGGCTACCATCCATTAGAGTAACAAAAATCTCGCCAACAGACTACCTTCCATAATGACAAACCTACCATCCATTGGAGTGACAAAAATATCGACAATAGACTACATAAAATAATGACAAGGCTACTATCCATTAGAGTAACAAAATCTAGACAACAAACTACCTTCCATAATGACAAAGATACCATCCATTGGAGTAACAAAAACATCGACAACTCACTACCTTCCATAATGCCAAGGCTACCATCAATTGGAATAACAAAAATCTCGACAACAAACTACCTTCCATAATTACAAGGCTACCATCCATTGGAGTAACAAAAATATCGACAACAGACTACGTTCCATAATAACAAGGCTACCATCTATTGGAGTAACAAAAATATTGACAACAGACTACCTTCCATAATGAAAAGGCTACCATCCAATGGAGTAACAAAAATATCGACAATAGACTACCTTCCATAATAAAAAGGCTACCATCCATTAGAGTAACAAAAAAATCGATAACAAACTACCTTCCATAATGACAAGGATACCATCCATTGGAGTAACGAAAATATCAACAAGAGCCTACCTTCCATAATGAGAAGGCTACCATCTATTGGAGTGACAAAAATATCGACAATAGACTACCTTCCATAATGACAAGGCTACAATCCATTGGTGTAACAAAATCTCGACAACAAATTACCTTCCATAATGATAAGGCTACCATCCATTGGAGTAACAAAAATCTAGAAATTAGACTACATTCCATAATGACAACGCTACAATCCATTGAAATAACAAAAATCTCGACAACAGACTACCTTCCATAATGACAAGGATACCATCTATTGGAATAATAAAATCTCGAGAACATACTACCTTCCATAATGACAAGGCAACCATCCATTAGAGTAACAAAAATTTCGACAACAGACTACCTTCCATAATGACAAGGCTACCATCCTTTAGAGTAACAAAAATCTCGACAACAGACTACCTTCCATAATGACAAGGCTACCATCCATTGGAGTAACGAAAATATCAACAAGAGACTACCTTCCATAATGACAAGGCTACCATCCATTGGATTAACAAAATTCTCGCCAACAGACTACCTTCCATAATGACAAGGCCACCATCCATTGGAGTGACAAAAATATCGACAATAGACTACCTTCCATAATGACATGGCTACCATCCATTGGAGTAATAAAATCTCGACAACAAACTACCTTCCATAATGACAAGGCTACCATCCATTGGAGTAACAAAATCTCGACAACAAACTACCTTCCATAATGAAAAGGCTACCATCCATTAGAGTAACAAAAATATCGACAACAGACTACCTTCCATAATGACAAGGCTAGCATCCATTGGAATAACAAAAATCTCGACAACAAACTACCTTCCATAATGCCAAGGCTACCGTCCATTGGAATAACAAAAATCTTGACAACAAACTACCTTCCATAATGACAAGGCTACCATCCATTGGAGTAACAAAAATATCGGCAACAGACTATGTTCCATAATAACAAGGCTACCATCCATTGAAGTAACAAAAATATCGACAATAGACTACCTTCCATAATGAAAAGGCTACCATCCATTGGAGTAACAAAAATATCGATAACAGACTACCTTCCATAATGAAAAGTCTACAATCCATTAGAGTAATAAAAATCTCGATAATAGACTACCTTCCATAATTAAAAGGCTACCATCCATTAGAGTAATAAAAATCTCGACAACAGACTACCTTCCATAATGACAAGGCTACTATCCATTGGAGTAACAAAAAATCAACAAGAGACTACCTTCCATAATTACAAGGCTACCATCCATTGGAGTAACAAAAATCTCGCCAACAAACTACCTTCCATAATGACAAGGCTACCATCCATTGGAGTGACAAAAATCTCGACAATAGACTACATTCCATAATGACAAGGCTACCATCCATTAGAGTAACAAAATCTCGACAATAAACTATCTTCCATAATGAAAAAGCTACCATCCATTGAAGTAACAAAAATATCGACAACAGACTACCTTCCATAATGACAAGGCTACCATCCTTTAGAGTAACAAAAATCTCGACAACAGACTACCTTCCATAATGACAAGGCTACCATCCATTGGAGTAACGAAAATATCAACAAGAGACTACCTTCCATAATGACAAGGCTACCATCCATTGGATTAACAAAATTCTCGCCAACAGACTACCTTCTATAATGACAAGGCTACCATCCATTGGAGTGACAAAAATATCGACAATAGACTACCTTCCATAATGACATGGCTACCATCCATTGGAGTAATAAAATCTCGACAACAAACTACCTTCCATAATGACAAGGCTACCATCCATTGGAGTAACAAAAATATCGACAACAGACTACTTTCCATAATGACAAGACTACCATCCATTGGAATAACAAAAATCTCGACAACAAACTACCTTCCATAATAACAAAGCTACCATCCATTAGAAGAACAAAAATCTAGTAAACAGACTACCTTCCAGAATGACAAGGCTACCATCTATTGGAATAACAAAAATCTCGGGAACAAACTACCTTTCATAGTGACAAGGCTACCATCCATTAGAGTAACAAAAAACTCGACAACAGACTACCTTCCATAATGACAAGGCTACCATCCATTGGACTAACGAAAATATCAACAAGAGACTACCTTCCATAATGAGAAGGCTACCATCCATTGGAGTAACAAAAATCTCGCCAACAGACTACCTTCCATAATGACAAGGCTACCATCCATTGGAGTGAAAACATGTCGACAATAGACTACCTTCCATAATGAAAAGGCTACCATCCATTGGAGTAACAAAATCTAGAACAAATTACCTTCCATAATGACAAGGCTACCATCCATTGGAGTAACAAAAATCTAGAAAATAGACTACCTTCCATAATGACAAGGCTACAATCAATTGGAATAACAAAAATATCTACAACAGACTACCTTCCATAATGACAAGGCTAGCATCTATTAGAATAACAAAAATCTCGAGAACATACTACCTTCCATAATGACAAGGCTACCATCCATTAGAGTAACAAAAATCTCGACAACATACTACCTTCCATAATGACAAGGCTACCATCCATTGGAGTGACAAAAATATCGACAATAGACTACCTTCCATAATGAAAAGGCTACCATCCATTGGAGTAACAAAATCTCGACAACAAACTACCTTCCATAATTAAAAGGCTACCATCCATTACAGTAACAAAAATATCGACAACAAACTACCTTCCATAATGACAAGGCTAGCATCCATTGGAATAACAAAAATCTCGACAACAAACTCCCTTCCATAATGACAAGGCTACCATCCATTGGAGTAACAAAAAAATGGACAACAGACTATGTTCCATAATAACAAGGCTACCATCCATTGAAGTAACAAAAATATCGACAACAGACTACCTTCCATAATGAAAAGGCTACCATCCATGGAGTAACAAAAATATCGACAACAAACTACCTTCCATAATGAAAAGGCTACCATCCATTAGAGCAATAAAAATCTCGACAATAGACTACCTTCTATAATGAAAAGGCTACCATCCATTAGAGTAATAAAAATCTCGACAACAGACTACCTTCCATAATGACAAGGCTACTATCAATTGGAGTAGCGAAAATATCAAGAAGAGACTACCTTCCATAATTACAAGGCTACCATCCATTAGAGTAACAAAAATCTCGCCAACAGACTACCTTCCATAATGACAAGGCTACCATCCATTGGAGTGACAAAAATATCGACAATAGACTACATAAAATAATGACAAGGCTACTATCCATTAGAGTAACAAAATCTCGACAACAAACTACCTTCCATAATGACAAAGCTACCATCCATTGGAGTAACAAAAATATCGACAACTCACTACCTTCCATAATGCCAAGGCTACCATCAATTGGAATAACAAAAATCTCGACAACAAACTACCTTCCATAATTACAAGGCTACCATCCATTGGAGTAACAAAACTATCGACAACAGACTACGTTCCATAATAACAAGGCTACCATCTATTGGAGTAACAAAAATATTGACAACAGACTACCTTCCATAATGAAAAGGCTACCATCCATTGGAGTAACAAAAATATCGACAATAGACTACCTTCCATAATAAAAAGGCTACCATCCATTAGAGTAACAAAAAAATTGATAACAAACTACCTTCCATAATGACAAGGATACCATCCATTGGAGTAACGAAAATATCAAGAAGAGCCTACCTTCCATAATGAGAAGGCTACCATCTATTGGAGTGACAAAAATATCGACAAGAGACGACCTTCCATAATGACAAGGCTACAATCCATTGGTGTAACAAAATCTCGACAACAAATTACCTTCCATAATGATAAGGCTACCATCCATTGGAGTAACAAAAATCTAGAAATTAGACTACATTCCATAATGACAAGGCTACAATCCATTAAAATAACAAAAATCTCGACAACAGACTACCTTCCATAATGACAAGGATACCATCTATTGGAATAAAAAAATCTCGAGAACATACTACCTTCCATAATGACAAGGCAACCATCCATTAGAGTAACAAAAATTTCGACAACAGACTACCTTCCATAATGACAAGGCTACCATCCATTGGAGTAACAAAAATATCGACAACAGACTACTTTCCATAATGACAAGACTACCATCCATTGGAATAACAAAAATCTCGACAACAAACTACCTTCCATAATAACAAAGCTACCATCCATTAGAAGAACAAAAATCTAGTAAACAGACTACCTTCCAGAATGACAAGGCTACCATCTATTGGAATAACAAAAATCTCGGGAACAAACTACCTTTCATAATGACAAGGCTACCATCCATTAGAGTAACAAAAAACTCGACAACAGACTACCTTCCATAATGACAAGGCTACCATCCATTGGACTAACGAAAATATCAACAAGAGACTACCTTCCATAATGAGAAGGCTACCATCCATTGGAGTAACAAAAATCTCGCCAACAGACTACCTTCCATAATGACAAGGCTACCATCCATTGGAGTGAAAACATGTCGACAATAGACTACCTTCCATAATGAAAAGGCTACCATCCATTGGAGTAACAAAATCTAGAACAAATTACCTTCCATAATGACAAGGCTACCATCCATTGGAGTAACAAAAATCTAGAAAATAGACTACCTTCCATAATGACAAGGCTACAATCAATTGGAATAACAAAAATATCTACAACAGACTACCTTCCATAATGACAAGGCTAGCATCTATTAGAATAACAAAAATCTCGAGAACATACTACCTTCCATAATGACAAGGCTACCATCCATTAGAGTAACAAAAATCTCGACAACATACTACCTTCCATAATGACAAGGCTACCATCCATTGGAGTGACAAAAATATCGACAATAGACTACCTTCCATTATGAAAAGGCTACCATCCATTGGAGTAACAAAATCTCGACAACAAACTACCTTCCATAATTAAAAGGCTACCATCCATTACAGTAACAAAAATATCGACAACAAACTACCTTCCATAATGACAAGGCTAGCATCCATTGGAATAACAAAAATCTCGACAACAAACTCCCTTCCATAATGACAAGGCTACCATCCATTGGAGTAACAAAAAAATGGACAACAGACTATGTTCCATAATAACAAGGCTACCATCCATTGAAGTAACAAAAATATCGACAACAGACTACCTTCCATAATGAAAAGGCTACCATCCATGGAGTAACAAAAATATCGACAACAAACTACCTTCCATAATGAAAAGGCTACCATCCATTAGAGCAATAAAAATCTCGACAATAGACTACCTTCTATAATGAAAAGGCTACCATCCATTAGAGTAATAAAAATCTCGACAATAGACTACCTTCCATAATGACAAGGCTACTATCAATTGGAGTAGCGAAAATATCAAGAAGAGACTACCTTCCATAATTACAAGGCTACCATCCATTAGAGTAACAAAAATCTCGCCAACAGACTACCTTCCATAATGACAAGGCTACCATCCATTGGAGTGACAAAAATATCGACAATAGACTACATAAAATAATGACAAGGCTACTATCCATTAGAGTAACAAAATCTCGACAACAAACTACCTTCCATAATGACAAAGCTACCATCCATTGGAGTAACAAAAATATCGACAACTCACTACCTTCCATAATGCCAAGGCTACCATCAATTGGAATAACAAAAATCTCGACAACAAACTACCTTCCATAATTACAAGGCTACCATCCATTGGAGTAACAAAACTATCGACAACAGACTACGTTCCATAATAACAAGGCTACCATCTATTGGAGTAACAAAAATATTGACAACAGACTACCTTCCATAATGAAAAGGCTACCATCCATTGGAGTAACAAAAATATCGACAATAGACTACCTTCCATAATAAAAAGGCTACCATCCATTAGAGTAACAAAAAAATTGATAACAAACTACCTTCCATAATGACAAGGATACCATCCATTGGAGTAACGAAAATATCAAGAAGAGCCTACCTTCCATAATGAGAAGGCTACCATCTATTGGAGTGACAAAAATATCGACAAGAGACGACCTTCCATAATGACAAGGCTACAATCCATTGGTGTAACAAAATCTCGACAACAAATTACCTTCCATAATGATAAGGCTACCATCCATTGGAGTAACAAAAATCTAGAAATTAGACTACATTCCATAATGACAAGGCTACAATCCATTAAAATAACAAAAATCTCGACAACAGACTACCTTCCATAATGACAAGGATACCATCTATTGGAATAAAAAAATCTCGAGAACATACTACCTTCCATAATGACAAGGCAACCATCCATTAGAGTAACAAAAATTTCGACAACAGACTACCTTCCATAATGACAAGGCTACAATCCTTTAGAGTAACAAAAATCTCGACAACAGACTACCTTCCATAATGACAAGGCTACCATCCATTGGAGTAACGAAAATATCAACAAGAGACTACCTTCCATAATGACAAGGCTACCATCCATTGGATTAACAAAATTCTCGCCAACAGACTACCTTCCATAATGACAAGGCCACCATCCATTGGAGTGACAAAAATATCGACAATAGACTACCTTCCATAATGACATGGCTACCATCCATTGGAGTAATAAAATCTCGACAACAAACTACCTTCCATAATGACAAGGCTACCATCCATTGGAGTAACAAAAATATCGACAACAGACTACTTTCCATAATGATAAGACTACCATCCATTGGAATAACAAAAATCTCGACAACAAACTACCTTCCATAATAACAAAGATACCATCCATTAGAATAACAAAAATCTAGTAAACAGACTACCTTCTAGAATGACAAGGCTACCATCTATTGGAATAACAAAAATATCGACAACAGACTACCTTTCATAATGACAAGACTACCATCCATTAGAGTAACAAAAAACTCGACAACAGACTACCTTCCATAATGACAAGGCTACCATCCATTGGAGTAACGAAAATATCAACAAGAGACTACCTTCCATAATGAGAAGGCTACCATCCATTGAAGTAACAAAAATCTCGCCAACAGACTACCTTCCATAATGACAAGGCTACCATCCATTGGAGTGAAAACATGTCGACAATAGACTACCTTCCATAATGACAAAGCTACCATCCATTGGAGTAACAAAATCTAGAACAAATTACCTTCCATAATGACAAGGCTACCATCCATTGGAGTAACAAAAATCTAGAAAATAGACTACCTTCCATAATGACAAGGCTAGCATCTATTAGAATAACAAAAATCTCGAGAACATACTACCTTCCATAATGACAAGGCTACCATCCATTAGAGTAACAAAAATCTCGACAACATACTACCTTCCATAATGACAAGGCTACCATCCATTGGAGTGACAAAAATCTCGACAATAGACTACCTTCCATAATGACAAGGCTACCATCCATTGGAGTAACAAAATCTCGACAACAAACTACCTTCCATAATGAAAAGGCTACCATCCATTAGAGTAACAAAAATATCGACAACAGACTACCTTCCATAATGACAAGGCTAGCATCCATTGGAATAACAAAAATATCCACAACAAACTACCTTCCATAATGCCAAGGCTACCATCCATTGGAATAACAAAAATCTCGACAACAAACTACCTTCCATAATGACAAGGCTACCATCCATTGGAGTAACAAAAAAATCGACAACAGACTATGTTCCATAATAACAAGGCTACCATCCATTGATGTAACAAAAATATCGACAATAGACTACCTTCCATAATGAAAAGGCTACCATCCATTGGAGTAACAAAAATATCGATAACAGACTACATTCCATAATGAAAAGGCTAGCATCCATTAGAGTAATAAAAATCTCGATAATAGACTACCTTCCATAATGAAAAGGCTACCATCCATTAGAGTAATAAAAATCTCGACAACAGACTACCTTCCATAATGACAAGGCTACTATCCATTGGAGTAACGAAAATATCAACAAGAGACTACCTTCCATAATTACAAGGCTACCATCCATTGGAGTAACAAAAATCTCGCCAACAAACTACCTTCCATAATGACAAGGCTACCATCCATTGGAGTGACAAAAATCTCGACAATAGACTACATTCCATAATGACAAGGCTACCATGCATTAGAGTAAGAAAATCTCGACAATAAACTATCTTCCATAATGACAAAGCTACCATCCATTGGAGTAACAAAAATCTCGACAATAGACTACCTTCCATAATGACAAGGCTACCATCCATTGGAGTAACAAAATCTCGACAACAAACTACCTTCCATAATGAAAAGGCTACCATCCATTAGAGTAACAAAAATATCGACAACAGACTACCTTCCATAATGACAAGGCTAGCATCCATTGGAATAACAAAAATCTCGACAACAAACTACCTTCCATAATGCCAAGGCTACCATCCATTGGAATAACAAAAATCTCGACAACAAACTACCTTCCATAATGACAAGGCTACCATCCATTGGAGTAACAAAAAAATCGACAACAGACTATGTTCCATAATAACAAGGCTACCATCCATTGATGTAACAAAAATATCGATAATAGACTACCTTCCATAATGAAAAGGCTACCATCCATTGGAGTAACAAAAATATCGATAACAGACTACCTTCCATAATGAAAAGGCTACCATCCATTAGAGTAATAAAAATCTCGATAATAGACTACCTTCCATAATGAAAAGGCTACCATCCATTAGAGTAATAAAAATCTCGACAACAGACTACCTTCCATAATGACAAGGCTACTATC
This sequence comes from Vicia faba, assembly GCA_948472305.1. Taxonomy (NCBI): domain Eukaryota; kingdom Viridiplantae; phylum Streptophyta; class Magnoliopsida; order Fabales; family Fabaceae; genus Vicia; species Vicia faba. The sequence goes on along the minus strand of OX451739.1, from coordinate 543,595,585 downwards.
CATTGGAGTAACGAAAATATCAACAAGAGACTACCTTCCATAATTACAAGGCTACCATCCATTGGAGTAACAAAAATCTCGCCAACAAACTACCTTCCATAATGACAAGGCTACCATCCATTGGAGTGACAAAAATCTCGACAATAGACTACATTCCATAATGACAAGGCTACCATGCATTAGAGTAAGAAAATCTCGACAATAAACTATCTTCCATAATGACAAAGCTACCATCCATTGGAGTAACAAAAATATCGACAACAGACTACCTTCCATAATGACAAGGCTACCATCCATTAGAGTAACAAAAATCTCGACAACAGACTACCTTCCAAAATGACAACGCTACCATTCATTGGAGTAACGAAAATATCAACAAGAGACTACCTTCCATAATGACAAGGCTACCATCCATTGGATTAACAAAATTCTCGCCAACAGACTACCTTCCATAATGACAAGGCTACCATCCATTGGAGTGACAAAAATATCGACAATAGACTACCTTCCATAATGACAAGGCTACCATCCATGGGAGTAATAAAATCTCGACAACAAACTACCTTCCATAATGACAAGGCTACCATCCATTGGAGTAACAAAAATATCGACAACAGACTACTTTCCATAATGACAAGGCTACCATCCATTCGAATAACAAAAATCTCGACAACAAACTACCTTCCATAATAACAAAGCTACCATCCATTAGAGTAACAAAAATCTAGTAAACATACTACCTTCCAGAATGACAAGGCTACCATCTATTGGAATAACAAAAATCTCGGGAATAGACTACCTTCCATAATGACAAGGCTAACATCCATTAGAGTAACAAAAAACTCGACAACACACTACCTTCCATAATGACAAGGCTACCATCCATTGGAGTAACGAAAATATCAACAAGAGACTACCTTCCATAATGAGAAGGCTACCATCCATTGGAGTAACAAAAATCTCGCCAACAGACTACCTTCCATAACGACAAGGCTACCATCCATTGGAGTGAAAACATATCGACAATAGACTACTTTCATTAATGACAAGGCTACTATCCATTGGAGTAACAAAATCTCAACAACAAATTACCTTCCATAATGACAAGGCTACCATCCAATAGAGTAACAAAAATCTAGAAAATAGACTACCTTCCATAATGACAAGGCTACAATCCATTGGAATAACAAAAATCTCGACAACAGACTACCTTCCATAATGACAAGGCTAGCATCTATTGGAATAACAAAAATCTCGAGAACATACTACCTTCCATAAGGACAAGGCTACCATCCATTAGAGTAACAAAAATCTCGACAACAGACTACCTTCCATAATGACAAGGCTACCATCCATTGGAGTGACAAAAATCTCGACAATAGACTACCTTCCATAATGAAAAGGCTACCATCCATTGGAGTAACAAAAATATCGACAACAGACTACTTTCCATAATGACAAGACTACCATCCATTGGAATAACAAAAATCTCGACAACAAACTACCTTCCATAATAACAAAGCTACCACCCATTAGAGTAACAAAAATCTAGTAAACAGACTACCTTCCAGAATGACAAGGCTACCATCTATTGGAATAACAAAAATCTCGGGAACAGACTACCTTTCATAATGACAAGGCTACCATCCATTAGAGTAACAAAAAACTCGACAACAGACTACCTTCCATAATGACAAGGCTACCATCCATTGGAGTAACAAAAATATCAACAAGAGACTACCTTCCATAATGAGAAGGCTACCATCCATTGGAGTAACAAAAATCTCGCAAACAGACTACCTTCCATAATGACAAGGCTACAATACTTTGGAATAACAAAAATCTCGACAACAGACTACCTTCCATAATGACAAGGCTAGCATCTATTGGAATAACAAAAATCTCGAGAACATACTACTTTCCATAAGGACAAGGCTACCATCCATTAGAGTAACAAAAATCTCGACAACAGACTACCTTCCATAGTGACAAGGCTACCATCCATTGGAGTGACAAAAATCTCGACAATAGACTACCTTCCATAATGAAAAGGCTACCATCCATTGGAGTAACAAAAATATCGACAACAGACTACTTTCCATAATGACAAGACTACCATCCATTGGAATAACAAAAATCTCGACAACAAACTACCTTCCATAATAACAAAGCTACCACCCATTAGAGTAACAAAAATCTAGTAAACAGACTACCTTCCAGAATGACAAGGCTACCATCTATTGGAATAACAAAAATCTCGGGAACAGACTACCTTTCATAATGACAAGGCTACCATCCATTAGAGTAACAAAAAACTCGACAACAGACTACCTTCCATAATGACAAGGCTACCATCCATTGGAGTAACGAAAATATCAACAAGAGACTACCTTCCATAATGAGAAGGCTACCATCCATTGGAGTAACAAAAATCTCGCAAACAGACTACCTTCCATAATGACAAGGCTACCATCCATTAGAGTAACAAAAATCTCGACAACAGACTACCTTCCATAATGACAAGGCTACCATCCATTGGAGTGACAAAAATCTCGACAATAGACTACCTTCCATAATGAAAAGGCTACCATCCATTGGAGTAACAAAAATATCGACAACAGACTACTTTCCATAATGACAAGACTACCATCCATTGGAATAACAAAAATCTCGACAACAAACTACCTTCCATAATAACAAAGCTACCACCCATTAGAGTAACAAAAATCTAGTAAACAGACTACCTTCCAGAATGACAAGGCTACCATCTATTGGAATAACAAAAATCTCGGGAACAGACTACCTTTCATAATGACAAGGCTACCATCCATTAGAGTAACAAAAAACTCGACAACATACTACCTTCCATAATGACAAGGCTACCATCCATTGGAGTAACGAAAATATCAACAAGAGACTACCTTCCATAATGAGAAGGCTACCATCCATTGGAGTAACAAAAATCTCGCAAACAGACTACCTTCCATAATGACAAGGCTACAATACTTTGGAATAACAAAAATCTCGACAACAGACTACCTTCCATAATGACAAGGCTAGCATCTATTGGAATAACAAAAATCTCGAGAACATACTACCTTCCATAAGGACAAGGCTACCATCCATTAGAGTAACAAAAATCTCGACAACAGACTACCTTCCATAGTGACAAGGCTACCATCCATTGGAGTGACAAAAATCTCGACAATAGACTACCTTCCATAATGAAAAGGCTACCATCCATTGGAGTAACAAAAATATCGACAACAGACTACTTTCCATAATGACATGACTACCATCCATTGGAATAACAAAAATCTCGACAACAAACTACCTTCCATAATAACAAAGCTACCACCCATTAGAGTAACAAAAATCTAGTAAACAGACTACCTTCCAGAATGACAAGGCTACCATCTATTGGAATAACAAAAATCTCGGGAACAGACTACCTTTCATAATGACAAGGCTACCATCCATTAGAGTAACAAAAAACTCGACAACAGACTACCTTCCATAATGACAAGGCTACCATCCATTGGAGTAACGAAAATATCAACAAGAGACTACCTTCCATAATGAGAAGGCTACCATCCATTGGAGTAACAAAAATCTCGCAAACAGACTACCTTCCATAATGACAAGGCTACCATCCATTAGAGTAACAAAAATCTCGACAACAGACTACCTTCCATAATGACAAGGCTACCATCCATTGGAGTGACAAAAATCTCGACAATAGACTACCTTCCATAATGAAAAGGCTACCATCCATTGGAGTAACAAAAATATCGACAACAGACTACTTTCCATAATGACAAGACTACCATCCATTGGAATAACAAAAATCTCGACAACAAACTACCTTCCATAATAACAAAGCTACCACCCATTAGAGTAACAAAAATCTAGTAAACATACTACCTTCCAGAATGACAAGGCTACCATCTATTGGAATAACAAAAATCTCGGGAACAGACTACCTTTCATAATGACAAGGCTACCATCCATTAGAGTAACAAAAAACTCGACAACATACTACCTTCCATAATGACAAGGCTACCATCCATTGGAGTAACGAAAATATCAACAAGAGACTACCTTCCATAATGAGAAGGCTACCATCCATTGGAGTAACAAAAATCTCGCAAACAGACTACCTTCCATAATGACAAGGCTACAATACTTTGGAATAACAAAAATCTCGACAACAGACTACCTTCCATAATGACAAGGCTAGCATCTATTGGAAAAACAAAAATCTCGAGAACATACTACCTTCCATAAGGACAAGGCTACCATCCATTAGAGTAACAAAAATCTCGACAACAGACTACCTTCCATAGTGACAAGGCTACCATCCATTGGAGTGACAAAAATCTCGACAATAGACTACCTTCCATAATGAAAAGGCTACCATCCATTGGAGTAACAAAAATATCGACAACAGACTACTTTCCATAATGACAAGACTACCATCCATTGGAATAACAAAAATCTCGACAACAAACTACCTTCCATAATAACAAAGCTACCACCCATTAGAGTAACAAAAATCTAGTAAACAGACTACCTTCCAGAATGACAAGGCTACCATCTATTGGAATAACAAAAATCTCGGGAACAGACTACCTTTCATAATGACAAGGCTACCATCCATTAGAGTAACAAAAAACTCGACAACAGACTACCTTCCATAATGACAAGGCTACCATCCATTGGAGTAACGAAAATATCAACAAGAGACTACCTTCCATAATGAGAAGGCTACCATCCATTGGAGTAACAAAAATCTCGCAAACAGACTACCTTCCATAATGACAAGGCTACCATCCATTAGAGTAACAAAAATCTCGACAACAGACTACCTTCCATAATGACAAGGCTACCATCCATTGGAGTGACAAAAATTGCGACAATAGACTACCTTCCATAATGACAAGGCTACCATCCATTGGAGTAACAAAAATATCGACAACAGACTACTTTCCATAATGACAAGACTACCATCCATTGGAATAACAAAAATCTCGACAACAAACTACCTTCCATAATAACAAAGCTACCACCCATTAGAGTAACAAAAATCTAGTAAACAGACTACCTTCCAGAATGACAAGGCTACCATCTATTGGAATAACAAAAATCTCGGGAACAGACTACCTTTCATAATGACAAGGCTACCATCCATTAGAGTAACAAAAAACTCGACAACAGACTACCTTCCATAATGACAAGGCTACCATCCATTGGAGTAACGAAAATATCAACAAGAGACTACCTTCCATAATGAGAAGGCTACCATCCATTGGAGTAACAAAAATCTCGCCAACAGACTACCTTCCATAATGACAAGGCTACCATCCATTGGAGTGAAAACATGTCGACAATAGACTACCTTCCATAATGACAAGGCTACCATCCATTGGAGTAACAAAATCTAGAACAAATTACCTTCCATAATGACAAGGCTACCATCCATTGGAGTAATAAAAATCTAGAAAATAGACTACCTTCCATAATGACAAGGCTACAATCAATTGGAATAACAAAAATATCTACAACAGACTACCTTCCATAATGACAAGGCTAGCATCTATTAGAATAACAAAAATCTCGAGAACATACTACCTTCCATAATGAAAAGGCTACCATCCATTAGAGTAACAAAAATCTCGACAACATACTACCTTCCATAATGACAAGGCTACCATCCATTGGAGTGACAAAAATCTCGACAATAGACTACCCTCTATAATGACAAGGCTATCATCCATTGGAGTAACAAAATCTCGACAACAAACTACCTTCCATTATGAAAAGGCTACCATCCATTAGAGTAACAAAAATATCGGCAACAGACTACCTTCCATAATGACAAGGCTAGCATCCATTGGAATAACAAAAATCTCGACAACAAACTACCTTCCATAATGCCAAGGCTACCATCCATTGGAATAACAAAAATCTCGACAACAAACTACCTTCCATAATGACAAGGCTACCATCCATTGGAGTAACAAAAAAATCGACAACAGACTATGTTCCATAATAACAAGGCTACCATCCGTTGAAGTAACAAAAATATCGACAATAGACTACCTTCCATAATGAAAAGGCTACCATCCATTGGAGTAACAAAAATATCGACAACAGACTACCTTCCATAATGAAAAGGCTACCATCCATTAGAGTAATAAAAATCTCGACAATAGACTACGTTCCATAATGAAAAGGCTACCATCCATTAGAGTAATAAAAATCTCGACAACAGACTACCTTCCATAATGACAAGGCTACTATCCATTGGAGTAACGAAAATATCAACAAGAGACTACCTTCCATAATTACAAGGCTACCATCCATTGGAGTAACAAAAATCTCGCCAACAGACTACCTTCAATAATGACAAGGCTACCATCCATTGGAGTGACAAAAATCTCGACAATAGACTACATTCCATAATGACAAGGCTACCATCCATTAGAGTAACAAAATCTCGACAATAAACTATCTTCCATAATGACAAAGTTACCATCCATTGGAGTAACAAAAATATCGACAATCGACTACCTTCCATAATGACAAGGCTACCATCCATTAGAGTAACAAAAAACTCGACACCAGACTACCTTCCATAATGACAAGGCTACCATCCATTGGAGTAACAAAAATAACAACAAGAGACTACCTTCCATAATGAGAAGGCTACCATCCATTGGAGTAACAAAAAATCTCGCCAACAAACTACCTTCCATAATGACAAGGCTACCATCCATTGGAGTGAAAACATGTCGACAATAGACTACCTTCCATAATGACAAGGCTACCATCCATTGGAGTAACAAAATCTAGAACAAATTACCTTCCATAATGACAAGGCTACCATCTATTGGAGTACCAAAAATCTAGAAAAATAGACTACCTTCCATAATGACAAGGCTACAATCAATTGGAATAACAAAAATATCTACAACAGACTACCTTCCATAATGACAAGGCTAGCATCTATTAGAATAACAAAAATCTCGAGAACATACTACCTTCCATAATGACAAGGCTACCATCCATTAGAGTAACAAAAATCTCGACAACATACTCCCTTCCATAATGACAAGGCTACCATCCATTGGAGTGACAAAAATCTCGACAATAGACTACCCTCCATAATGACAAGGCTACCATCCATTGGAGTAACAAAAATCTCGACAATAGACTACCTTCCATAATGAAAAGGCTACCATCCATTAGAGTAATAAAAATCTCGACAACAGACTACCTTCCATAATGACAAGGCTACTATCCATTGGAGTAACGAAAATATCAACAAGAGACTACCTTTCATAATTACAAGGCTACCATCCATTGGAGTAACAAAAATCTCGCCAACAGACTACCTTCCATAATGACAAGGCTACCATCCATTGGAGTGACAAAAATATCGACAATAGACTACATTCCATAATGACAAGGCTACCATCCATTAGAGTAACAAAATCTCGACAATAAACTATCTTCCATAATGACAAAGCTACCATCCATTGGAGTAACAAAAATATCGACAACAGACTACCTTCCATAATGACAAGGCTACCATCCATTAGAGTAACAAAAATCTCGACAACAGACTACCTTCCAAAATGACAACGCTACCATTCATTGGAGTAACGAAAATATCAACAAGAGACTACCTTCCATAATGACAAGGCTACCATCCATTGGATTAACAAAATTCTCGCCAACAGACTACCTTCCATAATGACAAGGCTACCATCCATTGGAGTGACAAAAATATCGACAATAGACTACCTTCCATAATGACAAGGCTACCATCCATTGGAGTAATAAAATCTCGACAATAAACTACCTTCCATAATGACAAGGCTACCATCCATTGGAATAACAAAAATCTCGACAACAAACTACCTTCCATAATAACAAAGCTACCATCCATTAGAGTAACAAAAATCTAGTAAACTGACTACCTTCCAGAATGACAAGGCTACCATCTATTGGAATAACAAAAATCTCGGGAATAGACTACCTTCCATAATGACAAGTCTAACATCCATTAGTGTAACAAAAAACTCGACAACACACTACCTTCCATAATGACAAGGCTACCATCCATTGGAGTAACGAAAATATCAACAAGAGACTACCTTCCATAATGAGAAGGCTACCATCCATTGGAGTAACAAAAATCTCGCCAATAGACTACCTTCCATAACGACAAGGCTACCATCCATTGGAGTGAAAACATATCGACAATAGACTAATTTCATTAATGACAAGGCTACCATCCATTGGAGTAACAAAATCTCAACAACAAATTACCTTCCATAATGACAAGGCTACCATCCAATGGAATAACAAAAATCTAGAAAATAGACTACCTTCCATAATGACAAGGCTACAATCCATTGGAATAACAAAAATCTCGACAACAGACTACCTTCCATAATTACAAGGCTAGCATCTATTGGAATAAAAAAAATCTCGAGAACATACTAGCTTCCATAAGGACAAGGCTACCATCCATTAGTATAACAAAAATCTCGACAACAGACTACCTTCCATAATGACAAGGCTACCATCCATTGGAGTAACTAAATCTCGACAACAAACTACCTTCCATAATAACAAATCTACCATCCATTAGAGTAACAAAAATCTAGTAAACAGACTACCTTCCAGAATGACAAGGCTACCATCTATTGGAATAACAAAAGTCTCGGGAATAGACTACCTTCCATAATGACAAGGCTACCATCCATTAGAGTAACAAAAAACTCGACAACACACTACCTTCCATAATGACAAGGCTACCATCAATTGGAGTAACGAAAATATCAACAAGAGACTACCTTCCATAATGAGAAGGCTACCATCCATTGGAGTAACAAAAATCTCGCTAACAGACTACCTTCCATAACGACAAGGCTACCATCCATTAGAGTGAAAACTTATCGACAATAGACTACCTTCCATAATGACATGGCTACCATCCATTGGATTAACAAAATTCTCGCCAACAGACTACCTTCCAAAATGACAAGGCTACCATCCATTGGAGTGACAAAAATATCGACAATAGTCTACCTTCCATAATTACAAGGCCACCATCCATTGGAGTAATAAAATCTCGGCAACAAACTACCTTCCATAATGACAAGGCTACCATCCATTGGAGTAACAAAAATATCGACAACAGACTACTTTCCATAATGACAAGGCTACCATCCATTGGAATAACAAAAATCTCGACAACAAACTACCTTCCATAATAACAAAGCTACCATCCATTAGAGTAACAAAAATCTAGTAAACAGACTACCTTCCAGAATGACAAGGCTACCATCTATTGGAATAACAAAAATCTCGGGAATAGACTACCTTCCATAATGACAAGGCTAACATCCATTAGAGTAACAAAAAACTCGACAACACACTACCTTCCATAATGACAAGGCTACCATCCATTGGAGTAACGAAAATATCAACAAGAGACTACCTTCCATAATGAGAAGGCTACCATCCATTGGAGTAACAAAAATCTCGCCAACAGACTACCTTCCATAACGACAACGCTACCATATATTGGAGTGAAAACATATCGACAATAGACTACTTTCATTAATGACAAGGCTACCATCCATAGGAGTAACAAAATCTCAACAACAAATTACCTTCCATAATGACAAGGCTACCATCCAATGGAGTAACAAAAATCTAGAAAATAGACTACCTTCCATAATGACAAGGCTACAATCCATTGGAATAACAAAAATCTCGACAACAGACTACCTTCCATAATGACAAGGCTAGCCTCTATTAGAATAACAAAAATCTCGAGAACATACTACCTTCAATAAGGACAAGGCTACCATCCATTAGAGTAACAAAAATCTCGACAACATACTACCTTCCATAATGACAAGGCTACCATCCATTGGAGTGACAAAAATCTCGACAATAGACTACTTTCCATAATGACAAGGCTACCATCCATTGGAGTAACTAAATCTCGACAACAAACTACCTTCCATAATAACAAATCTACCATCCATTAGAGTAACAAAAATCTAGTAAACAGACTACCTTCCAGAATGACAAGGCTACCATCTATTGGAATAACAAAAGTCTCGGGAATAGACTACCTTCCATAATGACAAGGCTACCATCCATTAGAGTAACAAAAAACTCGACAACACACTACCTTCCATAATGACAAGGCTACCATCAATTGGAGTAACGAAAATATCAACAAGAGACTACCTTCCATAATGAGAAGGCTACCATCCATTGGAGTAACAAAAATCTCGCTAACAGACTACCTTCCATAACGACAAGGCTACCATCCATTGGAGTGAAAAAATATCGACAATAGACTACCTTCCATAATGACATGGCTACCATCCATTGGATTAACAAAATTCTCGCCAACAAGACTACCTTCCAAAATGACAAGGCTACCATCCATTGGAGTGACAAAAATATCGACAATAGACTACCTTCCATAATTACAAGGCTACCATTCAATGGAGTAATAAAATCTCGGCAACAAACTACCTTCCATAATGACAAGGCTACCATCCATTGGAGTAACAAAAATATCGACAACAGACTACTTTCCATAATTACAAGGCTACCATCCATTGGAATAACAAAAATCTCGACAACAAACTACCTTCCATAATAACAAAGCTACCATCCATTAGAGTAACAAAAATCTAGTAAACAGACTACCTTCCAGAATGACAAGGCTACCATCTATTGGAATAACAAAAATCTCGGGAATAGACTACCTTCCATAATGACAAGGCTAACATCCATTAGAGTAACAAAAAACTCGACAACACACTACCTTCCATAATGACAAGGCTACCATCCATTGGAGTAACGAAAATATCAACAAGAGACTACCTTCCATAATGAGAAGGCTACCATCCATTGGAGTAACAAAAATCTCGCCAACAGACTACCTTCCATAACGACAACGCTACCATATATTGGAGTGAAAACATATCGACAATAGACTACTTTCATTAATGACAAGGCTACCATCCATAGGAGTAACAAAATCTCAACAACAAATTACCTTCCATAATGACAAGGCTACCATCCAATGGAGTAACAAAAATCTAGAAAATAGACTACCTTCCATAATGACAAGGCTACAATCCATTGGAATAACAAAAATCTCGACAACAGACTACCTTCCATAATGACAAGGCTAGCATCTATTAGAATAACAAAAATCTCGAGAACATACTACCTTCAATAAGGACAAGGCTACCATCCATTAGAGTAACAAAAATCTCGACAACATACTACCTTCCATAATGACAAGGCTACCATCCATTGGAGTGACAAAAATCTCGACAATAGACTACCTTCCATAATGACAAGGCTACCATCCATTGGAGTAACTAAATCTCGACAACAAACTACCTTCCATAATAACAAATCTACCATCCTATAGAGTAACAAAAATCTAGTAAACAGACTACCTTCCAGAATGACAAGGCTACCATCTATTGGAATAACAAAAGTCTCGGGAATAAACTACCTTCCATAATGACAAGGCTACCATCCATTAGAGTAACAAAAAACTCGACAACACACTACCTTCCATAATGACAAGGCTACCATCAATTGGAGTAACGAAAATATCAACAAGAGACTACCTTCCATAATGAGAAGGCTACCATCCATTGGAGTAACAAAAATCTCGCCAACAGACTATCTTCCATAACGACAAGGCTACCATCCATTGGAGTGAAAACATATCGACAATAGACTAACTTCCATAATGACAAGGCTACCATCCATTGGAGTAACAAAATCTCAACCACAAATTACCTTCCATAATGACAAGGCTACCATCCATTCGAGTAACAAAAATCTAGAAAATAGACTACCTTCCATAATGACAAGGCTACAATCCATTGGAATAACAAAAATCTCGACAACAGACTATCTTCCATAATGACAAGGCTAGCATCTATTGGAATAACAAAAATCTCGAGAACATACTACCTTCCATAATGACAAGGCTACAATCCATTAGAGTAACAAAAATCTCGACAATAGACTACCTTCCATAATGACAAGGCTACCATCCATTGGAGTAACAAAATCTCGAAAACAAACTACCTTTCATAATGAAAAGGCTACCTCCATTGGAGTAACAAAAATATCGACAACAGACTACCTTCAATAATGACAAGGCTACCATCCATTGGAATAACAAAAATCTCGACAACAAACTACCTTCCATAATGACAAGGCTACCATCCATTGGAATAACAAAAATCTCGACAACAAACTACCTTCCATAATGACAAGGCTAACGTCCATTGGAGTAACAAAAAAATCGACAACAGACTATGTTCCATAATAACAAGGCTACCATCCATTAAAGTAACAAAAATATCGACAACAGACTACCTTCCATAATGAAAAGGCTACCATCCATTAGAGTAATAAAAATCTCGACAATAGACTACCTTCCATAATGAAAAGGCTACCATCCATTAGAGTAATAAAAATCTCGACAACAGACTACCTTCCATAATGACAAGGCTACTATCAATTGGAGTAACGAAAATATCAACAAGAGACAACCTTCCATAATGACAAGGCTACCATCCATTGGAGTAACAAAAATCTCGCCAAAAGACTACCTTCCATAATGACAAGGCTACCATCCATTGGAGTGACAAAAATATCGATAATAGAATACATAAAATAATGACAAGGCTACCATCCATTAGAGTAACAAAATCTCGAAAACAAACTACCTTCCATAATGACAAAGCTACCATCCATTGGAGTAACAAAAATATCGACAACTGACTACCTTCCATAATGAAAAGGCTACCATCCATTGGAGTAACAAAAATATCGACAACAGACTACCTTCCATAATGAAAAGGCTACCATCCATTAGAGTAATAAAAAAATAGATAACAAACTACCTTCCATAATGACAAGGATACCATCCATTGGAGTAAGGAAAATATCAACAAGAGACTACCTTCCATAATGAGAAGGCTACCATTCATTGGAGTGACAAAAATATCGACAATAGACTACCTTCCATAATGACAAGGCTACAATCCATTGGTGTAACAAAATCTCAACAACAAATTACCTTCCATAATTACAAGGCTACCATCCATTGGAGTAACAAAAATCTAGAAAATAGACTACCTTCCATAATGACAAAGCTACAATCCATTGAAATAACAAAAATCTCGACAACAGACTACCTTCCATAATGACAACGCTACCATCTATTGGAATATACAAAATCTCGAGAACATACTACCTTCCATAATGACAAGGCAACCATCCATTAGAATAACAAAAATTTCGACAACAGACAATCTTCCATAATGACAAGGCTACCATCCATTAGAGTAACAAAAATCTCGACAACAGACTACCTTCCATAATGACAAGGCTACCATCCATTGGAGTAACGAAAATATCAACAAGAGACTACCTTCCATAATGACAAGGCTACCATCCATTGGATTAACAAAATTCTCGCCAACAGACTACCTTCCATAATGACAAGGCTACCATCCATTGGAGTGACAAAAATATCGACAATAGACTACCTTCCATAATGATAAGGCTACCATCCATTGGAGTAATAAAATATCGACAACAAACTACCTTCTATAATGACAAGTCTACCATCCATTGGAGTAACAAAAATATCGACAACAGACTACTTTCCATAATGACAAGGCTACCATCCATTGGAATAACAAAAATCTCGACAACAAACTACCTTCCATAATAACAAAGCTACCATCCATTAGAGTAACAAAAATCTAATAAACAGACTACCTTCCATAATGACAAGGCTACCATCTATTTGAATAACAAAAATCTCGGGAACAGACTACCTTCCATAATGACAAGGCTACCATCCATTAGAGTAACAAAAAACTCGAGAACACACTACCTTCCATAATGACAAGGCTACCATCCATTGGAGTAACGAAAATATCAACAAGAGACTACCTTCCATAATGAGAAGGCTACCATCCATTGGAGTAACAAAAATCTCGCCAACAGACTACCTTCCATAACGACAAGGCTACCATCCATTGGAGTGAAAACATATCGACAATAGACTACTTTCATTAATGACAAGGCTACTATCCATTGGAGTAACAAAATCTCAACAACAAATTACCTTCCATAATGACAAGGCTACCATCCAATAGAGTAATAAAAATCTAGAAAATAGACTACCTTCCATAATGACAAGGCTACAATCCATTGGAATAACAAAAATCTCGACAACAGACTACCTTCCGTAATGACAAGGCTAGCATCTATTGGAATAACAAAAATCTCGAGAACATACTACCTTCCATAAGGACAAGGCTACCATCCATTAGAGTAACAAAAATCTCGACAACAGACTACCTTCCATAATGACAAGGCTACCATCCATTGGAGTGACAAAAATCTCGACAATAGACTACCTTCCATAATGAAAAGGCTACCATCCATTGGAGTAACAAAAATATCGACAACAGACTACTTTCCATAATGATAAGACTACCATCCATTGGAATAACAAAAATCTCGACAACAAACTACCTTCCATAATAACAAAGCTACCACCCATTATAGTAACAAAAATCTAGTAAACAGACTACCTTCCAGAATGACAAGGCTACCATCTATTGGAATAACAAAAATCTCGGGAACAGACTACCTTTCATAATGACAAGGCTACCATCCATTAGAGTAACAAAAAACTTGACAACAGACTACCTTCCATAATGACAAGGCTACCATCCATTGGAGTAACGAAAATATCAACAAGAGACTACCTTCCATAATGAGAAGGCTACCATCCATTGGAGTAACAAAAATCTCGCAAACAGACTACCTTCCATAATGACAAGGCTACAATCCATTGGAATAACAAAAATCTCGACAACAGACTACCTTCCATAATGACAAGGCTAGCATCTATTGGAATAACAAAAATCTCGAGAACATACTACCTTCCATAAGGACAAGGCTACCATCCATTAGAGTAACAAAAATCTCGACAACAGACTACCTTCCATAATGACAAGGCTACCATCCATTGGAGTGACAAAAATCTCGACAATAGACTACCTTCCATAATGAAAAGGCTACCATCCATTGGAGTAACAAAAATATCGACAACAGACTACTTTCCATAATGACAAGACTACCATCCATTGGAATAACAAAAATCTCGACAACAAACTACCTTCCATAATAACAAAGCTACCACCCATTAGAGTAACAAAAATCTAGTAAACAGACTACCTTCCAGAATGACAAGGCTACCATCTATTGGAATAACAAAAATCTCGGGAACAGACTACCTTTCATAATGACAAGGCTACCATCCATTAGAGTAACAAAAAAACTCGACAACAGACTACCTTCCATAATGACAAGGCTACCATCCATTGGAGTAACGAAAATATCAACAAGAGACTACCTTCCATAATGAGAAGGCTACCATCCATTGGAGTAACAAAAATCTCGCCAACAGACTACCTTCCATAATGACAAGGCTACCATCCATTGGAGTGAAAACATGTCGACAATAGACTACCTTCCATAATGACAAGGCTACCATCCATTGGAGTAACAAAATCTAGAACAAATTATCTTCCATAATGACAAGGCTACCATCCATTGGAGTAATAAAAATCTAGAAAATAGACTACCTTCCATAATGACAAGGCTACAATCAATTGGAATAACAAAAATATCTACAACAGACTACCTTCCATAATGACAAGGCTAGCATCTATTAGAATAACAAAAATCTCGAGAACATACTACCTTTCATAATGAAAAGGCTACCATCCATTAGAGTAACAAAAATCTCGACAACATACTACCTTCCATAATGACAAGGCTACCATCCATTGGAGTGACAAAAATCTCGACAATAGACTACCCTCCATAATGACAAGGCTACCATCCATTGGAGTAACAAAATCTCGACAACAAACTACCTTCCATAATGAAAAGGCTACCATCCATTAGAGTAACAAAAATATCGGCAACAGACTACCTTCCATAATGACAAGGCTAGCATCCATTGGAATAACAAAAATCTCGACAACAAACTACCTTCCATAATGCCAAGGCTACCATCCATTGGAATAACAAAAATCTCGACAACAAACTACCTTCCATAATGACAAGGCTACCATCCATTGGAGTAACAAAAAAATCGACAACAGACTATGTTCCATAATAACAAGGCTACCGTCCGTTGAAGTAACAAAAATATCGACAATAGACTACCTTCCATAATGAAAAGGCTACCATCCATTGGAGTAACAAAAATATCGACAACAGACTACCTTCCATAATGAAAAGGCTACCATCCATTAGAGTAATAAAAATCTCGACAATAGACTACCTTCCATAATGAAAAGGCTACCATCCATTAGAGTAATAAAAATCTCGACAACAGACTACCTTCCATAATGACAAGGCTACTATCCATTGGAGTAACGAAAATATCAACAAGAGACTACCTTCCATAATTACAAGGCTACCATCCATTGGAGTAACAAAAATCTCGCCAACAGACTACCTTCCATAATGACAAGGCTACCATCCATTGGAGTGACAAAAATCTCGACAATAGACTACATTCCATAATGACAAGGCTACCATCCATTAGAGTAACAAAATCTCGACAATAAACTATCTTCCATAATGACAAAGCTACCATCCATTGGAGTAACAAAAATATCGACAATCGACTACCTTCCATAATGACAAGGCTACCATCCATTAGAGTAACAAAAAACTCGACACCAGACTACCTTCCATAATGACAAGGCTACCATCCATTGGAGTAACGAAAATAACAACAAGAGACTACCTTCCATAATGAGAAGGCTACCATCCATTAGAGTAACAAAAAATATCGCCAACAGACTACCTTCCATAATGACAAGGCTACCATCCATTGGAGTGAAAACATGTCGACAATAGACTACCTTCCATAATGACAAGGCTACCATCCATTGGAGTAACAAAATCTAGAACAAATTACCTTCCATAATGACAAGGCTACCATCTATTGGAGTACCAAAAATCTAGAAAAATAGACTACCTTCCATAATGACAAGGCTACAATCAATTGGAATAACAAAAATATCTACAACAGACTACCTTCCCTAATGACAAGGCTAGCATCTATTAGAATAACAAAAATCTCGAGAACATACTACCTTCCATAATGACAAGGCTACCATCCATTAGAGTAACAAAAATCTCGACAACATACTACCTTCCATAATGACAAGGCTACCATCCATTGGAGTGACAAAAATCTCGACAATAGACTACCCTCCATAATGACAAGGCTACCATCCATTGGAGTAACAAAATCTCGACAACAAACTACCTTGCATAATGAAAAGGCAACCATCCATTAGAGTAACAAAAATATCGACAACAGACTACCTTCCATAATGACAAGGCTAGCATCCATTGGAATAACAAAAATCTCGACAACAAACTACCTTCCATAATGCCAAGGCTACCATCCATTGGAATAACAAAAATCTCGACAACAAACTACCTTCCATAATGAAAAGGCTACCATCCATTGGAGTAACAAAAAAATCGACAACAGTCTATGTTCCATAATAACAAGGCTACCATCCATTGAAGTAACAAAAATATCGACAATAGACTACCTTCCATAATGAAAAGGCTACCATCCATTAGAGTAAGAAAAATATCGACAACAGACTACCTTCCATAATGAAAAGGCTACCATCCATTAGAGTAATAAAAATCTCGACAATAGACTACCTTCCATAATGAAAAGGCTACCATCCATTAGAGTAATAAAAATCTCGACAACAGACTACCTTCCATAATGACAAGGCTACTATCCATTGGAGTAACGAAAATATCAACAAGAGACTACCTTTCATAATTACAAGGCTACCATCCATTGGAGTAACAAAAATCTCGCCAACAGACTACCTTCCATAATGACAAGGCTACCATCCATTGGAGTGACAAAAATCTCGACAATAGACTACATTCCATAATGACAAGGCTACCATCCATTAGAGTAACAAAATCTCGACAATAAACTATCTTCCATAATGACAAAGCTACCATCCATTGGAGTAACAAAAATATCGACAACAGACTACCTTCCATAATGACAAGGCTACCATCCATTAGAGTAACAAAAATCTCGACAACAGACTACCTTCCAAAAGGACAACGCTACCATTCATTGGAGTAACGAAAATATCAACAAGAGACTACCTTCCATAATGACAAGGCTACCATCCATTGGATTAACAAAATTCTCGCCAACAGACTACCTTCCATAATGACAAGGCTACCATCCATTGGAGTGACAAAAATATCGACAATAGACTACCTTCCATAATGACAAGGCTACCATCCATTGGAGTAATAAAATCTCGACAACAAACTACCTTCCATAATGACAAGGCTACCATCCATTGGAGTAACAAAAATATCGACAACAGACTACTTTCCATAATGACAAGGCTACCATCCATTGGAATAACAAAAATCTCGACAACAAACTACCTTCCATAATAACAAAGCTACCATCCATTAGAGTAACAAAAATCTAGTAAACTGACTACCTTCCAGAATGACAAGGCTACCATCTATTGGAATAACAAAAATCTCGGGAATAGACTACCTTCCATAATGACAAGGCTAACATCCATTAGTGTAACAAAAAACTCGACAACACACTACCTTCCATAATGACAAGGCTACCATCCATTGGAGTAACGAAAATATAAACAAGAGACTACCTTCCATAATGAGAAGGCTACCATCCATTGGAGTAACAAAAATATCGCTAATAGACTACCTTCCATAACGACAAGGCTACCATCCATTGCAGTGAAAACATATCGACAATAGACTACTTTCATTAATGACAAGGCTACCATCCATTGGAGTAACAAAATCTCAACAACAAATTACCTTCCATAATGACAAGGCTACCATCCAATGGAATAACAAAAATCTAGAAAATAGACTACCTTCCATAATGACACGGCTACAATCCATTGGAATAACAAAAATCTCGACAACAGACTACCTTCCATAATGACAAGGCTAGCATCTATTGGAATAAAAAAAATCTCGAGAACATACTACCTTCCATAAGGACAAGGCTACCATCCATTAGAGTAACAAAAATCTCGACAACAGACTACCTTCCATAATGAAAAGGCTACCATCCATTGGAGTGACAAAAATCTCGACAATAGACTACCTTCCATAATGACAAGGCTACCATCCATTGGAGTAACTAAATCTCGACAACAAACTACCTTCCATAATAACAAATCTACCATCCATTAGAGTAACAAAAATCTAGTAAACAGACTACCTTCCAGAATGACAAGGCTACCATCTATTGGAATAACAAAAGTCTCGGGAATAGACTACCTTCCATAATGACAAGGCTACCATCCATTAGAGTAACAAAAAACTCGACAACACACTACCTTCCATAATGACAAGGCTACAATCAATTGGAGTAACGAAAATATCAACAAGAGACTACCTTCCATAATGAGAAGGCTACCATCCATTGGAGTAACAAAAATCTCGCTAACAGACTACCTTCCATAACGACAAGGCTACCATCCATTGGAGTGAAAACATATCGACAATAGACTACCTTCCATAATGACATGGCTACCATCCATTGGATTAACAAAATTCTCGCCAACAGACTACCTTCCAAAATGACAAGGCTACCATCCATTGGAGTGACAAAAATATCGACAATAGACTACCTTCCATAATTACAAGGCTACCATCCATTGGAGTAATAAAATCTCGGCAACAAACTACCTTCCATAATGACAAGGCTACCATCCATTGGAGTAACAAAAATATCGACAACAGACTACCTTCCATAATGACAACGCTACCATCCATTGGAATAACAAAAATCTCGACAACAAACTACCTTCCATAATAACAAAACTACCATCCATTAGAGTAACAAAAATCTAGTAAACAGACTACCTTCCAGAATGACAAGGCTACCATCTATTGGAATAACAAAAATCTCGGGAATACACTACCTTCCATAATGACAAGGCTAACATCCATTAGTGTAACAAAAAACTCGACAACACACTACCTTCCATAATGACAAGTACACAATCCATTGGAGTAACGAAAATATCAACAAGAGACTACCTTCCATAATGAGAAGGCTACCATCCATTGGAGTAACAAAAATCTCGCCAACAGACTACCTTCCATTACGACAACGCTACCATCCATTGCAGTGAAAACATATCGACAATAGACTACTTTCATTAATGACAAGGCTACCATCCATTGGAGTAACAAAATCTCAACAACAAATTACCTTCCATAATGACAAGGCTACCATCCAATGGAATAACAAAAATCTAGAAAATAGACTACCTTCCATAATGACACAGCTACAATCCATTGGAATAACAAAAATCTCGACAACAGACTACCTTCCATAATGACAAGGCTAGCATCTATTGGAATAACAAAAATCTCGAGAACATACTACCTTCCATAAGGACAAGGCTACCATCCATTAGAGTAACAAAAATCTCGACAACAGACTACCTTCCATAATGAAAAGGCTACCATCCATTGGAGTGACAAAAATCTCGACAATAGACTACCTTCCATAATGACAAGGCTACCATCCATTGGAGTAACTAAATCTCGACAACAAACTACCTTCCATAATAACAAATCTACCATCCATTAGAGTAACAAAAATCTAGTAAACAGACTACCTTCCAGAATGACAAGGCTACCATCTATTGGAATAACAAAAGTCTCAGGAATAGACTACCTTCCATAATGACAAGGCTACCATCCATTAGAGTAACAAAAAACTCGACAACACACTACCTTCCATAATGACAAGGCTACCATCAATTGGAGTAACGAAAATATCAACAAGAGACTACCTTCCATAATGAGAAGGCTACCATCCATTGGAGTAACAAAAATCTCGCTAACAGACTACCTTCCATAACGACAAGGCTACCATCCATTGGAGTGAAAACATATCGACAATAGACTACCTTCCATAATGACATGGCTACCATCCATTGGATTAACAAAATTCTCGCCAACAGACTACCTTCCAAAATGACAAGGCTACCATCCATTGGAGTGACAAAAATATCGACAATAGACTACCTTCCATAATTACAAGGCTACCATCCATTGGAGTAATAAAATCTCGGCAACAAACTACCTTCCATAATGACAAGGCTACCATCCATTGGAGTAACAAAAATATCGACAACAGACTACCTTCCATAATGACAAGGCTACAATCCATTAGAGTAACAAAAATCTCGACAACAGACTACCTTCCATAATAACAAAACTACCATCCATTAGAGTAACAAAAATCTAGTAAACAGACTACCTTCCAGAATGACAAGGCTACCATCTATTGGAATAACAAAAATCTCGGGAATAGACTACCTTCCATAATGACAAGGCTAACATCCATTAGAGTAACAAAAAACTCGACAACACACTACCTTCCATAATGACAAGGCTACCATCCATTGGAGTAACGAAAATATCAACAAGAGACTACCTTCCATAATGAGAAGGCTACCATCCATTGGAGTAAAAAAAATCTCGCCAACAGACTACCTTCCATTACGACAACGCTACCATATATTGGAGTGAAAACATATCGACAATAGACTACTTTCATTAATGACAAGGCTACCATCCATAGGAGTAACAAAATCTCAACAACAAATTACCTTCCATAATGACAAGGCTACCATCCAATGGAGTAACAAAAATCTAGAAAATAGACTACCTTCCATAATGACAAGGCTACAATCCATTGGAATAACAAAAATCTCGACAACAGACTACCTTCCATAATGACAAGGCTAGCATCTATTAGAATAACAAAAATCTCGAGAACATACTACCTTCCATAAGGACAAGGCTACCATCCATTAGAGTAACAAAAATCTCGACAACAGACTACCTTCCATAATGACAAGGCTACCATCCATTGGAGTGACAAAAATCTCGACAATATACTACCTTCCATAATGACAAGGCTACCATCCATTGGAGTAACAAAATCTCGACAACAAACTACCTTCCATAATAACAAAACTACCATCCATTAGAGTAACAAAAATCTAGTAAACAGACTACCTTCCAGAATGACAAGGCTACCATCTATTGGAATAACAAAAGTCTCGGGAATAGACTACCTTCCATAATGACAAGGCCATCATCCATTAGAGTAACAAAAAACTCGACAATACAGTAGCTTCCATAATTACAAGGCTACCATCCATTGGAGTAACGAAAATATCAACAAGAGACTACCTTCCATAATGAGAAGGCTACCATCCATTGGAGTAACAAAAATCTCGCCAACAGACTATCTTCCATAACGACAAGGCTACCATCCATTGGAGTGAAAACATATCGACAATAAACTACCTTCCATAATGACAAGGCTACCATCCATTGGAGTAACAAAATCTCAACAACAAATTACCTTCCATAATGACAAGGCTACCATCCATTCGAGTAACAAAAATCTAGAAAATAGACTACCTTCCATAATGACAAGGCTACAATCCATTGGAATAACAAAAATCTCGACAACATACTACCTTCCATAATGACAAGGCTAGCATCTATTGGAATAACAAAAATCTCGAGAACATACTACCTTCCATAATGACAAGGCTACAATCCATTAGAGTAACAAAAATCTCGACAACAGACTACCTTCCATAATGACAAGGCTACCATCCATTGGAGTGACAAAAATATCGACAATAGACTACCTTCCATAATGACAAGGCTACCATCCATTGGAGTAACAAAATCTCGAAAACAAACTACCTTTCATAATGAAAAGGCTACCTCCATTGGAGTAACAAAAATATCGACAACAGACTACCTTCCATAATGACAAGGCTACCATCCATTGGAAGAACAAAAATCTCGACAACAAACTACCTTCCATAATGACAAGGCTACCATCCATTGGAATAAAAAAAATCTCGACAACAAACTACCTTCCATAATGACAAGGCTAACATCCATTGGAGTAACAAAAAAATCGACAACAGACTATGTTCCATAATAACAAGGCTACCATCCATTGAAGTAACAAAAATATCGACAACAGACTACCTTCCATAATGAAAAGGCTACCATCCATTAGAGTAATAAAAATCTCGACAATAGACTACCTTCCATAATGAAAAGGCTACCATCCATTAGAGTAATAAAAATCTCGACAACAGACTACCTTCCATAATGACAAGGCTACTATCAATTGGAGTAACGAAAATATCAACAAGAGACAACCTTTCATAATGACAAGGCTACCATCCATTGGAGTAACAAAAATCTCGCCAAAAGACTACCTTCCATAATGACAAGGCTACCATCCATTGGAGTGACAAAAATATCGATAATAGATTACATAAAATAATGACAAGGCTACCATCCATTAGAGTAACAAAATCTCGAAAACAAACTACCTTCCATAATGACAAAGCTACCATCCATTGGAGTAACAAAAATATCGACAACTGACTACCTTCCATAATGAAAAGGCTACCATCCATTGGAGTAACAAAAATATCGACAACAGACTACCTTCCATAACGAAAAGGCTACCATCCATTAGAGTAACAAAAAAATAGATAACAAACTACCTTCCATAATGACAAGGATACCATCCATTGGAGTAAGGAAAATATCAACAAGAGACTACCTTCCATAATGAGAAGGCTACCATTCATTGGAGTGACAAAAATATCGACAATAGACTACCTTCCATAATGACAAGGCTACAATCCATTGGTGTAACAAAATCTCAACAACAAATTAACTTCCATAATTACAAGGCTACCATCCATTGGAGTAACAAAAATCTAGAAAATAGACTACCTTCCATAATGACAAAGCTACAATCCATTGAAATAACAAAAATCTCGACAACAAACTACCTTCCATAATGACAACGCTACCATCTATTGGAATATAAAAAATCTCGAGAACATACTACCTTCCATAATGACAAGGCAACCATCCATTAGAGTAACAAAAATTTCGACAACCGACAATCTTCCATAATGACAAGGCTACCATCCATTAGAGTAACAAAAATCTCGACAACAAACTACCTTCCATAATGACAAGGCTACCATCCATTGGAGTAACGAAAATATCAACAAGAGACTACCTTCCATAATGACAAGGCTACCATCCATTGGATTAACAAAATTCTCGCCAACAGACTACCTTCCATAATGACAAGGCTACCATCCATTGGAGTGACAAAAATATCGACAATAGACTACCTTCCATAATGATAAGGCTACCATCCATTGGAGTAATAAAATATCGACAACAAACTACCTTCTATAATGACAAGGCTACTATCCATTGGAGTAACAAAAATATCGACAACAGACTACTTTCCATAATGACAAGGCTACCATCCATTGGAATAACAAAAATCTCGACAACAAACTACCTTCCATAATAACAAAGCTACCATCCATTAGAGTAACAAAAATCTAATAAACAGACTACCTTCCATAATGACAAGGCTACCATCTATTTGAATAACAAAAATCTCGGGAACAGACTACCTTCCATAATGACAAGGCTACCATCCATTAGAGTAACAAAAAACTCGAGAACAAACTACCTTCCATAATGACAAGGCTACCATCCATTGAAGTAACAAAAATATCGACAACAGACTATGTTCCATAATAACAAGGCTACCATCCATTGAAGTAACAAAAATATCGACAACAGACTTCCTTCCATAATGAAAAGGCTACCATCCATTAGAGTAATAAAAATCTCGACAATAGACAACCTTCCATAATGACAAGGCTACCATCCATTGGAGTAACAAAAATCTCGACAACAGACTACCTTCCATAATGACAAGGCTACCATCCATTGGAGTAACGAAAATATCAACAAGAGACTACCTTCCATAATGACAAGGCTACCATCCATTGGATTAACAAAATTCTCGCCAACAGACTACCTTCCATAATGACAAGGCTACCATCCATTGGAGTGACAAAAATATCGACAATAGAGTACCTTCCATAATGATAAGGCTACCATCCATTGGAGTAATAAAATATCGACAACAAACTACCTTCTATAATGACAAGGCTACCATCCATTGGAGTAACAAAAATATCGACAACAGACTACTTTCCATAATGACAAGGCTACCATCCATTGGAATAACAAAAATCTCGACAACAAACTACCTTCCATAATAACAAAGCTACCATCCATTAGAGTAACAAAAATCTAATAAACAGACTACCTTCCATAATGACAAGGCTACCATCTATTTGAATAACAAAAATCTCGGGAACAGACTACCTTCCATAATGACAAGGCTACCATCCATTAGAGTAACAAAAAACTCGAGAACAAACTACCTTCCATAATGACAAGGCTACCATCCATTGAAGTAACAAAAATATCGACAACAGACTATGTTCCATAATAACAAGGCTACCATCCATTGAAGTAACAAAAATATCGACAACAGACTTCCTTCCATAATGAAAAGGCTACCATCCATTAGAGTAATAAAAATCTCGACAATAGACAACCTTCCATAATGACAAGGCTACCATCCATTGGAGTAACAAAATCTCGACAACAAACTACATTTCATAATGAAAAGGCTACCTCCATTGGAGTAACAAAAATATCGACAACAGACTACCTTCCATAATGACAAGGCTACCATCCATTGGAATAACAAAAATCTCGACAACAAACTACCTTCCATAATGACAAGGCTACCATCCATTGGAATAACAAAAATCTGGACAACAAACTACCTTCCATAATGACAAGGCTAACATCCATTGGAGTAACAAAAAAATCGACAACTGACTATGTTCCATAATAACAAGGCTACCATCCATTGAAGTAACAAAAATATCGACAACAGACTACCTTCCATAGTGAAAAGGCTACCATCCATTAGAGTAATAAAAATCTCGATAATAGACTACCTTCCATAATGAAAAGGCTACCATCCATTAGAGTAATAAAAATCTCGACAACAGACTACCTTCCATAATGACAAGGCTACTATCAATTGGAGTAACGAAAATATCAACAAGAGACTACCTTCCATAATGAGAAGGCTACCATCCATTGGAGTAACAAAAATCTCGCCAACAGACTACCTTCCATAATGACAAGGCTACCATCCATTGGAGTGACAAAAATATCGATAATAGACTACATAAAATAATTACAAGGCTACCATCCATTAGAGTAACAAAATCTCGACAACAAACTACCTTCCATAATGACAAAGCTACCATCCATTGGAGTAACAAAAATATCGACAACTGACTACCTTCCATAATGCCAAGGCTACCATTTATTGGAATAACAAAAATCTCGACAACAAACTACCTTCCATAATTACAAGGCTACCATCCATTGGAGTAACAAAAATATCGACAATAGACTACGTTACATAATAACAAGGCTACCATCTATTGGAGTAACAAAAATATCGGCAACAGACTACCTTCCATAATGAAAAGGCTACCATCCATTGGAGTAATAAAAATATCGACAACAGACTACCTTCCATAATTAAAAGGCTACCATCCATTAGAATAACAAAATCTCAACAACAAATTACCTTCCATAATGACAAGGCTACCATCCATTGGAGTAACAAAAATCTAGAAAATAGACTACCTTCCATAATGACAAAGCTACAATCCATTGAAATAACAAAAATCTCTACAACAGACTACCTTCCATAATGACAAGGCTACCATCTATTGGAATATAAAAAATCTCGAGAACATACTACCTTCCATAATGACAAGGCAACCATCCATTAGAGTAACAAAAATTTCGACAACAGACAACCTTCCATAATGACAAGGCAACCATCCATTGGAGTAACGAAAATATCAACAAGAGACTACCTTCCATAATGACAAGGCTACCATCCATTGGATTAACAAAATTCTCGCCAACGGACTACCTTCCATAATGACAAGGCTACCATCCATTGGAGTGACAAAAATATCGACAATAGACTACCTTCCATAATGATAAGGCTACCATCCATTGGAGTAATAAAATATCGACAACAAACTACCTTCCATAATGACAAGGCTACCATCCATTGGAGTAACAAAAATATCGACAACAGACTACTTTCCATAATGACAAGGCTACCATCCATTGGAATAACAAAAATCTCGACAACAAACTACCTTCCATAATAACAAAGCTACCATCCATTAGAGTAACAAAAATCTAATAAATAGACTACCTTCCATAATGACAAGGCTACCATCTATTTGAATAACAAAAATCTCGGGAACAGACTACCTTCCATAATGACAAGGCTACCATCCATTAGAGTAACAAAAAACTCGAGAACAAACTACCTTCCATAACGACAAAGCTACCATCCATTAAAGTGACAAAAATATCGACAATAGATTACCTTCCATAATGACAAGGCTACTATCCATTGGAGTAATAAAATCTCGACAACAAACTTCCTTCCATAATGAAAAGGCTACCATCCATTAGAGTAACAAAAATATCGACAACAGACTACCTTCCATAATGACAAGGCTAGCATCCATTGGAATAACAAAAATCTCGACAACAAACTACCTTCCATAATGTCAAGGCTACCATCCATTGGAATAACAAAAATCTCGACAACAAACTACCTTGCATAATGAAAAGGCTACCATCCATTGAAGTAACAAAAATATCGACAATAGACTACCTTCCATAATGAAAAGGCTACCATCCATTGGAGTAACTAAAATATCGACAACAGACTACCTTCCATAATGAAAAGGCTACCATCCATTAGAGTAAAAAAAATCTCGACAATAGACTACCTTCCATAATGAAAAGGCTACAATCCATTAGAGTAATAAAAATCTCGACAAAAGACTACCTTCCATAATGACAAGGCTATTATCCATTGGAGTAACGAAAATATCAACAAGAGACTACCTTCCATAATTACAAGGCTACCATCCATTGGAGTAACAAAAATCTCGCCAACAGACTACCTTCCATAATGACAAGGCTACCATCCATTGGAGTGACAAAAATCTCGACAATAGACTACATTCCATAATGACAAGGCTACCATCCATTAGAGTAACAAAATCTCGACAACAAACTATCTTCCATAATGACAAAGCTACCATCCATTGGAGTAACAAAAATATCGACAACAGACTACCTTCCATAATGACAAGGCTACCATCCATTAGAGTAACAAAAATCTCGACAACAGACTACCTTCCAAAATGACAACGCTATCATTCATTGGAGTAACGAAAATATCAACAAGAGACTACCTTCCATAATGACAAGGCTACCATCCATTGGATTAACAAAATTCTCGCCAACAGACTACCTTCCATAATGACAAGGCTACCATCCATTGGAGTGACAAAAATATCGACAATAGACTACCTTCCATAATGACAAGGCTACCATCCATTGGAGTAATAAAATCTCGACAACAAACTTCCTTCCGTAATGACAAGGCTACCATCCATTGGAGTAACAAAAATATCGACAACAAACTACTTTCCATAATGACAAGGCTACCATCCATTGGAATAACAAAAATCTCGACAACAAACTACCTTCCATAATAACAAAGCTACCATCCATTAGAGTAACAAAAATCTAGTAAACAGACTACCTTCCAGAATGACAAGGCTACCATCTATTGGAATAACAAAAATCTCGGGAATAGACTACCTTCCATAATGACAAGGCTAACATCCATTAGAGTAACAAAAAACTCGACAACACACTACCTTCCATAATGACAAGGCTACCATCCATTGGAGTAATGAAAATATCAACAAGAGACTACCTTCCATAATGAGAAGGCTACCATCCATTGGAGTAACAAAAATCTCGCCAACAGACGACCTTCCATAACGACAAAGCTACCATCCATTATAGTGACAAAAATATCGACAATAGACTACCTTCCATAATGGCAAGGCTACTATCCATTGGAGTAATAAAATCTCGACAACAAACTTCCTTCCATAATGAGAAGGCTACCATCCATTAGATTAACAAAAATATCGACAACAGACTACCTTCCATAATGACAAGGCTAGCATCCATTGGAATAACAAAAATCTCGACAACAAACTACCTTCCATAATGTCAAGGCTACCATCCATTGGAATAACAAAAATCTCGACAACAAACTACCTTGCATAATGAAAAGGCTACCATCCATTGAAGTAACAAAAATATCGACAATAGACTACCTTCCATAATGAAAAGGCTACCATCCATTGGAGTAACAAAAATATCGACAACAGACTACCTTCCATAATGAAAAGGCTACCATCCATTAGAGTAATAAAAATCTCGACAATAGACTACCTTCCATAATGAAAAGGCTAACATCCATTAGAGTTATAAAAATCTCGACAAAAGACTACCTTCCATAATGACAAGGCTACTATCCATTGGAGTAACGAAAATATCAACAAGAGACTACCTTCCATAATTACAAGGCTACCATCCATTGGAGTAACAAAAATCTCGCCAACAGACTACCTTCCATAATGACAAGGCTACCATCCATTGGAGTGACAAAAATCTCGACAATAGACTACATTCCATAATGACAAGGCTACCATCCATTAGAGTAACAAAATCTCCACAACAAACTATCTTCCATAATGACAAAGCTACCATCCATTGGAGTAACAAAAATATCGACAACAGACTACCTTCCATAATGACAAGGCTACCATCCATTAGAATAACAAAAATCTCGACAACAGACTACATTCCAAAATGACAACCCTATCATTCATTGGAGTAACGAAAATATCAACAAGAGACTACCTTCCATAATGACAAGGCTACCATCCATTGGATTAACAAAATTCTCGCCAACAGACTACCTTCCATAATGACAAGGCTACCATCCATTGGAGTGACAAAAATATCGACAATAGACTACCTTCCATAATGAGAAGGCTACCATCCATTGGAGTAATAAAATCTCGACAACAAACTTCCTTCCATAATGACAATGCTACCATCCATTGGAGTAACAAAAATATCGACAACAAACTACTTTCCATAATGACAAGGCTACCATCCATTGGAATAACAAAAATCTCGACAACAAACTACCTTCCATAATAACAAAGCTACCATCCATTAGAGTAACAAAAATCTAGTAAGCAGACTACCTTCCAGAATGACAAGGCTACCATCTATTGGAATAACAAAAATCTCGGGAATAGACTACCTTCCATAATGACAAGGCTAACATCCATTAGAGTAACAAAAAACTCGACAACACACTACCTTCCATAATGACAAGGCTACCATCCATTGGAGTAACGAAAATATCAACAAGAGACTACCTTCCATAATGAGAAGGCTACCATCCATTGGAGTAACAAAAATCTCGCCAACAGACTACCTTCCATAACGACAAAGCTACCATCCATTATAGTGACAAAAATATCGACAATAGACTACCTTCCATAATGACAAGGCTACTATCCATTGGAGTAATAAAATCTCGACAACAAACTTCCTTCCATAATGACAAGGCTACCATCCATTGGAGTAACAAAAATATCGACAACAGACTACTTTCCATAATGACAAGTCTACCATCCATTGGAATAACAAAAATCTCGACAACCATCTACCTTCCATAATAACAAAGCTACCATCCATTAGAGTAACAAAAATCTAGTAAACAGACTACCTTCCAGAATGACAAGGCTACCATCTATTGGAATAACAAAAATCTCGGGAATAGACTACCTTCCATAATGACTTGGCTAACATCCATTAGAGTAACAAAAAACTCGACAACACACTACCTTCCATAATGACAAGGCTACCATCCATTGGAGTAACAAAAATATCGACAATAGACTACCT
The DNA here is from genome assembly GCA_948472305.1 of Vicia faba. Classification (NCBI taxonomy): domain Eukaryota; kingdom Viridiplantae; phylum Streptophyta; class Magnoliopsida; order Fabales; family Fabaceae; genus Vicia; species Vicia faba. The sequence goes on along the minus strand of OX451739.1, from coordinate 543,564,475 downwards.
TCCATAATGAAAAGGCTACCATCCATTGGAGTAACAAAAATATCGACAACAGACTACCTTCCATAATGAAAAGGCTACCATCCATTAGAGTAATAAAAATCTCGACAATAGACTACCTTCCATAATGAAAAGGCTACCATCCATTAGAGTAATAAAAATCTCGACAAAAGACTACCTTCCATAATGACAAGGCTACAATCCATTGGAGTAACAAAAATATCAACAAGAGACTACCTTCCATAATTACAAGGCTACCATCCATTGGAGTAACAAAAATCTCGCCAACAGACTACCTTCCATAATGACAAGGCTACCATCCATTGGAGTGACAAAAATCTCGACAATAGACTACATTCCATAATGACAAGGCTACCATCCATTAGAGTAACAAAATCTCGACAACAAACTATCTTCTATAATGACAAAGCTACCATCCATTGGAGTAACAAAAATATCGACAATAGACTACCTTCCATAATGACAAGGCTACCATCCATTGGAGTAACAAAATCTCGATAACAAACTACCTTACATAATGAAAAGGCTACCATCCATTGAAGTAACAAAAATATCGACAATAGACTACCTTCCATAATGAAAAGGCTACCAGCCATTGGAGTAACAAAAATATCGACAACAGACTACCTTCCATAATGAAAGAGCTACCATCCATTAGAGTAATAAAAATCTCGACAATAGACTACCTTCCATAATGAAAAGGCTACCATCCATTAGAGTAATAAAAATCTCGACAACAGACTACCTTCCATAATGACCAGGCTATTATCCATTGGAGTAACGAAAATATCAACAAGAGACTACCTTCCATAATTACAAGGCTACCATCCATTGGAGTAACAAAAATCTCGCCAACAGACTACCTTCGATAATGACAAGGCTACCATCCATTGGAGTGAAAAAAATCTCGACAATAGACTACACTCCATAATGACAAGGCTACCATCCATTAGAGTAATAAAATCTCGACAACAAACTATCTTCCATAATGACAAAGCTACCATCCATTGGAGTAACAAAAATATCGACAACAGACTACCTTCCATAATGACAAGGCTACCATCCATTAGAGTAACAAAAATCTCGACAACAGACTACCTTCCATAACGACAAGGCTACCATCCATTGGATTAACAAAATTCTCGCCAACAGACTACCTTCCATAATGACAAGGCTACCATCCATTGGAGTGACAAAAATATCGATAATAGACTACCTTCCATAATGACAAGGCTACTATCCATTGGAGTAATAAAATCTCGACAACAAACTTCCTTCCATAATGACAAGGCTACCATCCATTGGAGTAACAAAAATATCGACAACAGACTACTTTCCATAATGACAAGTCTACCATCCATTGGAATAACAAAAATCTCGACAACAATCTACCTTCCACAATAACAAAGCTACCATCCATTAGAGTAACAAAAATCTAGTAAACAGACTACCTTCCAGAATGATAAGGCTACCATCTATTGGAATAACAAAAATCTCGGGAATAGACTACCTTCCATAATGACTTGGCTAACATCCATTAGAGTAACAAAAAACTCGACAACACACTACCTTCCATAATGACAAGGCTACCATCCATTGGAGTAACAAAAATATCGACAATAGACTACCTTCCATAATGAAAAGGCTACCATCCATTGGAGTAACAAAAATATCGACAACAGACTACCTTCCATAATGAAAAGGCTACCATCCATTAGAGTAATAAACATCTCGACAATAGACTACCTTCCATAATGAAAAGGCTACCATCCATTAGAGTAATAAAAATCTCGACAAAAGACTACCTTCCATAATGACAAGGCTACTATCCATTGGAGTAACGAAAATATCAACAAGAGACTACCTTCCATAATTACAAGGCTACCATCCATTGGAGTAACAAAAATATCGCCAACAGACTACCTTCCATAATGACAAGGCTACCATCCATTGGAGTGACAAAAATATCGACAACAGACTACCTTCCATAATGACAAGGCTACCATCCATTAGAGTAACAAAAATCTCGACAACAGACTACCTTCCAAAATGGCAACGCTACCATTCGTTGGAGTAACGAAAATATCAACAAGAGACTACCTTCCATAATGACAAGGCTACCATCCATTGGATTAACAAAATTCTCACCAACAGACTACCTTCCATAATGACAAGGCTACCATCCATTGGAGTGACAAAAATATCGACAATAGACTACCTTCCATAATGACAAGGCTACCATCCATTGGAGTAATAAAATCTCGACAACAAACTTCCTTCCATAATGACAAGGCTACCATCCATTGGAGTAACAAAAATATCGACAACAAACCACTTTCCATAATGACAAGGCTACCATCCATTGGAATAACAAAAATCTCGACAACAAACTACCTTCCATAATAACAAAGCTATCATCCATTAGAGTAACAAAAATCTAGAAAACAGACTACCTTCCAGAATGACAAGGCTACCATCTATTGGAATAACAAAAATCTCGGGAATAGACTACCTTCTATAATGACAAGGCTAACATCCATTAGAATAACAAAAAACTCGACAACACACTACCTTCCATAATGACAAGGCTACCATCCATTGGAGTAACGAAAATATCAACAAGAGACTACCTTCCATAATGAGAAGGCTACCATCCATTGGAGTAACAAAAATCTCGCCAGCAGACTACCTTCCATAACGACAAGGCTACCATCCATTATAGTGAAAACATACCTACAATAGACTACCTTCCATAATGACAAGGCTACCATCCATTGGAGTAACAAAATCTCAACAACAAATTACCTTCCATAATGACAAGGCTACCATCCAATGGAGTAACAAAAATCTAGAAAATAGACTACCTTCCATAATGACAAGGCTACAATCCATTGGAATAAAAAAAATCTCGACAACAGACTACCTTCCATAATGACAAACTTACTATCCATTGGAGTGACAAAAATTTCGACAATAGACTACCTTCCATAATGACAAGGCTACCATCCATTAGAGTAACAAAATCTCGATAACAAACTACCTTACATAATGAAAAGGCTACCATCCATTGAAGTAACAAAAATATCGACAACAGACTACCTTCCATAATGAAAAGGCTACCACTCATTGGAGTAACAAAAATATCGACAACAGACTACCTTCCATAATGAAAAGTCTACCATCCATTAGAGTAATAAAAATCTCGACAATAGACTACCTTCCATAATGAAAAGGCTACCATCCATTAGAGTAATAAAAATCTCGACAACAGACTACCTTCCATAATGACAAGGCTATTATCCATTGGAGTAACGAAAATATCAACAAGAGACTACCTTCCATAATTACAAAGCTACCATCCATTGGAGTAACAAAAATATCGCCAACAGACTACCTTCGATAATGACAAGGCTACCATCCATTGGAGTGACAAAAATATCGACAACAGACTACCTTCCATAATGACAAGGCTACCATCCATTAGAGTAACAAAAATCTCGACAACAGACTACCTTCCAAAATGGCAACGCTACCATTCGTTGGAGTAACGAAAATATCAACAAGAGACTACCTTCCATAATGACAAGGCTACCATCCATTGGATTAACAAAATTCTCACCAACAGACTACCTTCCATAATGACAAGGCTACCATCCATTGGAGTGACAAAAATATCGACAATAGACTACCTTCCATAATGACAAGGCTACCATCCATTGGAGTAATAAAATCTCGACAACAAACTTCCTTCCATAATGACAAGGCTACCATCCATTGGAGTAACAAAAATATCGACAACAAACCACTTTCCATAATGACAAGGCTACCATCCATTGGAATAACAAAAATCTCGACAACAAACTACCTTCCATAATAACAAAGCTATCATCCATTAGAGTAACAAAAATCTAGAAAACAGACTACCTTCCAGAATGACAAGGCTACCATCTATTGGAATAACAAAAATCTCGGGAATAGACTACCTTCTATAATGACAAGGCTAACATCCATTAGAGTAACAAAAAACTCGACAACACACTACCTTCCATAATGACAAGGCTACCATCCATTGGAGTAACGAAAATATCAACAAGAGACTACCTTCCATAATGAGAAGGCTACCATCCATTGGAGTAACAAAAATCTCGCCAGCAGACTACCTTCCATAACGACAAGGCTACCATCCATTATAGTGAAAACATATCTACAATAGACTACCTTCCATAATGACAAGGCTACCATCCATTGGAGTAACAAAATCTCAACAACAAATTACCTTCCATAATGACAAGGCTACCATCCAATGGAGTAACAAAAATCTAGAAAATAGACTACCTTCCATAATGACAAGGCTACAATCCATTGGAATAAAAAAAATCTCGACAACAGACTACCTTCCATAATGACAAACTTACTATCCATTGGAGTGACAAAAATTTCGACAATAGACTACCTTCCATAATGACAAGGCTACCATCCATTAGAGTAACAAAATCTCGATAACAAACTACCTTACATAATGAAAAGGCTACCATCCATTGAAGTAACAAAAATATCGACAACAGACTACCTTCCATAATGAAAAGGCTACCACCCATTGGAGTAACAAAAATATCGACAACAGACTACCTTCCATAATGAAAAGGCTACCATCCATTAGAGTAATAAAAATCTCGACAATAGACTACCTTCCATAATGAAAAGGCTACCATCCATTAGAGTAATAAAAATCTCGACAACAGACTACCTTCCATAATGACAAGGCTATTATCCATTGGAGTAACGAAAATATCAACAAGAGACTACCTTCCATAATTACAAAGCTACCATCCATTGGAGTAACAAAAATATCGCCAACAGACTACCTTCGATAATGACAAGGCTACCATCCATTGGAGTGACAAAAATATCGACAACAGACTACCTTCCATAATGACAAGGCTACCATCCATTAGAGTAACAAAAATCTCGACAACAGACTACCTTCCAAAATGGCAACGCTACCATTCGTTGGAGTAACGAAAATATCAACAAGAGACTACCTTCCATAATGACAAGGCTACCATCCATTGGATTAACAAAATTCTCACCAACAGACTACCTTCCATAATGACAAGGCTACCATCCATTGGAGTGACAAAAATATCGACAATAGACTACCTTCCATAATGACAAGGCTACCATCCATTGGAGTAATAAAATCTCGACAACAAACTTCCTTCCATAATGACAAGGCTACCATCCATTGGAATAAAAAAAATCTCGACAACAAACTACCTTCCATAATAACAAAGGTACCATCCATTAGAGTAACAAAAATCTAGTAAGCAGACTACCTTCCAGAATGACAAGGCTACCATCTATTGGAATAACAAAAATATCGGGAATAGACTACCTTCCATAATGACAAGGCTAACATCCATTAGAGTAACAAAAAACTCGACAACACACTACCTTCCATAATGACAAGGCTACCATCCATTGGAGTAACGAAAATATCAACAAGAGACTACCTTCCATAATGAGAAGGCTACCATCCATTGGAGTAACAAAAATCTCGCCAACAGACTACCTTCCATAACGACAAAGCTACCATCCATTATAGTGACAAAAATATCGACAATAGACTACCTTCCATAATGACAAGGCTACTATCCATTGGAGTAATAAAATCTCGACAACAAACTTCCTTCCATAATGACAAGGCTACCATCCATTGGAGTAACAAAAATATCGACAACAGACTACTTTCCATAATGACAAGTCTACCATCCATTGGAATAACAAAAATCTCGACAACAATCTACCTTCCATAATAACAAAGCTACCATCCATTAGAGTAACAAAAATCTAGTAAACAGACTACCTTCCAGAATGACAAGGCTACCATCTATTGGAATAACAAAAATCTCGGGAATAGACTACCTTCCATAATGACTTGGCTAACATCCATTAGAGTAACAAAAAACTCGACAACACACTACCTTCCATAATGACAAGGCTACCATCCATTGGAGTAACAAAAATATCGACAATAGACTACCTTCCATAATGAAAAGGCTACCATCCATTGGAGTAACAAAAATATCGACAACAGACTACCTTCCATAATGAAAAGGCTACCATCCATTAGAGTAATAAAAATCTCGACAATAGACTACCTTCCATAATGAAAAGGCTACCATCCATTAGAGTAATAAAAATCTCGACAAAAGACTACCTTCCATAATGACAAGGCTACAATCCATTGGAGTAACGAAAATATCAACAAGAGACTACCTTCCATAATTACAAGGCTACCATCCATTGGAGTAACAAAAATCTCGCCAACAGACTACCTTCCATAATGACAAGGCTACCATCCATTGGAGTGACAAAAATCTCGACAATAGACTACATTCCATAATGACAAGGCTACCATCCATTAGAGTAACAAAATCTCGACAACAAACTATCTTCCATAATGACAAAGCTACCATCCATTGGAGTAACAAAAATATCGACAACAGACTACCTTCCATAAAGACAAGGCTACCATCCATTAGAGTAACAAAAATCTCGACAACAGACTACCTTCCATAACGACAAGGCTACCATCCATTGGATTAAAAAAATTCTCGCCAACAGACTACCTTCCATAATGACAAGGCTACCATCCATTGGAGTGACAAAAATATCGATAATAGACTACCTTCCATAATGACAAGGCTACTATCCATTGGAGTAATAAAATCTCGACAACAAACTTCCTTCCATAATGACAAGGCTACCATCCATTGGAGTAACAAAATCTCGATAACAGACTACCTTACATAATGAAAAGGCTACCATCCATTGAAGTAACAAAAATATCGACAATAGACTACCTTCCATAATGAAAAGGCTACCAGCCATTGGAGTAACAAAAATATCGACAACAGACTACCTTCCATAATGAAAAGGCTACCATCCATTAGAGTAATAAAAATCTCGACAATAGACTACCTTCCATAATGAAAAGGCTACCATCCATTAGAGTAATAAAAATCTCGACAACAGACTACCTTCCATAATGACCAGGCTATTATCCATTGGAGTAACGAAAATATCAACAAGAGACTACCTTCCATAATTACAAGGCTACCATCCATTGGAGTAACAAAAATCTCGCCAACAGACTACCTTCGATAATGACAAGGCTACCATCCATTGGAGTGACAAAAATCTCGACAATAGACTACACTCCATAATGACAAGGCTACCATCCATTAGAGTAATAAAATCTCGACAACAAACTATCTTCCATAATGACAAAGCTACCATCCATTGGAGTAACAAAAATATCGACAACAGACTACCTTCCATAAAGACAAGGCTACCATCCATTAGAGTAACAAAAATCTCGACAACAGACTACCTTCCATAACGACAAGGCTACCATCCATTGGATTAAAAAAATTCTCGCCAACAGACTACCTTCCATAATGACAAGGCTACCATCCATTGGAGTGACAAAAATATCGATAATAGACTACCTTCCATAATGACAAGGCTACTATCCATTGGAGTAATAAAATCTCGACAACAAACTTCCTTCCATAATGACAAGGCTACCATCCATTGGAGTAACAAAAATATCGACAACAGACTACTTTCCATAATGACAAGTCTACCATCCATTGGAATAACAAAAATCTCGACAACAATCTACCTTCCACAATAACAAAGCTACCATCCATTAGAGTAACAAAAATCTAGTAAACAGACTACCTTCCAGAATGATAAGGCTACCATCTATTGGAATAACAAAAATCTCGGGAATAGACTACCTTCCATAATGACTTGGCTAACATCCATTAGAGTAACAAAAAACTCGACAACACACTACCTTCCATAATGACAAGGCTACCATCCATTGGAGTAACAAAAATATCGACAATAGACTACCTTCCATAATGAAAAGGCTACCATCCATTGGAGTAACCAAAATATCGACAACAGACTACCTTCCATAATGAAAAGGCTACCATCCATTAGAGTAATAAACATCTCGACAATAGACTACCTTCCATAATGAAAAGGCTACCATCCATTAGAGTAATAAAAATCTCGACAAAAGACTACCTTCCATAATGACAAGGCTACTATCCATTGGAGTAACGAAAATATCAACAAGAGACTACCTTCCATAATTACAAGTCTACCATCCATTGGAGTAACAAAAATATCGCCAACAGACTACCTTCCATAATGACAAGGCTACCATCCATTGGAGTGACAAAAATATCGACAACAGACTACCTTCCATAATGACAAGGCTACCATCCATTAGAGTAACAAAAATCTCGACAACAGACTACCTTCCAAAATGGCAACGCTACCATTCGTTGGAGTAACGAAAATATCAACAAGAGACTACCTTCCATAATGACAAGGCTACCATCCATTGGATTAACAAAATTCGCACCAACAGACTACCTTCCATAATGACAAGGCTACCATCCATTGGAGTGACAAAAATATCGACAATAGACTACCTTCCATAATGACAAGGCTACCATCCATTGGAGTAATAAAATCTCGACAACAAACTTCCTTCCATAATGACAAGGCTACCATCCATTGGAGTAACAAAAATATCGACAACAAACCACTTTCCATAATGACAAGGCTACCATCCATTGGAATAACAAAAATCTCGACAACAAACTACCTTCCATAATAACAAAGCTATCATCCATTAGAGTAACAAAAATCTAGAAAACAGACTACCTTCCAGAATGACAAGGCTACCATCTATTGGAATAACAAAAATCTCGGGAATAGACTACCTTCTATAATGACAAGGCTAACATCCATTAGAGTAACAAAAAACTCGACAAAACACTACCTTCCATAATGACAAGGCTACCATCCATTGGAGTAACGAAAATATCAACAAGAGACTACCTTCCATAATGAGAAGGCTACCATCCATTGGAGTAACAAAAATCTCGCCAACAGACTACCTTCCATAACGACAAGGCTACCATCCATTATAGTGAAAACATATCTACAATAGACTACCTTCCATAATGACAAGGCTACCATCCATTGGAGTAACAAAATCTCAACAACAAATTACCTTCCATAATGACAAGGCTACCATCCAATGGAGTAACAAAAATCTAGAAAATAGACTACCTTCCATAATGACAAGGCTACAATCCATTGGAATAAAAAAAATATCGACAACAGACTACCTTCCATAATGACAAACTTACTATCCATTGGAGTGACAAAAATTTCGACAATAGACTACCTTCCATAATGACAAGGCTACCATCCATTGGAGTAACAAAATCTCGATAACAAACTACCTTACATAATGAAAAGGCTACCATCCATTGAAGTAACAAAAATATCGACAACAAACTACCTTCCATAATGAAAAGGCTACCACCCATTGGAGTAACAAAAATATCGACAACAGACTACCTTCCATAATGAAAAGGCTACCATCCATTAGAGTAATAAAAATCTCGACAATAGACTACCTTCCATAATGAAAAGGCTACCATCCATTAGAGTAATAAAAATCTCGACAACAGACTACCTTCCATAATTACAAGGCTACTATCCATTGGAGTAACGAAAATATCAACAAGAGACTACCTTCCATAATTACAAGGCTACCATCCATTGGAGTAACAAAAATCTCGCCAACAGACTACCTTCGATAATGACAAGGCTACCATCCATTGGAGTGACAAAAATCTCGACAATAGACTACATTCCATAATAACAAGGCTACCATCCATTAGAGTAATAAAATCTCGACAACAAACTATCTTCCATAATGACAAAGCTACCATCCATTGGAGTAACAAAAATATCGACAACAGACTACCTTCCATAATGACAAGGCTACCATCCATTAGAGTAACAAAAATCTCGACAATAGACTACCTTCCATAACGACAAGGCTACCATCCATTGGATTAACAAAATTCTCGCCAACAGACTACCTTACATAATGACAAGGCTACCATCCATTGGAGTGACAAAAATATCGACAATAGACTACCTTCCATAATGACAAGGCTACTATCCATTGGAGTAATAAAATCTCGACAACAAACTTCCTTCCATAATGACAAGGCTACCATCCATTGGAGTAACAAAAATATCGACAACAGACTACTTTCCATAATGACAAGTCTACCATCCATTGGAATAACAAAAATCTCGACAACAATCTACCTTCCATAATAACAAAGCTACCATCCATTAGAGTAACAAAAATCTAGTAAACAGACTACCTTCCAGAATGACAAGGCTACCATCTATTGGAATTACAAAAATCTCGGGAATAGACTACCTTCCATAATGACTTGGCTAACATCCATTAGAGTAACAAAAAACTCGACAACACACTACCTTCCATAATGACAAGGCTACCATCCATTGGAGTAACGAAAATATCAACAAGAGACTACCTTCCATAATGACAAGGCTACAATCCATTGGAATAACAAAAATCTCGACAACAGACTACCTTCCATAATGACAAGGCTAGCATCTATTGGAATAACAAAAATCTCGAGAACATACTACCTTCCAATATGAAAAGGCTACCATCCATTGAAGTAACATAAATATCGACAACAGACTACCTTCCATAATGAAAAGGCTACCAGCCATTGGAGTAACAAAAATATCGACAACAGACTACCTTCCATAATGAAAAGGCTACCATCCATTAGACTAATAAAAATCTAGACAATAGACTACCTTCCATAATGAAAAGGCTACCATCCATTAGACTAATAAAAATCTCGACAACAGAATAACTTCCATAATGACAAGGCTACTACCCATTGGAGTAACGAAAATATCAACAAGAGACTACCTTTTATAATTACAAGGCTACCATCCATTGGATTAACAAAATTCTCGACAACAAACTACCTTCCATAATGGCAAGGCTACCATCCATTGGAGTAACAAAAATATCGACAACAAACTACTTTCCATAATGACAAGGCTACCATCCACTGGAGTGACAAAAATATCGACAATAGATTACATATAATAATGACAAAGCTAACATCCATTAGAGTAACAAAATCTCGACAACAAACTACCTTCCATGATGACAAAGCTACCATCCATTGAAGTAACAAAAATATCGACAACAGACTACCTTCCATAATGCCAAGGCTACCATCCATTGGAATAACAAAAATCTCGACAACAAACTACCTTCCATAATGACAACGCTACCATCCATTGGAGTAACAAAAATATCGACAACAGACTACGTTCCATAATAACAAGGCTACCATCCATTGGAGTAACAAAAATATCGACAAGAGACTACCTTCAATAATGATAAGGCTACCATCCATTAGAGTAACAAAAAACTCGACAACAAACTACCTTCCATAATGACAAGGCTACCATCCATTGGAGTAACGAAAATATCACCAAGAGACTACCTTCTATAATGAGAAGGCTACCATCCATTGGAGTAACGAAAATCTCGCCAACAGACTACCTTCCATAATGACAAGGCTACCATCCATTGGAGTGACAAAAATATCGACAATAGACTACCTTCCATAATGACAAGGCTACCATCCATTGGAGTAACAAAATCTCGACAACAAATTACCTTCCATAATGACAAGGCTACCATCCATTGGAGTAACAAAAATCTAGAAAATAGACTACCTTCCAGAATGACAAGGCTACAATCCATTGAAATAACAAAAATCTCGACAACATAATACCTTCCATAATGACAAGGCTACCATCTATTGAAATAACAAAAATCTCGAGAACATACTACCTTCCATAATGACAAGGCAACCATCCATTAGAGTAACAAAAATCTCGACAACAGACTACCTTCCAAAATGACAAGGCTATCATCCATTAGAGTAACAAAAATCTCGACAACAGACTACCTTCCATAATGACAAGGCTACCATCCATTGGAGTAACGAAAATATCAACAAGAGACTACCTTCCATAATGACAAGGCTACCATCCATTGGATTAACAAAATTCTCTCCAACAAACTACCTTCCATAATGACAAGGCTACCATCAATAGGAGTGACAAAAATATCGACAATAGACTACCTTCCATAATGACAAGGATATCATCCATTGGAGTAACAAAATCTCGACAACAAACTACCTTCCATAATGACAAGGCTACCATCCATGGGAGTAACAAAAATATCCACAACAGACTACTTTTCATAATGACAAGACTACCATCCATTGGAATAACAAAAATCTCGACAACAAACTACCTTCCATAATAACAAGGCTGCCATCCATTAGAGTAACAAAAATCTAGTAAACAGACTACCTTCCAGAAAGACAAGGCTACCATTCATTGGAGTAACAAAAATCTCAACAACAGACTACCTTCCATAATGTCAAGGCTACCATCTATTAGAATAAAAAAAATATCGGGAACAGACTACCTTCCATAATGACAAGGCTACCATCCATTAGAGTAATAAAAAACTCCACAACAGAGTACCTTCCATAATGACAAGCCTACCATCCATTGGAGTAAAGAAAATATCAACAAGAGACTACCTTCCATAATGAGAAGGCTACTATCCATTGGAGTAACAAAATCTCGACAACAGACTACCTTCCATAATGACAAGGCTACTATCCATTGGAGTAACGAAAATATCAACAAGAGACTACCTTCCATAATTACAAGGCTACTATCCATTGGAGTAACAAAAATCTCGCCAACAGACTATCTTCCCTTATGACAAGGCTACCATCCATTGGAGTGACAAAAATCTCGACAATAGACTACATTCCATAATGACAAGACTACCATCCATTAGAGTTACAAAATCTCGACAAAAAACTATCTTCCATAATGACAAAGCTACCATCCATTGGAGTAACAAAAATATCGACAACAGACTACTTTCCATAATGACAAGGCTACCAGCCATTAGAGTAACAAAAATCTCGACAACAGACTACCTTCCAAAATGACAAGGCTACCATCCATTAGAGTAACGAAAATATCAACAAGAGACTACCTTCCATAGCGACAAGGCTACCATTCATTGGATTAACAAAATTCTCGCCAACAGACTACCTTCCATAATGACAAGGCTACCATCCATTGGAGTGACGAAAATATCGATAATAGACTACCTTCCAAAATGATAAGGCTACCATCAATTAGAGTAACGAAAATATCAACAAGAAACTACCATCCATAATGACAAGGCTACCATCCATTGGATTAACAAAATTCTCGACAACAAACTACCTTCCATAATAGCAAGGCTACCATCCATTGGAGTAACAAAAATATCGACAACAAACTACTTTCCATAATGACAAGGCTACTATCCATTGGAGTAACGAAAATATCAACAAGAGACTACCTTTCATAATTACAAGGCTACCATCCATTGGATTAACAAAAATCTCGCCAACAGAATACCTTCCATAATGACAAGGCTACCATCCACTGGAGTGACAAAAATATCGACAATAGACTACATATAATAATGACAAAGCTACCATCCATTAGAGTAACAAAATCTCGACAACAAACTACCTTCCATAATGACAAGGCTACTATCCATTGGAGTAATAAAATCTCGACAACAAACTTCCTTCCATAATGACAAGGCTACCATCCATTGGAGTAACAAAAATATCGACAACAGACTACTTTCCATAATGACAAGTCTACCATCCATTGGAATAACAAAAATCTCGACAACAATCTACCTTCCATAATAACAAAGCTACCATCCATTAGAGTAACAAAAATCTAGTAAACAGACTACCTTCCAGAATGATAAGGCTACCATCTATTGGAATAACAAAAATCTCGGGAATAGACTACCTTCCATAATGACTTGGCTAACATCCATTAGAGTAACAAAAAACTCGACAACACACTACCTTCCATAATGACAAGGCTACCATCCATTGGAGTAACAAAAATATCGACAATTGACTACCTTCCATAATGAAAAGGCTACCATCCATTGGAGTAACAAAAATATCGACAACAGACTACCTTCCATAATGAAAAGGCTACCATCCATTAGAGTAATAAACATCTCGACTATAGACTACCTTCCATAATGAAAAGGCTACCATCCATTAGAGTAATAAAAATCTAGACAAAAGACTACCTTCCATAATGACAAGGCTACTATCCATTGGAGTAACGAAAATATCAACAAGAGACTACCTTCCATAATTACAAGGCTACCATCCATTGGAGTAACAAAAATATCGCCAACAGACTACCTTCCATAATGACAAGGCTACCATCCATTGGAGTGACAAAAATATCGACAACAGACTACCTTCCATAATGACAAGGCTACCATCCATTAGAGTAACAAAAATCTCGACAACAGACTACCTTCCATAATGACAAGGCTACCATCCATTGGAGTAACGAAAATATCAACAAGAGACTACCTTCCATAATGACAAGGCTACCATCCATTGGATTAACAAAATTCTCTCCAACAAACTACCTTCCATAATGACAAGGCTACCATCAATTGGAGTGACAAAAATATCGACAATAGACTACCTTCCATAATGACAAGGCTATCATCCATTGGAGTAACAAAATCTCGACAACAAACTACCTTCCATAATGACAAGGCTACCATCCATGGGAGTAACAAAAATATCGACAACAGACTACTTTCCATAATGACAAGACTACCATCCATTGGAATAACAAAAATCTCGACAACAAACTACCTTCCATAATAACAAGGCTGCCATCCATTAGAGTAACAAAAATCTAGTAAACAGACTACCTTCCAGAAAGACAAGGCTACCATTCATTGGAGTAACAAAAATCTCAACAACAGACTACCTTCCATAATGTCAAGGCTACCATCTATTAGAATAAAAAAAATATCGGGAACAGACTACCTTCCATAATGACAAGGCTACCATCCATTAGAGTAATAAAAAACTCCACAACAGAGTACCTTCCATAATGACAAGCCTACCATCCATTGGAGTAAAGAAAATATCAACAAGAGACTACCTTCCATAATGAGAAGGCTACTATCCATTGGAGTAACAAAATCTCGACAACAGACTACCTTCCATAATGACAAGGCTACTATCCATTGGAGTAACGAAAATATCAACAAGAGACTACCTTCCATAATTACAAGGCTACTATCCATTGGAGTAACAAAAATCTCGCCAACTAACTATCTTCCCTTATGACAAGGCTACCATCCATTGGAGTGACAAAAATCTCGACAATAGACTACATTCCATAATGACAAGACTACCATCCATTAGAGTTACAAAATCTCGACAAAAAACTATCTTCCATAATGACAAAGCTACCATCCATTGGAGTAACAAAAATATCGACAACAGACTACTTTCCATAATGACAAGGCTACCAGCCATTAGAGTAACAAAAATCTCGACAACAGACTACCTTCCAAAATGACAAGGCTACCATCCATTAGAGTAACGAAAATATCAACAAGAGACTACCTTCCATAGCGACAAGGCTACCATTCATTGGATTAACAAAATTCTCGCCAACAGACTACCTTCCATAATGACAAGGCTACCATCCATTGGAGTGACGAAAATATCGATAATAGACTACCTTCCAAAATGATAAGGCTACCATCAATTAGAGTAACGAAAATATCAACAAGAAACTACCATCCATAATGACAAGGCTACCATCCATTGGATTAACAAAATTCTCGACAACAAACTACCTTCCATAATAGCAAGGCTACCATCCATTGGAGTAACAAAAATATCGACAACAAACTACTTTCCATAATGACAAGGCTACTATCCATTGGAGTAACGAAAATATCAACAAGAGACTACCTTTCATAATTACAAGGCTACCATCCATTGGATTAACAAAAATCTCGCCAACAGAATACCTTCCATAATGACAAGGCTACCATCCACTGGAGTGACAAAAATATCGACAATAGACTACATATAATAATGACAAAGCTACCATCCATTAGAGTAACAAAATCTCGACAACAAACTACCTTCCATAATGACAAGGCTACTATCCATTGGAGTAATAAAATCTCGACAACAAACTTCCTTCCATAATGACAAGGCTACCATCCATTGGAGTAACAAAAATATCGACAACAGACTACTTTCCATAATGACAAGTCTACCATCCATTGGAATAACAAAAATCTCGACAACAATCTACCTTCCATAATAACAAAGCTACCATCCATTAGAGTAACAAAAATCTAGTAAACAGACTACCTTCCAGAATGATAAGGCTACCATCTATTGGAATAACAAAAATCTCGGGAATAGACTACCTTCCATAATGACTTGGCTAACATCCATTAGAGTAACAAAAAACTCGACAACACACTACCTTCCATAATGACAAGGCTACCATCCATTGGAGTAACAAAAATATCGACAATTGACTACCTTCCATAATGAAAAGGCTACCATCCATTGGAGTAACAAAAATATCGACAACAGACTACCTTCCATAATGAAAAGGCTACCATCCATTAGAGTAATAAACATCTCGACTATAGACTACCTTCCATAATGAAAAGGCTACCATCCATTAGAGTAATAAAAATCTAGACAAAAGACTACCTTCCATAATGACAAGGCTACTATCCATTGGAGTAACGAAAATATCAACAAGAGACTACCTTCCATAATTACAAGGCTACCATCCATTGGAGTAACAAAAATATCGCCAACAGACTACCTTCCATAATGACAAGGCTACCATCCATTGGAGTGACAAAAATATCGACAACAGACTACCTTCCATAATGACAAGGCTACCATCCATTAGAGTAACAAAAATCTCGACAACAGACTACCTTCCATAATGACAAGGCTACCATCCATTGGAGTAACGAAAATATCAACAAGAGACTACCTTCCATAATGACAAGGCTACCATCCATTGGATTAACAAAATTCTCTCCAACAAACTACCTTCCATAATGACAAGGCTACCATCAATTGGAGTGACAAAAATATCGACAATAGACTACCTTCCATAATGACAAGGCTATCATCCATTGGAGTAACAAAATCTCGACAACAAACTACCTTCCATAATGACAAGGCTACCATCCATGGGAGTAACAAAAATATCGACAACAGACTACTTTCCATAATGACAAGACTACCATCCATTGGAATAACAAAAATCTCGACAACAAACTACCTTCCATAATAACAAGGCTGCCATCCATTAGAGTAACAAAAATCTAGTAAACAGACTACCTTCCAGAAAGACAAGGCTACCATTCATTGGAGTAACAAAAATCTCAACAACAGACTACCTTCCATAATGTCAAGGCTACCATCTATTAGAATAAAAAAAATATCGGGAACAGACTACCTTCCATAATGACAAGGCTACCATCCATTAGAGTAATAAAAAACTCCACAACAGAGTACCTTCCATAATGACAAGCCTACCATCCATTGGAGTAAAGAAAATATCAACAAGAGACTACCTTCCATAATGAGAAGGCTACTATCCATTGGAGTAACAAAATCTCGACAACAGACTACCTTCCATAATGACAAGGCTACTATCCATTGGAGTAACGAAAATATCAACAAGAGACTACCTTCCATAATTACAAGGCTACTATCCATTGGAGTAACAAAAATCTCGCCAACTAACTATCTTCCCTAATGACAAGGCTACCATCCATTGGAGTGACAAAAATCTCGACAATAGACTACATTCCATAATGACAAGACTACCATCCATTAGAGTTACAAAATATCGACAACAAACTATCTTCCATAATGACAAGGCTACCATCCATTGGAGTAACAAAAATATCGACAACAGACTACCTTCCATAATGACAAGGCTACCAGCCATTAGAGTAACAAAAATCTCGACAACAGACTACCTTCCAAAATGACAAGGATACCATCCATTAGAGTAACGAAAATATCAACAAGAGACTACCTTCCATAGCGACAAGGCTACCATTCATTGGATTAACAAAATTCTCGCCAACAGACTACCTTCCATAATGACAAGGCTACCATCCATTGGAGTGACGAAAATATCGATAATAGACTATCTTCCAAAATGATAAGGCTACCATCCATTAGAGCAACGAAAATATCAATAAGAGACTACCATCCATAATGACAAGGCTACCATCCATTGGATTAACAAAATTCTCGACAACAAACTACCTTCCATAATGGCAAGGCTACCATCCATTGGAGTAACAAAAATATCGACAACAAACTACTTTCCATAATGACAAGGCTACTATCCATTGGAGTAACGAAAATATCAACAAGAGACTACCTTTCATAATTACAAGGCTACCATCCATTGGATTAACAAAAATATCGCCAACAGAATACCTTCCATAATGACAAGGCTACCCATCCACTGGAGTGACAAAAATATCGACAATAGACTACATATAATAATGACAAAGCTACCATCCATTAGAGTAACAAAATCTCGACAACAAACTACCAACCATAATGACAAGGCTACTATCCATTGGAGTAATAAAATCTCGACAACAAACTTCCTTCCATAATGACAAGGCTACCATCCATTGGAGTAACAAAAATATCGACAACAGACTACTTTCCATAATGACAAGTCTACCATCCATTGGAATAACAAAAATCTCGACAACAATCTACCTTCCATAAGAACAAAGCTACCATCCATTAGAGTAACAAAAATCTAGTAAACAGACTACCTTCCAGAATGATAAGGCTACCATCTATTGGAATAACAAAAATCTCGGGAATAGACTACCTTCCATAATGACTTGGCTAACATCCATTAGAGTAACAAAAAACTCGACAACACACTACCTTCCATAATGACAAGGCTACCATCCATTGGAGTAACAAAAATATCGACAATAGACTACCTTCCATAATGAAAAGGCTACCATCCATTGGAGTAACAAAAATATCGACAACAGACTACCTTCCATAATGAAAAGGCTACCATCCATTAGAGTAATAAACATCTCGACAATAGACTACCTTCCATAATGAAAAGGCTACCATCCATTAGAGTAATAAAAATCTCGACAAAAGACTACCTTCCATAATGACAAGGCTACTATCCATTGGAGTAACGAAAATATCAACAAGAGACTACCTTCCATAATTACAAGGATACCATCCATTGGAGTAACAAAAATATCGCCAACAGACTACCTTCCATAATGACAAGGCTACCATCCATTGGAGTGACAAAAATATCGACAACAGACTACCTTCCATAATGACAAGGCTACCATCCATTAGAGTAACAAAAATCTCGACAACAGACTACCTTCCAAAATGACAACGCTACCATTCGTTGGAGTAACGAAAATATCAACAAGAGACTACCTTCCATAATGACAAGGCTACCATCCATTGGATTAACAAAATTCTCACCAACAGACTACCTTCCATAATGACAAGGCTACCATCCATTGGAGTGACAAAAATATCGACAATAGACTACCTTCCATAATGACAAGGCTACCATCCATTGGAGTAATAAAATCTCGACAACAAACTTCCTTCCATAATGACAAGGCTACCATCCATTGGAGTAACAAAAATATCGACAACAAACTACTTTCCATAATGACAAAGCTACCATCCATTGGAATAACAAAATTCTCGACAACAAACTACCTTCCATAATAACAAAGCTATCATCCATTAGAGTAACAAAAATCTAGAAAACAGACTACCTTCCAGAATGACAAGGCTACCATCTATTGGAATAACAAAAATCTCGGGAATAGACTACCTTCTATAATGACAAGGCTAACATCCATTAGAGTAACAAAAAACTCGACAACACACTACCTTCCATAATGACAAGGCTACCATCCATTGGAGTAACGAAAAAATCAACAAGAGACTACATTCCATAATGAGAAGGCTACCATCCATTGGAGTAACAAAAATCTCGCCAACAGACTACCTTCCATAACGACAAGGCTACCATCCATTATAGTGAAAACATATCTACAATAGACTACCTTCCATAATGACAAGGCTACCATCCATTGGAGTAACAAAATCTCAACAACAAATTACCTTCCATAATGACAAGCCTACCATCCAATGGAGTAACAAAAATCTAGAAAATAGACTACCTTCCATAATGACAAGGCTACAATCCATTGGAATAAAAAAAATCTCGACAACAGACTACCTTCCATAATGACAAACTTACTATCCATTGGAGTGACAAAAATTTCGACAATAGACTACCTTCCATAATGACAAGGCTACTATCCATTGGAGTAACAAAATCTCGATAACAAACTACCTTACATAATGAAAAGCCTACCATCCATTGAAGTAACAAAAATATCGACAACAGACTACCTTCCATAATGAAAAGGCTACCACCCATTGGAGTAACAAAAATATCGACAACAGACTACCTTCCATAATGAAAAGGCTACCATCCATTAGAGTAATAAAAATCTCGACAATAGACTACCTTCCATAATGAAAAGGCTACCATCCATTAGAGTAATAAAAATCTCGACAACAGACTACCTTCCATAATGACAAGGCTACTATCCATTGGAGTAACGAAAATATCAACAAGAGACTACCTTCCATAATTACAAGGCTACCATCCATTGGAGTAACAAAAATCTCGCCAACAGACTACCTTCGATAATGACAAGGCTACCATCCATTGGAGTGACAAAAATCTCGACAATAGACTACATTCCATAATAACAAGGCTACCATCCATTAGAGTAATAAAATCTCGACAACAAACTATCTTCCATATTGACAAAGCTACCATCCATTGGAGTAACAAAAATATCGACAACAAACTACCTTCCATAATGACAAGGCTACCATCCATTAGAGTAACAAAAATCTCGACAATAGACTACCTTCCATAACGACAAGGCTACCATCCATTGGATTAACAAAATTCTCGCCAACAGACTACCTTCCATAATGACAAGGCTACCATCCATTGGAGTGACAAAAATATCGACAATAGACTACCTTCCATAATGACAAGGCTACTATCCATTGGAGTAATAAAATCTCGACAACAAACTTCTTTCCATAATGACAAGGCTACCATCCATTGGAGTAACAAAAATATCGACAACAAACTACTTTCCATAATGACAAGTCTACCATCCATTGGAATAACAAAAATCTCGACAACAATCTACCTTCCATAATAACAAAGCTACCATCCATTAGAGTAACAAAAATCTAGTAAACAGACTACCTTCCAGAATGACAAGGCTACCATCTATTGGAATAACAAAAATCTCGGGAATAGACTACCTTCCATAATGACTTGGCTAACATCCATTAGAGTAACAAAAAACTCGACAACACACTACCTTCCATAATGACAAGGCTACCATCCATTGGAGTAACGAAAATATCAACAAGAGACTACCTTCCATAATGACTAGGCTACAATCCATTGGAATAACAAAAATCTCGACAACAGACTACCTTCCATAATGACAAGGCTAGCATCTATTGGAATAACAAAAATCTCGACAACATACTACCTTCCATAATGAAAAGGCTACCATCCATTGAAGTAACATAAATATCGACAACAGACTACCTTCCATAATGAAAAGGCTACCAGCCATTGGAGTAACAAAAATATCGACAACAGACTACCTTCCATAATGAAAAGGCTACCATCCATTAGAGTAATAAAAATCTCGACAATAGACTACCTTCCATAATGAAAAGGCTACCATCCATTAGACTAATAAAAATCTCGACAATAGAATAACTTCCATAATGACAAGGCTACTATCCATTGGAGTAACGAAAATATCAACAAGAGACTACCTTTTATAATTACAAGGCTACCATCCATTGGATTAACAAAATTCTCGACAACAAACTACCTTCCATAATGGCAAGGCTACCATCCATTGGAGTACAAAAATATCGACAACAAACTACTTTCCATAATGACAAGGCTACCATCCACTGGAGTGACAAAAATATCGACAATAGACTACATATAATAATGACAAAGCTAACATCCATTAGAGTAACAAAATCTCGACAACAAACTACCTTCCATGATGACAAAGCTACCATCCATTGAAGTAACAAAAATATCGACAACAGACTACCTTCCATAATGCCAAGGCTACCATCCATTGGAATAACAAAAATCTCGACAACAAACTACCTTCCATAATGACAACGCTACCATCCATTGGAGTAACAAAAATATCGACAACAGACTACGTTCCATAATAACAAGGCTACCATCCATTGGAGTAACAAAAATATCGACAAGAGACTACCTTCTATAATGATAAGGCTACCATCCATTAGAGTAACAAAAAACTCGACAATAAACTACCTTCCATAATGACAAGGCTACCATCCATTGGAGTAACGAAAATATCACCAAGAGACTACCTTCCATAATGAGAAGGCTACCATCCATTGGAGTAACGAAAATCTCGCCAACAGACTACCTTCCATAATGACAAGGCTACCATCCATTGGAGTGACAAAAATATCGACAATAGACTACCTTCCATAATGACAAGGCTACCATCCATTGAAGTAACAAAATCTCGACAACAAATTACCTTCCATAATGACAAGGCTACCATCCATTGGAGTAACAAAAATCTAGAAAACAGACTACCTTCCAGAATGACAAGGCTACAATCCATTGAAATAACAAAAATCTCGACAACATAATACCTTCCATAATGACAAGGCTACCATCTATTGAAATAACAAAAATCTCGAGAACATACTACCTTCCATAATGACAAGGCAACCATCCATTAGAGTAACAAAAATCTCGACAACAGACTACCTTCCAAAATGACAAGGCTACCATCCATTAGAGTAACAAAAATCTCGACAACAGACTACCTTCCATAATGACAAGGCTACCATCCATTGGAGTAACGAAAATATCAACAAGAGACTACCTTCCATAATGACAAGGCTACCATCCATTGGATTAACAAAATTCTCTCCAACAAACTACCTTCCATAATGACAAGGCTACCATCAATTGGAGTGACAAAAATATCGACAATAGACTACCTTCCATAATGACAAGGCTATCATCCATTGGAGTAACAAAATCTCGACAACAAACTACCTTCCATAATGACAAGGCTACCATCCATGGGAGTAACAAAAATATCGACAACAGACTACTTTCCATAATGACAAGACTACCATCCATTGGAATAACAAAAATCTCGACAACAAACTACCTTCCATAATAACAAGGCTGCCATCCATTAGAGTAACAAAAATCTAGTAAACAGACTACCTTCCAGAAAGACAAGGCTACCATTCATTGGAGTAACAAAAATCTCAACAACAGACTACCTTCCATAATGTCAAGGCTACCATCTATTAGAATAAAAAAAATATCGGGAACAGACTACCTTCCATAATGACAAGGCTACCATCCATTAGAGTAATAAAAAACTCCACAACAGAGTACCTTCCATAATGACAAGCCTACCATCCATTGGAGTAAAGAAAATATCAACAAGAGACTACCTTCCATAATGAGAAGGCTACTATCCATTGGAGTAACAAAATCTCGACAACAGACTACCTTCCATAATGACAAGGCTACTATCCATTGGAGTAACGAAAATATCAACAAGAGACTACCTTCCATAATTACAAGGCTACTATCCATTGGAGTAACAAAAATATCGCCAACAGACTATCATCCCTAATCACAACGCTACCATCCATTGGAGTGACAAAAATCTCGACAATAGACTACATTCCATAATGACAAGACTACCATCCATTAGAGTTACAAAATCTCGACAACAAACTATCTTCCATAATGACAAAGCTACCATCCATTGGAGTAACAAAAATATCGACAACAGACTACCTTCCATAATGACAAGGCTACCAGCCATTAGAGTAACAAAAATCTCGACAACAAACTACCTTCCAAAATGACAAGGCTACCATCCATTAGAGTAACGAAAATCTCAACAAGAGACTACCCTCCATAGCGACAAGGCTACCATTCATTGGATTAACAAAATTCTCGCCAACAGACTACCTTCCATAATGACAAGGCTACCATCCATTGGAGTGACGAAAATATCGATAATAGACTACCTTCCAAAATGATAAGGCTACCATCCATTAGAGTAACGAAAATATCAACAAGAGACTACCATCCATAATGACAAGGCTACCATCCATTGGATTAACAAAATTCTCGACAACAAACTACCTTCCATAATGGCAAGGCTACCATCCATTGGAGTAACAAAAATATCGACAACAAACTACTTTCCATAATGACAAGGCTACTATCCATTGGAGTAACGAAAATATCAACAAGAGACTACCTTTCATAATTACAAGGCTACCATCCATTGGATTAACAAAAATCTCGCCAACAGAATACCTTCCATAATGACAAGGCTACCATCCACTGGAGTGACAAAAATATCGATAATAGACTACATATAATAATGACAAAGCTACCATCCATTAGAGTAACAAAATCTCGACAACAAACTACCTTCCATAATGACAAAGCTACCATCCATTGGAGTAACAAAAATATCAACAACAGACTACCTTCCATAATGCCAAGGCTACCATCCATTGGAATAACAAAAATCTCGACAACAAACTACCTTCCATAATGACAAGGCTACCATCCATTGGAGTAACAAAAATATCGACAATAGACTACGTTCCATAATAACAAGGCTATCATCCATTGGAGTAACAAAAATATCGACAACAGACTACCTTCCATAATGAAAAGGCTACCATCCATTGGAGTAACAAAAATATCGACAAGAGACTACCTTCAATAATGATAAGGCTACCATTCATTAGAGTAACAAAAAACTCGACAACAAACTACCTTCCATAATGACAAGGCTACCATCCATTGGAGTAACGAAAATATCACCAAGAGACTACCTTCCATAATGAGAAGGCTACCATACATTGGAGTAACAAAAATCTCGCCAACAGACTACCTTCCATAATGACAAGGCTACCATCCATTGGAGTGACAAAAATATCGACAATAGACTACCTTCCATAATGACAAGGCTACCATCCATTGGAGTAACAAAATCTCGACAACAAATTACCTTCCATAATGACAAAGCTACCATCCATTGGAGTAACAAAAATCTAGAAAATAGACTACCTTCCAGAATAAGAAGGGTACAATCCATTGAAATAACAAAAATCTCGAAAACAGACTACCTTCCATAATGACAAGGCTACCATCTATTGAAATAACAAAAATCTCGAGAACATACTACCTTCCATAATGACAAAGCAGCCATCCATTAGAGTAACAAAAATCTCGACAACAGACTACCTTCCATAATGACAAGGCTACCATCCATTATAGTAACAAAAATCTCGACAACACACTACCTTCCATAATGACAAGGCTACCATCCATTGGAGTAACGAAAATATCAACTAGAGACTACCTTCCATAATGACAAGGCTACCATCCATTGGATTAACAAAATTCTCTCCAACAAACTACCTTCCATAATGACAAGGCTACCATCCATTGGAGTGACAAAAATATCGACAATAGACTACCTTCCATAATGACAAGGCTATCATCCATTGGAGTAACAAAATCTCGACAACAAACTACCTTCCATAATGACAAGGCTACCATCCATTGGAGTAACAAAAATATCGACAAATGATTATTTTCCATAATGACAAGACTACCATCCATTGGAATAACAAAAATCTCGAAAAAAAACTACCTTCCATAATAACAAGGCTGCCATCCATTAGAGTAACAAAAATCTATTAAACAGACTACTTTCCAGAATGACAAGGCTATCATTCATTGGAGTAACAAATATCTCGACAACAGACTACCTTCCATAATGTCAAGGCTACCATCTATTAGAATTAAAAAAATATCGGGAACATACTACCTTCCATAATGACAAGGCTACCATCCATTAGAGTAATAAAAAACTCGACAACAGACTACCTTCCATAATGACAAGCCTACCATCCATTGGAGTAACGAAAATATCAAGAAGAGACTACCTTCCATAATGAGAAGGCTACCATCCATTGGAGTAACAAAATCTTGACAATAGACTACCTTCCATAATGACAAGGCTACTATACATTGGAGTAACGAAAATACCAACAAGAGACTACCTTCCATAATTAAAAGGCTACCATCCATTGGAGTAACAAAAATCTCGCCAACAGACTACCTTCCATAATGACAAGGCTACCATCCATTGGAGTGACAAAAATCTCGAAAATAGACTACATTCCATAATGACAAGGCTACCATCCATTAGAGTTACAAAATCTCGAAAGCAAACTATCTTCCATAATTACAAAGCTACATCCATTGGAGTAACAAAAATATCGACAACAGACTACCTTCCATAATGACAAGGCTACCATCCATTAGAGTAACAAAAATCTCGACAACAGACTACCTTCCAAAATGACAAGGCTACCATCCATTAGAGTAACGAAAATATCAACAAGAGACTACCTTCCATAATGACAAGGCAACCATCCATTGGATTAACAAAATTCTCGACAACAAACTACCTTCCATAATGGCAAGGCTACCATCCATTGGAGTAACAAAAGTATCGACAACAGACTACTTTCTATAATGACAAGGCTATTATCCATTGGAGTAACGAAAATATCAACAAGAGACTACCTTTCATATTTACAAGGCTACCATCCATTGGATTAACAAAAATCTCGCCAACAGACTACCTTCCATAATGACATGGCTACCATCCATTGGAATAACAAAAATATCGACAATAGACTACATATAATAATGACATAGCTACCATCCATTAGAGTAACAAAATCTCGACAACAAACTACCTTCCATAATGACAAAGCTACCATCCATTGGAGTAACAAAAATATCGACAACAGACTACCTTCCATAATGCCAAGGTTACCATCCATTGGAATAACAAAAATCTCGACAACAAACTACCTTCCATAATGACAAGGCTACCATCCATTGGAGTAACAAAAATATCGACAATAGACTACGTTCCATAAGAACAAGGCTATCATACATTGGAGTAACAAAAATCTCGCCAACAGACTACCTTCCATAATGACAAGGCTACCATCCATTGGAGTGACAAAAATATCGACAATAGACTACCTTCCATAATGACAAGGCTACCATCCATTGGATTAACAAAATCTCGACAACAAATTACCTTCCATAATTACAAGGCTACCATCCATTGGAGTAACAAAAATATAGAAAATAGACTACCTTCCAGAACGACAAGGCTACAATCCATTGAAATAACAAAAATCTCGACAACAGACTATCTTCCATAATGACAAGGCTACCATCTATTGAAATAACAAAAATCTCGAGAACATAATACCTTCCATAATGACAAGGCAACCATCCATTAGAGTAACAAAAATCTCGACAACAGACTACCTTCCATAATGACAAGGCTACCATCCATTAGAGTAACAAAAATCTCGACAACACACTACCTTCCATAATGACAAGGCTACCATCCATTGGAGTAACGAAAATATCAACAAGAGACTACCTTCCATAATGACAAGGCTACCATCCATTGGATTAACAAATTTCCCTCCAACAAACTACCTTCCATAATGACAAGGCTACCATCCATTGGAGTGACAAAAATATCGACAGTAGACTACCTTCCATAATGACAAGGCTATCATCCATTGGAGTAACAAAATCTCGACAACAAACTACCTTCCATAATGATAAGGCTACCATCTATTGGAGTAACAAAAATATCGACAACAGACTACTTTCCATAATGACAAGACTACCATCCATTGGAATAACAAAAATCTCGACAACAAACTACCTTCCATAATAACAAGGCTGCCATCCATTAGAGTAACAAAAATCTATTAAACAGACTACCTTCCAGAATGACAAGGCTATCATTCATTAGAGTAACAAAAATCTCGACAACCGACTACCTTCCATAATGTCAAGGCTACCATCTATTAGGATTAAAAAAATATCGGGAACAGACTACCTTCCATAATGACAAGGCTACCATCCATTAGAGTAATAAAAAACTCGACAACAGACTACCTTCCATAATGACAAGCCTACCATCCATTGGAGTAAAGAAAATATCAACAAGAGACTACCTTCCATAATGAGAAGGCTACCATCCATTGGAGTAACAAAATCTCGACAACAAACTACCTTCCATAATGGCAAGGCTACCATCCATTGGAGTAACAAAAGTATCGACAACAGACTACTTTCTATAATGACAAGGCTATTATCCATTGGAGTAACGAAAATATCAACAAGAGACTACCTTTCATATTTACAAGGCTACCATCCATTGGATTAACAAAAATCTCGCCAACAGACTACCTTCCATAATGACATGGCTACCATCCATTGGAATAACAAAAATATCGACAATAGACTACATATAATAATGACATAGCTACCTACCATTAGAGTAACAAAATCTCGACAACAAACTACCTTCCATAATGACAAAGCTACCATCCATTGGAGTAACAAAAATATCGACAACAGACTACCTTCCATAATGCCAAGGTTACCATCCATTGGAATAACAAAAATCTCGACAACAAACTACCTTCCATAATGACAAGGTTACCATCCATTGGAGTAACAAAAATATCGACAATAGACTACGTTCCATAATAACAAGGCTATCATACATTGGAGTAACAAAAATCTCGCCAACAGACTACCTTCCATAATGACAAGGCTACCATCCATTGGAGTGACAAAAATATCGACAATAGACTACCTTCCATAATGACAAGGCTACCATCCATTGGATTAACAAAATCTCGACAACAAATTACCTTCCATAATGACAAGGCTGTTAGAACAATGTTTGAATCTAGTACCCTATATTTAAGTTTTGATGATAACAAAGTGAAAAGATATAGTAGTTAAATATTTCATGGTTGAATTATATGCTGCCTAAAATTACTATGCTCTGATTTGCAGATATGCTGATTAAAATAAGCAAGATCACGTTCTCAGCATCAGAATATGTTTTCATACACCAGCATCAGAAGTTGCTGAATCAGAACGTCAAGATCAGATGATCAACGCTTGCACATGCTGAAGCTTGATGAACAGAACTGCGCGTGAAACACTCTGATACATAATCAAATAGTTCATCAGCAGCGAAGCAGAATCAGAATGAGCCAAGCCAGATCGTGCATTGAAGAAGCAACGGTACTGTGCATTGAACGCTAATCAATTCCAACGGCCTCATTCCAGACAAGATCTGCTCAAAAAGGAAAGCTTGTTAATAGCATTGAATCAAGAATATTTGCATCAACGTTCATCTTCTCAAGTGCTATATAAACCAAGCTTCGAAGATTATCATGGCTAATGCTTCCAAACTCTCTACACGCAAAAAGCTGAACATAATCTTCATCTACCAGTTTGCTAAACCAACAAACTCTGATACTCCATTAGCGTTTAGCATTCTAAGTTTCTAAGCTTCATTTGTGTAAACATCACAGTTGTGATATAGTTTTTGTAGAAAACATTCACACATTTGCTTATACCTTTGTAAGAAAGTGTTGCCTTGACAAACCGGATTGTGGTTTGAATCAAGAAGGTTTTAGCAGTTGCTAAAGCAGATTTGTATTCAGTTGAATATAGTGAATTAAGACCTCGTTGGAGAGAGGCAAAATCACCTTGACGGGTGGACTGGAGTAGTTTGAGATCAAACAAACCAGGATAAAAATACCTTGTCATTTGCTTTAAGATTCCAGTTTTACAATTCAACCCCCCCTTCTTGTGTTTTTCACCCCTTCAATTGGCATCAGAGCGCCTGGTTCTGAGCTAAAACACTTAACCGTGTCAGTACAAGATCCAGCGTCAGAAAAACACAATGGCAGGAAACAACTCTCATTTCAGCAATGACAACAATGAGGATAGAGACAGATTCAGCGGCAAACCTCCAGTCTTTGATGGAGAAAACTTTGACTACTGGAAAGACAGAATTGAAAGCTTCTTTCTAGCACATGATGTTGATCTGTGGGATATGGTGACAGATGGATACACGCACCCTGTGAATGCAACTGGTCAGAAGATTGAAAGAAAATCAATGACTGATCAACAAAAGCGTGATTTCAAGAATCACCATAAGGCCAGAACCATCCTCCTCAGTGCCATCTCATATACTGAGTATGAGAAGATCTCCAACAGAGACACAGCTAAGAACATCTTTGATTCTCTCAGAATGACGCATGAGGGCAACGTTCAAGTCAAAGAAACAAAAGCTCTGGCGCTCATTCAGAAGTATGAGGCGTTTAAAATGGAAGAATCTGAATCCATTGAAACTATGTTCTCTAGATTCCAGATTCTGGTAGCTGGTCTCAAAGTTCTGGATAAGGGATACTCTACTGCTGACCATGTCAAGAAGATAATCAGAAGTTTACCCAAGCAGTGGAGGCCTATGGTTACTGCTCTGAAGCTGGCGAAAGATCTCAACAAAATCACTCTAGAGGAACTTATAAGCTCCCTCAGAAGTCATGAGATAGAGCTAGAAGCTGATGAGCCTCAGAAGCAAGGTAAGCCTATAGCTTTAAAATCTAACAGAAAATCTGAATCTAAAGTTTTGCAGGCAGTTGAAGAAACATCTGATGGATCCTCATCAGAAGAAGACGAGCTTTCCCTTCTCTCCAGAAGAGTAAATCAACTGTGGAAGCAAAGACAAAGGAAGTTCAGGAATCCCAGAAGATCTGATCAGAACGAGTCTTCTTCAAGATACAGAAGGACAGATTCTTCCTCTGGATACAGAAGATCTGAAGGTTCCTCTGGTAGCAAGAAGCCAAATACAAAAGACATCATCTGCTACGAGTGCAATGAGCAAGGACACTACAAGAGTGACTGTCCAAAGCTTCAGAGGGAAAAGCCCAAAAAGAAGTTTGGAAGAGAGAAGAAGAAAAGTCTCATGGCCACATGGGATGACTCTGACTCGTCTGAAGCTGACTCAGAATCAGATGATGAAAGGGCGAACATAGCGCTCATGGCTAGCATTCCAGATGACAGTGAAGCTTCTAACTCAGACTCAGAATCAGACACAGAAGAGGTATTTCCTAACTTCGCTGTTAATTTTACAAAGGCTGAACTTGCTGAAAGCCTCAATGAAATTCTGGAACGTTATCAGCAGATTAGAGCTAAATTCAGAGACCTGAAAAGGACTCTTGAATCTGACTCTAATAAGTCTGAGAGTCTCAAATTGGAAAACTCTGAGCTGAGAGATAAAATTTTAAAATTAGAAAACTCTTTACAAAACTCTCAGAAGGTACCAATTTCTGAAACTCCCAGCAACGCTGATGAGATCATCAAGGAATATGATCACAGTTTCCAGAAGTTCCTTGCTAAAAGCATAGATAGAAGCAGAATGGCTTCAATGATCTATGGAGTTAGCGGAAACGGCAGGAAAGGAATAGGATACCAAGGTAAGGTTCCTACACCTAAGAATGTCATGGATTTAGTCATTAAACACACTCCTCTAAATTCACACTTTGTGTATGGTCACACACATGACATCAAATATACTAGTAGTAATCACTTTGTGAAACCAAAATTCAACCAGAGTTTTGGTAAAACTAACAAATCAGGACCCAAGAAGATCTGGGTACCTAAGGATAAAATAATACATGTTGCAGATATCTTTAGCAGCAAGTCAGAAACACCAGTCATGGTACCTGGACTCTGGCTGCTCACGTCACATGACGGGAAGAAGGCATATGTTCCAAAGCCTGGAACTTAAGCCTGGAGGCCACGTTGGCTTTAGAGGCAATCAGAGGGGAAAGATTATTGGCTCTGGAACTGTAGGTAACGGAAATCTTCCCTCTATTAATAATGTTCTGCTTGTAGATGGATTGATGCATAACCTGTTATCCATAAGTCAATTAAGTGATAACGGTTATGATATAATCTTTAATCAAAAATCATGTAAAGCTGTTAGTCAGAAAGATGGGACTATCCTATTTAATGGTAAGAGGAAAAACAACATTTACAAAATCAAACTTTCTGAACTAAAGAGTCAGAACGTAAAATGTCTTCTGTCTGTTAACAACGAGCAGTGGATCTGGCACAGAAGATTGGGGCATGTTAGTATGAGAAGAATATCTCAGATTAACAAACTCAATCTGGTCAGAGGACTTCCAAATTTGAAGTTCAATTCAGATGCTCTGTGTGAAGCATGTCAGAAAGGCAAATTTGCAAAACCTTCTTTTAAATCCAAAAATGTTGTTTCTACCTCTAAGCCATTAGAACTTCTGCACATTGACTTATTTGGACCAGTTAAGACTGCTTCTGTCAGTGGCAAGAAGTATGGGTTAGTAATCGTAGATGACTATAGCAGATGGACATGGGTAAAGTTCTTAAGACACAAGGACGAGTCACACTCTGTGTTTGTTACCTTCTGTAACCAAGTTCAGAATGAAAAAGATCTTAGAATCGTTAAAGTCAGAAGTGATCATGGTGGAGAATTTGAAAATAAAGATTTTGAGTCATTCTTTAATGACAAAGGCATTCTGCATGATTTCTCTTGTCCTAGAACTCCCCAACAAAATGGAGTTGTAGAACGAAAGAACAGAACATTGCAAGAAATGGCCAGAACCATGATCAACGAGACAAACGTTGCTAAGACTTTCTGGGCAGAGGCAATAAACACAGCGTGCTACATTCAGAATAGAATCTCAATAAGACCTATTCTGGAAAAGACTCCATATGAATTGTGGAAGAACAGAAAGCCCAACATTTCGTACTTTCATCCATTTGGATGTACTTGCTATATGTTAAACACTAAGAATTATTTGAACAAGTTTGATTCTAAGGCACAGAAGTGTATTATGTTAGGATACTCTGAACGCTCAAGAGGGTACAGAGTATACAATACAGAAACACAGATTGTGGAAGAATCAATCAGTGTTCGTTTTGATGACAAGCTTGACTCTGAAAAGTCAAAGCAGAATGAAAATCTTGCAGGTATAGAAATTGAATTTGCAGGTTCTGAAGACAAGTCATCAGAAGCTCTCAACACAGACATTCCTTCAACGTCTGAAAGAAGCAATGCTAGAAATCCTTCATCTGCTGCTGATCAACCTCAGAAGAGAGTACCCAGAAGCAGTTTGGATCACCCAGAAGAGACTATTCTAGGAAGAAAGGAAGATCCAATCAGAACAAGAGCAAGCTTCAGAAACTCTGAAGAAACCCTTATGGGACTTGTGTCTCTGATTGAACCTTCTTCTATTGATGAAGCACTTCTGGACAATGATTGGATTCTGGCAATGCAAGAAGAGCTGAATCAATTCACCAGAAACGACGTATGGGATCTCGTTCCAAGACCAAAAGGATTCAACGTCATTGGAACAAGATGGGTGTTCAGAAACAAGCTCAATGAACAAGGTGAAGTCGTCAGAAACAAGGCACGACTGGTTGCACAAGGTTATAGTCAGCAAGAGGGGATAGACTATACAGAAACCTTTGCCCCAGTCGCCAGGTTAGAATCTATCAGACTCTTAATCTCATTTGCTGTTAATAGAGGCATCACTCTGTATCAGATGGATGTCAAAAGTACATTCTTAAATGGTTATATAGAAGAAGAAGTTTATGTTCACCAACCCCCAGGTTTTGAAAATACAAAACATCCAGAACATGTTTTCAAACTGAAAAAGTCACTGTATGGTCTGAAACAAGCTCCCAGAGCTTGGTATGAAAGGCTAAGTAACTTTCTGCTTGAAAATGAATTCACCAGAGGGAAAGTGGACACTACTCTATTCTGTAAAACAGTTAAGAGTGACATTTTAGTCTGTCAAATTTATGTTGATGATATAATCTTTGGTTCTACTAATCCTTCTCTTGGAAGAAAATTTGCTAAGTGTATGCAGGCAGAATTTGAGATGAGCCTCATGGGGGAACTGAAATTCTTTCTAGGAATTCAGATTAATCAAACTCCAGAGGGAACTTACATTCATCAGAGCAAATACATCAGAGATCTTCTAAAGAAATTTGACCTCTCAGAATGTAAGCCATCAAAGATTCCAATGCATCCCACGTGCATTCTGGAAAGAGAAGAGGTAAGCAAAAGCGTAGAACAGAAAGTCTACAGAGGTATGATTGGTTCTCTCCTTTATCTGACTGCTTCAAGACCTGATATTTTATTCAGCGTATGTATTTGTGCTAGATTCCAATCAGATCCTAGAGAATCTCACTTAACAGCTGTTAAGCGAATTTTCAAGTATCTGAAAGGTACTACTAATCTGGGTTTGTTTTATAGAAAATCTAGTGATTACAGCTTAGTAGGCTACTGTGATGCTGATTTTGCTGGAGACAGAGTGGAACGCAAAAGTACTTCTGGAAGCTGCCAGTTTCTGGGAGAAAATCTGATCTCGTGGTCCAGCAAAAGGCAATCAACTATTGCTCTGTCAACAGCAGAAGCTGAGTACATAGCAGCAGCTGGATGCAGCACACAGATGCTCTGGATGAAAAGTCAGCTTGAAGACTTCCAGATTTTTGAGAGTAACATTCCTATTCTTTGTGATAATACTTCTGCTATTTGCTTAAGTAAGAATCCTATTTTACATTCTAGAGCTAAGCATATAGAAATAAAACATCATTTCATTAGGGACTATATTCAGAAAGGAATTTTAAACTTGAAATTTATAGATACAGACCATCAATGGGCTGATATCTTTACTAAACCCCTTTCAGAAGATAGGTTTAATTTCATTCTGAAACATCTCAGCATGAAAGTATGTCCAGAATGAAAATGTTTTAATTCCATATTTTTATCCTTCAGAATGTATTTATATTACTGTGAACTTCTGATCAATCTTCTTTCAGAAAGTTAGAACATGCAGATTGTATCAGAGGCAAGTCTAAAGATCTGAGAGTCTAATCTCAAAGACAGACGTGTTGATCACTACATCAAACAAGTGTCATCCAATCATCAGCAAATCCCTGAAGCAGAACGCGTGCACGCTTCTGAGAAAGGAAAGCGCTGATTGGGTGCATTGAGACACATGTCTGGTAACCGTTTTTAAGTATCTTTCTCAAATCCCCCAAAATCAGCAAGCATTAAATGCAAAAGTAATCACGCTTGTTAATGGCAATCATTATTTTTTTTCTCTCTCTTAAAAACGTTTTATTTTTCAAAATAATTTTTGAAAATTCTATTTAAGCACATTACTCTTCATTCTTAATCTTTACGCTTTCTCATAATCTCTTACGAATTTTTCGGCATACTTCTGAGTTTACCATCTTCAAACCCTTTTTCTCAAATCACTCTCAAGCTTTTTGTGTGAGAACAATGGCATCCTCCAGCATTTCTGCAGGAAATCAGAAGAAAGAAACCTCTGAGCAATATCAAGCGCCTACCAGAACTCTTCTCACACCAGTAAAGAATCTTGAGGTTCTCTCTGAGTTAATCATCGATTTCGAAAGTTTGAAGGATAATGGATTTGACCTAACTGAGGAAGTCAAAGCTCAAAAGTGGGAAAGGTACTTTGATAGATTGGTTGGACCAACCTTCCCAGAGCTTGTCAAGGAATTTTGGATTCACGCCAAGATTCATAAACATCTAGTCATATCCTATGTCATGGGAAAGAAGATAATAATTTCTGAAGACCTCATTGCTAGGTTAATTGGTCAAAGTGGTGGTGGAGTCCGTTGTGTGGACATGGCTGATAGATGCCCTGATATAGGTGTGGTAGCCAACTGCATTTTCACTCTTGGTTTTCCCAGCAGCAAAATCAAGGATCTGAAGGATCACTGCAGAGTGTGGGCCAAGATTGTTCTGGGCTGTTTCAATCACAGGAAGCCAACAAGCTCTCCTGATTATATAAACGTGGATCAGCAATTTCTGATCTACTTTATTGATCAGAAGGTGAAGATCAATTTGGCACACTTCCTGTTCAACCATCTGAAGGCTAGTGTGAAAGAGACTAGAGAAGAAGAAAGGACCAAAAGGGACTGGATACCGTTTGGGAGGCTCATATCAGATATTCTGACAGAGAATAAGCTGATAGATTATCTGAGCGAAGCTAAAGTGCTGGGCAATTTTGAACCAACTGTTGGAAAACCGCTGAACGCTAAGAACCTGAAGAAGATGAAGCTGATAGAAAATATCAGGAAGGAACCCAGAGCTTCTTCAACTGCTGACATCTCCAGAAGAAGAGTGCCTCTGAGTAATTTTTCAAGATTTTCTGAAATGGAATCCCAACCTGATATGTTTCCCAAGTATCCAGATTCATACAAGGAAGAAGATGCAGGTTCAAAGCTGAAGATCAAAGATCTGAGTCAAGTTCAACCTGAAGTGACTCAGAAGAAGACAAAGAAGAGGAAAGCAGAAGGATCATCTCATCAGACTCCAAAGAAACGAGGTAATACATCTGCTGCTCCTATTTCAATTTCATCTACTATTCCAACATCTGCTGCCCCTCCTCAAACCTCTCACAGAATATCCATCCCAATCCCTTCTATTGATGAAACTATACCAGAAGACCCTTCTGAGGCCTTACTACTCAGAAGAACCAGAATTAAAATTCCCATTAAAATTACCAAACAACCAACTGGAAGAACTAAGGCTGAATGACTTGCGTCTACAGCAGCGGATGGAAGAGAATGATCAGAAGATGGAAGCAAGAATGAATGTTCAGGACAGCAAGATTGATACTGTTGTCACCATGGTTCAGAAGCAGAATGAAACTTCTGAAAAGATTCAAGCAATGCTGGAAAGCCTGTTCTCACGCATGCCCCCACAACCTTAAAATTTTTTTTGTCATGCATAACCTTTTATGTTTTTCTTCATTCTGATGTACTATTTTGACTATGTTTGTGTAATGTTCTTTTGCTCTGAACTATCTTAATATAACTTGTTTTTCTGATCTAAATTGTTTTAGCACATCACTAACACTTTTTGATTGCTGACAAAAAGGGGGAGAACAAGAATGATATTTAAAATCAATAACGGCTAACTAGACAGAAACTCTCAAACATTCTAACTCTATTACTTGAAATGTTTTTCTGTTTTGTTGTTAAGTCTACAGGCACAAGGAAGCTCCGAACACTATGAAGACTAAGAACTAGAAGCTCATGTTGCTCTGATCAATATGAAGTTCTGATATATGAAGCTCTGATCGACCTAACACTCTGATCCTAAGCAAAGCTCTGACAGGAAAAGCTCTGAAGCTCTGCTTTCTGATAAGTCAGAGATCTATAATCTGATGCTCAAAGATAGAAAAAGATCTGACTCTGAAGAACACGTATATCAAAGGGAAGTAACAAACTCAGGGGGAGTATCTCTTAAACTCTGAATTCTCCGTACTTCTTATTCTGATACATAGCTCTGATAACTTTTCACGTTATTTTTCATTTAAAATATCCAGTTTTTGTCATCATCAAAAAGGGGGAGATTGTTAGAACAATGTTTGAATCTAGTACCCTATATTTAAGTTTTGATGATAACAAAGTGAAAAGATATAGTAGTTAAATATTTCATGGTTGAATTATATGCTGCCTAAAATTACTATGCTCTGATTTGCAGATATGCTGATTAAAATAAGCAAGATCACGTTCTCAGCATCAGAATATGTTTTCATACACCAGCATCAGAAGTTGCTGAATCAGAACGTCAAGATCAGATGATCAACGCTTGCACATGCTGAAGCTTGATGAACAGAACTGCGCGTAAAACACTCTGATACAGAATCAAATAGTTCATCAGCAGCGAAGCAGAATCAGAATGAGCCAAGCCAGATCGTGCATTGAAGAAGCAACGGTACTGTGCATTGAACGCTAATCAATTCCAACGGCCTCATTCCAGACAAGATCTGCTCAAAAAGGAAAGCTTGTTAATAGCATTGAATCAAGAATATTTGCATCAACGTTCATCTTCTCAAGTGCTATATAAACCAAGCTTCGAAGATTATCATGGCTAATGCTTCCAAACTCTCTACACGCAAAAAGCTGAACATAATCTTCATCTACCAGTTTGCTAAACCAACAAACTCTGATACTCCATTAGCGTTTAGCATTCTAAGTTTCTAAGCTTCATTTGTGTAAACATCACAGTTGTGATATAGTTTTTGTAGAAAACATTCACACATTTGCTTATACCTTTGTAAGAAAGTGTTGCCTTGACAAACCGGATTGTGGTTTGAATCAAGAAGGTTTTAGCAGTTGCTAAAGCAGATTTGTATTCAGTTGAATATAGTGAATTAAGACCTCGTTGGAGAGAGGCAAAATCACCTTGACGGGTGGACTGGAGTAGTTTGAGATCAAACGAACCAGGATAAAAATACCTTGTCATTTGCTTTAAGATTCCAGTTTTACAATTCAACCCCCCCTTCTTGTGTTTTTCACCCCTTCAAAGGCTACCATCCATTGGAGTAACAAAAATCTAGAAAATAGACTACCTTCCAGAACGACAAGGCTACAATCCATTGAAATAACAAAAATCTCGACAACAGACTATCTTCCATAATGACAAGGCTACCATCTATTGAAATAACAAAAATCTCGAGAACATAATACCTTCCATAATGACAAGGCAACCATCCATTAGAGTAACAAAAATCTCGACAACAGACTACCTTCCATAATGACAAGGCTACCATCCATTAGAGTAACAAAAATCTCGACAACACACTACCTTCCATAATGACAAGGCTACCATCCATTGGAGTAACGAAAATATCAACAAGAGACTACCTTCCATAATGACAAGGCTACCATCCATTGGATTAACAAATTTCCCTCCAACAAACTACCTTCCATAATGACAAGGCTACCATCCATTGGAGTGACAAAAATATCGACAGTAGACTACCTTCCATAATGACAAGGCTATCATCCATTGGAGTAACAAAATCTCGACAACAAACTACCTTCCATAATGATAAGGCTACCATCTATTGGAGTAACAAAAATATCGACAACAGACTACTTTCCATAATGACAAGACTACCATCCATTGGAATAACAAAAATCTCGACAACAAACTACCTTCCATAATAACAAGGCTGCCATCCATTAGAGTAACAAAAATCTATTAAACAGACTACCTTCCAGAATGACAAGGCTATCATTCATTAGAGTAACAAAAATCTCGACAACCGACTACCTTCCATAATGTCAAGGCTACCATCTATTAGGATTAAAAAAATATCGGGAACAGACTACCTTCCATAATGACAAGGCTACCATCCATTAGAGTAATAAAAAACTCGACAACAGACTACCTTCCATAATGACAAGCCTACCATCCATTGGAGTAAAGAAAATATCAACAAGAGACTACCTTCCATAATGAGAAGGCTACCATCCATTGGAGTAACAAAATCTCGACAACAGACTACCTTCCATAATGACAAGGCTACTATCCTTTGGAGTAACGAAAATATCAACAAGAGACTACCTTCCATAATTAAAAGGCTACTATCCATTGGAGTAACAAAAATCTCGCCAACAGACTATCTTCCCTAATGACAAGGCTACCATCCATTGGAGTGACAAAAATCTCGACAATAGACTACATTCCATAATGACAAGACTACCATCCATTAGAGTTACAAAATCTCGACAACAAACTATCATCCATAATGACAAAGCTACCATCCATTGGAGTAACAAAAATATCGACAACAGACTACCTTCCATAATGACAAGGCTACCATCCATTAGAGTAACAAAAATCTCGACAACAGACTACCTTCCAAAATGACAAGGCTACCATCCATTAGAGTAACGAAAATATCAACAAGAGACTACCTTCCATAATGACAAGGCTACCATCCATTGGATTAACAAAATTCTCGCCAACAGACTACCTTCCATAATTAAAAGGCTACCATCCATTGGAGTGACGAAAATATCGATAATAGACTACCTTCAAAAATGACAAGGCTACCATCCATTAGAGTAACGAAAATATCAACAAGAGACTACTTTCCATAATGACAAGGCTACCATCCATTGGATTAACAAAATTCTCGACAACAAACTACCTTCCATAATGGCAAGGCTACCATCCATTGAAGTAACAAAAATATCGACAACAAACTACTTTCCATAATGACAAGGCTACTATCCATTGGAGTAATGAAACTATCAACAAGAGACTACCTTTCATAATTACAAGGCTACCATCCATTGGATTTACAAAAATCTCGCCAACAGACTACCTTCCATAATGACAAGGCTACCATCCACTAGAGTGACAAAAATATCGATAATAGACTACATATAATAATGACAAAGCTACCATCCATTAGAGTAACAAAATCTCGACAACAAACTACCTTCCATAATGACAAAGCTACCATCCATTGGAGTAACATAAATATCGACAATAGACTACCTTCCATAATTCCAAGGCTACCATCCATTGGAATAACAAAAATCTCGACAACAAACTACCTTCCATAATGACAAGGCTACCATCCATTGGAGTAACAAAAATATCGACAATAGACTACGTTCCATAATAACAAGGCTATCATCCATTGGAGTAACAAAAATATCGACAACAGACTACCTTGCATAATGAAAAGGCTACCATCCATTGGAGTAACAAAAATATCGACAAGAGACTACCTTCCATAATGACAAGGCTACCATCCATTGGATTAACAAAATTCTCGACAACAAACTACCTTCCATAATGGCAAGGCTACCATCCATTGGAGTAACAAAAATATCGACAACAGACTACTTTCCATAAAGACAAGGCTACTATCCATTGGAGTAACGAAAATATCAATAAGAGACTACCTTTCATAATTACAAGGCTACCATCCATTGGATTAACAAAAATCTCGCCAACAGACTACCTTCCATAATGACAAGGCTACCATCCACTGGAGTGACAAAAATATCGACAATAGACTACATATAATAATGACAAAGCTACCATCCATTAGAGTAACAAAATCTCCACAACAAACTACCTTCCATAATGACAAAGCTACCATCCATTGGAGTAACAAAAATATCGACAACAGACTACCTTCCATAATGCCAAGGCTACCATCCATTGGAATAACAAAAATCTCGACAACAAACTACCTTCCATAATGAAAAGGCTACGATCCATTGGAGTAACAAAAATATCGACAATAGACTACATTCCATAATAACAAGGCTATCATCCATTGGAGTAACAAAAATATCGACAACAGACTACCTTGCATAATGAAAAGGCTACCATCCATTGGAATAACAAAAATATCGACAAGAGACTACCTTCAATAATGATAAGGCTACCATCCATTAGAGTAACAAAAAACTCGACAACAAACTACCTTCCATAATGACAAGTCTACCATCCATTGGAGTAACGAAAATATCACCAAGAGACAACCTTCCATAATGAGAAGGCTTCCATACATTGGAGTAACAAAAATCTCGCCAACAGACTACCTTCCATAATGACAAGGCTACCATCCATTGGAGTGACAAAAATATCGACAATAGACTACCTTCCATAATGACAAAGCTACCATCCCTTGGAGTAACAAAATCTCGACAACAAATTACCTTCCATAATGACAAAGCTACCATCCATTGGAGTAACAAAAATTTAGAAAATAGACTACCTTCCAGAATGACAAGGCTACAATCCATTGAAATAACAAAAATCTCGAAAACAGACTACCTTCCATAATGACAAGGCTACCATCTATTGAAATAACAAAAATCTCGAGAACATACTACCTTCCATAATGACAAGGCAACCATCCATTAGAGTAACAAAAATCTCGACAACATACTACCTTCCATAATGACAAGGCTACCATCCATTAGAGTAACAAAATCTCGACAACACACTACCTTCCATAATGACAAGGCTACCATCCATTGGAGTAACGAAAATATCAACAAGAGACTACCTTCCATAATGACAAGGCTACCATCCATTGGATTAACAAAATTCTCTCCAACAAACTACCTTCCATAATGACAAGGCTACCATCCATTGGAGTGGCAAAAATATCGATAATAGACTACCTTCCATAATGACAAGGCTGTCATCCATTGGAGTAACAAAATCTCGACAACATACTACCTTCCATAATGACAAGGCTACCATCCGTTGGAGTAACAAAAATATTGACAACAAACTACTTTCCATAATGACAAGACTACCATCCATTGGAATAACAAAAATCTCGAAAAAAAACTACCTTCCATAATAACAAGGCTGCCATCCATTAGAGTAACAAAAATCTATTAAAGAGACTACCTTCCAGAATGACAAGGCTATCATTCATTAGAGTAACAAAAATCTCGACAACAGACTACCTTCCATAATGTCAAGGCTACCATCTATTAGAATTAAAAAAATATCGGGAACAGACTACCTTCCATAATGACAAGGCTACCATCCATTAGAGTAATAAAAAACTCGACAACAGACTACCTTCCATAATGACAAGGCTACTATCCATTGGAGTAACGAAAATATCAACAAGAGACTACCTTCCATAATTACAAGGCTACCATCCATTGGAGTAAAGAAAATATCAACAAGAGACTACCTTCCATAATGAGAAGGCTACCATCCATTGGAGTAACAAAATCTCGACAACAGACTACCTTCCATAATGACAAGGCTACTATCCATTGGAGTAACGAAAATATCAACAAGAGACTACCTTCCATAATTACAAGGCTACTATCCATTGGAGTAACAAAAATCTCGCCAACAGACTATCTTCCCTAATGACAAGGCTACCATCCATTAGAGTGACAAAAATCTCGACAATAGACTGCATTCCATAATGACAAGACTACCATCCATTAGAGTTACAAAATCTCGACAACAAACTATCTTCCATAATGACAAAGCTACCATCCATTGGAGTAACAAAAATATCGACAACAGACTACCTTCCATAATGACAAGGCTACCATCCATTAGAGTAACAAAAATCTCGACAACAGACTACCTTCCAAAATGACAAGGCTACCAT
The DNA here is from genome assembly GCA_948472305.1 of Vicia faba. Taxonomy (NCBI): domain Eukaryota; kingdom Viridiplantae; phylum Streptophyta; class Magnoliopsida; order Fabales; family Fabaceae; genus Vicia; species Vicia faba. Next base: position 543,521,366 of record OX451739.1, on the reverse strand, counting down.
CCATTAGAGTAACGAAAATATCAACAAGAGACTACCTTCCATAATGACAAGGCTACCATCCATTGGATTTACGAAATTCTCGCCAACAGACTACCTTCCATAATGACAAGGCTACCATCCATTGGAGTGACGAAAATATCGATAATAGACTTCCTTCCAAAATGACAAGGCTACCATCCATTAGAGTAACGAAAATATCAACAAGAGATTACTTTCCATAATGACAAGGCTACCATCCATTGGATTAACAAAATTCTCGACAACAAACTACCTTCCATAATGGCAAGGCTACCATCCATTGGAGTAACAAAAATATCGACAACAAACTACTTTCCATAATGACAAGGCTACTATCCATTGGAGTAACGAAAATATAAACAAGAGACTACCTTTCATAATTACAAGGCTACCATGCATTGGATTAACAAAAATCTCGCCAACAGACTACCTTCCATAATGAAAAGGCTACCATCCACTGGAGTGACAAAAATATCGATAATAGACTACATATAATAATGACAAAGCTACCATCCATTAGAATAACAAAATCTCGACAACAAACTACCTTCCATAATGACAAAGCTACCATCCATTGGAGTAACAAAAATATCGACAATAGACTACCTTCCATAATTCCAAGGCTACCATCCATTGGAATAACAAAAATCTCGACAACAAACTACCTTCCATAATGACAAGGCTACCATCCATTGGAGTAACAAAAATATCGACAATAGACTACGTTCCATAATAACAAGGCTATCATCCATTGGAGTAACAAAAATATCGACAACAGACTACCTTGCATAATGAAAAGGCTACCATCCATTGGAGTAACAAAAATATCGACAAGAGACTACCTTCCATAATGACAAGGCTACCATCCATTGGATTAACAAAATTCTCGACAACAAACTACCTTCCATAATGGCAAGGCTACCATCCATTGGAGTAACAAAAATATCGACAACAGACTACTTTCCATAAAGACAAGGCTACTATCCATTGGAGTAACGAAAATATCAATAAGAGACTACCTTTCATAATTACAAGGCTACCATCCATTGGATTAACAAAAATCTCGCCAACAGACTACCTTCCATAATGACAAGGCTACCATCCACTGGAGTGACAAAAATATCGACAATAGACTACATATAATAATGACAAAGCTACCATCCATTAGAGTAACAAAATCTCCACAACAAACTACCTTCCATAATGACAAAGCTACCATCCATTGGAGTAACAAAAATATCGACAACAGACTACCTTCCATAATGCCAAGGCTACCATCCATTGGAATAACAAAAATCTCGACAACAAACTACCTTCCATAATGAAAAGGCTACGATCCATTGGAGTAACAAAAATATCGACAATAGACTACGTTCCATAATAACAAGGCTATCATCCATTGGAGTAACAAAAATATCGACAACAGACTACCTTGCATAATGAAAAGGCTACCATCCATTGGAGTAACAAAAATATCGACAAGAGACTACCTTCAATAATGATAAGGCTACCATCCTTTAGAGTAACAAAAAACTCGACAACAAACTACCTTCCATAATGACAAGTCTACCATCCATTGGAGTAACAAAAATATCACCAAGAGACAACCTTCCATAATGAGAAGGCTTCCATACATTGGAGTAACAAAAATCTCGCCAACAGACTACCTTCCATAATGACAAGGCTACCATCCATTGGAGTGACAAAAATATCGACAATAGACTACCTTCCATAATGACAAAGCTACCATCCCTTGGAGTAACAAAATCTCGACAACAAATTACCTTCCATAATGACAAAGCTACCATCCATTGGAGTAACAAAAATTTAGAAAATAGACTACCTTCCAGAATGACAAGGCTACAATCCATTGAAATAACAAAAATCTCGAAAACAGACTACCTTCCATAATGACAAGGCTACCATCTATTGAAATAACAAAAATCTCGAGAACATACTACCTTCCATAATGACAAGGCAACCATCCATTAGAGTAACAAAAATCTCGACAACATACTACCTTCCATAATGACAAGGCTACCATCCATTAGAGTAACAAAATCTCGACAACACACTACCTTCCATAATGACAAGGCTACCATCCATTGGAGTAACGAAAATATCAACAAGAGACTACCTTCCATAATGACAAGGCTACCATCCATTGGATTAACAAAATTCTCTCCAACAAACTACCTTCCATAATGACAAGGCTACCATCCATTGGAGTGGCAAAAATATCGATCATAGACTACCTTCCATAATGACAAGGCTGTCATCCATTGGAGTAACAAAATCTCGACAACAAACTACCTTCCATAATGACAAGGCTACCATCCATTGGAGTAACAAAAATATCGACAACAAACTACTTTCCATAATGACAAGACTACCATCCATTGGAATAACAAAAATCTCGAAAAAAAACTACCTTCCATAATAACAAGGCTGCCATCCATTAGAGTAACAAAAATCTATTAAAGAGACTACCTTCCAGAATGACAAGGCTATCATTCATTAGAGTAACAAAAATCTCGACAACAGACTACCTTCCATAATGTCAAGGCTACCATCTATTAGAATTAAAAAAATATCGGGAACAGACTACCTTCCATAATGACAAGGCTACCATCCATTAGAGTAATAAAAAACTCGACAACAGACTACCTTCCATAATGACAAGGCTACTATCCATTGGAGTAACGAAAATATCAACAAGAGACTACCTTCAATAATTACAAGGCTACCATCCATTGGAGTAAAGAAAATATCAACAAGAGACTACCTTCCATAATGAGAAGGCTACCATCCATTGGAGTAACAAAATCTCGACAACAGACTACCTTCCATAATGACAAGGCTACTATCCATTGGAGTAACGAAAATATCAACAAGAGACTACCTTCCATAATTACAAGGCTACTATCCATTGGAGTAACAAAAATCTCGCCAACAGACTATCTTCCCTAATGACAAGGCTACCATCCATTAGAGTGACAAAAATCTCGACAATAGACTGCATTCCATAATGACAAGACTACCATCCATTAGAGTTACAAAATCTCGACAACAAACTATCTTCCATAATGACAAAGCTACCATCCATTGGAGTAACAAAAATATCGACAACAGACTACCTTCCATAATGACAAGGCTACCATCCATTAGAGTAACAAAAATCTCGACAACAGACTACCTTCCAAAATGACAAGGCTACCATCCATTAGAGTAACGAAAATATCAACAAGAGACTACCTTCCATAATGACAAGGCTACCATCCATTGGATTAACAAAATTCTCGCCAACAGACTACCTTCCATAATTAAAAGGCTACCATCCATTGGAGTGACGAAAATATCGATAATAGACTACCTTCAAAAATGACAAGGCTACCATCCATTAGAGTAACGAAAATATCAACAAGAGACTACTTTCCATAATGACAAGGCTACCATCCATTGGATTAACAAAATTCTCGACAACAAACTACCTTCCATAATGGCAAGGCTACCATCCATTGAAGTAACAAAAATATCGACAACAAACTACTTTCCATAATGACAAGGCTACTATCCATTGGAGTAATGAAACTATCAACAAGAGACTACCTTTCATAATTACAAGGCTACCATCCATTGGATTTACAAAAATCTCGCCAACAGACTACCTTCCATAATGACAAGGCTACCATCCACTAGAGTGACAAAAATATCGATAATAGACTACATATAATAATGACAAAGCTACCATCCATTAGAGTAACAAAATCTCGACAACAAACTACCTTCCATAATGACAAAGCTACCATCCATTGGAGTAACATAAATATCGACAATAGACTACCTTCCATAATTCCAAGGCTACCATCCATTGGAATAACAAAAATCTCGACAACAAACTACCTTCCATAATGACAAGGCTACCATCCATTGGAGTAACAAAAATATCGACAATAGACTACGTTCCATAATAACAAGGCTATCATCCATTGGAGTAACAAAAATATCGACAACAGACTACCTTGCATAATGAAAAGGCTACCATCCATTGGAGTAACAAAAATATCGACAAGAGACTACCTTCCATAATGACAAGGCTACCATCCATTGGATTAACAAAATTCTCGACAACAAACTACCTTCCATAATGGCAAGGCTACCATCCATTGGAGTAACAAAAATATCGACAACAGACTACTTTCCATAAAGACAAGGCTACTATCCATTGGAGTAACGAAAATATCAATAAGAGACTACCTTTCATAATTACAAGGCTACCATCCATTGGATTAACAAAAATCTCGCCAACAGACTACCTTCCATAATGACAAGGCTACCATCCACTGGAGTGACAAAAATATCGACAATAGACTACATATAATAATGACAAAGCTACCATCCATTAGAGTAACAAAATCTCCACAACAAACTACCTTCCATAATGACAAAGCTACCATCCATTGGAGTAACAAAAATATCGACAACAGACTACCTTCCATAATGCCAAGGCTACCATCCATTGGAATAACAAAAATCTCGACAACAAACTACCTTCCATAATGAAAAGGCTACGATCCATTGGAGTAACAAAAATATCGACAATAGACTACATTCCATAATAACAAGGCTATCATCCATTGGAGTAACAAAAATATCGACAACAGACTACCTTGCATAATGAAAAGGCTACCATCCATTGGAATAACAAAAATATCGACAAGAGACTACCTTCAATAATGATAAGGCTACCATCCATTAGAGTAACAAAAAACTCGACAACAAACTACCTTCCATAATGACAAGTCTACCATCCATTGGAGTAACGAAAATATCACCAAGAGACAACCTTCCATAATGAGAAGGCTTCCATACATTGGAGTAACAAAAATCTCGCCAACAGACTACCTTCCATAATGACAAGGCTACCATCCATTGGAGTGACAAAAATATCGACAATAGACTACCTTCCATAATGACAAAGCTACCATCCCTTGGAGTAACAAAATCTCGACAACAAATTACCTTCCATAATGACAAAGCTACCATCCATTGGAGTAACAAAAATTTAGAAAATAGACTACCTTCCAGAATGACAAGGCTACAATCCATTGAAATAACAAAAATCTCGAAAACAGACTACCTTCCATAATGACAAGGCTACCATCTATTGAAATAACAAAAATCTCGAGAACATACTACCTTCCATAATGACAAGGCAACCATCCATTAGAGTAACAAAAATCTCGACAACATACTACCTTCCATAATGACAAGGCTACCATCCATTAGAGTAACAAAATCTCGACAACACACTACCTTCCATAATGACAAGGCTACCATCCATTGGAGTAACGAAAATATCAACAAGAGACTACCTTCCATAATGACAAGGCTACCATCCATTGGATTAACAAAATTCTCTCCAACAAACTACCTTCCATAATGACAAGGCTACCATCCATTGGAGTGGCAAAAATATCGATAATAGACTACCTTCCATAATGACAAGGCTGTCATCCATTGGAGTATCAAAATCTCGACAACAAACTACCTTCCATAATGACAAGGCTACCATCCGTTGGAGTAACAAAAATATTGACAACAAACTACTTTCCATAATGACAAGACTACCATCCATTGGAATAACAAAAATCTCGAAAAAAAACTACCTTCCATAATAACAAGGCTGCCATCCATTAGAGTAACAAAAATCTATTAAAGAGACTACCTTCCAGAATGACAAGGCTATCATTCATTAGAGTAACAAAAATCTCGACAACAGACTACCTTCCATAATGTCAAGGCTACCATCTATTAGAATTAAAAAAATATCGGGAACAGACTACCTTCCATAATGACAAGGCTACCATCCATTAGAGTAATAAAAAACTCGACAACAGACTACCTTCCATAATGACAAGGCTACTATCCATTGGAGTAACGAAAATATCAACAAGAGACTACCTTCCATAATTACAAGGCTACCATCCATTGGAGTAAAGAAAATATCAACAAGAGACTACCTTCCATAATGAGAAGGCTACCATCCATTGGAGTAACAAAATCTCGACAACAGACTACCTTCCATAATGACAAGGCTACTATCCATTGGAGTAACGAAAATATCAACAAGAGACTACCTTCCATAATTACAAGGCTACTATCCATTGGAGTAACAAAAATCTCGCCAACAGACTATCTTCCCTAATGACAAGGCTACCATCCATTAGAGTGACAAAAATCTCGACAATAGACTGCATTCCATAATGACAAGACTACCATCCATTAGAGTTACAAAATCTCGACAACAAACTATCTTCCATAATGACAAAGCTACCATCCATTGGAGTAACAAAAATATCGACAACAGACTACCTTCCATAATGACAAGGCTACCATCCATTAGAGTAACAAAAATCTCGACAACAGACTACCTTCCAAAATGACAAGGCTACCATCCATTAGAGTAACGAAAATATCAACAAGAGACTACCTTCCATAATGACAAGGCTACCATCCATTGGATTTACGAAATTCTCGCCAACAGACTACCTTCCATAATGACAAGGCTACCATCCATTGGAGTGACGAAAATATCGATAATAGACTTCCTTCCAAAATGACAAGGCTACCATCCATTAGAGTAACGAAAATATCAACAAGAGATTACTTTCCATAATGACAAGGCTACCATCCATTGGATTAACAAAATTCTCGACAACAAACTACCTTCCATAATGGCAAGGCTACCATCCATTGGAGTAACAAAAATATCGACAACAAACTACTTTCCATAATGACAAGGCTACTATCCATTGGAGTAACGAAAATATAAACAAGAGACTACCTTTCATAATTACAAGGCTACCATGCATTGGATTAACAAAAATCTCGCCAACAGACTACCTTCCATAATGAAAAGGCTACCATCCACTGGAGTGACAAAAATATCGATAATAGACTACATATAATAATGACAAAGCTACCATCCATTAGAATAACAAAATCTCGACAACAAACTACCTTCCATAATGACAAAGCTACCATCCATTGGAGTAACAAAAATATCGACAATAGACTACCTTCCATAATTCCAAGGCTACCATCCATTGGAATAACAAAAATCTCGACAACAAACTACCTTCCATAATGACAAGGCTACCATCCATTGGAGTAACAAAAATATCGACAATAGACTACGTTCCATAATAACAAGGCTATCATCCATTGGAGTAACAAAAATATCGACAACAGACTACCTTGCATAATGAAAAGGCTACCATCCATTGGAGTAACAAAAATATCGACAAGAGACTACCTTCCATAATGACAAGGCTACCATCCATTGGATTAACAAAATTCTCGACAACAAACTACCTTCCATAATGGCAAGGCTACCATCCATTGGAGTAACAAAAATATCGACAACAGACTACTTTCCATAAAGACAAGGCTACTATCCATTGGAGTAACGAAAATATCAATAAGAGACTACCTTTCATAATTACAAGGCTACCATCCATTGGATTAACAAAAATCTCGCCAACAGACTACCTTCCATAATGACAAGGCTACCATCCACTGGAGTGACAAAAATATCGACAATAGACTACATATAATAATGACAAAGCTACCATCCATTAGAGTAACAAAATCTCCACAACAAACTACCTTCCATAATGACAAAGCTACCATCCATTGGAGTAACAAAAATATCGACAACAGACTACCTTCCATAATGCCAAGGCTACCATCCATTGGAATAACAAAAATCTCGACAACAAACTACCTTCCATAATGAAAAGGCTACGATCCATTGGAGTAACAAAAATATCGACAATAGACTACGTTCCATAATAACAAGGCTATCATCCATTGGAGTAACAAAAATATCGACAACAGACTACCTTGCATAATGAAAAGGCTACCATCCATTGGAGTAACAAAAATATCGACAAGAGACTACCTTCAATAATGATAAGGCTACCATCCATTAGAGTAACAAAAAACTCGACAACAAACTACCTTCCATAATGACAAGTCTACCATCCATTGGAGTAACAAAAATATCACCAAGAGACAACCTTCCATAATGAGAAGGCTTCCATACATTGGAGTAACAAAAATCTCGCCAACAGACTACCTTCCATAATGACAAGGCTACCATCCATTGGAGTGACAAAAATATCGACAATAGACTACCTTCCATAATGACAAAGCTACCATCCCTTGGAGTAACAAAATCTCGACAACAAATTACCTTCCATAATGACAAAGCTACCATCCATTGGAGTAACAAAAATTTAGAAAATAGACTACCTTCCAGAATGACAAGGCTACAATCCATTGAAATAACAAAAATCTCGAAAACAGACTACCTTCCATAATGACAAGGCTACCATCTATTGAAATAACAAAAATCTCGAGAACATACTACCTTCCATAATGACAAGGCAACCATCCATTAGAGTAACAAAAATCTCGACAACATACTACCTTCCATAATGACAAGGCTACCATCCATTAGAGTAACAAAATCTCGACAACACACTACCTTCCATAATGACAAGGCTACCATCCATTGGAGTAACGAAAATATCAACAAGAGACTACCTTCCATAATGACAAGGCTACCATCCATTGGATTAACAAAATTCTCTCCAACAAACTACCTTCCATAATGACAAGGCTACCATCCATTGGAGTGGCAAAAATATCGATAATAGACTACCTTCCATAATGACAAGGCTGTCATCCATTGGAGTAACAAAATCTCGACAACAAACTACCTTCCATAATGACAAGGCTACCATCCATTGGAGTAACAAAAATATCGACAACAAACTACTTTCCATAATGACAAGACTACCATCCATTGGAATAACAAAAATCTCGAAAAAAAACTACCTTCCATAATAACAAGGCTGCCATCCATTAGAGTAACAAAAATCTATTAAAGAGACTACCTTCCAGAATGACAAGGCTATCATTCATTAGAGTAACAAAAATCTCGACAACAGACTACCTTCCATAATGTCAAGGCTACCATCTATTAGAATTAAAAAAATATCGGGAACAGACTACCTTCCATAATGACAAGGCTACCATCCATTAGAGTAATAAAAAACTCGACAACAGACTACCTTCCATAATGACAAGGCTACTATCCATTGGAGTAACGAAAATATCAACAAGAGACTACCTTCAATAATTACAAGGCTACCATCCATTGGAGTAAAGAAAATATCAACAAGAGACTACCTTCCATAATGAGAAGGCTACCATCCATTGGAGTAACAAAATCTCGACAACAGACTACCTTCCATAATGACAAGGCTACTATCCATTGGAGTAACGAAAATATCAACAAGAGACTACCTTCCATAATTACAAGGCTACTATCCATTGGAGTAACAAAAATCTCGCCAACAGACTATCTTCCCTAATGACAAGGCTACCATCCATTAGAGTGACAAAAATCTCGACAATAGACTGCATTCCATAATGACAAGACTACCATCCATTAGAGTTACAAAATCTCGACAACAAACTATCTTCCATAATGACAAAGCTACCATCCATTGGAGTAACAAAAATATCGACAACAGACTACCTTCCATAATGACAAGGCTACCATCCATTAGAGTAACAAAAATCTCGACAACAGACTACCTTCCAAAATGACAAGGCTACCATCCATTAGAGTAACGAAAATATCAACAAGAGACTACCTTCCATAATGACAAGGCTACCATCCATTGGATTTACGAAATTCTCGCCAACAGACTACCTTCCATAATGACAAGGCTACCATCCATTGGAGTGACGAAAATATCGATAATAGACTTCCTTCCAAAATGACAAGGCTACCATCCATTAGAGTAACGAAAATATCAACAAGAGATTACTTTCCATAATGACAAGGCTACCATCCATTGGATTAACAAAATTCTCGACAACAAACTACCTTCCATAATGGCAAGGCTACCATCCATTGGAGTAACAAAAATATCGACAACAAACTACTTTCCATAATGACAAGGCTACTATCCATTGGAGTAACGAAAATATAAACAAGAGACTACCTTTCATAATTACAAGGCTACCATGCATTGGATTAACAAAAATCTCGCCAACAGACTACCTTCCATAATGAAAAGGCTACCATCCACTGGAGTGACAAAAATATCGATAATAGACTACATATAATAATGACAAAGCTACCATCCATTAGAATAACAAAATCTCGACAACAAACTACCTTCCATAATGACAAAGCTACCATCCATTGGAGTAACAAAAATATCCACAATAGACTACCTTCCATAATTCCAAGGCTACCATCCATTGGAATAACAAAAATCTCGACAACAAACTACCTTCCATAATGACAAGGCTACCATCCATTGGAGTAACAAAAATATCGACAATAGACTACGTTCCATAATAACAAGGCTATCATCCATTGGAGTAACAAAAATATCGACAACAGACTACCTTGCATAATGAAAAGGCTACCATCCATTGGAGTAACAAAAATATCGACAAGAGACTACCTTCCATAATGACAAGGCTACCATCCATTGGATTAACAAAATTCTCGACAACAAACTACCTTCCATAATGGCAAGGCTACCATCCATTGGAGTAACAAAAATATCGACAACAGACTACTTTCCATAAAGACAAGGCTACTATCCATTGGAGTAACGAAAATATCAATAAGAGACTACCTTTCATAATTACAAGGCTACCATCCATTGGATTAACAAAAATCTCGCCAACAGACTACCTTCCATAATGACAAGGCTACCATCCACTGGAGTGACAAAAATATCGACAATAGACTACATATAATAATGACAAAGCTACCATCCATTAGAGTAACAAAATCTCCACAACAAACTACCTTCCATAATGACAAAGCTACCATCCATTGGAGTAACAAAAATATCGACAACAGACTACCTTCCATAATGCCAAGGCTACCATCCATTGGAATAACAAAAATCTCGACAACAAACTACCTTCCATAATGAAAAGGCTACGATCCATTGGAGTAACAAAAATATCGACAATAGACTACGTTCCATAATAACAAGGCTATCATCCATTGGAGTAACAAAAATATCGACAACAGACTACCTTGCATAATGAAAAGGCTACCATCCATTGGAGTAACAAAAATATCGACAAGAGACTACCTTCAATAATGATAAGGCTACCATCCATTAGAGTAACAAAAAACTCGACAACAAACTACCTTCCATAATGACAAGTCTACCATCCATTGGAGTAACAAAAATATCACCAAGAGACAACCTTCCATAATGAGAAGGCTTCCATACATTGGAGTAACAAAAATCTCGCCAACAAACTACCTTCCATAATGACAAGGCTACCATCCATTGGAGTGACAAAAATATCGACAATAGACTACCTTCCATAATGACAAAGCTACCATCCCTTGGAGTAACAAAATCTCGACAACAAATTACCTTCCATAATGACAAAGCTACCATCCATTGGAGTAACAAAAATTTAGAAAATAGACTACCTTCCAGAATGACAAGGCTACAATCCATTGAAATAACAAAAATCTCGAAAACAGACTACCTTCCATAATGACAAGGCTACCATCTATTGAAATAACAAAAATCTCGAGAACATACTACCTTCCATAATGACAAGGCAACCATCCATTAGAGTAACAAAAATCTCGACAACATACTACCTTCCATAATGACAAGGCTACCATCCATTAGAGTAACAAAATCTCGACAACACACTACCTTCCATAATGACAAGGCTACCATCCATTGGAGTAACGAAAATATCAACAAGAGACTACCTTCCATAATGACAAGGCTACCATCCATTGGATTAACAAAATTCTCTCCAACAAACTACCTTCCATAATGACAAGGCTACCATCCATTGGAGTGGCAAAAATATCGATAATAGACTACCTTCCATAATGACAAGGCTGTCATCCATTGGAGTAACAAAATCTCGACAACAAACTACCTTCCATAATGACAAGGCTACCATCCATTGGAGTAACAAAAATATCGACAACAAACTACTTTCCATAATGACAAGACTACCATCCATTGGAATAACAAAAATCTCGAAAAAAAACTACCTTCCATAATAACAAGGCTGCCATCCATTAGAGTAACAAAAATCTATTAAAGAGACTACCTTCCAGAATGACAAGGCTATCATTCATTAGAGTAACAAAAATCTCGACAACAGACTACCTTCCATAATGTCAAGGCTACCATCTATTAGAATTAAAAAAATATCGGGAACAGACTACCTTCCATAATGACAAGGCTACCATCCATTAGAGTAATAAAAAACTCGACAACAGACTACCTTCCATAATGACAAGGCTACTATCCATTGGAGTAACGAAAATATCAACAAGAGACTACCTTCAATAATTACAAGGCTACCATCCATTGGAGTAAAGAAAATATCAACAAGAGACTACCTTCCATAATGAGAAGGCTACCATCCATTGGAGTAACAAAATCTCGACAACAGACTACCTTCCATAATGACAAGGCTACTATCCATTGGAGTAACGAAAATATCAACAAGAGACTACCTTCCATAATTACAAGGCTACTATCCATTGGAGTAACAAAAATCTCGCCAACAGACTATCTTCCCTAATGACAAGGCTACCATCCATTAGAGTGACAAAAATCTCGACAATAGACTGCATTCCATAATGACAAGACTACCATCCATTAGAGTTACAAAATCTCGACAACAAACTATCTTCCATAATGACAAAGCTACCATCCATTGGAGTAACAAAAATATCGACAACAGACTACCTTCCATAATGACAAGGCTACCATCCATTAGAGTAACAAAAATCTCGACAACAGACTACCTTCCAAAATGACAAGGCTACCATCCATTAGAGTAACGAAAATATCAACAAGAGACTACCTTCCATAATGACAAGGCTACCATCCATTGGATTTACGAAATTCTCGCCAACAGACTACCTTCCATAATGACAAGGCTACCATCCATTGGAGTGACGAAAATATCGATAATAGACTTCCTTCCAAAATGACAAGGCTACCATCCATTAGAGTAACGAAAATATCAACAAGAGATTACTTTCCATAATGACAAGGCTACCATCCATTGGATTAACAAAATTCTCGACAACAAACTACCTTCCATAATGGCAAGGCTACCATCCATTGGAGTAACAAAAATATCGACAACAAACTACTTTCCATAATGACAAGGCTACTATCCATTGGAGTAACGAAAATATCAACAAGAGACTACCTTTCATAATTACAAGGCTACCATGCATTGGATTAACAAAAATCTCGCCAACAGACTACCTTCCATAATGAAAAGGCTACCATCCACTGGAGTGACAAAAATATCGATAATAGACTACATATAATAATGACAAAGCTACCATCCATTAGAGTAACAAAATCTCGACAACAAACTACCTTCCATAATGACAAAGCTACCATCCATTGGAGTAACAAAAATATCGACAACAGACTACCTTCCATAATTCCAAGGCTACCATCCATTGGAATAACAAAAATCTCGACAACAAACTACCTTCCATAATGACAAGGCTACCATCCATTTGGGTAACAAAAATATCGACAATAGACTACGTTCCATAATAACAAGGCTATCATCCATTGGAGTAACAAAAATATCGACAACAGACTACCTTGCATAATGAAAAGGCTACCATCCATTGGGGTAACAAAAATATCGACAAGAGACTACCTTCAATAATGATAAGGCTACCATCCATTAGAGTAACAAAAAACTCGACAACAAACTACCTTCCTTAATGACAAGGCAACCATCCATTGGAGTAACGAAAATATCACCAAGAGACAACCTTCCATAATGAGAAGGCTACCATACATTGGAGTAACAAAAATCTCGCCAACAGACTACCTTCCATAATGACAAGGCTATCATCCATTGGAGTGACAAAAATATCGACAATAGACTACCTTCCGTAATGACAAGGCTACCATCCATTGGAGTAACAAAATCTCGACAACAAATTACCTTCCATAATGACAAAGCTAACATCCATTGGAGTAACAAAAATCTAGAAAATAGACTACCTTCCAGAATGACAAGGCTACAATTCATTGAAATAACAAAAATCTCGAAAACAGACTACCTTCCATAATGACAAGGCTACCATCTATTGAAATAACAAAAATCTCGAGAACATACTACCTTCCATAATGACAAGGCAACCATCCATTAGAGTAACAAAAATCTCGACAATAGACTACCTTCCATAATGACAAGGCTACCATGCATTAGAGTAACAAAAATCTCGACAACACACTACCTTTTATAATGACAAGGCTACCATCCATTGGAGTAACGAAAATATCAACAAGAGACTACCTTCCAGAATGACAAGGCTACCATCCATTGGATTAACAAAATTCTCTCCAACAAACTACCTTCCATAATGACAAGGCTACCATCCATTGGAGTAACAAAAATATCGACAATAGACTACGTTCCATAATAACAAGCCTATCATCCATTGGAGTAACAAAAATATCGACAACAGACTACCTTGCATAATGAAAAGGCTACCATCATTTGGAGTAACAAAAATATCGACAAGAGACTACCTTCAATAATGATAAGGCTACCATCCATTAGAGTAACAAAAAACTCGACAACAAACTACCTTCCATAATGACAAGGCTACCATCCATTGGAGTAACGAAAATATCACCAAGAGACAACCTTCCATAATGAGAAGGCTACCATACATTGGAGTAACAAAAATCTCGCCAACAGACTACCTTCCATAATGACAAGGCTACCATCAATTGGAGTGACAAAAATATCGACAATAGACTACCTTCCATAATGACAAGGCTACCATCCCTTGGAGTAACAAAATCTCGACAACAAATTACCTTCCATAATGACAAAGATACCATCCATTGGAGTAACAAAAATCTAGAAAATAGACTACCTTCCAGAATGACAAGGCTACAATCCATTGAAATAACAAAAATCTCGAAAACAGACTACCTTCCATAATGACAAGGCTACCATCTATTGAAATAACAAAAATCTCGAGAACATACTACCTTCCATAATGACAAGCCAACCATCCATTAGAGTAACAAAAATCTCGACAACAGACTACCTTCCATAATGACAAGGCTACCATCCATTAGAGTAACAAAATCTCGACAACACACTACCTTCCATAATGACAAGGCTACCATCCATTGGAGTAACGAAAATATCAACAAGAGACTACCTTCCATAATGACAAGGCTACCATCCATTGGATTAACAAAATTCTCTCCAACAAACTACCTTCCATAATGACAAGGCTACCATCCATTGGAGTGACAAAAATATCGACAATAGACTACCTTCCATAATGACAAGGCTATCATCCATTGGAGTAACAAAATCTCGACAACAAACTACCTTCCATAATGACAAGGCTACCATCCATTGGAGTAACAAAAATATCGACAACAAACTACTTTCCATAATGACAAGACTACCATCCATTGGAATAACAAAAATCTCGAAAAAAAACTACCTTTCATAATAACAAGGCTGCCATCCATTAGAGTAACAAAAATCTATTAAACAGACTACCTTCCAGAATGACAAGGCTATCATTCATTGGAGTAACAAAAATCTCGACAACAGACTACCTTCCATAATGTCAAGGTTACCATCTATTAGAATTAAAAAAATATTGGGAACAAACTACCTTCCATAATGACAAGGCTACCATCCATTAGAGTAATAAAAAACTCGACAACAGACTACCTTCCATAATGACAAGCCTACCATCCATTGGAGTAACGAAAATTTCAACAAGAGACTACCTTCCATAATGAGAAGGCTACCATCCATTGGAGTAACAAAATCTTGACAACAGACTACCTTCCATAATGACAAGGCTACTATCCATTGGAGTAACGAAAATATCAACAAGAGACTACCTTCCATAATTACAAGGCTACCATCCATTGGAGTAACAAAAATCTCGCCAACAGACTACCTTCCATAATGACAAGGCTACCATCCATTGGAGTGACAAAAATCTTGACAATAGACTACATTCCATAATGACAAGGCTACCATCCATTAGAGTTATAAAATCTCGACAACAAACTATCTTCCATAATTACAAAGCTACATCCATTGGAGTAACAAAAATATCGACAACAGACTACCTTCCATAATGACAAGGCTACCATCCATTAGAGTAACAAAAATCTCGACAACAGACTACCTTCCAAAATGACAAGGCTACCATCCATTAGAGTAACGAAAATATCAACAAGAGACTACCTTCCATAATGACAAGGCTACCATCAATTGGATTAACAAAAATCTCGACAACAGACTACCTTCCAAAATGACAAGGCTACCATCCATTGGAGTAACGAAAATATCAACAAGAGACTACCTTTCATAATTACAAGGCTACCATCCATTGGATTAACAAAAATCTCGCCAACAGACTACCTTCCAAAATGACAAGGCTACCATCCACTGGAGTGAAAAAAACATCGACAATAGACTACATTTAATAATGACAAAGCTACCATCCATTAGAGTAACAAAATCTCGACAAAAAACTACCTTCCATAATGACAAAGCTACCATCCATTGGAGTAACAAAAATATCGACAACAGACTACCTTCCATAATGCCAAGGCTACCATCCATTGGAATAACAAAAATCTCGACAACAAACTACCTTCCATAATGACAAGGCTACCATCCATTGGAGTAACAAAAATATCGACAATAGACTACGTTCCATAATAACAAGGCTATCATCCATTGGAGTAACAAAAATATCGACAACAGACTACCTTGCATAATGAAAAGGCTACCATCCATTGGAGTAACAAAAATATCGACAAGAGACTACCTTCAATAATGATAAGGCTACCATCCATTAGAGTAACAAAAAACTCGACAACAAACTACCTTCCATAATGACAAGGCTACCATCCATTGGAGTAACGAAAATATCACCAAGAGACTACCTTCCATAATGAGAAGGCTACCATACATTGGAGTAACAAAAATCTCGCCAACAGACTACCTTCCATAAAGACAAGGCTACCATCCATTGGAGTGACAAAAATATCGACAATAGACTACCTTTCATAATGAGAAGGCTACCATCCATTGGATTAACAAAATCTCGACAACAAATCACCTTCCATAATGACAAGGCTACCATCCATTGGAGTAACAAAAATCTAGAAAATAGACTACCTTCCAGAATGACAAGGCTACAATCCATTGAAATAACAAAAATCTCGACAACAGACTATCTTCCATAATGACAAGGCTACCATCTATTGAAATAACAAAAATCTCGAGAACATACTACCTTCCATAATGACAAGGCAACCATCCATTAGAGTAACAAAAATCTCGACAACAGACTACCTTCCATAATGACAAGGCTACCATCCATTAGAGTAACAAAAATCTCGACAACACACTACCTTCCATAATGACAAGGCTACCATCCATTGGAGTAACGAAAATATCAACAAGAGACTACCTTCCATAATGACAAGGCTACCATCCATTGGATTAACAAAATTCTATCCAACTAACTACCTTCCATAATGACAAGGCTACCATCCATTGGAGTAACAAAATCTCGACAACAAACTACCTTCCATAATGACAAGGCTACCATCCATTGGAGTAACAAAAATATCGACAACAGACTACTTTCCATAATGACAAGACTACCATCCATTGGAATAACAAAAATCTCGACAACAAACTACCTTCCATAATAACAAGGCTGCCATCCATTAGAGTAACAAAAATCTATTAAACAGACTACCTTCCAGAATGACAAGGCTATCATTCATTAGAGTAACAAAAATCTAGACAACAGACTACCTTCCATAAAGTCAAGGCTACCATCTATTAGAATTAAAAAAATATCGGGAAAAGACTACCTTCCATAATGACAAGGCTACCATCCATTAGAGTAATAAAAAACTCGACAACAGACTACCTTCCATAATGACAAGCCTACCATCCATTGGAGTAACGAAAATATCAACAAGAGACTACCTTCCATAATGAGAAGGCTACCATCCATTGGAGTAACAAAATCTTGACAACAGACTACCTTCCATAATGACAAGGCTATTATCCATTGGAGTAACGAAAATATCAACAAGAGACTACCTTCCATAATTACAAGGCTACCATCCATTGGAGTAACAAAAATCTCGCCAACAGACTACCTTCCATAATGACAAGGCTACCATCCATTGGAGTGACAAAAATCTCGACAATAGACTACATTCCATAATGACAAGGCTACCATCCATTAGAGTTACAAAATCTCGACAAGAAACTATCTTCCATAATTACAAAGCTACATCCATTGGAGTAACAAAAATATCGACAACAGACTACCTTCCATAATGACAAGGCTACCATCCATTAGAGTAACAAAAATCTCGACAACAAACTACCTTCCAAAATGACAAGGCTACCATCCATTAGAGTAACGAAAATATCATCAAGAGACTACCTTCCATAATGAAAAGGCTATAATCCATTGGATTAACAAAATTCTCGCCAACAGACTACCTTCCATAATGACAAGGCTACCATCCATTGGAGTGACAAAAATATCGATAATAGACTACCTTCCATAATGACAAGGCTACCATCCATTAGAGTAATAAAATCTCGACAACAAACTACCTTCCATAATGACAAGGCTACCATCCATTGGAGTAACAAAAATATCGACAACAAACTACTTTCCATAATGACAAGGCTACCATCCATTGGAATAACAAAAATCTCGACAACAAACTACCTTCCATAATAACAAAGCTACCATCCATTAGAGTAATAAAAATCTAGTAAACAGACTACCTTCCAGAATGACAAGGCTACCATCTATTGGAATAACAAAAATCTCGGGAATAGACTACCTTCCATAATGACAAGGCTACCATCCATTGGAGTAACGAAAATATCAACAAGAGACTACCTTCCATAATGAGAAGGCTACCATCCATTGGAGTAACAAAAATCTCTCCAACAGACTACCTTCCATAATGACAAGGCTACCATCCATTGTAGTGAAAACATATCGACAATAGACTACCTTCCATAATGACAAGGCTACCATCCATTGGAGTAACAAAATCTCGACAACAAATTACCTTCCATAATGACAAGGCTACCATCCATTGGAGTAACAAAAATCTAGAAAATAGACTACCTTCCAGAATGACAAGGCTACAATCCATTGAAATAACAAAAATCTCGACAACAGACTACCTTCCATAATGACAAGGCTACCATCTATTGAAATAACAAAAATCTCAAGAACATACTACCTTCCATAATGACAAGGCAACCATCCATTAGAGTAACAAAAATCTCGACAACAGACTACCTTCCATAATGACAAGGCTACCATCCATTAGAGTAACAAAAATCTCGACAACAGACTACCTTCCATAATGACAAGGCTACCATCCATTGGAGTATCGAAAATATCAACAAGAGACTACCTTCCGTAATGACAAGGCTACCATCCATTGGATTAACAAAATTCTCGCCAACAAACTACCTTCCATAATGACAAGGCTACCATCCATTGGAGTGACAAAAATATCGACAATAGACTACCTTCCATAATGACAAGGCTACCATCCATTGGAGTAACAAAATCTCGACAACAAACTACCTTCCATAATGACAAGGCTACCATCCATTGGAGTGACAAAAATATCGACAATAGACGACCTTCCATAATGACAAGGCTATCATCCATTGGAGTAACAAAATCTCGACAACAAACTACCTTCCATAATGACAAGGCTACCATCCATTGGAGTAACAAAAATATCGACAACAGACTACTTTCCATAATGACAAGACTACCATTCATTGGAATAACAAAAATCTCGACAACAAACTACCTTCCATAATAACAAGGTTGCCATCCATTAGAGTAACAAAAATCTATTAAACAGACTAGCTTCTTGAATGACAAGGCTGTAACACGCCGTTTATATTTAA